>CM061070.1:116698979-117898979 GCA_030762895.1 Sophora flavescens | reverse complement strand
ATCGCAGCTCGTTGCATGAGGAGGAGGCGACGCGCCTCACGTCCCCTTGCGCAAGGCGGAGCCGCCGCTGTCCGGTGCCAAACCACCGCCCTCCGTCGCGGTAAGTGAGTTTGGCCACCATTTATGGCGGTTTTACACCTTTCTTTGTTACTTTAAACTTCCTTCTCCTCCCCCAAAGCTTACCCTTCATTTTTGGTTTATGGGTGTCACAGAACCACCACAAACTGCCACTGGTCGCCGCGTCGCTGCCGTCCGCCGCCGCACCACAGTACCACCACAACTTCTTCTTCTTCCTTGGGTGAGTCAAAACCCTCTCTTGTGTCTCAGATTCAAAACCCCCAAATTGGTTTTGAAACCCTAACCCTAACCCTTTGATTTCAGATTTTAATCTTAAAGAATAAGCCTTGTTTTATGAAATTGGGACTGTGAATTGGTGTTTCCCCAAATTGTATTTGGGAGCCCTAATTTGATTTTATTTGAATTTGGTTCGGTTTTTGTGAAATTAATTATGATTTAGTGCAATTAGGACTCTTAATTGATGATTCTCAAGTTCTCTTTCATGATCCTTTAATCAAAACAAAGTTTCCTCAAAGAGTATTGTGAAGCGTAAGCTCCAAACATGATTTTCTTTGAAAATAACCTTGTTTGGTAATAAGATTTAGTGTTTAGATCAAATTAGAATGTGTGTTTGATCATGCGTAATTGATTTCTTGTCACACTAGGGCTTGACTAGAGATGTAGCAAGTGAAAGTAACTAAACAAGGGGATATGGCATCCCAGTGTAATATTATGACCCTTGGGCCAAAATAACTTGTCACTATCTCAGTCTCGGTAATTCTGTTCTCATATGAAAACAATAGGCTTTATATCTAGGATATAGCATTGATCAATGATTTTTTATATTTTATGCTATTGCAAAAGGTTTTTTATTTTTCGCAATTTTAAACGGTGCACTTGATACACTAGCAAAGACCCTCATTAAGAACCTCAACTGATCATGTAGCTTGCTATTGGCACCTTGCATTCCAAATGATTTTAGGTACTGACTTGCAGAATTGTATCTATTTTATTGTTGACATCATGTCTAAATTGATATTCTATGTATGTCATTTATGTAAATATGCTGGATGCACATGCTTGTCTCTATATTTTATCACATGCTTTGACTTTACTTGTGTGTCACTGTGTCTGAAGCGATTTCTACATGAGGGTTTTTCTTTCTGGAACTATTGATTTGCAGTATACAACTTTGTTCATTATGATTGTGCATTCTCATTGAATTGACCATGTTATCTTTTTCTTTCCCCCCCCCGTTTTAGAAACTGCCACATCGATTTGAAGGAAGCAATTTCAAGTGTAGTATTTGCTTCTCCAAGATGTTCAGACATACATGAACTCATGGATGTGCGGAAGCATATTACAGCTAAGTATGGAAAAGAATTTGTCTCAGCAACTGTTGAATTACGTCCTGACTGTGGTGTAAATCGCTTGGCAAGTTCCTCTAGCTTCTTGAAGTTGGATAAGATCATGTTAAAGCTCATTTCTTTTCAGATTTATTCTAATTTAATGTTGTCAAATTACCAAGGTTGTATTTTGTAACAATAGTCAAATTCATGATTTTGTGATTGAATGTGAAACTGCAAATGTTAGTGATCGGTGCCATATAATTCACATAGATAGTGAAACTGTAATGTAAGTGAAGTCACGGCCTGACTGTGATAGCTTCTGCCTTGAATGTTGCATCACTAAATGGTCTGTCACGACCGTGATGGGTATCACTACTGGCCGTGATGTATTCTCGCCTAGAAAGGGTTCGGCTCGATTGACATGTCACGGTAGTGATGGGCATCACGCCTAGCCGTGACGACTTACGCCGCCTTGAACGCTTCACTAAATGGTCTCATCACGCTGTGTGATGGGTATCACGGCCTGGCGTGACAGATTTCCGCCTAGAAGGGGTCTGGCTCAGTTGACATGTCACGGTCGTGATGGGCATCACGGCCTGGCCGTGACAGATTCTGACTTTTCATTCTTCCGTGGGAAATCCGTCCCAAATCCGCTGGAAAACAAAAATAAATCTGTCCGAAATCCGTCCGAACAATAACCAACAAAATCACAACATCCGTCCCAAATCCGTCCGAAAACAAAAATAAATCTATCCGAAATCCGTCCGAACAATAACCAAAATCCGGATTTCCACGTTGTCCATATTCCGTCCGCAATCCGTCCGTAAATATTTTCGGACAGAATTTGGGACGGATTTTATAATTTCCCACAAGGCTTTTTCAGACGGGTGCCATTCCGTCCGAAATCCGTCCGAAATGAATTATCCGTCCGAAATCCGTCCGAAATTTGTCCAATTTTCGTCCAAAATCCGTCTGAAATTCTATCCGAAAATGATGGATTTCTAGTAGTGTTAGGTGTATATTGATGGGAATATACATCAAAATTATCAAGGCTTAATACACTTTTGGTCTCCCTATTTTAGTGTTTGAGCGATTTTGGTCCCCCAATTTTTTTCGCTCGATTTTAGTACTTGCATTTTAAAAATGTGCAATTTTGGTACACTCGTTAAGTTAACATATAATAATTTGCATTCCAAATCAGCATTCACTTATGACACTACTTGTTAGGAAGCATAAATCATGTTAGAATATCATAAGCCATGTTAGATACACCATTAACTATTGGTTGTTAACATACAGGTGGATCAAAATTGCACATTTTTAAAATATGGTGACTAAAATCGAGCGAAAAAATTGGGGGATCAAAATTGTTCAAACACTAAAATAAGGAGACTAAAAGTGCAATTAAGCCAATTATAAAAATGCCCATGCTATATAAAGTGATTAAATATCAAAATTTTAATGTAATTTATAGAAAATAAAAATATAAAAATAAATATTTTTATGTCATAATTCTCATAATAAACCTAATTTATAAAATATTATTTAAATATCATCTTTAATACATTTGATATAAATAGCATAAATAATTTGATTGTTATACATATATTATTCAATAAATATATTTTAGTATTTATTTATACTAATTATTATATTTTTACTTCATATATTATATATAATATAAATATTTAATCATATTTAATAAAATAAATCTTAAAATACATATGTAATGTTACAAAACAAGTTTCACAACGTTTGCAGTTTTGAAAGAAAAAAAGCGATGTTTGAATAGTAGAGTGGGATGGGAGAGTGGGGAAGTTAGAGGGTATTTTAGTATTTTTGTTACAATATTACCATGGGAATGAAGTATGTCTATCATCATCTTTCATGGGAATAAAAAAACTACATAAGCATGGGAAAAACTTTTATCTGGGAATATTTTAAATCTAGGAATCTTTTTTTTCCAACTCATAACAAACATAGGAATTAATATTCCCATCTCTTTACTCTAGAGAATAAACTTTCATAGCTTGAAAGAAATACACCATCCCTATTTCTTCTATGGCAGAAAGGTTACCCGAGTCCCCGACGCAGGGCTGTGGAGATAAGTAGGCAATTAAGACAACTACATTAGACCCCAAATTATTCTCATTATCACACCCAATTGACATGATTTCCATAAAGTGCATTTTGCACTAAACATGACTACATAAGTGAGCAGAACTAGAAAACTGCTAAAGAAGCACAAGTATGAAAAAGTGACAAAGGATTAAGAAGGAATCATACGGATAAGGAAATCGCAAAAGAAGGTAGGGCCAATTGAATGGGATTGCGCGGCACCGGCGGATTCATGATCCTAGCATTATATTTCCAAAAAAATTAATAATAATTATCAGGCTTAACTGTACTTTTATTTTCTTATTATTGATCATGTGTGATTTTGATTCTTGTAGTTTCTTTTGAGTGTATTTGATCTCCCTATTTTTTCAATATTGCAATTTTGCTCATTTCGTCCAATATCCTTCAATTTTTTCAATGACTATAGAGAAGAATCATTGTTCTAAGCGCATAGAACATCTGATTGAGCTTCTTTCTCCTTTGTCTCTCCATTTCAATATGATTTAATGGTTCCTCCATGACATTTGTCAGTTTTGTGCCTCCTTTCCGAATTTTTTTTTTATTCCACAAAGGGTCCTTCAACACTGAAGCTCAACAAGAGGTTCTATGCGCTTAAAGCACTGATTACTCTCTATTGATCGTTGGAAAATTTACTGACATTGGATAGAATGATCGAATTTGCAAGTTAAAAAAAAAGACCAAATTTGCTAAAAAAAATCACAGGACCAAAATTGCACATGGCCATTAATAGGAGAGTCAACAATATAATTAAGTCTAATTATTATCATACATGTGAAGATAAATATATAAATCTTAAAATCTTAATTTTAATATATTTAATCAAATAAATTACATACTTCACTAATCATATGAACGTGAGATGAAGAAATAAAGAAAGAAGGTAAAGTGATATGGGTGCAAATAAATCAATAATGGGGGCAAAATAAAATATAAAAGATAGTCATATTTATTTTTAAAAGATGAGGGGTGCATGTGCATACCCTCATCACTACCTGCGTCCGCCCTGATTGGGGGGAACTTGGATGTCCCAATATTACTAATTTATTTTTACATTATATTAAGTCTCTAATAATTTTTTGTTTAAGATCTCAAAATTTTTAAACACAATCCCCTATCCAACCCTTCACCTCGGATAAAACCCACGACACACCTGAGGCAAAAATGGGAAAGAGAAGCTCTGCCTTCTCTCTTCTTCCTCCCTATGGGCCGTCACTTATTAGGGTCATTTCCTCCACTAGTTTGGAGTCATACTCCCCCCTTCATGGAGGCTTCCTCCCCCCATCGGTTAGGGTTCGTCCATTGCTGCTCTTCCTTCCTCCCTCGCGAGAAGGCCGTCACTGTGCCTCCACCAACAACCACCAAAGCCCCTCAGCCACCAGTGTTTGGTGTCCAACTCCACCTCCCACCCAATTTCCACCTTTTTCTCCCAAATACCCAGCGAACACCCTTCGGACCACCTCCACCTCCTAATCGTCTCTGGCTCAACCATCCATGGAGGACTAGCTCCTTAACTGGAGATTCACTCAACCCGCCATCTTACTGCCGCCTCCCCCCACAGCCTCCAAACCATCGCCCTACCCCTATGAACTCTCTCCCACAATCACTCTGATTCCTGCCTCAGTGGAGCGCCCCCCACCTGAGCCACTGCCTCATGAGCTCCTACAAACTTTCGATCTGAAGAAATCTGCAGATGCTCCACCTTCATCAGATATAGGTCTCAAACACCCCCCACAAAAGCCTCCAGATGCCGGTAAAAAATCGTATCTTGTTAGAGTTGCTGTTAATGGTACCTATTTGGGTCCCTTTTTGTTCAAGATGGACTTTCAAATCAATAGGGGAAAGGATGCTCTCCTGGTATTTGATGGAAAGTTCCAACAGAGAAGTGTTTTTTGGAAAGGCATGAGGTGTGCAGGAACATGTGTGGCTGATAACAATGTTTGTCTCCTCTCTGGTTGCCAATCGTCTTTCGATCAAGGGTTCAATATGAACAATCTCGAGACTACTTATAGTCGAAATGTGCCTGCAGAAGCTAAAAATTTGATCCGTAACTGGATATAAAAAAAGACCGTGGATTCTCACTTCTCGATCGTGTTTGATTGGATGCGGATTAGAAGATGTTGATAGACTGGAAGCTAGGATTTAGATGTTGGTTTGGTCATGCTCCTTTGATTTCTCATCAATCTTTATATAGTGAAACTCTTGCCTCTCTTGGCTTAAATCTTCATTTTTACTCTAATATATGGACGGGGAATGCCCCAACACATTTGCTTCAATCAATTTGTCATGTCCCTTGTTTCTTCTGTTGAATGAAGTTATTTTACAAAATTGGGAAAGATGGAAAAATCACTAATCCTTTAGGGCCCGTTTGGTGGTCAGGATAAGAGAGACAAGATATGATAAGTTATCATATCCTGTCTAAAACTGTTGTTTGGTGAGCCAGCAGGATAGGATAAGGCAATCCTGTCACTTATCCTATCCTGTCCATCTAGTTAAAATTCTATCCTGAGGGAAGAGTTGGGTTAGCACTCAACATGATAGGATAAGGTATTTTTTTTCTGGTAACAAGTAGGATAGGGTGATTTAAAGTATAATAAAATATAAAAAGATATAATATATAATATATAAAATAATTAAAGTATAATAAAATAATAATTCAAAGTATAATAAAATTTAACATGATTACCAAAAAAGGTATAATAAAATATAAAATATTTAAAATAATAAAAATATTAATAATTAATCTTAAAATTTATTTATTTTTATCACAATGCTAATTTTATTATTTTATATTATTTTTAAAAACTGTAAAATATAAAAAATTATTCTAATAATTTAACTATATGTAAATTAAAAACAAAAAAATGAATATTTAAAAATATAAAAAATTAATTTTAGTTAGACAATATTTAAAAAATTTAAAACATTATATGTAATTTTATCACAAGGATAATTTTGTCTTTCTATATAAATTTAAATAATGAAAATTATAAAAAAAAACTAAATCTAATAAAAGATGAAAACATTTAGAATAAAAACGAAAAATTTTAAAATTCATACTTAAATTATAATGCTGTCCAGTTGGTTATCTGGTGGACACCAAACGTCAGATAGGATAACAGCTTATCCTGTTCATATCCTATCCTACTCCTATCCTGTTCTCTTATCCTATCCGTCCTTGTCCTATCCTGACCACCAAACGAGCCCTTAACTTACTATTCACCCGTTTTAAGGTCATGTCTTCTAGACTTCTGCATGAACTTTCATTTGATTTTTCGAGTAAAATCTTATAAAAATTTACAATACCGAAATTTTGCGCCAAGAATTGAATAACTTAATGTCCGTGAGCAATAGAAAGAAAAAAAAAAAGAAAAAAAGAAAAAGAGACATGATCTGATTTAAAAGGTATATCTTAAATTAATGGCAACAGACAAATCTAGAATACACCTAAAAAGTATTTTATTACATTGAAAAGTATACTCAAAGAATGAATAAAATAGTGGGGGTTGTAGCGGGAGCGCGGTTGCTCCAGTGGTTGCTTATCAGCCATGCTAGGTAGCTATGCTTGCAGATGAGTGAATGAACAAGCTGAGATATAAGTGATGTGTGTGACACAGAGGTGTTGTAATAGAGGACTTGATGTAGAGAATTAGCTTGAGTTGTTGAGATGTGGGTGATAATGGGTATATGTAGAAGGGAAGGGCTTTGAACATTCTTTGAAAACAACGCGGTTATGACTTATGAGTACGTATGAGTGTTGGTGTTGGACATTTTTGCCTAATTCAATTTCCGCTCAGCTAAGGAAACGTTGGATCAATAGCGGATTGTGTTGACGGGAGCAAAGTTTGGTGTAGAATTACTGAATTAGATTAAGGAGAATGCTAGCGCTATTGGGACATTGTTTAAGGAATAAAAAAGAAAAATTTGTATGAAAAATTGTGTATTTAATATTTTGAAAAATGTTACACTTAATTTTCTAATAAATTTTTTTTTATGAGCTCCTTAATCACTACCCTTAGGGTACTTAGCAAGACCCTTAGATTAACTTGCCCAATTTCCCTGTTCGAAACAACCACGAAGAAACAATCCGTACAGAAGAAAATTCCAGTTATTGGGGACAGACTACGGCTACGGTGGCCATTTTTAATTGTTTTATTGGGCCTTATCTTCGCTAATGGGTTTGATGATTCCTATCCAAAACTGCAATTAAAAACAAGGCCCAACTCTGCACTATGTCTTGTCATCCGATTGTGCGCACGGGCTGTCTATTTATCCCGGCCGCATTAAGCATAACGGCCCACATTCTAAGGGTGTGTCTGTGAATTCCTTTTTGGAGGGAAATGTAAGGTTTACTAGAAAAATATTTTTATTTGTGAGTTCAGAAAATTGGAGAGAAAAGTTTTCAGGACTTTAATAAATCCTACAAACCCCTCATCTTCACACTTTTTTGGTTTCCCCAATTTAGGGTATTTTGGAGGAAAATTAACCTAAATTACTAATTTGGGGTATTTTTGGAGAAATAAATTTTTTATTTTTGTTCATTAATGTTATTTAAAGAATATAAGAAGATTACTTATGGAGAAAAGCATGTTATAAACCATACATTTTCCTCCCCTAACATAAAACATACTTCCAAATAAGGGGAGAGATAATCATCTCCCTCCCTCCCTCTTCCTTCGCCTTTGATTTCCTCAATTTCCTTAATTTCTCTCCTAACTAACAAACAAAGCCTAAGATAATTGAGTACTTGATCTTAGCCAAAAAATGCGGAGAAAGATATCGTTTGTCATATTTTAGTCAATTTAACTATGGTGACAAGTTATAGGCTCAACCGTGCAGTAATTTTTTGGTTTTGGTTGATCATCGATCCTGTTTTGGCTTTTCGTTCTTTTGGTTTCATGCTCTATTCGATACATTTTTCTTATTAAATTTTTTTTTTAACTATGGTGACAGATAGAGCGTATGATTTTCCATTAATTATTAGTGTCCTGATAGAAGTAAGCAAAATACAACGTGAGTAACGTTCCTATGAGGGGGGCGGGTGTTAAATTCAGAGTACTTGGTGAGAATCGTATGGAGCGTCGTGAGTCGTAATCAAAGTTGTATCACATGCACATGCTGGCCAGTTTTGAGCGTTGACAAATTGAAGTAGAGGTGTTCACGGATTGGATTGGATTGGATTGATTTTGAGTTAAAAAGTTATTCGATCAAATGATGAAAATATCTTACGGTTTGGATTGGATCGGTTTGCTTCCTTAAAAAAATCGGATCTGATCCAATCCAATCAAATGCGGTTTGGATTGGATTGGATAATTCGGTTTTTGTCATAATTTTTTTTTCCGAATGTCAAGTGTCATTTCTACTTATTTAATAGTAAATAAAAGATAATCTTTGTTTTAATTTTGGAAGTTTGAGAAGAAAAAAATTATTGATATTTTTTAATACGTTTTTTATATTAATTATCTAAATCTACTTTCACTTATCCTTTTTTTTTTCCTTGAATCGGCTACAAATAAATTGTAGCTAATTATTTTTCTAATTTACATAATTGATTTCTTATTTTTCATGTTTACTCAATCAAATATATATATATATATATATATATATATATATATATATATATATATATATATATATATCTTATGCATCAAAACTTTTAGCAAAATATAACTTCAAGACGTTAATATTTATTCTAAATAGTCTCGTATATGTCATTCCAACAAAAATATTAAAGAGAACGAGGGATATAGAAATATGAAGAATAATATTTAAGTATGAGTAATACTATAATTTCAAAATTAATAATATATGTATATAATAGATCGGTTTGGATTGGATTGTATTTCACTAGAGGATCCGAAAACCGATCCAATCCAATAAAAATTGTGATTTTTTTCGGTTTTTGGTTTGTTCCGTTTTCGGTTTTTCGGTTCGATTTTTGCGGTTTGAATTGGTTGATGAACACCCCTAAATTGAAGTAGGTTCCTATAACTTGCACTTAAACTTGACGGTGCTAAATAGGCATGCATGTGCTCTGTTGGGTTGTCCAAGTTTTGATTTGATTAGAGAATATATATGGATGAACATAAGGAGCACCATTGGAAGGCATGACGTAAGGAAAGTCCCTTTCTTTAATCACATTATTGATCGCCAAGGAAGGTGCGGAGGACTGAAAAGGACCACACCACAACCACACCATGCCAATGTAATGTGAATAATTAATCCCTCAAAAAATTGACATAATTAACCTCCTGATAGATCCATGCTAATTAGAGATAAATCCCCGATAATATCCCTTCTCTCCAGAGAGGTTATTCCACAGTAGAACCTTTTCTATCCAATTCAATGACACGCTCAAATGCAGAATTTGTTTGGTTTTGTGGATTTTTATTTGGTACAGGGTATTCCCTGAATGAAAAAAAGGGAAGAAAAGAAAAGTGGCCCAACAATTTAAAACTTTAATATATACACTTCATTATTGATTCAATAATATAAGAGGGTATAGCTCAGAATACAGACAAGGGAATATACATATTCCAATTCATAAGAAACCAAGAAAAGCGAAACCAAAAGGTGAGAGAATTAGAAGAAATCAAATGGCCCACGACACCAGATGCTTCACGATACACTCATCTTTAAATCCCAATTGAAACAATAAATTTATTACCCTTTTAATTTAGCTCAACATACTGGCTTCGTTACAAATAACAATTTTACTACATTTATCTCTGTCCCCTTTGATCAATTTCACATCCTTCTCCAAGTTCACTTTTATTCTATAGCAAAATGTACAATTCCAAATACCCCTAATAGTGGAACGTACCTATACCTATAATGACACAGTAATCCCATCAATACAGAATCAGATGTACGTATACAAAATGAAACAAAAAAAAGAAAAGAAAAGAAGAGAGCATACATATGTAATTAAACATTAAATATAGCAACACCAAATGAGCAAAGGTGATTTACTCAACGACGTTGACTAAGAAGAAGCTTGAATCAAACACTGACGGTGCATCGCTGGACCAACTGATACTTAACGGCGTTATTTCCCAAAGCAATTCCGTTACTTCGGGCCCCGAAGGTGATGAAAGCAGGGCAACGAACATAGAGATGGTAATGGCCAGAAATGAAAGCACCAACCTTCCACCGAACCCTGCCGTCAATCTTAACGATGACAAGGACGTTACCGTTATCTTGGTCTTGGCTCAACCCTAAGAAGTTATAAGGAGCAACAGGAACATTGGTTCCGTAAACAAAAGGAGACCAAACATCAACCTCCTTGTGACCTTGGTACGACGGAGGAATAGCGGTACGGTACGTTATTTGCTGGCTACGGTAGGTAACGTAGGTGTCGAGGCGATCGTAGTATACTCCGATTTTGTTGTTGGGGTTGCGAGAAGAAAGTGTGACTTGAAAGTTTGAGGTGAGGAAGTTCGGGACTGTGGCGTTGAAGGCGTAAACGGTGACGTCTTGAAGGATGAAGGTGGGTTTTGAGGGGCGAAGGATTGCCCAGATGATGAGGATGGTGAGTAGCACGATGAATAGGAAGATGACGATGCACGAGAATATGCGTTTGAGTTTTCGCTTTTTACCTTTGTGATGGTCACAGTGCTTTACCGACATGGTTGCTAGGTGGAGGTAGTGAGAGAACTGACAAGGTTTGTGTGTTTTTCTTGCAAAACTGGTGTCTGGTATGGGAAGGGAGGGGAGGGAGAAGTATAAGTGGTGATGGGGAAGAACTGAAGAAGAGAGGAAATATGAAAGTACACTGGTTTGTGTGAGGGATGTGCCGTGTGATGGACCTTTTTTTATTTATTTTTTGGTATTGCGTGTTTTTTATTTATTGCTCACTTTTAAGGTGATAATTAATTTATTTATAAAGGAGTAAAGTTGTTGTGTTGTAAAGATATCATAAGATCATGATGCATATAGTAGTAGAGTGTTATAATATATTATATTATATGAATATACCATCCGTGGAGGCTAATTTGCTAGACAGAATTAATCCGCTATGGATGAGCATTTCCATATAGAAATCGCAGGTATCATTTTGGTGTATCATATTTGGTCCGAATCAATCAAATGATATTATATATGTTAAAGTTTTATGTAATATATATCAATAAAATAGAATATATAACAATATTTGATTGACGAGAATAAAATATAGTGTAAATAAGATAGGTGATCTATTTGATCTTTTCATATTGGAAATATAATGTAATGAAAGGACATTTGGTTGTTGAGGTGAATATTTAAACAAGTCACTTGATCAATTATTATCATTGATTTGATATTTAAGACTACACATGCAAGTTTGTAATTCCTGATCATTTCATCCCCAATTAGCACCTCTCTCGCCTCCATTGTGGAAGTATACTGGTGAAGAATGTACCTCTCCAGTTGGATTAATTAACTACTATAAGTTATTCAAATTGAAATTTACAAAACCGTGAAAATTTTATTTTAACTTAAGCCAAGGAAAGGAAGTGATGAATAATTCAGACATGTGTGGCAGCGGTAACAATTCTATACCGGTCTTCCCTTCTATTCTTCTCATGATCTTTGACAGCTCTATCTCATTTCTCACGGTCGTCGCATTTTATTCGATATGTTATAACTATAGAAACTTTTTAATTCGAGTAACCAGAGAGCTATTGTTAATTGAAAGACTTCTACTAATGGAATGAAGTTATGATATTTGAATATAATTTTTTGGATACTGAATGTGATATTATATATATTTATCTTTATCTTTCACTTATTTTTTATCTTTTTTATTTACACGTTTTTTAAAAACACATCCAAAAATTAAAAAAACACTAAATGATATCTCATTTATATGTACAAAAATCATTTCTCCGATGCGAAGGTGAAGGTGTCTATTCTACGCCAACTTTAAATATTGAGAAACCACTCAATCCATTTCAATGATGGCATTGATTTCACTAATGCTTGCTAAGTCAACAAAACCATCCTTTACATTTCGTAAAATAATCAAACTCACAAAGAGAGACAAAAGGGAACAGATGTGAGCATATTAAGTATATACTTTCTACTATCCTTATTATAAGAGATAAATAACTATTTTTTTCTCAAGATATAAGAGTCATGTATATATTTTGATAAATATTAAATACTCATTTCTAATTTTATCCTTATTTATAATAGGGTTTATAATAGAGTCATATTCTTCTGCTCTCTCCACCAAGATTCGCCACCGAAGGTGGTGGAAGCTGTAAATAAGTAAGTAACTAATCTTAAACTTAATTTAAGTTTTAATATAAATTGTTTTTAGTTTATTACACACATGATATATGAATTTGTTAATTGATCGACATGATTATTTGTTTATGATAGCGCGCTGAAGGCGAGTAGCATAAGTTGCGCCAACGGGAGAAGTAGGACTTCTAAGGCTAAAGCAAATCCTGTATGGAACATCATCAAGGTTTGGTAGTTTATTTATCAAATAATTAATATTATAATTACTAATTTATATGTATATTCAACTGACGTTGAAATTAATTTTGTTGGTAGTCTCGATTTCAAAATGACGGGTGGTCGTGCGGCTATTATGTGATGCTTCATATGCTGAACATAGTCTCCACATCCATTACGGATGGATGGATTAAGGTAATATTTAAACAACTTGTTAAATTATATATTATAGTTTTGAAGATGACTTGCATTGATGTTATTGTTATTATTTGAACGTGTGTAGGCATTTAACGACCAATCGCCTATTCAAGAAGATGAGTTAAGAGACTTGAGGATGCGCTTCGCTGAATTCTTCTTCAAGTATGCAGCTGAAAAAGGAATTGACAAGATACCTCCGCAATACTTAGATAAATAGTTTTTTTGTTAGACTTTAGAAACTAATTAATAACATGTATATATATATCCTTGGATTGTTAGTTTTGTTTTTTAGACATTGGAAATAAAATTTATTTATATATATACATGAGTTTTGGTTTTAAGTCCCCCCATTGTTCCATTTTTCCTTTGCAATTCTGTAATGTGTGTGATATTCTGTATTACTGGGATATTTACTGAATGCAGGGATAGCTGAGGGGAGTGATATTTTAAAACTGAATTTTAAAAAAAAAAAACTGTTAACGTCAGTTGTATCAAACAACTGACGTTAATAGTATTTTATAAAATATAAAGTACACTATTAACGTCAGTTGTTTATTAAAACCGACGTTAAAATTAAACCTTTAACGTCAGTTCTTTATAACCACTGACGTTAGTTTTAACAAAATTAACGTCCGTTGTCTTAAAGAACTGACGTTAATAGTTTTATGTTTAACGTCAGTTGTTTAAAAAACCGACGTTAATTTTTACAAAATTAATGCCGGTTTTGTTAAGGAACTGACGTTAATAGTTTTATATTTAACGTCAGTTCTCAACTGACGTTAAAATATTAACTATTAGCGTCAGCTGTATTTACGTCAGTCAGTATTCTGACGTAAAAATCAATTTTAACTGACGTAAAAAGCACTTATTGCACCAGTGTTCCCTTAGCGACGGCTTTGGCCGTCACAAATCTGGACAAAATATTAGCGACGGCTTTGGCCGTCGTAAACATGGCCACCTCGAAATTCCCATTTCCCTTAGCGACGGCTTTGGCCGTCGCAAATCTAGAAGTCGTCACAAATTTGGAGCCATTTATTTCGCGGAAAAGTGCACATTTATTAGTGGCGTATTTTCTGATGGCTACTGTAAAAGGCCGTCACAAATTATTAAAAAACAACAATGATGCATACTAACGGTCCATGCCGTTAGAAAATGACTAAATTTCCGTCTGCTTTTTGGCCGTCGCAAAATGTCCGTCACAAATAGGCCTAATTCTTGTAGTGACACTCTATCTTTGACATACTTGAAAGTAGCCACCTTACTTCTTCCAATAATGGATGGAAGGCCTAAGTATTTGCCTCCACCTAGCCTTGTATGGACCCCCATAATATCAGATAGCTCATCACGCTTAAGATTAGGAACATTTGCACTAAAAAAGATCTCGGACTTCTGGAGATTTACTGCTTGCCCGGATGCAATTTCGTACACATGTAGAATATGAAGGATATGTTCAACCTCCTCTCTAGTAGCTCTAAAATCCATGAAACAATCATCGGTAAATAATAAGTGGTTGATAGTTGGGCCCCCCCATGCAAATATTAATTCCATGGATGCAACCATCTTCCTGGGCCTTACGAAGCAAAGAACTCAACCCCTCTAAACAAAGAAGAAAAAGATAAGGAGATAGGGGATCTTCTTGCCTAAAACCTCTTCCCAGAGTTATAGGACCCACTGGTTCATAATTGACCATAACCGAATAATTTACATATTCCGCACACATCATTATCCACAAAATCCATTGGTCATCAAAGCCCATCTTACTCGTGATAGCTCTAAGATAGCACCACCCTACTCGGTCATAAGCTTTGCTAATATCAATCTTCTGAGTCATTTCTCCTCTATGTCCTTGTCTCTTGTTCTTCATGTGATGAATAATTTCCGAAGCAATTAAAACATTATCCATGATAGGAATTAGATAAATTGATCACAAATGATTAAACACTACTGCTTTCCGGTCATGCCTTCATGGCACCTAATTTCCATTATATCATGCGTAAAAAAAAAAAAGGAAAACTGATTTTTGGTTTGAGTTCCTTTATTACACCATTCGATGTTTGATTTTGATTTGAGAAAAGAACATCCTAGCGACACGTTTCGCGTATATACTAAGGCCCCACTTATTGACGACAGAGTAGCTGCCAGCTCAGCACCACCGACCGTCTTTTGGCTTTTCGTGGTGGAGCTCAAGGATGTATTATTTATTTGACGTTTGAAAAATGAATTAAAGTAATATTTATTTTTAGTGTAAAATATTATACTAATATTGACACATGTATTTTTATTTTATTAATTAAGTGAGAAAAATAATAATGATGTGATTTGTAAAGATATTTTTAGATAATAACTATGCGACTTTTATACAGTAGTGCGTAAAAATTAAATTCTAAAAGAATTTATAAGGAGTTTAGTTAGATTTATGCATATATGTTATGACATATATAATTTATGGAAAAAAATTATGAATTTTGTTTTATGATTTTTTATAATTTTTTTAAATATATTCTAATAAACTTGTTAAAAAAAACTTATAGAAATAATTTATTTTTAGATTCAAACTCAAAAATGTTAACTGTACTAACTCAATAACTAAAATTGACATCTAGAATTGATATTATATCCATTCTAATTTACATATAGCATGTAACAATATTTTATTTCACTCACGTGAAAATTAAGTGGATCAATTATACAAAATAAAATAAAAATTCTCTTTAAAATTATCATGTGTTATCTAGTGAACTAAATTTATAAGCGTAACTAGTTATTTTTAAAATTTGGTTCTATCTAAAACTTTACTTTTTTGATTTGTTTGAAGTACAATTCGTATTACATAATTTTATGAATTCAATTGGTATATATATTATTTTTCTAAAAAATTTGATCTATATTATAAATTTAAATATTTTTTATATCGTTAACCATTTATAAATTATCATATCATTAACATGTTTTGTTATGATTATAGCAATCTTAAAAGTTTAATTCAAAAATATTCAACAGAAGTCTTAATTAAACTATGAAATTGATCCACAAAGTGTATAAATGCGCATTTTTATGAGTTGAGACGTTGCTTTCATCAGTGGACACTCCAACCACTTTTACCCTTGTCTCCTGTCAATGTACGTATTTGCAAACTACTACAAGTAAACATTTAAATTATCGTTGTACATATATAGGTTCACCGTAGGCAACACCAGTTTACAGCTGATCACAAGTAGTATTCCTTTGTTCATACCCTCTTTTAGACTAAATTATGAGGAAAAACTTCTTCGTTGAAAATTCAGTTTCAATGCAAATGTAAACAACCTATGCCTGTTAGTCAAATTCATATCACGTTTTTTTTTTTTAACGATACACTTTTACATGTTGCCGTGCCCTTTCACATAGTAGTTAGTAGCCAAACTTTGAAAGATGTAGTTTGGACCAAAAAAGGTTAAATTTAAGATAACGAATTAATATATCATGACCATTACATTAAGAATTTAAACACTAATGTGCTCAAATATTTAGGATTTCCAAATAATTAATATTCAGTTGTTAACCATCCACACACTACACAAATTATGAGTCCATGATGCCATGATTAACATTTTTAAATTATTTTTCTTGACGTTGGTCGTATATTTAAGTTAATTAGATCTCCAAGTGGGGAACTTTGATAAGGCCAAGGAGCTAACCAACCAAACATAAATTAAGAAAGACCTTCTTCATGTGGACCATCCACTTGATGCGGCATGTCACCTATATAGTTTGAATTCTCCAAGCATCCAGTTTAACTTTTCTTATTCATTTTATATAAAGAAATTGTCAGCCGACAGTACCAGAAACTCCAGCGAGAGCAGCAAACTAGCTAAAGAAGAAAAACTCGGCTATGACAAATTTAAGATGAGGACCCCAAAATTCCACTAAATGAATTCCTCTAAAGAAAGGGAGAAAATAGGTAATTTATCGGAATTCTTTGGTGTATTAATTTGACAGTCACGTACAAAGCATATTTTATATCCTATATATTGAGCCTGATAACATAGGATTCTTTACCTATTCGCTTCAGCCACATTAAATATTATTCTCTCCCCAAAATAAGTGTGACTCAGTTACGCATGCTGAGTTTATGGGTAAGAACTTTAGTTCCAACTATGAATACATCTTTAAATACGGGTGAGAAACCTTAATTGTGATTAAGGATCCGAACGAAGATAATCAGTCTTATAACAAATCTAAAGATACTAAATTTGTGAGATACTTCATGAATCCATCGAGGAGGCAAAAATCATAATTACAACGAATTCCAACTAAAAAATATATATTATTCTCTCTGGTCAATAACCCAATTAACAACATGACTTGTGCTCTTTCACAAATGAATAACCCGTCTTAATAATTATATAATTATAAATATAGTGCGTCTTTGTCTTTTGGTGTTTTCGTGGAGTCATGAAAGCTAGTATGGAGAGTTTATCTTTGATGAAAGAAGATGAAAGCATTACAATGAATGCTTCTCAGGACCAAGTTTTTTCTGAGGAGATTAGTTTATGACTGGTGGGGAGATTCTTGTCGGATAGGCCAGTGAGAGCTCACATAATGAAGCATTGAATGACTGATGTTTGGCGTCCGGGGAAGGGACACTACAACAGATTAGACTTTTAATAACGTACCTTTTATAACATTTTCGTGCGGAAATGCTATTAAAAGTGATGGGGGGACTTTTAATAGCGGTTCCTTAAGGAAACACCATCTTAGGTATCACCTAAGATAGCGTTAGATAGCGTCACTAGGGCAAAATATACATTTAACATCAGTTTTTTAACATCGGTTTTAATAAAACCGATGTGAAATAGGAGGCGGTGGCATTTTTGAAATTAAACTGAAATATTTTAACATCGGTTTTAAAAAAACCGATGTGTTAAAAATATTTAACATCGGTTTTATATAAAACCGATGTGGAAAAGTGAAACAAAAAAAAAATTAGACATAAGATTCCACATCGGTTTTGAATAACCGATGTGGAAAATGGAAATAAATTATAAATTTTTTTTAATGCGCCGTAAGATTACACATCGGTTTTCAAATAACAGATGTAGTAAATTAAAAAAAAGAAAATTTAAAATAAATTGTAAGTTTCTACATCGGTTGTTAAGAAACCGATGTGAAATATCGTAACTACATCGGTTTAAAAACCGATGTGTAATAACCTAATTTTCTATTTTCATTCCCTCTTACTCTTCGCGCCGTCTTCCATTCCATTTGTTTTTCATTCCTTTGTCACTGCTTCTCCATCTCTCTCACTGCACCACATCCGCGAAATACCCTAGTTTGAAGAGCGCCATTTTTGCTCGTCCCTCCTCCTCCCTCAGGTATGCGTCTCTCTCTCTCTCTCTCTCTCTCTCTCTCTCTCTCTCTCTCTCTCTCTCTCTCTCGCTCGCTCCCTTCTTCACGTCATCGCTTCTTTCGGTAACTGCCAGGTCCTTTTTCCCTTTTCAATCGTAGACAAAGAAGACCACTGCGACTGCGAGCCTTCATTTTCTGCTTCGGAAGAGAACCACTGAGAACGGCCATCCGCGAGCTACCCTCGTTTGCGTGAAGAGCGCCATTTTTACTCGTCCCTCCTCCTCCCTCAGGTATATATTTGTTTCTTGTTTTGAAAAGTTATGAACTTTGACTCCAAGTGGTTGGATAATATACTTGCATGTGTTGTTTTGTTGCTCCAAGACTGGATTTTTCCAGTGGTGGTATCACCCGTCACGGCCGTTCTGCCTGTCACGGCTAGGCCGTGATGGATTCTGCCTTGGAGGTTGCTTCATGGTTGTTCTGTCACGACCGTGACCACCATCACGGCTAGGCCGTGATCAGTTGGCATGTCACAGCCGTGATGGCCATCACGGCCAGGCCGTGACAGGTTCTGCCTCGGAGGTTGCTTCACTGGTTGGTCTGTCACAGCCGTGACCACTATCACGGCTAGGCCGTGATCAGTTCTGCCTGTGAGGGTCTGGTACAGCTGACATGTCACGGCCGTGATGGGCATCACAGGCTGGTCATGACCAGTTCTGACTTTTCCATTCTTTCTTTTAAGCTATACTCGATCACGGCCGTGATGGCTTTCAAGGGTAGGCTGTGATGGTCTCTGTTTGGCTAATTTTCTTCACTTTTCAAGTCCCATCTTCATGCAAGCTACATAATTAGTAAAGCCTTAGTTTCCCGTTTGAGATGCAATACTAATGAGCGTACGTGTATGTGCTTAATGTACCGCTCATTGTGTTGGAACTTGAATTGTCCAAAGTTGGACAGATTGGGAAAAAACTTTTTCTTAATTTAGTTAAAATAGTTATTCATTGATTCTAATGTTATATACTTGATGAAAGTTCGGATTGATAAATTTCCTTTAGTTCTCCGGGTGCATACTTTATCGTGGTGGATGTCATCGCGTTCAAGTAGTGTACGTCGGAGACCGCAGGGAAATGCTGCCGAAATTTTGTCGAGTATGAGCATGAGAGTTAAGGACTAACTGTTAACCGAATGTTGAAAAAGTTTCTTCTCGAATGGGATAGGGCCATACCCTGTCATAAGAAGTGGTTGATGAATATGTTGGACTAAGTACGAAGGTATTGGTTTAGTCATGGATCGCGGTTGGATGAATGCTAGACGGACAAGTGATGATTATGAGAATGGAGTGGAAGATTTTCTACAGTTTTCAAAAACAAATGCTCCTGATAGTGGTAACGGAAGGTCTTATTGTCCTTGTGTTAACTGTTTGAATGAGAGACGACTAGAAGCTGAGGAGATACGTGATCATCTTATTTGTGAGGGGATTTGCAAGAGTTATACAACATGGATATGTCATGGTGAATCGTTAGACAGGCCGAGGGTGTCGGATAGAGAGGAAGTTGATGACGTGGAAATGGACGATGGACTAGAGGACATGATCCGTGATGTTGGGCAAGAGTCTTTTCGGCGCGCACATGTGTATGATACTTTGTGCAGTGATGCGCAAGTGGCTTTGTATCCGGGGTGCACTAATTTCACACGGTTGTCAGCGGTGTTAAGATTGTTCAATGTGAAGGCGAGAAATGGGTGGAGCGATAAAAGCTTTATTGAATTGCTTGAGTTGTTGAAAGAAATGCTTCCAGAAGGCAACACATTGCCATCTCGAAACTATGAGGCGAAGAAGATATTGAGTCTGATGGGTATGGAGTATAAGAAAATATACGCTTGCCCCAATGATTGCATATTGTACAGGAAAGAGTTTGAAGAGATGCACGAGTGCCCCAGGTGTGGGGTATCACACTACAAAGTGAAGGATGATGATTCTAGTTGTGATGTGGTTACCAAAGGTCCTCCTGCGAAGGTGTTATGGTATCTTCCCGTGATTCCGCGGTTCAAGCGATTATTTGCTAATGTAAATGACGCAAAGAACATTAGATGGCATGCAGATGAGAGGAAGTGTGATGGATAGCTTCGGCATCCGGCCGATTCTTTGCAATGGAAGAGAATTGATAGTTTGTTTCCGGATTTCGGCAATGAGCCCAGAAACCTCAGGCTTGGACTTGCTACCGATGGAATGAATCCATATGGAAAGTTAAGTAGTATTCATAGTTCATGGCCTGTTCTCCTGGTAATTTACAACCTGTCTCCTTGGTTGTGCATGAAGCGCAAATACATTATGTTAAGTATGATGATTTCGGGTCCTAAACAGCCAGGAAATGATATCGATGTTTATCTGAGTCCCTAGCTTGATTGAAGACTTGAGAATGTTGTGGGATGAAGGCGTTGATGTGATCGACGGGTATTGCCGTGAGACATTCAGATTGCGTGCCATGTTATTTTGCACCATCAATGACTTTCCAAAGATCACGGGAACCTGTGTGGGTATAGTGTTAAGGGGCATAAAGCATGTCCAATATGTGAAGAAGGCACATGTTACCATCAACTGCAACATGGAAGGAAGACGGTTTACCTTGGGCATCGGAGATTTCTCCGACGTAATCATCCTTATCGTAGATTGAGAAAAGCTTTCAATGGACTTCCGGAGAATGAAATTGCTCCGGTGGCCTTGACTGGAGAGCAAGTTTATGAAATGGTGAACAACACTAATGTTATCTATGGGAAGACCCACAAGAAGGCTACCGAGAAGAAAATATGGAAGAAGAGGTCGATCTTCTTTGATCTTCCATACCGGTGCAAGCTTGATGTAAGACATTGTATTGATGTGATGTATGTGGAGAAAAATGTGTGTGACAGTTTAATCGGAACGCTTCTCAACATTAAAGGCAAGACAAAGGATGGTGTGAATGCTCAAATGCGGATCTAGTTGCGATGGGTATACGAGAGCAGTTAGCTCCACTTAAAGTGGGGGATAAGAAGACTTATTTGCCCCCAGCATGTCATACTTTATCAAAAAAAGAGAAAAGAACTTTCTGTGAATGTCTACGGGGAGTCAAAGTGCCACAGGGTTACTCTTCAAATATCAGAAGACTTGTCTCAATGAAAGATCTCAAATTAGTTGGCTTAAAGTCTCATGATTGTCATGTCTTGATGCAACAACTACTACCGGTGGCCATTCGTGACATATTGCCTAAAAAAGTCAGACATGCCATTACTAGGTTATGCTTATTCTTCAATGCTATATGTAGCAAGGTCATTGACACTAAAAAGTTGGATGACTTGGAAAATGAGGCAGCCATTATCTTGTGCCAATTGGAGATGTATTTTCCACTTTCATTTTTTGACATCATGGTTCATTTGATTGTTCATCTAGTGAGGGAGATTAGATTGTGCAACCCCGTTTATTTAAGGTGGATGTACTCGGTTGAGCGATACATGAGGATCTTGAAAGGATATATGAAAAATCCACACCGTCCCGAAGCATCTATTGTTGAAAGGTATGTTGCAGAAGAAGCTATTGAGTTTTGTACAGACTATATGTCAGAAGCGGAACCTGTAGGGCTTCCGAAGTCTCGTCACGAAGGAAGATATGATGGTAAGGGTACACGAGGTATCACTGTTAAGAGCATGGATCGGGAGGAAGTGCTTCAAGCACATTTGTATATATTGAATAACACTGATGAGGTTGAACCATACTTATGTGAGTATAAAGGCATCATCAATGAAACTTACCCTAGAATGAATGAAAAATGGTGTTTGAACAAGCATAACACGACTTTCTTGAACTGGTTTAAAGAAAAAATTGCAAAGGATGGTATTGCTTCTGATACATTAAAATGGCTAGCACAGGGGCCTAACTTTGATGTCATATGCTGGAGTGGGTACGATATCAATAAGTTTTCCTTCTATACAAAGTCCCAGGATGACAAAAGTACTATGCAAAACAGTGGGGTTATGGTCGTCATTTGAGTCCATGCATTTCTCTAGTTCGAAAGATAAAAACCCTGTTATGGCATCAGTTTCATACTTTGGAATCATTGAAGAGATATGGGAGGTTGATTACACGAAGTTTAGAGTACCTGTTTTTAAATGTCAGTGGGTCGACAGTAACAATGGTGTGCAAACCGGTGAGTTAGGATTCAAATTGGTGGACCTTAATAAGGTAGGTAATAAAGAGGAGCCTTTCATCATGGCATCCCAAGCAAAACAAGTGTTTTATATCCGTGATCCTTCTAACAAAAGGTGGTCAGTGGTTCTCCAGGGAAAAAACATGTATAATGGTAGTGAGGGAAATCACGATTCAACTCTTGATATTTCTGATACTCCTTCTTTCTCAACACGAGTGCCTAATTTCAATGAGGAAAATGAGGTGGATGATGTACATGCTACTCGTAATGATCACCAAGAAGAGTTATGGGATAACTTTACTAATTGACCACAAAGTAAGTTTAGTTTGATATTACCATCAAGTTTGGAATATTATATGTTTACGTTGATATTTATAAGTTATGTTTACGTACGTTGATCGATATTTATGAGTTATGTTTGATATTTATCCTGACATACTAACAAGTTTTTTTTTTGTTTAAACAGGTATACATGGCTGATCGTGAGGATATCCCTCCTTCATGCAGCGGGTCGGAGACCTCGTCTACTGGTAGAAAGGGTAGACGTGCCACACGAATGAGGAATTTGACTGCCAACCGTGGTTCAAATCAAAGGATAAGAGTAGACTTTGATAATAACCTCAATCCTATTGGGCCAATGGCAGATCAGTTTAACAGTTTTGTGGCGACCCTTGCTAGGAACAGGCCTAGTATACTCATTGATATGTGGAAAGATGTACCGGCGGACGTGAAGGATCAGATATGGGAGAGTATTCTGGTATCTATACTTCTACGTCCTGTGTTTGTCTGTATCTACTTTATTTTTATCTTAATAATATCATACAGTAATTCGTTGATTCTTTTGGTCTTAATGTAGTTGACCTTTGACATACCGGATACGTACGTTATGAAGAAGCGTTTGCTAAAGTATGCTGGAGAGCGTTGGAGGGCTTTTAAGGCCGACCTGGGCAGATACTATGTATTCAATCCAAAAAGTAAAAAGAACCCACTTGAGGTGTATCCGTTTCTTGACCAGGCGACGTGGGATCGCTTTGTTCAGAGCCGACATGATCCCAGTTTTCAGGTTAACTTATTTGATTTGTCTCTAAATTTATGTAATTTCATTAATTTTATTTACTTATGTAGTTTAATTGTCTTCTATTTATAACAGGAGAAGAGGAAAAAGGGGTAGAAAAACCAAAGCAAGAATGTCTACCCCCATGTCATGTCTCGTGGGGGATATAAAAAGCTTGTTCAGAAAATGGTTGAAGAGGAAAAGAAAGCACGTCAGGAAGCAGCATCTCAGGCGGATCCTAATGCTGAAAATCGTCCAGAGGTTGTTGATCCACCTCCACCCCCACGCCATCGTAAATGGAAGAGGGCCCGACAAAGAAAAACGGGACAATATACATCTGAGGAGGTCCGCCAAGTAGCTGAGAAGATTGTGAGTATAGTTTGAATTGTAATTGTAATTTTAAGATAGTTACCGAATTTTAATGTGACCTGATATTTTATGTGATAGGATGCATTGGACGATCAGCTAACCCAAGGAACCTTTGTTCCTAGAGGACGCGATGATATCTTAGCTGCTGCCATCGGTAAACCAGACCACACGGGCCGTGTCATTGGTGTTGAATGGGGAGTCGGCATTCGCCAATACCATGGTTCATCTTCACACCAATGCTGGGACATAGAAGTCAATATTGCCATCTGCTGGGCAAGTCTCCCCTATTTTTCATTCAAAATCACTCCCTTCACAACTTCCATCTCATCTTTTTTTCTTCTCTTTCTCCTCTTCTCCACTCTCTCTATTCTTGCTATTGCCTCCATCTTCATCTTCTATCACTCCCTTATCGGTCTCCACCGGAAACGATGTCGTTAATGGGAACGATAATGATGAAAATGGCCTTGACAATTTCTATTGATTTTATTTTTATTAATTAATATTAATTAATTTTACATCTAGCTCTGTTTGTGTAGTTGTTGTCTTGGATGGGAATGTTGGAGAGGTCGATACTAGAGTTGCACACCAAGTGCTTGAGAAAAGTTACAAAGTAAGTTTCCTTAACTTTATGTCCTTTCACTTGTTTAAGGTTTTTTCCCCTTGAAAAAGTAGCGGGTCATGGTCAGCCTTCCACAGAATAAGTGTTGGAACCAAAGTGTTTTAGATTTAATTAATCTCTAAGTTTTGATGTTAAAAAAATGATTAAATTTGCTTTGCAAAATATTAGTTGATATCTAACAAGATTATTTAGTTATGCAGGAACACTTAAAATTATAAGACATGGAAACTTAGAATAAGTCTTCATATGTATCTGTTTGGACTCATAAAGAGAAATGCACGTCCACCCATGTAGACGGGCTACTCAATGTTTCGGTAAAGTTATTTATTTATTTATTTGAGTAGACTGGTTTCTTTAAGTAGATGATTTTATTGATTGAGTAGACGAGCCTTAAATTTTCTAAGTAGACGTGTCTAGCTTGCCACGTCAGCAGACGGGAATAATTGATTGAATTGAATGAACTGAAAGATAAAATAATCAAGTAGACGAATTCTAAGTGCCACATCATCAGACGAAGATTTTTATAACTCATTGAGGTATAGTAAGTCCAAAGGCTTGGTAGAGGAGAGGATATGCCATGTAACACCCCGATTTTCACTGTTTCAAAATAATCGAAATGCGAACGATTATTGTATAGATTTATATGAGTATTAGAAAATTATTTTAAATAAACGGAGTTCATCACTCAATCCTACTTGAATGTCGGAAGCTACAATTAAAATTGAGGTTGAAACGACGGGCGAATCCCGGCCCGCTATTTTCACTGACAGTATTTTTATACTGCTCAAAAGACCTAATTTTAATTCATGAATGAAAGACTTAAGGTTTTTATTTTATTTCCTACAACTCTGTATTTTTAGAATTATTTCAGAAAAAATAAAATAATTTACGTTTTTCGGGCGTAATACGTTTGGGTGAGCGGCAGAATGGATTTTGGAGTTTCTAAGAGCCGATAGAGGGTTTATCTTAGGATTTTGAGATGATTCAAGGGGATGAATCATATTTTTAAGTCTAGAAGGTTCTACAGGGTTAAAGTGAAAATTTAGGAATTTTACGCTTAAGTCCCTGAATTTTCTGTTAAATTACCCTTTTGTCCCTAAGTTAGTTTCTAAGATTTTTTCAAGTGAATTGGGCTATAATCCTTGTTCCCAATCTCTTAATGAATGTGGCAATGAAGCCCAAATTTCCTAGTTCATGGATTGATTCCATAATGCCTATTTGAAACTATACAAGTTTCTTATGTCATGCTTAAGCTTAAATCTTTAAGTGGGCCCCACAAAAATGAATTCAAGCCCAAATTGAGTAGGCCCATGTGCAAGCCCATGAGGGAGAAGAGGCTGCCCTCATCATTTTTGGATGAGCCAAGATTGTTCTAGAATTTTCTACTACATTCCACACCATTCTACATTCTTCTACATTATTCTACAACATTCTCAAATCTTCTCAAGTGTTCTAGGGTTTTATTAAAATATCTCATGACCAAAATCAGCCCAAAATAGTCAAGATAAGACCACATTTAATGTGGCACATGGTCATCATTTTAATCTATTGACAATTTGCAAAATAGTCCTTATACTTTTGGAATCTTTGTAAAATGGTCCCTATGAATTATTTGCACTTTAATCCTTTGAAAAGCCACCTCCTTTCTCCTAAATCCTCCAAAGTGGCGTAGCCCACATGTCTATAAATACCCTCCCTCACATTTTATTTGGTTCCTATTGCCTTTCTTTCAAAAACTCTTAAGTTATAAGTCTTTTAGCATCACCTTGTGAAGCAAGTCCTTGAATCTTCACTTGTTTTTGATCTTCAATAGGTGAATCCTATTATTCTTCCTTAATCATGTCTATGTTCTTCAATAATTTTCATGATTCAAAATCTATTTCATCTATGCTCATCACTGTTAAGTTTCTAGATCTATAACTTTGAAAAATCATAATAAATTCTAGAAAAATCTTATGATGATGAAACTACTTTCTATCTTCTTGATATCATGCATAATATCTAAATCTAAGAGAATGATGTAATCAAAAAATTTCTTTCCTAAAAACCTAGCCTTGGCCGAATCTATCAAAGTAGGTTTGGTAGAGTTTTGTTTATGTGTTGTCATGTATGATCATGTATTCTATATGGCATGTATGTCTACACACTCTAATCCATGTTAGTTTCTTAAAAGGAAAATCTTTACTCAAAAATCTCTATGTTGGCCGAACCCTAGATGGGTGAGATTTGATGAGTTTTTGTTCATAGTTTTCATTAATGATCTTGTTAATCAAGCTATTAGTATGTATGCTTAATAAATCCAAGTTGGTTTATTAAACTAAGAACCCTAACCCTATGAACATGTTGAGGCCGAATCCTTGTATAAAAGAGTTAGGAAGTTTTGAGTTTCAACTATAGTTGTTTAGTCACTAATCCATGATTTAGGTTAATTAAGAACTATTAATCTATGACTTAATCATGATTAGAAATTTTAAGGATTTTGAACCCTAAAAGTCAGCCCTTGGTCGAAACCCTAACCCTAAAGGTTAGAGGATTTTGTTTCAAATTTTAGTATTGTAATAAGTAATCTATGTTAGTTAAGACTCTAGTAACTAGGATCCAAAAGATGGCATTAAGAAGATAACCCTAAACCTATTTTCTAAGTCTTGACCGAACCTAGCCCTAAAGTGTCATAGATGGTTGTCATTTGATTAATTATAGTTATGTTGTTTGGTTGAAGGTGGTTGTGTTAACTCGTGGCGGGATAACGAGGATCGTCGTGTACGTGTTTCCGGTGATAACTCAGGTGGGGGAAAGAATCATCCTATCGTCGAAATTGATAAGTAGTATATTCTATAATAATTGTGTAGGGCGACCTAAACCCTACTAGTAGTTGAGTAATCGACAAGACCAAAATCACATTGGAAACCTTTTCTGTAAAACCAATGGTGATTCGGGGATTGTAGGTTTATCGACATTAAGTTGATTTTAAGTATTTGAGGATGTTTGATTTTATGTTATCAAATTTACTGTGATACACTGGTTGAGGTATTCCATCTGCATGTGACGTATTATTTCGGTGTTTGAATATTTATGATATTGAGGATGTTTGTTGTCTGTCACGGCCGTGATGGCTATCACGGCCAGGCCGTGACAGAGTCTGACTTTGTTATTTATTTGGTTGGACTATTATGAGTTGGTTGTGATAAATTGCCTTATATGATATTGAGATATTTAAATATTCTGTTGATTAATGTGTTATGCATGATCTGCCTGGGTTTAATATTGTGCTTAGTTGATTTTTAAGTAAGGATATGTGTAATTCGGGAGATAATTGTTTGGGTGAGAGAATAAAGGTGATTTGGAGGTGCCTAGCCTAATTAAGTGGTTTTATCTATGAGAAAAAAGGTGTTGAGACTTTGATGGAAGGTTGATGCACTATGTTGTTATTGATGTAATTTAGGGAGATTCGTTTATTGAGGTATTGTTATTCACAGCCGTGTGAGTGGTACACACGAGGTCAGGATATCCTATTTTGGGATATCGGATATTGCGGGTGAGTTCCCTACGGATGTGGATGCCGAGGTAGACTACCGTAATACTCTTTAGTTCTTGACGCGTTCGAATGTTCTTAGCACTGGACCGTTATGGAATGATATTCCTTGACGAGTTCGCATGTTCTTGGCACTGGACCGTTATGGAATGATATTCCTTGACGAGTTCGTATGTTCTTGGCACTGGACCGTTTTGGATTGATACTCCTTGACGAGTTCGTATGTTCTTGGCATTGGACCGTTATGGAATGATATTCCTTGACGAGTTCGTATGTTATTGGTACTGGACCATTTTAGACTAATACGTGTTTAGTATTTGATGCGTTCAAAAGTTATTGGTACTGGACCGTTCTGGACTACTGACTAATGTGACAGGAGTGAAGATGGCCACATCAGTATAAAGTTTTAGTTGCATGGGCTGAGGGTAGAGGATGATATAGTGAATTAAGGATGATTGTTGATTTTGAGTGATGCGTGTTTGTGACAATTACTGTAAAATTTACTATTACTCTTTTCCGCTTTTTGATGATAGAACTGTTTCTTATCCCCTATATCTTTCTGTGTGTTGTATTTTATTTATGATGTGATCGTATGAGAAGCCCCGATGGAGGAACCAATTGCTGAGGAGTTAGATGGAACTCCTTACGAACCAGATGCTGGAGGCCGAGCTGTGATTCATGGCGATTAGAGTATAGACATTATGGCCTGTGTCTAAGGCGTATTTATAATTCCGCTAAGTATGTCTGTAGTGAAGTTTATGCCTGTGAGGGATCCTACTATGAGGATACCCTCAACAGTGTTTTGGTAATGTAATAAATAAACATGTGTGTATATATATATTACAACCTTGGTGTGTTTAATTTGTAGAAGTTATATGATTATTAATAAAGTTTTAATTTTTACGTATTTTCAACGATAAGCACGTGATTAAGTAAATAAATAATAAGGTTCTAATTTAATAATACAATGGGGCACAACGGAGTGTCTCATGCCACGTTAGTAGACGAGTAAAATAAAATAGTAAACAGACTTGTTCTCACAAATAACTGAGTAGACGGAGCTTTTGAGTAGACAAGCTCCATCTCTTAAGTGGATAAAGGCAATCTGAATCTGTTAAATTTGTTTCAAATGATTGAATTTATTTCAATAGAATATTTGTTCTTCACATTTGTTTCATCTGCTTTAATGTTTTATCTTGTTGTAAAAGAAACATAGTACCATCAAAGAAATACAAAAAACATATTAGTATATTGAAAATTGCAACACGATCTGTATGCTGACAACTTTATGGCTGGAAAAAGCTGGATTGTACACAAAGGAGGAACAACAGTTTTCAAGCTGCAATGCTCAGAGTAGTGAGCCTCCATTTCGTGCTACCTTGATAACCAAGAGTACATTTCAGAATTGCCAGGATCAAACCTTCAGTGACAACAGACATTATTTCATCTCTAAACAGAAAATTCAAAATGACCGTTGAAGCTTTTCAAAAGAATGAGAAAGTCACTATAAATATAACACCTCAAGTACTGAAGAACAATTTTTGCAAGCCCAACCTTTGTCAATACAATTCTTGATATTCATAAGTAAATGTTTGTATCTTAAGTTCGAATATTGTGAAAATATTCAACAGATCTTAAACTTTCATATCCTTACACATAGTGAATTAAGAAGATCATAAGTTAAATCTCTTTGATAGAGTTAGAGCCTGGAAAGGCTTCGTAAGAAATGAATACTTGTAAGCCTGGAGAGGTGTTGAATACTTGGTTGTAATCTATTTGGAGAAATAGTGGATAAAACCTTCAAGTCGAAGGGACTGGACGTAGCTCTTGGTTGGAAGAGAGTGAACCATGATAAAATCCTTTGTGTGAATCTTCTATCTCTAAACTCTTTCAGTTTTATTCATTTTTACTGACTGAGGGGTGTTTTGATATTGCTTTTGTTAAAGCTTTTAAAAGATCTATTTCTGTGTGCTTGCTTCTGTTTTAATCTTCTTGTGTGCAAAAATAGTTTTAAAGGTTGTTTTTCTAAAATTATTAACAAACACAATTCAACCCCCCTTCTTGTGTTTGCGTGTGTCAACTTCAGTTGTTATCAGAGCTCAGTCTCAAAAGGGTTGAGCATCTAACAAGTGCTGAGGGAGTACGATCCAACAACCATGGATGCAGAATGACAAGCTATCAACATACCTCCTCTCTTTGACGGAACATATTATGACTAATGGAAGAAGAGGATGATGGCCTTCTTGGATGCACAGAATGTAGATATTTGGGAGCTTATTGAAACTGGCTACACGGATCCAAGAGATGAAGTTGGAGTTGCTGTTCCTTGAGCCCAATGGACTCAAGAGGAGAAAAATCAACATCAGCTGAATCTAAATGCTAAGCATTATCTCATGTGTGCTACTACCAGATCTGAACATGACAACGTTCACAGCCGCAATTCTGCTAAAGACATCTGGGATAATCTTGCCCTAGCTTATGATGGTTCATCACAAGTGAAGGAATAAAAAATAAGAATGCTGGTTCACCAGTATGAACTGTTTAGGATGGCTGATCACGAATCAATAAATCAAATGTTTGGGAGATTTCAGACTATCACCACAGTCTCAGATCTCTTGGAAAAACATATGAAAATAGAGTTCATGTCAGAAAAATTCTGAGGAGCTTATCCAAGCAATGGAGACCCAAAGTTACTGCTATTCAGGAAGCCCTAAATACACTCTCTCTAGAAGAGCTTCTTGGATCTCTCTAGGTTCATGAACTTGAACTTAATGAAGAAGAAAATTACAGAATAGGAAAATCTATTGCCCTAAAGGTGAAGAAAGCAAGCTCATCAAAGGTTCTCAAAGCTGCTGAGTCATCAGATGAGTCTGGATCTTCTAACAATGATGAAGGATCAGACGAGGATAAATTGTCTTTCATCTACAGGAAGATTCAACATATGTGGAGAAAGAAAAGTAGTTTCAGAAGGAAGCAATTCAACAAAAAGTTTTCCAAGGAGAAGTCAGATGATGACGATTCGACAAGTGTACAATTTTGTTGCAAGTAATAAAACACGGTAAGTAAATACCGAGGTCGAACTCAATGATTGGAAGACCAATTTAATAAGGAATTTCGAAGTGTTTGGCCAAGTCAAAGAGAAGTAGTTATTAAGAGAGAGAAAATTAAATCAAAGATTTAAAACAATTAATTAAAGATACTAAAAGATTGTGATGAGATTTGATTATGATTAAGGATCTAAGGTCACGAATTCACCTACCTTATCAAGCAAGTTACGCGTGTTTTATCTCCTTATCCCTAGTTTCAATTTAACTTTTTTGTCAACCGGGAACCCTCAATTATCCTAATGTCACTTCCGATTTTCAAAAGGAATTATTTACAGTTGCAAGTCGTCAATTTCCCAATTTATTCAACCTACAACTAGATATATTAAGTTCTTGGTTCCCTATAACGATTGCACCGCTTTCCTATTCTATCCCTAGTAATGTTCAAACGGTGTTCTTAATTCAAGTCCTAAGCATGAATCGCTTCCCAGCTTCAATGCACTAGACTAGTTAACCACTGGCCACATGATTAACGCAAACAAAAGATAATTAAGGAACAAGAAAAGAGACAAGGGTATAAGAAAATATTATTTGGATAAGCTATGCCATCAAAGGTGGCTTCATCGTTCCCTTAAAAAGGAGGATTAGTTCCTCATAGAGACGAAAACAACAAAAAAAAAGTAATAAAAGCATTCATCCTTCAAGATCTGACTCAAAACACACTACACAGCTCCAAGCAAACTAGGATTACACTTTTCCAATAAAAAAATGCTATCATTGACCTAAAACAAGCTATTTATAAGGTTTGGAATCTACGCGCGCTCGCGGGGAGAGAAAGGATTTGCGAGGCGAATCTTAAGTCGGCGCCAGTTCAAATTTGGACTTTGATGCGTGATTTTTAAGATAAAGGCAAGTGCACCTCGTCGCAAACAAGTAATACGGTGGTAAGACCGGTTATCGTATCCACAGGGATCGGTTGTCAATTACCAATTCACAAACTCAACAACTATCTAGACTAAACTAAAGTATGAGAGATTAAAACAGAAAATAAAGAAATAAAATATTTTTGGTCTTTTGGGAATTTTATCGAACACTTGGTATGCAAACAGAGATGTGGCTAAGATTGTTAGGATTAGACTACACTAATCCTCCCTTAATTGCAATGAAATGGTTATCAACACAAGTCCTACTTCAATTATGACAATCAAGCCTTTTCTAAAATACTCAAGCCTAATGTCTTAGGTGCATTGAGCCTAAAACCCCAAATCAAACCCTAATGTCTTAGGTGGATTAATCTGTGATTTTGCATTAAGTCAAGACTTATAAGATTGCAAGCATTCAACACCTATGTCTAGATTCTTGAACTACTTGGCATATGATTCATGAGCATGCCTTAACACCAACCTTTCAGTCATCTATCAAAGCAACATATCATTCCTATGGGTAGCTAATCCAAAGAAAGCATTAAGCACAGAATCACATACTCATAAAGAAATAGAGACTTGCATTAAAACACCAAATCAAATACAAACAAGTTCAGAAAAGCTACATCTAACCCCAACAATGGGGGATTAGTTACTCATATTTACAGAAAACCAAACCAGGGAAATAGGAGAAAAGGAGAGGAGAGACTCCATGGGAGCTTTCCTTCTTCTTCACAGCAACCCCTCTCAGCAACTCCCCTCTAGAGTCGAAACCCTAGCTCAGCCGCAGCCTCCAAGTCCCCAAGAGCTCTCTCCACCAAAAGCTCTCCAAAACTGCCCTAAAACAGCAACTTATACCAATCAGATCTGCGCGCGTTCGCGAGGCGAGACATGTCTCGCGAGGCGAATGTTAAAAATCTGCATTCAGAGAATTGAACTCTCGCGAGGCGAGAGTTTCTTCGCGACGCGAGATCGAAAGGTTTTTCTTCAATACGCCCGTGAGGAGCATCAGGGCCTGGGCGTGATGGCTTCTGTTTCCAGACTCGCGAGGCGAGACATGGGTTCGCGAGGCGAACCAGAAAGGCTTGCATTTTCTCCAACAGTCAGCTTTCAGGGTCGTGGGGCGAATCCAGGCTCGCGGGGCGAATCTCCAGAATTCTGCTTGGCTCAATTTCTTCTCTTTTCAGGCTCTATTTCATCCAAGCTCCATCAAGGCTAATTTCTGGGCATTTTTCCATTGAATTCCTGCAAAACAACACCAAAACCACCTTATCTGTTCCAAAGGAAAAACTAACCAAAATCAAACTAAAATGGCCTAACTTATATGCAAATGCACGCAGAAATATACATGGAAAATGAGGTGAAATCACACTCATCAAATCACCCCAAGCTTAAGACTTTGCTTGTCCTCAAGCAAAAACTAAGGCCAGAAGAGATAAACAGTCAAAGCATGGATAGTGAACCAAGAACCCGAGTAAATGATCCAAGCAATAGGCAATTCAAATAATTCAGCAAGAGACAATCAATTCAAGTCCAATTAGAGGCTTAGGTTCCTTAGACTCATATTCTCATTGATTTGGGCACTCTTTCTCACCTGAAGCTCACCCCAAGCTTGTTCATTTGCTTGGTTCTCTTTTCTCACCTCACTCAAGTGTTTTAGGGGATAAGACTTTTCACTCAATTTTCCTCAAGGAATTAATCCTACCATATGCTTGACTATCAACCAAATCTCTACTTTATTAATGAAAACAATTAAGAATCAAGAGGTCTTTAGCTTTGGTTGTAACATGGCCATGGGATTAATCGTTAGGTGGGGATAACAAGAAAAGGATATTTCCAAAAGGCTACACAACATATCAACATTTGCAAACATGACCTTCTAAAATACCTTCTTGGGTTTTCACTTTATTTTTCCACCTTTCTTCTCTTTCTTTTCTTTTTTCTTTCTCTTTTCTTTTTGTCATCCCCTTCTCTACTTTATTTTTCTTTTTTTTTCTTCTTTTCTTTTTCTTTTATTTGGAGAAGGAGAGATTTTTTCAACTCAAGAAAATTATTTTTTCTGATTCTTTTCCCAAACTTTTTCAACTACCTTTTTACCCTTTTGTAATACTTTAGAAGGTCCCTATCAAACATATTTATCAAAACATTTCAGGGTACCAAGAAAAGCATTTTTTTTTCTTTCAGGCTCAAAATTGGGCAACTAAGGGTAGCATTTACACATTCAAAGCTCAGAAGGCCCGAAAAATACCTATTGCCTCAATCATTTTCAAAAATGTTTCCAAAAATTTTTAAGCTTCAAAATGGTTTCAAGTCAAGTTCTAGAGAATAACAAACCAAGAGGAATAACACTCTAACACAAAGAATGGGGTAAAATTTTAGTGAGTACCCCTTTGACTCAAAATCTCACATTTTAGTTCAGAATCAATGAAAAACACAAATCCTCAGAACCAGATGCTAATTATCAACTATCCAAGATTATCTCAAACATTTTTATTTGCAGCCATATCACAAGAATAACAAATTGGGTTCAACAATTCACTATCACAATTTATTTGGCACTTAGTTCTCACAATCGGATGCAAAATTCAGCAAGGGCAATCTAATTATGTGATCATGCAAAACTATATGAATGCAACATACAACATAAAAATGCAAAATACCCCTACCCCAAGTTTAAAAATTTACATTGTCCCCAATGTAAACAATCAAGATAGAGAGAAGAAAAATAATACAAAATAAAAAAAATAAAAAAAATTGGAACGGCTTACCGAGGCGGTAGCGGGTGCTGACTTTGCTTTTTCTCTGCCCCTTTTTCTCTTCTCCTTGTCTTCTTGCTCTCCCTTCCTTCCTTATTACCCTGCAAACACTTGGCAATTGACAATTTATTATTTTCCTCTTGAGCTTCTCAAATTATTCAAGAGGTTGAAAATCAAAAACAAAAACTAACTAAAGAGAAAGGTTAAGAAAAGTTGGGTTGCCTCCCAATAAGCGCTTCTTTAACGTCACTAGCTTGACTCATTAAGAAGCATCCACCTGGATCCCATAACCTGTGGTATAAGGACCAAGGGATGCTAACCATGTGAGATTCTTCAATAGTATCCCACGGTTTGCAGCATAAATATGGGAGTGAGTGCTTGAAAATCACGGTGACCTCACCAAATGTGGTGAATTTCTCACTCCCTCTTGGGTCAAAATTGACCCCTTCATCCACAAAATCTTCCCAATAAAAATGGGGTTCAACCTCTTGGACTGGCCATAGTGCCTGCATATTTAAAGATCCAAAATCCAATTTCTCAGGCAGAGGCATGAACTCCATTGTTGACTGCTTTAAAATGTGAGGTGGCAAACAATTCGAGAGGATCATTGGTGCTGTTCTGGCTTCTGTACAATCTTCACTCTCAGCATTGCCAAATCCATCACCTTCCAAATATGCAGAAATCTCCGCACAAACCACACAAGTGTTTTTTCCATCACATTCAACACATGCATAGGAAACAATAGCATCATCTAATTCCAAAAGTTCTTCATCATCCCCAAGCATGGTGAAATAGATGTCCTCCAAATGCCTCTTCCTTTCAGGCTCCTTAGTCAAGGGTTCAATGGGGAATGGTGCGACTATGTTCTCCAAAACAGGGTATTCACTTCTTGACTCGGTTGCTCCCACTTCTTCTTCTTCCTCATCATCCATTTTGGCATCATCTTCATCATCATCCATCAAGTTCCCATTTGGCATTTCGGATAGTTGGTTAGAGAGTTCCTCAATACGTACCCCGAGACTTCGAATGGTATCTTCTTGGTTTTCTAAACTTTCCATTGTTGTTACCATGAAGCTCTCCAAAATATCCTCTAAGTGGGACCGACTATCCGAATAGGTTGCTCGGAATTGATCGCGAATTCGGATTTGAAGTTCTCCCAAGCAACTTCCAATGGTGATGGTTGTGCTTCATATGTAGGTGTGGAAGATTCCCAATGTTCCTCTTCATCCATCAAAGTATTGTTCGGAGGGTTCCCCCACCATGGAGTGGAAGTGTTGGGAAATTGATTTCCCATTCAAAGATAGCCTACCACTGGTGGAGGAGAGACAGTTGCCCTTGACAACTCATTACTCACTTGTTGGATGTTTACTGCTAATTGCAGCATATCTACCCGCAGCTGCAGCTCAGATATCTCCATTTCTGCATCAGATGGCTGATAATAATTATAGTCCATGATCCTGTCAACTCAATTTTCACCTCACAGACAATTAAGCCCAATATCAAAGAAACAAAAATTCAAATATATACAAAACTAACAAAAGAAAGATATCAATTATATACAGAAAAATAAAATAAAAATGTCTAAACTAGTTGCCTCATTTGTTACTACTGATATTGGCAAAGCCAATCCCCAGCAACGGCGCCAAAAACTTGATGCGTGATTTTTAAGATAAAGGCAAGTGCACCTCGTCGCAAACAAGTAATACGGTGGTAAGACCGGTTATCGTATCCACAGGGATCGGTTGTCAATTACCAATTCACAAACTCAACAACTATCTAGACTAAACTAAAGTATGAGAGATTAAAACAGAAAATAAAGAAATAAAATATTTTTGGTCTTTTGGGAATTTTATCGAACACTTGGTATGCAAACAGAGATGTGGCTAAGATTGTTAGGATTAGACTACACTAATCCTCCCATAATTGCAATGAAATGGTTATCAACACAAGTCCTACTTCAATTATGACAATCATGCCTTTTCTAAAATACTCAAGCCTAATGTCTTAGGTGCATTGAGCCTAAAACCCCAAATCAAACCCTAATGTCTTAGGTGGATTAATCTGTGATTTTGTATTAAGTCAAGACTTATAAGATTGCAAGCATTCAACACCTATGTCTAGATTCTTGAACTACTTGGCATATGATTCATGAGCATGCCTTAACACCAACCTTTCAGTCATCTATCAAAGCAACATATCATTCCTATGGGTAGCTAATCCAAAGAAAGCATTAAGCACAGAATCACATACTCATAAAGAAATAGAGACTTGCATTAAAACACCAAATCAAATACAAACAAGTTCAGAAAAGCTACATCTAACCCCAACAATGGGGGATTAGTTACTCATATTTACAGAAAACCAAACCAGGGAAATAGGAGAAAAGGAGAGGAGAGACTCCATGGGAGCTTTCCTTCTTCTTCACAGCAACCCCTCTCAGCAACTCCCCTCTAGAGTCGAAACCCCTAGCTCGGCCGCAGCCTCCAAGTCCCCAAGAGCTCTCTCCACCAAAAGATCTCCAAAACTGCCCTAAAACAGCAACTTATACCAATCAGATCTGCGCGCGTTCGCGAGGCGAGACATGTCTCGCGAGGCGAATGTTAAAAATCTGCATTCAAAGAATTGAACTCTCGCGAGGCGAGAGTTTCTTCGCGACGCGAGATCGAAAGGTTTTTCTTCAATACGCCCGTGAGGAGCATCAGGGCCTGGGCGTGATGGCTTCTGTTTCCAGACTCGCGAGGCGAGACATGGGTTCGCGAGGCGAACCAGAAAGGCTTGCATTTTATCCAACAGTCAGCTTTCAGGGTCGCGGGGCGAATCCAGGCTCGCGGGGCGAATCTCCAGAATTCTGCTTGGCTCAATTTCTTCTCTTTTCAGGCTCTATTTCATCCAAGCTCCATCAAGGCTAATTTCTGGGCATTTTTCCATTGAATTCCTGCAAAACAACACCAAAACCACCTTATCTGTTCCAAAGGAAAAACTAACCAAAATCAAACTAAAATGGCCTAACTATATGCAAATGCACGCAGAAATATACATGGAAAATGAGGTGAAATCACACTCATCAGACTTCTTGCGAGGCGAGACAAGGTTCACGAGGCGAGGCAGAATGATCTTCATTTCACTGAGTCTGGCTTGCGAGGCGAGTAATGCCTCGCGAGTCGAGGCTGAATGGCTGCCTGTTCCTGCTTGATCTGTCCTCTGGCTCGCGAGGTGAGCTTCTGTTCGCGAGGCGAATAGCCAATTTTTGCCTTTTTGCTTGTTTCCTTTATTTTTCCTAGCTTCCTCGAACTTCACTTTTAACCTTGAATTAAAAGTAGCATTAAATGCTTTATTTTGATAAGAAACTAAAAGAAATTACTAAAAATTATCCCTAAGACTAAAAGCAATTGCTTGTGAACAATTAAAGTCAAATTTGGGCTAAAACGAGAATGAACTCGTACAATTGGTATCAAAATTGAGGTCTTTCTAGTCATAAAACTAGATGAACCAACGGTTTATCACCAGACTCCAAGGAAAAAGGTCCACCCTTGTGCTTTGAATGCAAGAAACCTGATCATTTCAAAGCTGACTGCCCTGAGCTAAAGGATAAAAAGAAATTCTTCAAAAAGAAGAAATGCTTAATGGCTACATGGGGGGATCTTGATCTGTCTTCATCAGATGAAGAAGATAATACTGAGGAAGAGACAAATATCTGTCTCATGGTAGACACTGCATCATAAAGTGAATACAATGATGCTGAGGTAATGGACTCTGACCCGTCCACTCTTCAAAATGCTTTTGATGAATTGTTGCATGAGTCGTCCATACTGTCACGAGAATATAGGAGTCTCAAAATGAAATTTTCTAAACTGTCTAGAGAATATGATAGGGTCTGCACTGAGAAACAAAACCTTAAAGATGAAAATGACATACTAAAATCAGTGGATGTCAGTCTAGCTGACAAAATGGAGTGTGAGACTGATGCTTCTTGTGAAGTTGCAAAACTGAAGCAAGAAATAACATATCTGACAGACTCTCTATCAAAGCTTGCAGGTGGCTCGGACAAGCTTAGTCTCATTTTATGGTACTCTAGGTCACCACATGATAAATCTGGCATCGGTTATGACAAAGAGAAGCAAGAAGCATCTCAACAAAAGTCAACACCACGTACTCAGCACAGAGCTTCAAGAGCTCAAGCTAAAAATGCTAAAACAAAGTCTGGCCCGTCCAACACCTTTTTCAAAGTGTGTGGAAAGAATGGGCATACTTCATCTAGATTCATACATAATAAACATGCTAAACATACTCGTCCAGTGACCACTACCAAGAAAGGACCCAAGTCAGTTTGAATACCTAAAGATAAGATAATACCTGTTACAGGTTTGCTTAACAACAGGAAGAAAACAGACATCTTGGTACTTGGACAGTGGCTGCTCACATCGCATGACGGGATAAAAGTGTATGTTCCAAAGCCTTAAGCCCAAAGATGGTGGTTGGGTTACATTTGGAGGAAATCAGAAAGGGAAGATCATTGGTATAGGTAAAATTGATAAACACACTTTTTCTTCCATTGATAAGGTTCTTTTAGTAAGTGGCTTAAAACATAATTTGTTGAGCATAAGTCAATTATGTGACAGTGGATATGTTGTTTCTTTTGATAAGAACTTGTGTACCGTCAAGAAAGATGATGGATCACTTATATTCACTGCTAAGAGGTAAACCAATCTTTATAAGATTGACTTGGAGGACCTCTCAAATCAAAGTGTCTCGTGTCTAATGTCCATTGAAGATGAGCGATGGATTTGGCACAAAAGGTTAGATCATGCAAGCTTGAAATTAATTTCAAAGCTAAACAAGCATAACCTCGTGAGAGGGCTACCAAACCTTAAGTTCAAATCTGATGTTCTCTGTGATGCGTGTCAAAAGGGAAAACAAGTCAAAGGTTCTTTTGAATCTAAGAATATTGTTAGTAACAATAGACCACTAGAGTTGCTACACCTTGATCTTTTTGGTCCAACAAGGACTGCTTCTGTCAGTGGTAAGAAATATGGTCTTGTCATAGTAGACAACTACACTAGATGGACATGGGTTATGTTCCTAACTCACAAGGATGAGTCTTTCAAGGTATTTTTTGTATTCTGCAAATGTGTGCAGAATGAAAAAAGCATGTGTATCACTTCAATCAGAAATTACCAAGGGGGAGAGTTTGAAAATGATCTATTTCATAAGTTCTGTGAAGAAAGTGGTATTCTTCACAACTTCTCAATACCTAGAACACCACAGCAAAACAGTGTGGTAGAGAGAAAGAACAAATCTCTTCAGGATATGGCTAGGACTATGCTCAATGACAACTCTGTCCCTAGACACTTCTGGGTTGAAGCTGTTAATACCGCCTGCTACATTCAGAACAGAATATACATTATACCTATCCCGAACAAGACTCCTTATGAACTGTGGAAAGGACAAAACCCAACATATCTTATTTTCACTCTTTTGGTTGTAAATACTATATTCTTAACACTAAAGATCAACTTGGTAAATTTGATGCAAAAGTAGATAACGGAATCCTGTTAGGATATTCTGAAACTTCAAAAGGCTTTAGAGTTTACAATGCTAGAACTCTAGTAGTAGAAGAAAGTATTCATGTCAAGTTTGATGACAAACAGTCTGATAAGAAATTATCAGAGCTAGATGAAGCTTTTACAGATCTTGATCTAAACATCTCAGGAGATACACCAGAGATAAAGACTGATGATCAAGCAGACAACCCCACTCAACAACCAGAAACCTCAACTTCTCAACATGATACAGTTCAAAAATCTTGGTACTTCAGGAACTATCATCCACAAGATCAAATCATTGGAAACCCCAATGAGAGGCTAAGAACCAGATCAACCTTCAAAGAGCAAGAAGACTCTGTACTAGTCTCTGAGTTGGAACCAAAGACAGTAGACGAGGCTCTGCTAGACGATGGATGGATTATGGCTATGCAAGAAGAACTGAATCAGTTTGAAAGAAGTGAAGTTTGGACTCTGGTTCCCCTGCCTAAAGATAAATCAGTTATTGGAACAAAGTGGGTTTACAGAAACAAACTTGATGAAAATGGTAAGGTGGTGAGAAATAAGGCAAGACTTGTTGCTCAAGGTTTCTCTCAAGAAGAAGGTTTAGATTACACTGAAACCTTTGCACTTGTTGCTAGATTAGAAGCAATTAGAATTCTACTTTCATTTGCTGCACATCATAGTATTATACTTTTTCAAATGGATGTTAAAAGTTCTTTTCTAAATGGCTTTATTAATGAAAAAGTTTATGTTATGCAACCTCTTGGTTTTGAGAGTGAAACCCATCCTGAACATGTATATAAGTTTAAGAAAGCTTTGTACGGCCTTAAACAAGCTCCTAGAGCTTGGTATGGTAGACTAAGTTCCTTTCTTATGGAAGATGGATTCAATAGAGGAAAGGTTGACACAACCTTATTTAGGAAGTCCATTAAGTCAAATTTCATAATTGTACAAATATATGTTGATGATATTATATTTGGTACTACTAATGAGTCTCTATGCAAAGAATTCTTTAAGTTAATGCAGAAATAGTTTGAAACGAGCATGATGGGAGAACTCAAATTCTTCCTTGGACTTCAAGTAAAACAAACTACAGACGAAGTGCTCATCCACCAAACCAAGTATACAAAGGAACTCCTGAAGAAGTTCAACATGGATGATTGCAAACCAATGAATACCCTTATGCACCCCACATCCATACTGAACAAAGATGATAAAGATAAAAAGGTAGACCAAAAGGTATATAGAGGTATGATAGGATCTCTTTTATATCTTACCGTGTCCAGACCTGACATTATGTTCAGTGTATGTTTGTGTGCTCGTTTTCAATCTGATCCTAGAGAATCTCACTTGTCTGCAGTTAAGAGAATATTACAGATTAGTTGGATTCTGTGATGCTGACTATGTTGGAGATAGAATTGAAAGAAAAAGTACCAGTGGAGGATGTCACTTCATTGGAGCTAATCTTGTCTCATGTCAAGAAAAAGACAAAGTACCATTGCTTTATCAACTACTGAAGCTGAGTGTATTTCAGCTGCTAGCTGCTGCTCACAACTTCTTTAGATCAAACATCAATTGGAGGACTACAATGTGTTTGTAAGTAGTATTCCACTCATGTGTGACAATACTGCTGCAATTAATTTATTTGAGAATCCAATACTGCTTTATAGAGCTAAGCATATAGAAATCAAACATCATTTCATTAGGGATTATGTGCAAAAAGGTGTGTTTGATATACAATTTGTGGATACTGACCATCAATGGGCAGATATCTTTACTAAACCTCTTGCTGTGGACAGATTTATTTTTATTAGGAAGCATCTTAATATGCTATATGTGGATTGAATAAAGAATATGTGTTAATGCATGTGCGTCTAAAGAATTTCAATTCTTTTGTATGTTTAAAATCCACGTCCATTGCATATCGTGTCCATTGTAATTATGCACCGCGTCCACTGCATGTCGCGTCTATGCTTGCTTGCATTCTGTTTGGACTCGTCCATACATATACTTTAAATTCATTTTGTCTATATGGCAAATTTATCCTTTATTCTCTTTGCAGAGTCAGTAACTTCCATCAATCCCATCAAGACCTTTTTATAGTTCCAAAATACCAATGTCGTTTTATTCTTTATGGCATGTCTTGTCAATTTGTTTTAATTAATTTCCAAAAGATAAACCTTTGAAATTCAAAACCTTTTTAAATAAGTTTCTTTCCCTCTGAAAAACCTTTTGCTAGCCATCTTCCCTAACAACTATCTCTCTCAAACTCTCGAGCTCTCTGTTTCCCCTGTCTCTGAACCCTAACCTTCAAACCTCAAAAATGGCTTCTTCTTCAACCTTCAACGTGGATAAACTCAACTTGGCTATTAAACATCATTTCAACTTTGGAGTATTACAAGACTATAACTTGGATATTAGCAAGTATATTAATGTTGCTGGCTGGGGAGAACTCTTCACAGAGAAAGTCTCTATTTTTCCAAACCTAATTAGAGACTTCTGGAGGAATGTTCGAATTTCTGATACAGACTTATCCTCTATGGTGTTGAGAAAGAAGATTGTAGTCTCTGAGAAGACCATTGCTGATGCTATTTTCTGCGCCCAGGAAGGGTTGGTTCTCACTGAGACTTGGGAAGATGATCTGGGTGGTTCTGAGACTATTGAAGTCTGTTTGATGAAAGAAGACACTGTCAGAAATCACTTGTGGAAGGCTGTTGAAATGAAGGATATTGTTCTCATCCTTCATCAACTACTAAATAAAGTGGTTCTTCATAAGGTTGGGTTCAAGGACAACCTCTCTTCTCTACACAAGTTCTGCCTCTGCCACCTCATGACAGAAACAAAGATCAATCTTCCAAGAATTTTGTATGAAAGATTTTGGGATGTTGTAATAAACAAGAATAGACTATTAGTACTTCCCTACTGTCACCTTCTTTCAAAAATCTTCAAGGCACAAGGAATCCATGAATACATTGCTACAAGGACTCCTGAGGAACAAGCCAGAATTCTGATTGAAAAACCAATGTCAGCTGCTGACTTTGGAAAAATGAACATAGCAAACATGAACCTCAATACATATATTGCTGCTACTATTGCTAAGACTGAGGAATTGATGAAGATTAAAGAAGAAATGGTGGAACAGAACATGGCTGAGACTGTGGAGCCAAAGAAGAATATCAGGAAAAAGACCACTGCTGCCAGGAAGCCTATGTCTAAAAGGCCTACTGGAATTGTCATCAGGGAGCCTACTGTTGCTGCCCCTCAACCTGCCATTTCCCAAAAAAGGACAAGAAATCTGGTTCTATCACAAGATGATGATGAGGATGATGAGGATATAATTCCCATCGATTCTGCTTTAAAGAAACAAAAGACTGTTGATGTTGCTGCTGCCCTCTCTGCCATTCCAACCAGAAGGAGGCAACCACAGAGGAAAGCCAAAGTTGTCTTTGAGACTAAGGTAACTCTACCTGCTAATGACCCTGTTAAGTTAGCAGTAGATGCTCTAGTTTCTAGCTTTGAGCATAGGATAGATGTTTCTAGTACATCTGTTAATGATGATGTGATTGATGTATACATTTCCACACCCCTCTCACCACAAACAAACCTTCTGGAGCAACCACAAATAACCCTACCTCTTAAATCAACTTTCCAACCTATTATCCCTGTTGATGACCCTTGGTTCAACCAGCTTGATGATGGATATTGCCCTGGTGCCCCCTTTCCAAAAATCAAGAAAATCAACTTTCCCTATACTGATCCATCAGTATTATATGAGGGAAAAGCTGAGAATTGGGCAAAATTCAAGAGGGACTGGAAGATTCTTTTCCACATCCACCAAACTGAACATGAACCTATTCTAACCAGATGGTACCCTTTACCAGAATATGAGTATGAACCTGCAAACATCTACTCATATTGGGTTAACCCTGAACCACACACACCTGCTGGACCATTTCCATCTGAACTATTCAGTTCCTTTGGACCTCTTCTAACCCATCTACCACAAAAAAATTCCCACCTAGAAAGATTAGCCCCAACCTCATTAAACTTCCACCCTTCAAACCATTCACTGAAGGAGTTCAGAGGCACATCATTTCAAACTGGCATACTGACCCTACCAAGAAGGATCTATCTGATGTCACATGCAAAAGATCCAGATCATTCCGGCATGTCCCCTTCATCATGGACAAAAACATAGTCTGGGAAACATTTAAGCCTCCCAATGTCTATGGCAGAGTTGCAGATTTTGTTGATCAGTTCATGTACAACATGCTGAAATGGGAGTTTAAGCATTTCAGAGTTGTGAGGGCTGCAAACTTTGTCCCTCCAACTTGGCTAAGACATTCATCGACAACCAATATTGAGATCAATCCATACAGAGTTGCACCAAGACTGCCAATGCTTGATTTCAAGAAAGACAAAGACAAGAAAAGAAGAATTTTCAAAGGCAAGATGCCAGCAGATGAGTCAATAATGCTGGATCTCAATTCAGAACCCTTTGACTATACCCTTCTGGAACATTGGCAATCGATTTCCATTGAAGAAATATCTGAAAAAGTACATGCAAGTGACTTCTGGAAATCACATGTTATTCAATGCACAAGAAAAGCCTCCTCCTCTGGACTGTCTCATGAAGAAAAGAAAGATATTCCAACTATCAGAGGAAAATGTGATATTTCAGACTGCAAGTTTATCATCATCAATGATATCTTTGGACCACATGTCATTAGTCCTCATCTGGAAAATGAAGATGAAATTAAGTGGTTTGAGGACCCAGTACTAGAACCTGCTACTTCACCACCTCATAAACCTCCATCGGAGCACACAGAAGAGGAAATCACTATTGAGGAACCTGTTGTAGAGCCTGAAGCAGTTAAGTTGACAAATGAACATGTGGAAGTTGCTGAGTCTACTCTCAGACCAAGCACTTCAGATAAGCACTCTTTTCAACCTCTGGCTCTCACAATAATTCACCCACAAGATCAACCTGAACATTCAAGAGCATTGGACACCCTGCCTAGTCATGCTCAAGATAGTGGTGAAAGCTCTAGACCATCACTCTCTCTGCCTCCAAACTTTGAAGAGATGATTGGTAAGATCATTGAGGAAATAGTAAAAGCATAAGTGAACAAGTTGCTGAAGCTCCGGTCCCCACAAATCAGATGATGAATCCAATGATGAGCATCATGCTCAGTTTTAAGCAAAGCCAGAATTTACCTACACAGATTCCTGTTCCTCCACCAAACCCAAACCCAAACCAAAACCCTCCTCCTCCACCTCCACCCCCTCTTAGCTTATTCTTTTCTTTTTATTGATAATGATGTTCCAACTACTTTACCTTTTTGTTTGATGACAAAAAAGGGGAGAAAGGAAGAAAATTAAATTTATAAGAAAAGTCAGTTTTTGAAAAGCATATGTCTGTCTGCACATGCATGTCTCTGCTTATGCTTTAAATATTCTATGTCCGCTTATTTGATTGCTCTGATAATTGTTTACCATGAATTATTTTATTACTCTGATATATTCTAAGTCTACGTGTTTTTCACTTTGTTTGATATGATAAGTAATTGCTCTGATACAATCCTGACCTAATATAAAATGTTTTTATGCTTTTTCTTAGGGGGAGCTTTGTAAGCTCTCTTAGACTTTTCTACTCAAATTTAATTAGTTTTTGTCATCATCAAAAAGGGGGAGATTGTTGGAACCAAAGTGTTTTGGATTTAATTAATCTCTAAGTTTTGATGTTAACAAAAGGATTAAATTTGCTTTGCAAAGTGTTAGTTGATATCTAACAAGTTTATTTAGTTATGCAGGAACACTTATTTCATCTCTAAACTGAAAATTCAAAATGATTGTTGAAGCTTTTCAAGAGAAGGAGAAGGTCACTATAAATAGAAGACCTCAAGTACTAAAGAACAACTTTTGCAAGCCCAACCTCTGTCAATACAATTCTTGAGAAAAAAAGCTCTTATTCTTTCATTCTTTCATAAGCAAAAGTTTGTATCTTAAGTTTAAATATTATGAAAATATTTAACAGATCTTAAACTTTCATATCCTCACACATTGTGAGTTAAGAAGATCATAAGTTAAATCTCTTTGTTAGAGTTAGAGTCTGGAGATGAGATGTGTTGAATACTTAGTTGTAATCTATTTGGAGAAATGGTGGATAAAACCTTCAAGTCGAAGGGACTGAATGTAGCTCTTAGTTGGAAGAGAGTGAACGAGAAAGACGCACAGAAGAGGTATGCCCAGCGCACGGAGGATCCGTTTCTATCTCTAAACTCTTTCAGTTTTATTCGTTTGTACTGACTGAGAGTTTTGATATTGCTTTTGTTAAAGCTTTTAAAAGATCTATTTCTGTGTGCTTGCTTCTATTTTAATATTCTTATGTGCAAAAATAGTTTAAAGGTTGTTTTTCGAAAATTATTAACAAACATAATTCAACCCTTTCTTATGTTTGTATGTGTCAACTTCAATAAGATATCCGATTACAGAAGTTTGCTATACTTACTTTTACAACGTACAGGTTAAGGAAAATATGTTACCATGATTGTTATTGCCGTGTTATTTCACGAAGGTAATATTTTCAATGTTTAAAAGAAGATTATCAAAGGGAATTTTTTTGACACGTTTCATTCGGTTTTTAACATCTCCAAACATATATTATATGATTTATTCTTTTTGATATTTTCAGGTTTGGGTGAGGAGATCCTTTCTCCTGCCAATACCTTCTCCGACATGTGAATAACTTCTTACTGTTAGCTGGTAATTCAAAGGAAAGTTTGACACGTTTCAACTAGGCCTTCTCACCTAATTTCGTTTATTGCAATTTTTTTTTAAAAAAATAATATTGTATTCGATTGCCATGGTTTATATTTTAATGTTGAGTTAGAGAAAAAAAAAATCAGCAAGTTATATTTTTTATTTTTTTTACTTTAAATAAAATCAACAAATTGAGAGATAATGTTGATTGTCAATTAATAGCCCAAGTTTAATTGTCTTACATTTTCAAATATTTGAATCAATTAAAAAAATGTTGATTAAAAGATTCTTAAAATAAATAACTATTATTTCAAAATTAATTGTTTACAATTATGATCAAATTATGAAACTTCCACGCCAAAATACACTCTCAGAAATTCAAAATCTAAACATCAACACTTTAAAAACTATTATTTTGCCCAGGTGTAATTTTGATTATGTGAAGTTCAAGTGGATCATCAAATGATAGTTATGTTAGTTAGGCCTGAATCAGTTTGCTATAAATCTGTTTTCTCATGGCAGTTAGTGAGGAGAGTTAGTTAGGATTTGTAACTAACTTGTATGTAGCTATTAGCTGATGTAAAGTGAGATTAGATTGTATATATAGCATAGCTGATGTATCTTAGAGGATAGTTCTATTTGATAAGTCTTTCAAGATCAAAATACTTGAGTGCAAGTGAGGTTAAAACGATAGTTTGAAAACCTGTAAAGTCTTGTTGCTGCTGTGATCAGAAAGTGAATGGAATCAACCTCAGTGTGGATGTAGGAGAGTTCATTGCTCCGAACCACGATAATCCCTTGTGTTCTTGCTTTCTTCTTGATCGTTTTTTTTTTCTTTCATAATCTTTTCTGTCGCACTCTACTTCAAGCAGAGAAGAGTGTGAGAAACTTGTTTCTTTCGAAACTGACAAGCTGCAAGATCCATAACAATTGGCATCAAGAGCCAGGTTCAAGGCTTCCGCAATGGGGACAACCAAATTTGATGTGGAGAAGTTCACTGGAGAAAACGATTTCAGCCTTTGGAAGATCAAGATGCAAGCCCTCCTTGTTCATCAAGGGCTTGATGATGCCTTGAAAGGAGCTGCAAGGCTTCCTGCAACTCTATCAGAAAAGGAGAAGAAGGATATCATGAGTAAAGCTCACAGCACGATTGTTCTGTCCCTAGGAGATGAGGTGCTGAGAGAGGTAGCTGATGAAACCACTGCTGCAGGAATTTGGCTGAAACTTGAAAGTCTTTATATGGCAAAGTCTCTCACCAACAAACTGTATTTGAAGAAGAGGCTTCATCAACTAAAGATGGAGGAAGGTTCATCTATTAAAGAACATATATACATGTTCAATAAAGCAATTCTTGATCTTAAAAGTGTTGATGTTAGGATTGATGATGAAGATCAGGCAGTGATCTTGTTGTGTTCACTTCCAGCATCTTTTGATAATTTGGTTGACACAATGATGTTTGGAAAAGACACTCTTACACTGGAGGAAGTGAAAGCCTCATTAAATTCAAGGGAATTGAAGAAGAAGATGACTGAGACCAAAGGAAATGGTGGAGGTGCAGAAAGTCTATTTGTTCGGGGAAGATCTCAGAAACAGGAAGGAGGCAAAACCAAGAATAGATCAAAGTCCAGACAAAAGAAGAACTGCTATTACTGTCATAAAGATGGTCACTACAGAAAGGAATGTCCAGAAAGAAAGAAGAAGAACAACAATAAGTATAAAGAACAGAATGATGCAGCCGTGGTTGCAGATGGTTATGAGAGTGCAGATGTTTTATCAGTGACCTCAGAAGACTGCAAGGAAGAATGGATTCTTGATTCAGGCTGTTCATTTCATATGACACCTAATCAGGGATGGTTTGATTCATATAGAGAAGTCAATGGTGGCAAGGTTCTAATGGGAAACAACATGGCTTGCAAGGTGGCTGGTATTGGAACAGTGAAGGTCAAATTGGCTGATGGATCAATCAAAATTCTGGCAGATGTGAGGCATGTGCCCGAGCTAAAGAGAAATCTGATCTCTCTAGGAATGTTGGACCAAGTTGGATGCACTTTTAAAGGAGAAGGTGGAGTCTTGAAGGTATACAAAGGATCTTTACTTGTCATGAAGGGTACCCGAAGTAATGGTCTATACAGGCTTCAAGGTAACACCATTCTTAACTCAGCTAGCTTAGTTTCTATATCCAAAGAGAATTGTACAAAACTTTGGCATTATAGACTAGGCCATGTGAGTGAAAGAGGGCTAGAAGAATTACATAGACAAGGATTAATTGGTAATGGAAACTTTGAAAAACTGGAGTTTTGTGAACATTGTGTTTTTGGAAAACAAAAGAGAGTAAAGTTTTCCACTGCCACACATACTACAAAAGCAATTGTAGACTATGTACATTCAGACATTTGGGGGCCTGCAAAGGTATCTTATTTGGGAGGGGCTAGATACTTCATAACCTTCATAGATGATTGGTCTAGAAAGGTGTGGATTTATCTTTTGAAGCATAAGAATCAAGCATTCAAATCCTTCAAACAGTGGAAAACACTAGTAGAAAATCAAACAAGAAGAAAGGTGAAGTGTCTAAGAACTGATAATGGCTTAGAGTATCTAGATGGTGAGTTCACTGAATTTTGTAAAGAAAATGGAATAGCAAGGCATAAAACAGTTAGAATGACTCCTCAACAAAATGGCCTAGCTGAAAGAATGAATAGGACCATCTTAGAAAGGGTAAGATGCATGCTGTCCAATGCAAATTTGTCTAAACATTTTTGGGGTGAAGCTGTAAACACAGCTACCTATTTGATAAATAGATGCCCTTCAGCAGCTATTGGTTTCAAAACCCCTGAAGAATTGTGGACTGGAAAGCCTCCAAACTATGATAATCTAAGGATTTTTGGCTGCACTGCATATGTTCATGTTAGTGAAGGAAAACTGGAACCAAGGGCTAAGAAAGGAGTTTTTTTGGGATATCCAGAAGGTGTTAAAGGGTATAAAGTATGGCTAACTGGGACCAATGGACCAAAGACTGTCATAAGTAGGGATGTAATCTTCCAAGAAAAGAATATGTTGGATCTTCCTGGTAGGAATAATACACCTGATAAGCAGCCTGCTCAATCTGAAATTCAAACACAGATGGAAGAACAACAGGCTACTCAAACTGAGGAGAATGTTCAGTTGGAGGTGGAGGTTTCAAGACCTGGAAAATCAGATTCTGCAACCAATCCTGATGATGATTCTGCAACACAATTTGGCAATGCAGAAACATCATATAATCTGGTTAGGGACAGAGAGAGGAGACAAATAAGAGCTCCTCAAAGATTTGGATATGCAGACCTCATAGCTTATGCATTAACTGTGGAAATTGACACACAAGGAACATACCCTACAAGCTATAAGGAAGCAGTATCTGGAACAGACTGTGACAAATGGAAAACTGCCATGACAGAGGAAATTGAATCTCTAATGAAAAATGACACTTGGGAACTAGTTGAAAAACTTCACAATCAAAGGATTGTAGGATGCAAGTGGATTTTTAAGAAGAAACCATATCTTCCAGGAGTTGAAAAGGGGAGATTTAAAGCAAGACTTGTGGCCAAAGGATTTACACAAAGGGAAGGGATAGATTTCAATGAAATCTTTTCCCCTGTAGTAAAACATACTAGTATTCGGATCATACTTACTCTAGTTGCAGTTCATAACCTAGAACTTGAACAAATGGATGTAAAAACAGTTTTTTTACATGGTCAACTTGAGGAGAAGATCTACATGAAACAGCCTGAGGGATTTGAACAAAAGGGAAAAGAACAAATGGTATGCTTGCTGAAAAAATCTCTGTATGGACTCAAGCAATCACCTAGACAATGGTATAAAAGGTTTGATTCTTTTGTTGTTTCAAATGGCTATTCTAGAAGTTCTTTTGATAGTTGTGTTTATTTCAAAATCTGGACAGTTCATCTATCTTCTCTTATATGTTGATGATATGTTAATTGCTAGTGCTGATTTAAATGCAATTAACTCTCTTAAGAATTTGTTAAGTTCAGAATTTGAAATGAAGGATCTAGGTGCTTCTAGAAGGATCCTTGGTATGGAGATTACAAGGCACAGATCTGAAGGCTTACTATTTCTGTGTCAAGCATCCTATATTGAGAAGCTGTTGAAGAAATTCAACATGCTTGAAGCCAAGTCTGTCTCAACTCCAATTGCTGGCCATTTCAAACTATCAACTGCTCACTCTCCCAAAACATATGATGACTTGAAATCAATGAGAGATGTTCCATACTCAAATGCAACAGGAAGCCTCATGTATGCTATGGTCTGTTCCAGACCTGATTTAGCATACTCACCAAAGATAGTTAGTAGATTCATGGCCAACCCCGGGAAGGAACATTGGCATGCAGTAAAATGGATTTTTAGATACCTAAAAGGGACTAAATCTGTTGGACTGATATATGGCAGATCTAAAGCTGAAAACAGTGAGTTAGCAGGTTATGTTGATGCTGATTTTGCAGGGGATGTGGACAAAAGAAGATCACTAACTGGTTACATCTTCACTCTTTATGGAAATGTAATCAGCTGGAAAGCAAACCTTCAGTCCATAGTAGCTTTGTCTACTACTGAATCCGAATATATAGCACTTACAGAAGCAATTAAGGAAGCTATATGGTTGAAAGGCATTGTGAATGAACTTGAAGGAAGGGAATTGCAGGTGACAGTCTGGTGTGACAGTCAAAGTGCAATTTGTCTCTCAAAGAACCAAGTGTTCCATAAGAGAACAAAACACATAGATATCAGAATGCATTTCATCCGAGACATTATTGCTCAAGGAGCAATTGAGGTGAAGAAGATTGCTACAGAACACAACCCTGCAGACATGTTAACCAAAGTGGTTCCAAGTTCCAAGTTTACTCATTGCTTACAATTGGTAAACATTGGAAGGTGTGAAGTATAAGTCTCTACAAGAAGACTGAGGCAACTAACATCTAAAGTTTTGAAGATCCAAGGTGGAGAATTGTGAAGTTCAAGTGGATCATCAAATGGTAGTTATGTTAGTTAGGCCTGAATCAGTTTGCTATAAATCTGTTTTCTCATGGCAGTTAGTGAGGAGAGATAGTTAGGATTTGTAACTAACTTGTATGTAGCTATTAGCTGATGTAAAGTGAGATTAGATTGTATATATAGCATAGCTGATGTATCTTAGAGGATAGTTCTATTTGATAAGTCTTTCAAGATCAAAATACTTGAGTGCAAGTGAGTTAAAACAATAGTTTGAAAACCTGTAAAGTCTTGTTGCTGCTGTGATCAGAAAGTGAATGGAATCAACCTCAGTGTGGATGTAGGAGAGTTCATTGCTCCGAACCACGATAATCCCTTGTGTGCTTGCTTTCTTCTTGATCGTTTTTTTTTCTTTTCTTTCATAATCTTTTGTGTCGCACTCTGCTTCAAGCAGAGAAGAGTGTGAGAAACTTGTTTCTTTCGAAACTGACAAGCTGCAAGATCCATAACTGATTACATTTGTTTTTGATATAATTTTAATCAGTATTATATTTGATTGTCATTATTTATACTTATATTTGAGAACAATTCCGATTACTAATAATTATTAGAATACCAAAATCAAAAGTATCGTAATTAATAGTAATTTGAATACCGTGATTATATAATATATGATCCTGATTATTCAAATTGAATTCAAGAAGTTAATAGTCATTAATAGTAATAATAATAATAATTGTATTTGCTAATTTATTTCAATTCTATTAATAATTTCGAGTTTATGTGTTTAAATGTATTGTTACATTCCTCGCAGGAGATTAGTCTCCGCTTTCGACGGGATACTCCTGGTCAAGGACCAAAAAAAATGTATTGTTAAAAAAATTATTTTTCAGCTTTGATTGATTCCATTGATTAATCATTTATCTACAATTAGAAAAGGATTTTATTGATGTAATCACTTTCAGCTATATTAATGATTATTAATTATTAATTATAACAGTCAATAAAAAAGGTATCCAATGATCGAAATGATTGACACCAAAATAAGATGAGGCTGAATCAATATCCAATGAAGAAGGCTTTTATTCAAATTTTTAAACTGATTTGAATTCAAAATAATGGTTCCAATCATTAATTGTCTAAAATATAAAACTATCGACTTTCATGTAAATTAAAAGCCATAATGGTCAATCCACATTAATGTAAAGAGAGGACAATATTTATAAAATTATCAACAATGGCTGGATAATGATTTGTGCAATTTAAATCAACCAAATCAGTCCTATCCAGAAAAATCCATGACGAGAAGTAATAATCATAAACGAACATAATATGTGCGGAACGTAAGGATATTGAAGTTGATTAAAGGAAACAATTCAAATTATTATATTAATTTTTTTATTGATCATAATAAACGTATTAATATTTCAAAATAATGATTAATAGGATTGCTGAATATTGATACAACACGTTCACATATAATTCAAATATTTGAAATAAATATATGCAGTTCAACCAAGCATTAATATTCACGGGAAATGAGGAAAATAAATCAAAATATTTTCATGATATAAGATTTTCTTTATAAATATATTTTTTAAAAATAGTTAACTTACACGAGAAAAAGAGTGAAAATAAATCAATTAGATTTTCAAGAGAGAATAATAATAATAATGATATGATATATAAAAATATTTCCTAAAAATGGTTAACTTGCACAGGAAAAAAAAAATAAATCAAACAGATTCTCAACAGAGAAAAAAAAAATATAATAGATGGCAATTGAACCAAGGTATATACCACAGTAGGAAACAATTCCAAATATATTATGATGGCAGGTAATATAATAGGTAAGTATATTTTCTAAAAATATATAACCTGCACGAGAAAAGAGGAAAAATAAATCAAATAGATTTTCAAACGATAAGAAAAAACCATATGATAGACAAATATGTTTTCTAAAAATAGTTAATTTACACGGGGAAAAGAGGAGAAAATAATCAAATAAATTTTCAAGAAAGGAGAAAAAAATATTAAGATACCTAAATATTTTTCTTAAATTGATTAAATTACCTGAGAAAAAGAAAAAAAATCAAATATATTCTCAAGTGAGAAGAACAAAATAATAGTATCTAAAAATATATTTTCTTAAAATGATTAATTTCAATAGGAAAATGAGGATAAATAAATCAAATAGTTTCTCAAGAGAGAAGAAAAAATTATATGATAGATAAATATATTTTCTTAAAATGGGTATCTTGCACAAGAAAAAAAGAATAAATAAATCAAATAGATTCTCAAAAGAGAATAAAAATAATATGATAAGTAAATATATTTTCTAAAAGTAGTTAACTTGCATGGGGAAAAGAGAAGTAATAAATCAAATAGATTTTTAAGAGATACTGAAAAAAATATGATAGGCAAATATATTTTCTAAAAATAGTTAAAATGATTAATAAACTTTGAATGCATTAGTTGTTTTTTGAAATATATATTTGTTATTAAATGTTTAGAGATGTACAACACTAAAATAGTGAGAGCAAGAGACAACATATTTTTTATTAATCATATCTTCTCTATTTTGTTTATATATACATCATTTTTACACATGCAAACATTTCTTATATCTACTTTTTTATATTGCATGAATATTATGATATTCCATGTGTATCGCACGGATAACAAGTTGTCCCTATTTACAAGATAGTATGTACTTATTATTTACACTAAATATTCATTATCTTTATTATAATATATTTATCAATAATATATTCTAAGTTAATATCTATTACACTTTATGAACGACAGTTAAGACAAAATAAATTTTTAACAATTTTTTGTATATAATTTTAAAAAAACAAAAAATGAAGTCATCAATTATATATTTTTTTTTATGAAATTCTAAAAAAATGCCATATTCCCCGTACATGGCACGGGTCCATATAATAGTATAATAATAATAATATATATATATATAAGAATTTCCAATATATATAAAAAAATATAAAAAATATTAAACTATTAAATTATATATAAATGTTAAAATATAATAAATATTAAATATTGTAATATATAAATTTTAAAATATATATTAATATTAATATATGTAAATATATAAATATTAAAATATTCCACATCATGACACACTCTGCTAAGTAGATTTGGCAATTGTATAATAGTATTGGTTGATTATATGGAAAAGTTATAAACTTTAGAAAGTAAATAACAAAATAATAGACAAAATTTCACAGCATGACACATAACCCTTTATAATAAATTATATTTAAATATAATAAATATTAAATAATATATTATATAAAATTTTAGAATAAATATTAATATATATATATATATATATATATAATATTCCACACCATGACACACTCTACTAAGCAGAGTTGCCAATTGTATAATAGTATTTATTGATTATATAGAAAAATTATAAACTTTAAAAAGTAAATAATAAAATAATAGAAAATTTTTTACAACATGACACGTAACCCTTTACCGTTACATGAACAGTTAATGTAGAATTCAAAATTGTTATATTGTATTGATATATATATATATATATTAAAATATAGTAATTAGTTCGTTTTCAAAATTCTTGAACATGATAATCGGATCGATGACCATTGGGTTTGGTACATTTCCTAGCTAAAAATATTGTAAACATTAAAAAATTAATAATAAAATAATATAAAAAATCCTAACCAATCAAAATTGGTTCATTTCGATTGGCAACTCCTTCTTCTACTGTTACAGGAACAGTAGAAGAAAAGTTGTCAATTGATAAAGTGATATATTAAAAAATATAAATAAATAAATAAATAATATTAAATTATATATACATTAAAATATAAATATATAAAAATTAAAACATCAAGAACATGACAACTTTACTTTTAATATTTGTCAATTTATGATTGGTTGATAATGTAAAAAAACTTTACACTGTTAGTATATACAAATTAAATTAAAAAAAAGTATTAACAAAAAAATTTATTAGGAAAAAAAATTATAAAAAAATTAAGGAAAACGTAAAAAAAAGTTATAAACCAAAAAATGTATTAAAAGAAAGGAAAACATAAAAAATGTTATAAAAAATAAAATAAAATTTAAAAAATTAAAAAATAGTTTTATTAAAAAAAGGAAAACGTTAAAAAAATTTATAAAAAAAGGTATTAAAAAAATTATAAAAAAAGTAAAACGTAAAAAAATTTATAAAAAAAAATTTTGAAAAAAATAAAACAGAAAAAAGTATTAAAAAATAAAATAAAAAAGTAAAAATTCTGACACTGACACGTGTCCGATACTGTTATGAGAACAGTAACCAGAAACTTCACTATTGTATATGTGTATTGATTTAAATTTTAAATTATTAAATTATATATATATTAAAATATAAATATATAAAAATTAAAACATCAAGAACATGACAACTCTACTTTTACTGTTTGTTAATTTATGATTGATTGATAGTATAAAAAAACTTTATACTGTCAGTGTATGCAAATTAAATTCAAAAAAAAAGTATTACCAAAAAAAAATTATTAGGAACAAAAATTATAAAAAAATGTTATTAAAAAAGATTAAGGAAAACCTAAAAAAAGTAATAAACAAAAAAAGTATTAAAAAAAAGGAAAACGTAAAAAAAAGTATTAAAAAAAATAAAAATAGTTTTATTAAAAAAACAAATTTAAAAAAAAAAGAAAAACGTAAAAAACATTAAAGAAAAAAGTAAAACGTAAAAAAAAATTATAAAACAAAAATTAAAAAAAGTAAAAAAAAGGATTATAAAAAATAAAACAAAAATATTTATAAAAAAAAAATTCTAGCCTGACACGTGTGTGATACTGTTACCGGAACAGTAATTGAAAATTTCGCAATTGTATATATTTATTGATTCTACCGTCTTTTTCTAATTGTTTTGTAGAAAAAAAAGTCTAATTAACGTTTACCAAAAAAAAGCTTAATTAACTAATGTTATAAGAATATTGATTAAAAAATCTAAAAGTAAATTTTGATTAAAAAAATTAAAAATATTTCAAAATATCGAATACAGCACTTTTAATAATTTTTTAAAATTTCTTAATAATACTCTTAGAAAATAAATAATAATAATATCTGAACACAAAAATGATGTATCATATAAAACTACTTTCCAACACTTATTTATTATTATTTTTTTTTCTAAGAGATGTCCTTACATGATACTCTCTCTTATCAACAATATAAGCAAAAATTTTCAATTTTTTTTTCCAAAATATAAACAAATTTCAACTATTTTAACCATATTTAATGAAGTTATTATCAAAATACCATTTATTTAATATAAATCGTGTTTTCTAATAACTCTTTTTATTCTCAACAACACAAGTTTAATACATAAGAAGAAGGGTAATTTGGTAACAAACATAATTTTTTATTCCCAATAACTCTTTTAAATGAGATTAACCAATCACCTTAATATATATGTTATATTAAATTTTTGTTTATAGTAGTGACATGAAGGAGTATTAAAATAGAACAGTTGGTTACCAACATTACGTTGGTCCGAGTAGAATTGAGATTAAATCCTTTAAGTAAGGTCTCGAATTCAAGTCTTATGGATAAAAAAAATGTGTTCGAAAGAGAAGACCTCATTAAAGATAGTCAACCAAATTTTTCGATGGATATTAATAATCGAGGAATCTTATGAATACTTCGAACATGTGTTATGATATAAAAAATAAATAAAAATAGAACAGTTGGACCACGAATGCGCCCCATGAATCAATATAGACTAGCTAGGGCCAATTTCGAAAATTGATCTTAAAAGGTGTGCGTTCATGCACTTGCACTGACATTCAGGATGTGATTAGGGATGTCAACGGGGCGGGGCGGGCACGGATACTGGATACCCGCTACCCGCTCCGTTGGATAATAAAACTACCCGTACCCGTCTCGTACCCGTACAGATATCCGTTTAACGGGTTCTTAACGGATTCGCGGGTATCCGCGGGTATCCGCGGATATCCGTGGGTAGTTATAAAAAAAAGAAATCTTTTTTTTTAATTTAAAAAAAATACATAAAACTTAAACAAACCACCACATTAATATCTTCCGATATTTGAATAAAATAGCACCTACAAATTAATACATCACACTTAAAATATCTATGAAACAACACAATAGATGAAAATTATCTAGAAAATGATATAAGGACTTTGAGAGTAGATATATATAATAAAGGGTATTATTGTAATTAAGAATGTGAGTGATTGTGATCCGCAAGACGGATAGGATGATACCCGCCCCGCCGCGTTTATAAACGGGTATTGAAATTACCCGTTTATTTTACCCGCGGCATCCATTTAACTACCCGCCCCGCACAGTTGCGCGGATTTTATCCATGGTATCATGGTAAGCGGATAAAATTGTCATCCCTAAATGTGATGCTGATCCCAAGGTTTGTACTCTTATCTTAGGTGATGGTTTGAACTTACACGGTCCCTACAAGATCTTTTTGGAACTTGTAACATTCTTAAACTTAACCAACAGCCCAGCACCTCCGCTCTTTTCGTTTATTTACCGGATCTTAACTCTGTGATTCTGTGAATATATTAACATGCTAATTCCCCTTACCACTTGTGCGCAGAACAGGATCAAAATGCAAAACGACAAGGGCCTTGTACGCAAGTTTTTCGGTTCGAGTGATGTTATTTGAAAATTAAATTCTGGATACAGTATGTTATCATGTATATTTATTTTTATTTTTCATTTAATTTTTATCTTATTTTGTATATAGGTTTCTCGAAAATATTTAAAAAAAAAGGTTACCTTATGGTATCCTAATTTTATGTACAAAAATCATTCTCGTTTGCTTCTAATTTGTATATGTTATATACAGTGGTGATCAATTTTACCTAATAAAACGATGAAAAATGAGAGAGGAATAATAAATAAATATTTGGGTCAAGTATAAAAGTTTAGTGTTGGTATTCAGATTTGTTACACAAATAACACAACTATATTATTTACCGGAAATGTTATGGTATTGATTAAGAAATTAAAGTAGCAAGTTTTGATAACAAAAAAATTGATATAATCGATATATTGAAAGTGATTGTTTATTTTTCAATAAAATCTTATCTTTTTATGATTTCTTAACCGAATGGTTAGCGAGATTCATTTTCTAATTTCGTGGCTGATTCTGGCTTTCTTTCAACGTTAGTTTCCTTGGCACATAATGCCAAGTCAAGAAACTCAAGAAAAAGAAGAAAACTGGGGCGCTTGGATTGAAGTTGAAGGCTTTGTGTGATATGAAAAATATTCTGAATTGGCAGAAAACTACAAACTAAAGAAGATGGAAAGAAACAATGAGCGGATAATGAAAGGAAATAGCTCGTGGTTTCTTTCGTTTTCTTTTTCTTTTTTTTAATTCGTCCAAAGGCAAATGATTTTCAATTAGACAAAATGATGCTGAGTAAACAATCTCGTGAGAGCATCTAGACCTGCTAAAAGCAGACAAAAAATGGTGAGTTCAGCTTGAAACAAGATAAATACTTACATCAATCCAAATTTTGATAAAATAAAAACATATGCACCCGAAACAAATATTGTTTGAAGAGATATTCACTTTATTACGTTTTCCTTTTTGTTGTCACTCTCAAATAACATTATATTAATTAATATAAAAAACGCAATTGAAAGAGAAGCAAGAATGATTGATGTATTTTTAATTGATTTTTTTTTTTTGCTAGAAGTATTTTTAATTCATTTTACATCAAGGGTTCAATTTTCTTTTTATTCAAGTTTCTCACCTATCACGTGAGAGGCAAGGTTTACAAAACCGGACCGGCCATCGAACCGTGGTGAAAGCGTGTCAGTTGAGTTGATGGTTTGTCAACCGGGTTGAACAGTGGTTAACCTAGTTATAATTAAATAATATTATTTTAATTTTTAATATAAATTTGTAACAATATTAAATAAAAAAACAACATAACAACTAAAATTATTAAGTACAATTTTTTTTATTTTGAAATTAAACTAAATAAATATAAAAATATATGTTAAAATCATCTTCATAGGGAAAACCAACCCAAAATCTACAACTAGCCCACATATGTTAGAAAACAAAAGAATTGGGTTTTGGCTAGGATGACCCAAATCCTTTTATACTATTTTTTTTTTTTTTAAGAAACCGGTTTTGGCCGTTTCTGGTCGGTTCACTACCGGTTATGACCGGTTTTACCGGTTTTGAACCGGTTTTCCGGTTTTTCCACCGATTCGATGCTAGGCCGGTTTTCCCTATGAACCGGACCGACCAAGGTCCAGGTTCCCGATCGGACCGGCTGGTCCGGTCCGGTTTTCAAAACCTTGTGAGAGGATACTTTGAAAATATATATTTTTATCTACCTTAATTTTTTTAAATAAACAACTTGAATAAAATACAAATAATGAAAGAAGAGACAATGTGTCAGAATTATTCTACATATTCATGAAAATAAAAAATAAAATTTAATTAAGAATTTTTATACTGACAATCAATGATGTTTTGACAAATTAGAATTACTATTATTTATCTCTATTAGTTATTAAAATAAAAACACACATGTTCTATTGTTAATGAATGTTGATGTAAAAATTTTTATAGTCAATGTATAATACTTTAGTCCTTTTAAAAAAATATACGTTAAAGTGTTTATATTCACATTTATTACGAACCATTTTATATATAATTAAATGATATCGTAATATTGTTGAATTTTGTTAATCGAAGATAGTGGATTCATTAATTAAGAAAAATCAGTAGAAATTAAAATCGCCTAACCTGTGACTTAAGCAAAAACAGTTTTAGGGACTGAAAAAATACGTAATTGATAATAGAAAGAGCCTTTATGCCCCTCATTAGCCAAATGATCAGCACAACGGTTGGCTAGCGCGGTGTCTCTGGTTCAACTTCATCTTGGGTCATTCAAGAGCCATAATTCATAGGGAGTTGCTACCTACACTTCACACATTTGTTATCCATCCTCAGACTTTTAATTTTGACACATGTAATTATTATTTTGTCCTTGAAATTTCAAACTCCCTGTACACCCCCACACCCTCTTCTGCATTTATTTTCTTCCTCCTCTGTATACCCTCTTCTTCTTCTTCTTTCCTCTCAAGTGCGCTCCCTCCTCCCCTCTCCAGTACACCGTCGTTCGCCGCCGCTATCACTCCTGTTCGCAGACACCCCCGCACCCCTTCCTCTTCTGCGTTTTTTCCTCCATCCTTTGCATACCCTCTTCTTCTTCTTTTTTGGTCACAGTTGAGAGATTAATAATTTTCTCCATGCATAGAATCAAAGATGAAACTGTTAGATATTAATTAGAAAATTAATAATAGCAAGTTTCTAAGTTGATAGTTATGAGTCTTATAATTGTGCAACTTTCTAAGTTAAAAGTTGTGATTTACTAAGTCAAAGTTGTAAGTTACTAAGTCAAGGTTATGAGTTACTAAGTCTCGTAGTTTTCCATTAGTATTTAGCATTTTGGAATAAGGCATTAAGCATTTATGTGATTAGTCAAATGGTCACTCTATTCTAGTTTAAATAGAGGACCATACTCTTGTATTTTGTGTGGTAAAGTAACAAAAATCCTCTTCTTCCAACAAAGTGGCATCAGAGCTTGAGTTCTAGAGAGTTGAGAGAAACACTTTGTGAGTTGAGCGATGGCAAGCAATGGCTTGAATATGTTTCAATTCCCTCGTCGTACCAAAGGGAATTATGATAATTGGTGTCGTCGCATGAAAGCCTTGCTAGGTTCTCAAGATGCTTGGGAGATTGTAGAGAAAGGCTATACCCTACCTCAAAATGATCACTTTGTCACCAAATGAGAAGGAGACTTTGTTGAAGTCGAAGAAGAAGGATCAACAAGCACTTGCCTTCATTTATCAAGGTTTGGATGAAGCCATGTTCGAGTTGGTGTCAAATACAACCACATCCAAAGAAGCATGGGAGATTTTGAAAACCTCCCTTGAAGGTGTTGATAAGGTGAAGAAGGTGTGCCTACAAACTCTATGTAGAGAGTTTGAATCATTGCATATGAAGGAATCCGAATGTATTTCCGATTTTGGCAATAAGGTGTTGGCTATTGTGAACCAAATGAATCGTTATGGAGAAAAGATGGAAGATGTTCGTGTGGTGGAAAATATCCTTCGTTCCTTAACCGCAAAATTTGATTATGTGGTTTGTGCTATTGAAGAGTCAAAGGATTTAGACTCAATGACCGTAGACCAATTAATGGGTTCTCTTCAAGCCTATGAAGAAAGGTTCCAGAGAAGACAGGATGAGCCGTTGGAGCAAGTCCTCAAAGCCAAAGCTTCTTTGAAAGAAAATGGAGGAGAAAGTAGTCAAAGAGCACGTGGACGTGGAAGAGGACGTGCTCGTGGACGTGGTCATGCCCAAGGAAGAGGAGGAAGAGGAGATCATTATAATTTTGACAATAATGAATGGAGGAGCCATCAATCCACTAGAGGTCATGGAAGAGGAAGATGAAGAGCTAGAGGCAATTATGAAAGAGCATATGAAAGGGGGTATGACAAATCTAATGTTGAATGTTTTAATTGTCATAAATACGGCCATTACTCTTGGGAGTGTAGAACTAATGTTGAAGAGAAAACCAATCTTGTTGATGACAAAGAATTTGAAGAGCCAACATTATTGCTATCACTTAATAATGACGAGAAGGATGACAAATGCTTATGGTATCTTGACAATGGAGCAAGCAATTACATGTGTGGATGCAAAGAGAAATTTGTGGAGCTTGATGAGAAGGTAAAAGGAAATGTTTCCTTTGGAGATTCTTCCAAGGTACAAATCCAAGGGCAAGGTATCATTTTAATTTCTCTAAAAGATGACGCTCACAAATTAGTTACGGATGTTTACTATGTTACTAAACTAAAAAGTAACATTTTGAGCTTGGGACAACTTGTTGAAAAAGGGTATGAAATTCATATGAAAGATTTTTGTTTATGGCTTCGAGATCAAAATTCTAATTTGATTGCCAAGGTGTTTATGTCAAGAAATGGAATGTTCACTTTGAACATCAATACCGATGAAGCAAAATGTTTGAAGGCTAGCATAAAAGACGAATCATGGTGTTGGCATATGAGATTTGGGCACTTGAATTTTGGAGCACTAAAATCCTTGGGAGACGAGAAGATGGTGAAAGGTATGCCTCTCATCAACCATCCTAATCAATTGTGTGAAGCGTTGGAAAGCATGCGAGAAGGAGTTTTCCAAAAGAAGCCAATTCAAGAGCAAATGAGCCTCTCCAACTTGTTCACACCGATGTGTGTGGTCCATTCAATCCTGCTTCATGTGGTAACAATAAATATTTCTTGCTCTTTATTAATGGTTATAGTAGAAAGACTTAGGTTTATTTTCTAAAGCAAAAGTCCGCGGCATTTGTAGCTTTTAAAAATTTTAAAGCTCTTGTGGAAAAAGAGAGTGGTCGTGTAATCAAAGCTCTAAGATCCGATAGAGGTGGCGAATTCACATCAAAAGAATTTAGTGAGTTTTGTGAAAAATATGGGATTCGTCGCCCTTTAACGGTTCTTAGATCTCCACAACAAAATGGGGTAGTGGAGAGAAAAAATCTAACTATTCTTAATATGGCTAGATGTATGTTGAAGGCAAAAAATATGCCCAAGGAATTTTGGGCTGAAGCTGTTGCATGTGCAGTTTATTTGTCCAATCGCTCCCCAACAAAGAATGTCAAAGATCAAACACCACAAGAAGCATGGAGTGGAGTGAAGCAAAGAGTTCATCACTTGAGGGTATTTGGAAGCATTGCATATGCTCATGTACCCGACCAAGGAAGATCCAAGCTTGATGATCGGAGTGTGAAACATGTGGTCGTTGGCTATGATGCAAGCTCAAAAGGCTACAAATTGTACAACCCAAGAAATGGAAAAACAATTATGAGCTGAGATGTTGAGTTCGATGAAGAAGACACATGGAATTGGGAGGAGAAAGAAGACACTTATGATTTTTTCCCATACTTTGAAGAAAGAGATGAAGAAGCCTTGACTCCAAATGATTCAACTCCACCTCCTTCGCCAACTCCTTCAACCGATGAAGCCTCGTCATCTTCCAAAGGGAGTTCAAGTGAAAGGCCAAGAAAAATGAGAAGCATTCAAGAATTATATGATGAAACAGAAGTTATAAATGATTTGTTTTGAATTTTTGTTGACAGTGAGCCCTTAAATTTTGATGAAGCCATGGAAGAAGAAATCAAAGCCATTGAGAAGAACAACACTTGGGAGTTATCAAGCCTTCCCAAAGGTTACGAAGCAATTGGAGTCAAATGGGTGTTCAAAACTAAGAAGAATGCCAAAGGAGAGGTGGAGAGACACAAAGCAAGACTCGTTGCAAAAGTCTACAAACAACAACATGGAGTTGATTATGATGAAGTGTTTGCACCTGTTGCCCGCATGGAGACAATTCGTCTTCTTATTTCCTTGGCAGCTCAAATGAAGTGGAGAGTTTTTCATCTTGATGTGAAATCGGCATTTCTAAATGGCTATCTTGAAGAAGATGTCTATGTTGAACAACCAATGGGTTTTGTCGTTGAAGGTCAAGAAGGAAAAGTCTTGAAATTGAACAAGGCTTTGTATGGTCTAAAGCAGGCACCGAGGGCATGGAATAGTCGCATTGACAAGTACTTCCAAGACATTGGGTTTGTTCGTTGCCAAAATGAGTATGCTCTTTATGTTAAAGCTTTTGATAATGGTGATGTTTTATTTATTTATCTTTATGTGGATGACCTTATCTTTATTGGCAATAACCCAAATTTGTTCGAAGACTTTAAGAAGGCCATGTCTCGTGAATTTGAGATGACAGATATGGGACTCATGTCATACTACTTGGGAATGGAAGTGAGGCAAATGGAGAATGACATCTTTGTCTCACAAGAAAGCTATACAAAAGAAGTGTTGAAGAAATTTAATATGCTTGATTGCAATCCCATAAACACACCTATGGAAGGTGGCTTAAAGTTGTCAGAGTTTGATGAAGGAGAGAAGGTAGATCCCACGGTTTTCAAGAGTCTTGTGGGGAGTTTGAGGTACCTAACCAATACAAGGCCCGATATTCTATATGCGGTTGGAGTTGTGTGTCGCTTTATGGAGGCTCCTACCTCTACTCATCTAAAAGCCGCAAAAAGAATTCTTCGTTACTTGAAAGGTACAATTGATTTTGGATTGTTTTATTCTCCTTCTAATAACTTCAAGATTTTGGGGTTTTGTGATAGTGATTTTGTGGGAGATGTTGATGATAGAAAAAGTACTACTGGATTTGTGTTTTTCATGGAGTTCTAAGAAGCAAGCCATTGTGACACTTTCTACTTGTGAAGCCGAATATGTGGCTACAACTTCTTGCACTATGTCATGCCATTTGGCTTAGAAAATTGTTGAAGGAACTTCACTTGTTGCAAAAGGAGATCACGGAGATCTATATTGATAATAGATATGCACAAGAACTTGCCAAGAACCCGGTGTTCCATGAGCGAAGTAAGCATATAGATAAAAGGTATCATTTCATCAAAGAATGCATTGCCAAGAAAGAAGTGGAATTGACTCATGTGAAGACTCAAGATCAAGTTGCAGATATTTTTACCAAGCCTCTCAAATTTGAAGATTTTCGAAGATTGCGAGCAAGACTTGGAGTGCAGAATTTTCAAATTAAGGGAGGATGTTAGATATTAATTAGAAAATTAATAATAGCAAGTTTCTAAGTTGATAGTTATGAGTCTTATAATTGTGCAACTTTCTAAGTTAAAAGTTGTGATTTATTAAGTCAAAGTTGTAAGTTACTAAGTCAAGTTATGAGTTACTAAGTCTTGTAGTTTTCCATTAGCATTTAATATTTTGGAATAAGGCATTAAGCATTTATGTGATTAGTCAAATGATCACTCTATTCTAGTTTAAATAGGAGACCATACTCTTGTATTTTGTGTGGCAAAGTAATAAAAATCCTCTTCTTCCAATAGAAACCTCAGCTATTACAAATTAATAACTTTTTTTATAAAAAGATTCAGTTAAAAAATAATGTAAAGTGGAACCAACAAAAACCATCACAATTGATACATAGAACTGAGTTGCTCATGAAAATCAGCATTCAATCTATTGGGATTTGGGAAAATTTATATTCACTGTGATGATCTCTCTTTCTCAAAAGCATTAGTCTCACTATGGTACTTTTAAAGGTTTTTGGGACTTTTAAAGGCCCACTATTGTCAATGGGTGGAGTCGATCAAAGCAGAAACCATCGTGGGTGTCATTGTTATTGCAACAGTTGCCTGGATGGAGATGAGAGAGAAGAGGGTGTGTGTAATGATTTTACCAAGTAATTAACGTAAATAGATTTATTATGGGTAGTTTAGTAATAAAAAAAATTATAAGTTGCGTGGGGATGAATATCAATGTGTAGGGGTGTAGGTAGCAGCCCCCTAATCCATATTGATTGAATCAGGCTTCTTCCCCATCCGCCAAACGTTTCAAACATGGGCTTATTACATAATAAGTTTGTGAGCCTGTATAGGCAAAACTTCAAGACAATATATTGAGGCTTCACTTAAATTCTGAATTCTTTTTTTTTTTTTTGATAAGCATTTGATATATTGATATTAGAGTACCAAGGATCCTCTAAATCATGTACAAGTAAAAGTAAAAGAGAGCATTGAGAAATATAAATAAAATCCTGTTACAATTTTTCCAACAATATTACCTTTACAACCTGAATTTAAATTTATTAATTCTTTAATTTAGTCGGAATGTAGAATGTTATAGTGGTAGCTTTACTTTTCCAACTCCAAGCTTTTTGAGAATAGCTCTTATCATCTAAGAATATCTCCAATGTCATATCACATTTAAGAACTTTGACAATCTTTTAATCCAACGGTTAAACCAATTAAGAATCCAAAATGGTAATTCCACCAAAAACTTTAGAGAACCCCCTCTCCCTTTCTTGTTAGAAAAATAATTTTCTATTACTCAAGGACGGTTCTTACAAGAATGACCCACCAGGGTGGCTGCCCTATAAGACATTGATGATGGTCTAAATAACATAATAATTTTTTTTAAATATAAACCATCAATGAGCACCCAGAAAAAAAAACATCAATGCAACACAAAATAGCAAAACATCTTGGGCACTTTAACTTTGGAAGCAAATTATATTTTTGCTGATGGCATTCCACTCCCCAACAACACCATCATCTTATCTTAGATATGATTTCCTTCAAGTCTTTGGTATAATTTTGCTAAAAAGCTGAGGCAGCCCTGGCGACATTTTCTGGCTATATTCAGACGTTCTAGTTTTTTTTCCTGTAAAGTTGATAACAAGGAAAAACCCCAAAAATCAATTAACATCTTATGAGCCAATGAGGCAGCAAACTTACAGGCTTGCTGCACTAAAGAAACTTGTAGTCAGAACCAGATGCATGGTTAATTAATACATCACATGGAAATATTACAGAAATTTCTAGCAGAAATGAAACAGTTGGCGTTCTGTAACTTCTGATGTTAGCAAGCCTCATATGAAATCTATCTAATAATATAAGGGTGTTGATACTACTTCTCTTTTATTTATGTTCAAGAATAAAAGCAAGATCCAACAAGGTGTAGGCTTTTATCTAAAAAAAAATGATACGAGAATTATATATAAAAAAATTAAAATATTCTTTCCATATTTTCAAATTTTGTTAAATTTTAAAATAAATTCTTATATTTTAAAAACTTTCAATAAATTCATTATGTTTTTGAAATTTTAAAAAAATCTTTATGGTTAATAACAATTTGACTCTTCTAACAGATATTTATAGTCATCCACAAGTCAGCATATGATATTGTTTAAGAATTCTAGGACTTAATTAAAATTATTTATCATTTGTAAAGAATTTGGTTAAGTTGATTACACTATTGCAGAAAAGGGATTCTACATTGGAGTTTACACATCGGTTTCTTATAAACCGATGTATAAAACGAGGCGGTGGTATTTTTGAAATTAAAATCAAAGTATTACACATCGGTTTAGACTATAACCGATGTGTAAAACATTTCCACATCGGTTATTTCTAACCGATGTTTAAAATTAAAATAAAAAAAATTTAAAGTCAGAATTTTTAACATTAAACATCGGTTCTATATGAACCGATGTGTAAAATAGTGATTAACCACATCGGTTTCTATTTAACCGATGTATAAAATTATAAAAAAAAATTAGAAATTAAAATTTTACTTTTACACATCGGTTTTATTAACCGATGTATAAAATTTTAAAAAAAAATTCAGAAGTTAAAAGTTTAATTTTTACACATCGGTTTTGTCATAACCGATGTGTATAATATGGTTAACCACATCGGTTTTTCTAATAACCGATGTGTAATGTTCATAATTTTTCTCATTCCCTCCTTCTTCAGTTTATGAACCCTAAAACACAAAACACAAAACACTTCACTTGCTCTCTGCCTCTGTTCTCACATTCATCTTTTGCCCTAACCCTTTCTCTCTTGAACATCACCACTACCGAGTTCTCTTCTCCTCTTCATCACTCTCACTCTGCCCTAACCCTTTCTCTCTTGAACACCACCGCGCGCGAGCTCCTCTCTCCACCACCATCGCGAGGTATGATCCTCTCCTCTCTCTCTCTCAACTTTACTCTCACTAGTGCAATAAGTGCTTTTTACGTCAGTTAAAATTGATTTTTTACGTCAGAATACTGACTGACGTAAATACAACTGACGTTAAATATAAAACTATTAACGTCAGTTCCTTAACAAAATCGACGTTAATTTTGTAAAAATTAACGTCGGTTTTTTAAACAACTGACATTAAACTAAAACTATTAACGTCAGTTCTTTAATACAACGGACGTTGATTTTGTTAAAACTAACGTCAGTTGTTATAAAGAAATGACGTTAAAGGTTTAATTTTAACGTCAGTTGTAATAAACAACTGACGTTAATAGTGTACTGTATATTTTATAAAATACTATTAACGTCAGTTGTTTGATACAACTGACGTTAATAGGTTTTTTTTTTAAAATTCAGTTTTAAAATATCACTCCCCTCAGCTATCCCTGCATTCAGTCCCAGTAACACATAATATCACACACATTACAGAATTGCAAAGGAAAATTGAACAATGGGGGGACTTAAAACCAAAACCCATGTATATATATAAATAAATTTTAGTTCCAATGTCTAAAAAAAAAAACTATCTAAGGATATATATATACATGTTATTAATTAGTTTCTAAAGTCTAACAAAAAAACTATTTATCTAAGTAGTGCGGAGGTATGTTGTCAATTCCTTTTTCAGCCGCATACTTGAAGAAGAATTTAGCGAAGCGCATCCTCAAGTCTCTTAACTCATCTTCTTCAATAGGCGATTGGTCGATAAATGCCTAGACACGTTCAAATAATAACAATAACATCAATGCAAGTCATCTTCAAAACTATAATATATAATTTAACAAGTTGTTTAAATATTACCTTCTTCCATCCATCCGTAATAGATGCGGAGACTATGTTCAGCATATGAAGCATCACATAATAGCCGCACGACCAACTGTCAGTTTGAAATCGAGACTACCAACAAAATTAATTTCAACGTCAGTTGAATATACACATAAATTAGTAATTATAATATTAATTATTTGATAAATAAACTACCAAACCTTGAGGATGTTCCATACAGGATTTGCTTTAGCCTTAGAAGTCCTACTTCTCCCGTTGGCGCAACTTATGCTACTCGCCTTGCGCATTATCATAAACAAATAATCATGTCGATCAATTAACAAGCTCATATATCATGTGTGTAATAAACTAAAAACAACTGATATTAAAACTTAAATTAAATTTAAGATTAGTTACTTACATATTTCAGACTTCCACCACCTTCGGTGGCGGATCTTGGTGGAGAGAGCGAGAAGAATATGACAAGTATGCCTAGACGGGTGAAGTACAAACAACTGCCAATGGCGATCCATACAGTACGGAGCCAGATATAATTCTTTCGGATTGTCTCCCAACAAGTTCCCTAAGTATTTACTAAATGCATCGCCAGCAAAGAACTCGTGCCGAAGGATTGACGGATCCAAGAAACCGTAAACTGATGCAACGCCCTTATCAAGCTGAAGACGATGGAGATACCTAAGATATGAAAAGGTGTGGATGTTAATTACATAATATATATATTGAAATTAAAATAAATTATTAAATGGAAAAATACCAAAAATAAATAAGTTATAAAATTAAAATTAACTTACGTGCACCAGAGACCGATGACATTGCTGTTCATCCAGACGTTATTTCTGCAGGCGTTCCCGAGATCGTCACCAACGAAGGAAAATATCCTCTGTTGATCTGGGCGTGCCACCCATCCATCGTGATCCAATGGACATTCAAAAATCTCAAACGCACAATCCTCACCAAGTGAGAACAAACGAGTGATAGGTGACAGCGACACCGACGTCGACTTGGCCTTCAGTTTTGGAAAAATAAAATATATAAGTTTTTGATAATTAAAAAAAAAACAAGTAATTATTTGACTAATTTGGACATTAATAATGAATAAATACCTTTGCTAACATTTCGAGCTCACGTCGTTTGGAGTCCAACTCAAGCTCACGCCTTTTCATTTCCAACTCATGCTCATGGCACTGGACTTCCAACTCCCGCTCCCTAGCTGCCAACTCATCGTCCTCCACATGTGCCGTACTAAAACTCTCTTTTGTGCTCACATGTGAAGCGTTGGCAAGCCCTGCGGTGTCCTGGGATGTACCGACGGAGGAAAGCTCTCTGGCAAGCACCTGCTTGAATTCTGGGTTGGCTATTAAGCCTTGCATCAGATGTGTTGTAATATCTGGGTTGGACATGAGGTGTTGAATAATGTCAGCCAAAATTGATGCTTCATTGACCACCCGCTTTCGTGAAGCAGACTTGCCATAATATTGTTTGATGGTCACGTTCCCAGGAACACCGAGAACCCGACCAGGATGGTCTTTCTTGCCTAGAGCAGTCATCAAGACGTCCTGCCGTCCAGAAGGGACAAATGCGCCCTGGGAGGATTTTGCTTTAAGATCCATCTACAATGAAAAAAAAATGAAAAAACGTGCAAGTGAAAAGTGTTGCAAATATCTATACAAATATCAATTGAAATCAAGTTAATTATTTACTTACAATCTTATCTGCCACTTCGCGAGTGGCATCAACTTTAAAAGATCCCGCCTTTGTCATGCGGCCGGCTAACCAAACATCCTCGCGGTCGATGTCCGACGGAGGACTTGATGGTGTGCCCTCAGACACCTCTCCTCTTTCAATCCTAGAAGAGTGCTCTTCCTGCTTCGCCCTCAGCCTATCCGCCATCATCTGCTGCATCCGAGTATGGTACCCACCCTGAGACATGGTGTGGCGGTGGACGTTCTTCGCCTGATTCTGCCGACCCTTATTTGCCTTAGCCTATTCAAACAAAAACACATAATTAAATACAGTTAAATGATCTATAATAAGCATACAAAATTAACTTAATCAACCAACCTGAAATTCTCCATCCTGTCGACTCCTGGCAAACATATCCCAAGTATCCTGATCAATCCAGGGATAATCCGAGAACATTTTATCAAGCCGCTTCTTACCAGATACATAGTACCTGGTAAGATCATGCTTGAACCCATTCCAACGCTTTGATGCCATTTTCATACATTTATGACGATGATCCTCGTCATTTGGCACAGTCCAAGCTACCTACACATTAGATACATATATAACAACTGGATGGATTATAACTCGGATAATTATCTAATAATGTAAATCAAACGAATGTAAAGGTAAAATACCATGATAGCCTCCCAAATCTGATCCTTAACGTTCTGTGGAACGTCATTCCAGTGGTTGTAGTTGATGCTTACGTGCTGCTTCGCTTGTAGAAACACCCACTTATTAAATTCTTTAGCACGGGGTCCCTGGGCATTTAGATTAGCATCGAAGGACACCTCAAGCTTCTGTCCGCTCTGCCTGTCCTTCTCTAGTTTCTTCAACGAGGTGGCTCCTCTACCCCGTTTCCTATGAGCCTGTGATGTCTGTATGGACAAAAAAAAAAGATAAAATAGAGGGTTGTAACATTATAAACTTACATTAACAAGAAGGACTAAAGATAGTATATAACATGTAAACTTACACTAGAATCAGGCGTAGGCGTGATCGGGTCCTGCGAAACCCCACAAAGTGTCCTCCCGTGCATGTGGGCTATCCGACTGATCCATATGTATGCCTGTTCAGAAACAATATATATGTATTAACATAGGTTATAACTCAAAATAAATACTGAAGTATAAATAAAAATAACTAGATAGGTCCTGTAGATATACAAAACATCTATATATCCAATATAAGGACAATACGGGAGATTGAAAACTATAGTTTTTGAAGATTGCCAAGCACTGGTCACGGCCTGGCCGTGATGTCCATCACGGCCGTAACGTGCCAATTGAACCAGACCCTCATAGGCGGGCGATCACGGCCTAGCCGTGATGAGCATCACGGCCGTGACAGATCAACCAGCAGAGCAACATGCACTCAAAACCAAAAATAGAGACATTCCAAACAACTCAAACTCACGGTTTAAAGTTACAACTACTGAGACTACAGTTTCAACATACACTCAAAACCAAAAATAGAGACATTCCAAACAACTCAAACTCACAGTTTCAAGTTTCAACTACTGAGACTACAGTTTCAAACCAGTAGAGCAACATGCATGCACTCAAAACCAAAAATAAAAAAATGTGCCCTAATTAAAGACTCACCAGAAATAGGCGCTCGCGTGGTGGTGGGGGGGAAGCTCGAGTGGTGGCCAACGTTCGATGTGGTTACTGAGAGCAGAGGGACAAGGAGAGTTAGTGCGCGGGAAGGGGAAAAAGAGATGTCAAGTTATTGCAAAGAATGAGCGGGAAAGACAGAGTTGGGGGTTAAGAGTGTACCTCACGGTGGTGGTGAAGAAGCCCTCGCGGTGGTTGCGGTGGAGATGAGCTCACGATTAGGGTAGAGTGAGAGCGAGAGTGAGGGTTGAGCGTGATGAAAAGAGAAAAGACGTACATAGAAGTGGAAAAGGCGCGCGGGGTAAACGTTATAATTAAAATAAAACAACATTTTACGTCAGTTTTTAGTCAAACCTGACGTTAAAGATCATATATTTAACGTCAGTTGTCTTAAGAAACCGACGTTAAAAACTCTCACACTTATTACGTCAGTTGTTAGTAAAAACTGACGTTAAAGGTCATATATTTAACGTAAGTTGTATTAAGAAACTGACGTTAAAAACACTCACAACTTCTTACGTCAGTTGTATTACACAACATACATTAAAGGTTTATTAGTTTCTGCAAAAACATTCATTCCCTTGACTACTGTGCTACTTACCCATTCACCTTTGTACCTAATCCTCTTAATGAGCATTAAGTTTATAGATAAGTTTTCAAGAAAATCATAATAACTTAGTAACTTCATCCACTGCTCCTATAAATAGCTTCCTTCCATCCTTTTAATTAATTTTCTGCTTCACAATATGGCTCTGCCGTGGAGATTAACTTCATCACTCTTTCTTCCTATTCCTAGACTCAAAGGTCTTTGTCTTAATGGTCAAACAACTTCTGAGTTTGAGTAAATCATATTACATGGATATTAAGGTTGGGTGAATCACGTAATGTGATTCTCTCACTTTATTTCCTCCCCGTCATCCCTTTCACTTTGCTTTGGAAGCAAGTGATTGTGGATTCAAGATGATGCATCAAGGAACTCCACTGAAGAAGAAAGAGGCAAAGATCCATTTCACTTTGCTTTCGCTGCTAGTGACTGAGGATTTACTTTGCATCATGGAATTCAAGTGAGGGAGGTGATGCATCCATTGGAGTTTCTGATGACAGGACTGAGAAGAAAATGATGTTGATGCATAAACTTTTTTATATTTTAGGGCTATGTTGCAGAAATTTTTCATCTTTTAATCATGTAATTTTAACTTATGAATCGCTTCAATGTCATACGATTTGATTATACATATAACTTGTTTTATGTTAAGTGTTTATTTATTTTAATTTGCACAATAATTTGTTTACTAATTCAAGCTAATTAATAAAAATTAAAAATAAACTTGTATAAAAAAAAGGTTTAGAAATAAACTGCAGTACTATATGGAGTGATCTGCGTTAAGAGGGACAACAGGGACATGACAACCAATGAAATGAGTTTCATAATTATTTACGTCAGTTATTTATAGAACTGACGCAAATAGTTTACACACCACCTCATTTTTAACGTCAACTTAATTTATGACTGTCAAGTTCCCGTATATTAATTACATTATTTCCAATATTCATTCTGCACGTTTATAATATATAGGATTATTTACGTCAGCTATTTATTTAACTGAAGTAAAAAATCAAACTTTTAACGTCAGTTGTATAAAAAACTGACGTTAACAATAAATATTTTTTATTTGAAAAACACTTTTAACGTCAGTTTTTTTTAAAAACTGACCTTAAGAGTGTGTAGAAATCTGCAAAAAAATTCATTCCTTTGACTGTACTGTGCTACTTACCTATGCACCTTGAAACTCAATCCTCTTAATGAGCATTAAGTTTATAGGTAAGTATTCAAGAAAATCACAATAGCTTAGTATCTTCATCCCCTGATCCTATAAATATCTTGCTTCCATCCTTTTAATTTTCTGCTTCACAATATTGCTCTGCAGTTGAGATTAACTTCATAACTCTTTCTTCCTATTCCTAGGCTCAAAGGTCTTTGTCTTAATGGTCAAACAACTTCGAGTTTGAGTAAATTACATTACATGGGTGATAAGTTTGAGTAAATTACATTATGTGAGTTGCTCACCTTATCACCTTCCGGAGAATCACTTTGGAGGGCTAATCGGTGCTCGGGGTCACAGGTTCCAAAACCTCGGCTTTGGCAGCAAGTGACCGTCTTGGAAGTCTCTGGAACCACTGCCTTTGCTTGAAACAGATCTAGTGCACCTGTTTTTGCCTCTCTCTTGAGCTCTCTCATGCCCCCAGTTTTACGAGGTCTTGAGTATAGTTTTCCCTTTGGCATATTTCATAAAGCTCTCTGATGGGATGTAGCTTTAATGTTTAGGATTTTAAACCCTTTCAATGTAACTTTTTATAGGATTTTAAACCCTTTCAATCTTCTGTATCAGTCTGTATTACACTTTATGAATGAGATCCGGTTTGGGTTATTGATTCAATTTATAGTTTTCAAAACAGAAACACAAAACATCAAAGCAATTCATGTGAAACTGAAACTTTGAGGAAGGCAATGCGGAAGGGATCGTATACTAGATAAAAAAAATTATTAAAATAACCTTTAACGTCTGTTGATGTAAGGACTGGCGTTAAAAGTGAAGTGACTTACTTTTAACGTCAGTTCTTTATAGAACTGACGTTAAAATCTTCGATGTTAACGTCAGTTTTTTATTGAACTGACGTTAAAGGTGAGTCACTTCACTTTTAACGTTAGTCATTAAAACAACTGACGTTAAAATTGAATTATGAACTCTGATATTTACAAAACTGCCACCGCCTCCTTTTTAACGTCTAGCTTTTGGTTAACTGACGTAAACCTTTACCGTCTAATGTATATTTTCCACTAGTGTCTCTATGGTGTGAATATTGCCCTAACTCTCTCTGTCCCTCTCATTCTCAGCCACCTCTTCGAACTGCGGCCACTAGTGGAGAGAGCCAACACCGAGCACGCGCACCAGCACTGAGCCACCCTCTTCCTCCTCTCTGCGAACACAGGTAAAGTCTTAACCCATTTTTGTTTCACTGAGACCACCATTTTCGGTAGTTACTATTTTAAGTGTTTGCATATTCATAAGTTTGACTCTAAGATGAGTGTTTTTGAGTTCTGAACTTTGTTTGTGATTGTTTGAGTGCTGAGCTGTGTTTCCATTTTTTTGTTGGTAGTATTTATAGTGTTTCCATATTCTTGCTTTATTGAATATATGCAAGTTCCCTAGGAGAAAATTCTGGCATTTGCTTCTATTTTATTTTTTTAATCTTGGATGCTATTGAGTGGGTGCATGCAATGTGACTAAAAAACCCATTTCTTCAAATGTATTGTGAGTTTTCTACTTTATCAAGATTTTCCAAATTGCCCAATTTCTTTGTTGAATGGTTAATGGCTATGGGTTGTCTCTCATAGTTTAAGGAGCTATATAAAATTTGAACACCTTCAAATGAACACTTTCTTTTGTAACTCGCTAAAGAGGGATAAAAACCTCACTTTTTAGAAGGGAAATGCTGAGCATGTTGGACATCAATGGAATGTTGAATATTGTCACTGGTTTCTTAATGGGTCCATTACCCTGCTTATGTGGTTTATAATGTGTTAAAATAGTATAACTTGGGTGTGAAGGACATAAACAATGAGGAATGCATGTATTGCTCTTCTTGTCAAGTGTAAAAAATGTCTAATGCTCGTCTAAATAAAATTTCTAGTAGTTAGATCTTTTTGGCCATTGACCTATATACTGAATTACTGACGGAGTTCTTCATACATATCCTATATGACTCATTTTTAAGCATTTCTAACATTTAGCATTTTTACCAATCATTGCCACTGACCAACTTTCTTACTCTATTTGCAGAACAAGAAATCGACAGGTGTTATTTTCCTGGACTGCAGATTTGATTTGAGGAGTGTCCTTGACTCCGTTGCATAGTGCTACTGCCTCTACTTTGTGATGAGTGTGATTTCACCTCATTTTTCATGTACATTTCTGCATGCATTTGCATATAGTTTAGGCATTTTTAGTTTGATTTTGTTTAGTTTTTCCTTTGGAACGGATAAGGTGGTGTTGTGGTGTTGTTTTGCAGGAATTCATGATTAAATGCCCTAGGTTTGGCCATGATGAAGCTTGGATGTATTAGAGCCTTAAAAGTGAAGAAAATGAGCTAAACAGAGCCAATCACGGCCTAGCCGTGATGCCCATCACGGCCATGATCGGGTAAAACTGAAAAGGCAGAAAGGCTGAAAACAGAGTCTGTCACGGCCTAGCCGTGATGTACATCACGGCCGTGACCCAAAACCACCACAAGTCAGAGACCATCACGGCTTGGCCGTGATGGAGATCACGGCCATGAAATGGAGGCTCGCGACGCGAGCAAGGTCTCGCCACGCGAAAGACTAAAAATGCTAGAAGTTCCAGAAACAGAATCCGTCACGGCCATCACGGCCGTGACGCGCGACGGATCTATAAATAAGAGCACAGCAGACAGAACAAGGGGACTTTTTGCAGAGGCTTGGAAACCCTAAAGAGGGCTGATGGCTGGGGGAAGGCTAGGACCTTAAAGATGACATCTTCTCTGCTCTTGGATTGGAAGAAGATTGAAGGATTCGTCATGGAGTTTTCTTCCTCTCTTTTCTCTTTCTCTTTTGTAGACATTATCATGTGTAGCTAATTCCCCCATTGTTGGGTTTAGATGTAGCTTTTCTGAACTTGATTGTTAATTGATTTGATTTCAATACAAGTTTCTATTTCTTTATGAGTATGTGATTCTGTGTTTAATGCTTTCCTTGGCTTAGCTACCCATAGGAATGATATGTTGCTTTGATAGATAACTGAAAGGTTGGTGTTAAGGCATGCTCATGAATCATATGCCAAGTAGTTCAAGAATCTAGACATAGGTGTTGGCTGCTTGCAATCTTATAAGTCTTGACTTAATGCAAAATCTCAGGTTATTCCACCTAAGACATTAGGGCTTAATTTGGGGTTTTAGGCTCAATGCACCTAAGACATTAGGCTTGAGTATTTTAGAAAAGGCTTGATTGGCATAATTGAATTAGGACTTGTGTTGTTAGCCATTTCATTGCAATCAAGGGAGGATTAGTGTAGTCTAAACCTGACAAGCTCAACCATTTGTAAATTATGCACTCCAAGTGTTTGTTAAAAGTCCAAAAAGACCAAAAATATTGTATTGCTTTGTTTTCTGTTTTAATCTCTCATACGTTAGTTTAGTCTAGATAGTTGTTGAGTTTGCGAATTGGTAATTGACAACCGATCCCTGTGGATACGATAACCGGTCTCACCACCGTATTACTTGATTGCGACGAGGTGCACTTGCCTTTATCTTAAAAATCACGCATCAAGTTTTTGGCGCCGTTGCCGGGGATTGGTTTTGTCAATATCATTAGTAACAAATGAGATAACTAATTTAGACATTTTTTTATTTTATTTTATTTTTCTGTATATAATTGATATCTTTCTTTTGTTAGTTTTGTATATATTTGTTTTTGTGTTTCTTTGATCTTGGGCTTAATTGTCTGTGAGGTGAAAATTGGTTTGGCAGGATCATGGACTATAATTATTATCAGTCATCTGATGCAGAAATGGAGATATCTGAGCTGCAGCTGCGGGTAGATATGCTGCAATTAGCCGTAAACATCCAACAAGTGAGTAATGAGTTGTCAAGGGCAACTGTCTCTCCTCCACCAATGGTAGGCTATTCTGAATGCGGAAATCAATATCCCAACACTTACACTCCATGGTGGGGGAACCCTCCAAACAATACTTGGACTGATCAAGAGGAACATTGGGAATCTTCCACACCTTCATATCAACCACAACCATCTCAATGGTATGATGAGCCATCCCCATTGGAAGTTGCTTGGGAGAACTTCAAATCCGCATTCCCAGTCGAGGTTGAGCAACCTATCCCGGATAGTCGACCTCACTTAGAGGCTGTTTTGGAGAACTTCATGGTAACAACAATGGAAGAATTAAAAAATCAAGAAGACACCATTCGAAGTTTCGGGGTACGTATTGAGAAAATCTCTAACCAACTATCCGGAATGTCAAAAGGGAACTTGATAGATGATGATCAAGGTGATGCAATAAAGTATGATGATGAAGATGATGCCAAAATGGATGAGGAGGAAGAAGAAGAAGTGGGAGCAACCGAGTCAAGAAGTGAAGAACCTGTTTGTGAGAACATAGTTGCACCATTCCCCATTGAACCCTTGACTGAAGAGATTGAGAGAAAAAGGCATTTGGAGGACATCTATTTCACCATGCTTGGGGATGCTAAAGAACTTTTGGAATTAGATGATTCTATTGGTTCCAATTCATGTGTAGATTGTGATGAGAGAAACACTTGTGTGGTTTGTGCTGAAATTTTTGCATATATAGAAGGTGTTGGATTTGGTGATTCGGTGAATGAAGATTGTGTAGAATCCAAAACACCACCGGTGATCCTCTCTACTTGCTTGCCACCTCATATTTTAAAGCAGTCAACAATGGAGTTCATGCCTCTGCCTGAGAAACCAGATTTTGGATCTTTAAAAATGCAGGCACCATGGCCAGTCCAAGAGGTTGAACCCCATTTTTATTGGGAAGATTTTGTTGATAAAGGGGTCATCTTTGACCCGAGAGGAATTGAAAAGCGCTTCCCATTTGAAGAAGTCAGCATGAATTTCGAGCGCTCACTTCTACATTTTTGCTGCAAACCGTGGGGTCCAGATGAAGGATCTCACATGGTTAGCATCCCTTGGTCCTTATACCACAGGTTATGGGATCCAGGTGGATGCTTCTTAATGAGTCAAGCTAGCGACGTTAAAGAAGCGCTTATTGGGAGGCAACCCAATTTTTCTTTTCCTTTGTCCTCTTGTTTTTGATTTTTAAACTCTTGAATAATTTGAGAAGATCAAGAGTTTTCTTTTATTAATAAATTTGTTAAGTGTTTTCAGGATAATAAGGAAGGAGAAGCAAAAAGAGCAGGGAGAAATAAAGCCAGGAAAGCAAAGTCAGCACCCGCTACCGCCTCGGTAAGCCGTTCCAATTTTTTTGCTTTATTTTATTTTTCTTCTCCTCTCTCCAACTTGATTGTTTACATTGGGGACAATGTAAATCTTTAAGCTCGGGGTAGGGGTAATCTTTTTGCTTGCATTGTAAATATTGCATTCATATAGGCTTAAGTTTGCATGATCGCATGATTCGGTTACCCCTGCTTAGATTGAGCTTATGATTGTGAGAGCTAAGTGCCAATTTTTCTGTGATAGTGAATTTTTGGACCCTGATTTTCTATTCTTGTGATATGGCTTCATTAAATATGCTTGAGATGATCTTGGATAGTTGATGATTAGCATATGTTTCTTTAGACTTGTGTTTCTCACTGGTTCTTGAACTGATAAATGTGAGCTTTTGAGCCATTAGGGGGTACTCACTAAATCTGCCCCCGTTCTTTGTGTTGAGTGTTGCTCCTCTTGGATGAACTTCTCTAGAACTTGACTTGAAACCATTTTGAAGCTTAAAAATTTTTGAAAACATTTTTGAAAATGATTGAGGCAATAGGTATTTTTCCGGCCTTCTGAGCTTTGAATGATGAAATGCTACCCCTTAGTTGCCCAATTTTGAGCCTGAATGAATGACATGCTTTTCTTGGTACCCTGAAAATTTTTGATAAATATACTTGATAAGGGACCTTCTAAAGTATTACAAAAAGGGTGAAAAAGGTAGTTGAAAGTTTGGGATAAGAATCAGAAAAAAATAAAAATAAAAATAAAGAGATGGGGATGACAAACAAGAGAAGTGAGAAATAAAAGAAAAAAGAAAGAAAAGAAAGGTGGAAAAATGTATTGAAAACCCAAGAAGGTATTTTAGAAGGTGTCTTGTGTTGAAATGTTTGATACTTGGTTTAGCCTTTTGAAATATCCCTTTCTTGTTATCCCCACCTAAAGATTAATCCCATGGCCACGTTACAACCAAATAAAGACCTCTTGATTCTTAGGTGTTTTCATAAATAAAGTGGAGATTTGGTTGATAGTCAAGCATATGGTAGGAATCATTCCTTGAGGAAAATGGAACGAATTGTTATATATACTTGAACACTTGAGTGAGTGAGGCAAGAAAGAGAGCCAAGCAAATAAACAAGCTTGGGGTGAGCTTCAAGTGAGCAAGAGTGCCCGAATCAGTGAGAATGTGAGTCTAGGAAACCTAAGCCCCTAATTGGACTTGAAATGATTGTCTCTTGCTGAAATAATTGAATGCCTGTTACTTGGATCATTTTACTCGGGTTCTTAGTTCATTATCATTGCTATGATTATTTTCATCTTCTGGCCTTAGTGATTGCTTGAGGACAAGCAAAGTCTTAAGCTTGGGGTAATTTGATGAGTGTGATTTCACCTCATTTTTCATGTACATTTCTGCATGCATTTGCATATAGTTTAGGCATTTTTAGTTTGATTTTGTTTAGTTTTTCCTTTGGAACGGATAAGGTGGTGTTGTGGTGTTGTTTTGCATGAATTCATGATTAAATGCCCTAGGTTTGGCCATGATGAAGCTTGGATGAATTAGAGCCTTAAAAGTGAAGAAAATGAGTTAAACAGAGCCCATCACGGCCTAGCCGTGATGCCCATCACGGCCATGATCGGGTAAAACTGAAAAGGCAGAAAGGTCGAAACAGAGTCATCACGGCCTAGCCGTGATGTACATCACGGCCGTGACCCAAAACCACCACAAGTCAGAGACCATCACGGCTTGGCCGTGATGGAGATCAAGGCCATGAAATGGAGGCTCGCGACGCGAGAAAGGTCTCGCCACGCGAAAGACTAAAAATGCCAGAAGTTCCAGAAACAGAATCCGTCACGGCCTGGCCGTGATGGCCATCACGGCCGTGACGCGCGACGGATCTATAAATAAGAGGACAACAGACAGAACAAGGGGAATTTTTGCAGAGGCTTGGAAACCCTAAAGAGGGCTGATGGCTGGGGGAAGGCTAGGACCTTAAAGATGACATCTTCTCTGCTCTTGGATTGGAAGAAGATTGATGGATTCGTCATGGAGTTTTCTTCCTCTCTTCTCTCTTTCTCTTTTGTAGACATTATCATGTGTAGCTAATTCCCCCATTGTTGGGTTTAGATGTAGCTTTTCTGAACTTGATTGTTAATTGATTTGATTTCAATACAAGTTTCTATTTCTTTATGAGTATGTGATTCTGTGTTTAATGCTTTCCTTGGCTTAGCTACCCATAGGAATGATATGTTGCTTTGATAGATAACTGAAAGGTTGGTGTTAAGGCATGCTCATGAATCATATGCCAAGTAGTTCAAGAATCTAGACATAGGTGTTGGCTGCTTGCAATCTTATAAGTCTTGACTTAATGCAAAATCTCAGGTTATTCCACCTAAGACATTAGGGCTTAATTTGGGGTTTTAGGCTCAATGCACCTAAGACATTAGGCTTGAGTATTTTAGAAAAGGCTTGATTGGCATAATTGAATTAGGACTTGTGTTGTTAGCCATTTCATTGCAATCAAGGGAGGATTAGTGTAGTCTAAACCTGACAATCTCAACCATTTGTAAATTCTGCACTCCAAGTGTTTGTTAAAAGTCCAAAAAGACCAAAAATATTGTATTGCTTTGTTTTCTGTTTTAATCTCTCATACGTTAGTTTAGTATAGATAGTTGTTGAGTTTGCGAATTGGTAATTGGCAACCGATCCCTGTGGATACGATAACCGGTCTCACCACCGTATTACTTGATTGCGACGAGGTGCACTTGCCTTTATCTTAAAAATCACGCATCACTTTGTTCACTTCTCTGCTGTCTTTGCACAATAACAACTAGGCGTGTCTCTCTCAGAAGGTACGTTTTGACTGAAAAGCTTTCATTGGAGTTTTAATGTATTTTCTTGAAAATTCATTTGATTCGAGAATATGCCCACAATAATTAGTAAAGCCTTAGTTTCCCGTTTGAGATGCAATACTAATGAGCGTACGTGTATGTGCTTAATGTACCGCTCATTGTGTTGGATCTTGAATTGTCCAAAGTTGGACAGTTTGGGAAAAAACTTTTTCTTAATTCAGTTAAAATAGTTATTCATTGATTCTAATGTTATATACTTGATGAAAGTTCGGATTGATAAATTTCCTTTCGTTCTCTGGGTGCATACTTTATCGTGGTGGATGTCATCGCGTTCAAGTAATGTACGTCGGAGACCGCAGGGAAATGCTGCCGAAATTTTGTCGAGTATGAGCATGATAGTTAAGGACTAACTGTTAACCGAATGTTGAAAAAGTTTCTTCTCGAATGGGATAGGGCCATACCCTGTCATAAGAAGTGGTTGATGAATATGTTGGACTAAGTACGAAGGTATTGGTTTAGTCATGGATCGCGGTTGGATGAATGCTAGATGGACAAGTGATGAGTATGAGAATGGAGTGGAAGATTTTCTACAGTTTGCAAAAACAAATGCTCCTGATAGTGGTAACGGATGGTTTTATTATCCTTGTGTTAACTGTTTGAATGAGAGACGACTAGAAGCTGAGGAGATACGTGATCATCTTATTTGTGAGGGGATTTGCAAGAGTTATACAACATGGATATGTCATGGTGAATCGTTAGACAGGCCGAGGGTGTCGGATAGAGAGGGAGTTGATGACGTGGAAATGGACGATGGACTAGAGGACATGATCCGTGATGTTGGGCAAGAGTCTTTTCGGCGCGCACATGTGTATGATACTTTGTGCAGTGATGCGCAAGTGGCTTTGTATCCAGGGTGCACTAATTTCACACGGTTGTCAGCGGTGTTAAGATTGTTCAATGTGAAGGTGAGAAATGGGTGGAGCGATAAAAGCTTTACTGAATTGCTTGAGTTGTTGAAAGAAATGCTTCCAGAAGGCAATACATTGCCATCTCGAAACTATGAGGCGAAGAAGATATTGTGTCCGATGGGTATGGAGTATAAGAAAATATACGCTTGCCCCAATGATTGCATATTGTACAGGAAAGAGTTTGAAGAGATGCACGAGTGCCCCAGGTGTGGGGTATCACGCTACAAAGTGAAGGATGGTGATTCTAGTTGTGATGTGGTCACCAAAGGTCCTCCTGCGAAGGTGTTATGGTATCTTCGGATTTCGGCAATGAGCCCAGAAACCTCAGGCTTGGACTTGCTACCGATGGAATGAATCCATATGGAAACTTAAGTAGTATTCATAGTTCATGGCCTGTTCTCCTGGTAATTTACAACCTGTCTCCTTGGTTGTGCATGAAGCGCAAATACATTATGTTAAGTATGATGATTTCGGGTCTTGAACAGCCAGGAAATGATATCGATGTTTATCTGAGTCCCTAGCTTGATTGAAGACTTGAGAATGTTGTGGGATGAAGGCGTTGATGTGATCGACGGGTATTGCCGTGAGACATTCAGATTACGTGCCATGTTATTTTGCACCATCAATGACTTTCCAGCATACGGGAACCTGTGTGGGTATAGTGTTAAGGGGCATAAAGCATGTCCAATATGTGAAGAAGGCACATGTTACCATCAACTGCAACATGGAAGGAAGACGGTTTACCTTGGGCATCGGAGATTTCTCCGACGTAATCATCCTTATCGTAGATTGAGAAAAGCTTTCAATGGACTTCCGGAGAATGAAATTGCTCCGGTGGCCTTGACTGGAGAGCAAGTTTATGAAAGGGTGAACAACACTAATGTTATCTATGGGAAGACCCACAAGAAGGCTACCGAGAAGAAAATATGGAAGAAGAGGTCGATCTTCTTTGATCTTCCATACCGGTGCAAGCTTGATGTAAGACATTGTATTGATGTGATGTATGTGGAGAAAAATGTGTGTGACAGTTTAATCGGAACGCTTCTCAACATTAAAGGCAAGACAAAGGATGGTGTGAATGCTCGTCTGGATCTAGTTGCGATGGGTATACGAGAGCAGTTAGCTCCACTTAAAGTGGGGGATAAGAAGACTTATTTGCCCCCAGCATGTCATACTTTATCAAAAAAAGAGAAAAGAAGTTTCTGTGAATGTCTACGGGGAGTCAAAGTGTCACAGGGTTACTCTTCAAATATCAGAAGACTTGTCTCAATGAAAGATCTCAAATTAGTTGGCTTAAAGTCTCATGATTGTCATGTCTTGATGCAACAACTACTACCGGTGGCCATTCGTGACATATTGCCTAAAAAAGTCAGACATGCCATTACTAGGTTATGCTTATTCTTCAATGCTATATGTAGCAAGGTCATTGACACTAAAAATTTGGATGAGTTGGAAAATGAGGCAGCCATTGTCTTGTGCCAATTGGAGATGTATTTTCCACCTTCATTTTTTGACATCATGGTTCATTTGATTGTTCATCTAGTGAGGGAGATTAGATTGTGCGGTCCCGTTTATTTAAGGTGGATGTACCCGGTTGAGCGATACATGAAGATCCTGAAAGGATATATGAAAAATCCACACCGTCCCGAAGCATCTATTGTTGAAAGGTATGTTGCAGAAGAAGCTATTGAGTTTTGTACATACTACATGTCAGAAGCGGAACCTGTAGGGCTTCCGAAGTCTCGTCACGAAGGAAGATATGATGGTAAGGGTACACGAGGTATCACTGTTAAGAGCATGGATCGGGAGGAAGTGCTTCAAGCACATTTGTATATATTGAATAACACTGATGAGGTTGAACCATACTTATGTGAGCATAAAATCATCATCAATGAAACTTACCCTAGAATGAATGAAAAATGGTGTTTGAACAAGCATAACAAGACTTTCTTGAACTGGTTTAAAGAAAAAATTGCAAATGATGGTACTGCTTCTGCTACATTAAAATGGCTAGCACAGGGGCCTAACTTTGATGTCATATGCTGGAGTGGGTACGATATCAATAAGTTTTCCTTCTATACAAAGTCCCAGGATGACAAAAGTACTATGCAAAATAGTGGGGTTATGGTCGTCGCTGAGTCCATGCATTTCTCTAGTTCGAAAGATAAAAACCCTGTTATGGCATCAATTTCATACTTTGGAATCATTGAAGAGATATGGGAGGTTGATTACACGAAGTTTAGAGTACCTGTTTTTAAATGTCAGTGGGTCGACAGTAACAATGGTGTGCAAACCGATGAGTTAGAATTCAAATTGGTGGACCTTAGTAAGGTAGGTAATAAAGAGGAACCTTTCATGATGGCATCCCAAGCAAAACAAGTGTTTTATATCCGTGATCCTTCTAACAAAAGGTGACCAGTGGTTCTCCAGGGAAAAAACATGTATAATGGTAGTGAGGGAAATCACGATTCAACTCTTGATATTTCTGATACTCCTTCTTTCTCAACGCGAGTGCCTAATTTCAATGAGGAAAATGAAGTGGATGATGTACATGCTACTCGTAATGATCACCAAGAAGGGTTATGGGATAACTTTACTAATTGACCACAAAGTAAGTTTAGTTTGATATTACCATCAAGTTTGGCATATTATATGTTTACGTTGATATTTATAAGTTATGTTTATGTACGTTGATCGATATTTATAAGTTATGTTTGATATTTATCCTGACATACTAACAAGTTTTTTTTTTTTGTGTTTAAACAGGTATACATGGCTGATCATGAGGATATCCCTCCTTCATGCAAGCGGGTCGGAGACCCCGCTCACCGGTAGAAAGGGTAGACGTGCCACACGGATGAGGAATTTGACCTGCCAACCGTGGGTCAAATCAAAGGATAAGAGTAGACTTTGATAATAACCTCAATCCTATTGGGCCAATGGAAGATCAGTTTAACGATTTTGTGGCGACCCTTGCTAGAGAACAGGCCCAAGATACTCATTGATAGGTGGAGAGATGTACCGGCGGACGTGAAGGAGCAGATATGGGAGAGTATTCTGGTATCTATACTTCTACGTCCTGTGTTTGTCTGTATCTACTTTATTTTTATCTTAATAATATCATACAGTAATTCATTGATTCTTTTGGTCTTAATGTAGTTGACCTTTGACATACCGGATACATACGTTATGAAGAAGCGTTTGCTAAAGTATGCTGGAGAGCGTTGGAGGGATTTTAAGGCCGACCTGGGAAGATACTATGTATTCAATCCAAGAAGTAAAAAGAACCCACTCGAGGTGTATCCGTTTCTTGACAAGGCGACGTGGGATCGCTTTGTTCAGAGCCGACATGATCCCAGCTTTCAGGTTAACTTATTTGATTTGTCTCTAAATTTATGTAATTGCATTAATTTCATTTACTTATGTAATTTAATTGTCTTTTATTTATAACAGGATAAGAGGAAAATGGGGCAGGAAATCCAAAGCAAGAATGTCTACCCCCATGTCATGTCTCGTGGGGGATATAAAAAGCTTGTTCAGAAAATGGTTGAAGAGGAAAAGAAAGCACGTCAGGAAGCAGCATCTCAGGCGGATCCTAATGTTGAAAATCTTCCAGAGGCTGTTGATCCACCTCCACCCCCACGCCATCGTTCATGGAAGAGGGGCCGACAAAGAAAAACGGGACAATATACATCCGAGGAGGCCCGCCAAGTAGCTGAGAAGATTGTAAGTATAGTTTGTTGTAATTGTCATTTTAAGATTGTTACCGAATTGTAATGTGACCTGATATTTTATGTGATAGGATGCCTTGGATGATCAGCTAACCCAAGGAACCTTTGTTCCTAGAGGACGCGATGATATCTTATCTATCGCCATCCAGAAACCGGACCACCCGGCCGTGTCATTGGTGTTGGATGGGGAGTCGGCATTCGCCAATACCATGGTTCATCTTCACACCAATGCCACAGGGATGTTGAAGCAGATAGAGCACGACTAAAACAGGAGATTGCAGCTGAGCTTCGACAGGAGATGGCCGAGCAGTTTGCCCAGCAGATGGCAATATTGACTTCTATGTTCTAGCAGATGACAGCCGGTGTCCAACCCTTTATCCAACCCTCTGTCCATGTGAGCACTAAGGGCTCATGTGATCCTCCTCATCATCCTGAAAATGATGATGATGATGATGATGACGACCCTGATAGGTTTGAGCTGTATGTTGATGATCATCATCATCGCCGCTTAGTGGCATTGGGTAGGGCACATAATAACTTAGGTAATACCATACACCTTCGGTTATTACCGGATGATCAGTTGAGGGTCGTTGTTGAGATTATTCGAGATGTTGATGCTCGAGTCCCTGTGCCCACTGAGGAGGTTCAAACAGTGGGTCAGGCCCCCGGTAACTTCATCCTCTAGCCAAGAAGACTGGTCAACTTTCTTGTTGCATCTGAGGTATTCGGTTAGTTGTGTTTTTCTATATTCATAGTTGAAATAATTTATTATTGTTTAAACATAATGCTTTATTTTTATTCGTTATAGGATGTTGGAAATGATATTGTACCTAAAAGGTCGGATCTAGGAAGACCAGAGATGTCTGCTCCTGCCAAGGTATTCATTTGACCATTTAGTTAATAACGAATTAAATAACTTAATTATCCGTGATTACTAATATATATCTATGTTGTTTAGGGGATCGACAAAGGGGCACATGGCCATGGTGATGTTTTTAAAGTTCTGGCTATACAGGTTGTCACCATGGAGAATGACGCAGCCTTGGTAAGGTTGGAACATGATGCCAGCCCTAGTGAACTGTATATACCAAAGAAGGAACTTATGGAGATGGTACTCAATAAAGAAATGGCCAGTTCTGCACACATATCATTTTGGTGCACGTAAGTACATTTTATTTATAAGTTAAGTACGTAATTAATTTTTAAATACTATGATAATTAACATGTTTTTCCAATATATTAGGTCTCTGCATCGTATGTTAGTCGATCAGGGTAACCTCGCCCTTTATGGGTTCATTGACCCCATGTTCATTCAGGGTGATGTTCTCCTAGCATCGGAAGACCCGGTCACTACCATACGTGATATACTTGCCTGAGACGATCATCAATTCTATCTTGCGTCTTATCTCAATAAGTAAGTACCGGTTATTTAAGTATAACTATATATGACTTAGTCACTAACTGTTCCGCAAATACAGCCTGCATTGGCAACTGTTGCTCTTGTACCCAAGAATGAACGTCGTGGTCTTCTTCTGCTCATTGGGAAATAAGCTGACGAATCAACTGAAGACGATCATCGAAACGTAAGCATTAAAATACTTTATAATCAGTAATGCAGTTGTTTTAATTATCTGAAATCTATTAGATATACTTTAATTAATGTTTTTGTCATGATAGGTCTATTAATGCAACCCACATGTTGCGTGGTGAAAGGCGTACTCGGGCTATCAGATGGATTATTCCTAGCTAAGATATTTATTAGTTCAAATGCATCAAATGCAGTGGGTACAATAATTAATTTCTATTTTATTTAATTCCTCATATTCTAATTGGGTTTCATTTGTACGTAGTCATGTATACAACGTGGGTCATGGGAATGTGGCTACTATGTGATGCAGTGGATGTTGGAAATTATCTCCTCCGGGATCACTGAAAGATGGCACGAGGTAAATGTTAATTGACACAATTAGAAGTAATAGTATAGATTCGTTATATGTTTTATGTTAGTTTATTACTTAAAAGATATAATCTTTTGTCCAATTAAACTTGCAGATATTCAACAATCCAACTCCATTATCTGATTCTGACATCAACAACATAAAGAGGCGTTGGGCAACTTTCTTTCTTGAAGTGTACCAACCATAGTTTGTATATATGTAGTTAGTTTAAAAACTTATCATGTACTAGCTATTACTTTTGACTGATTATATGTATTTTTATATGAATTGTTCGTAATAAATTCAATATATGTTAGTTGTGTTGAGAATATTTACAATATGTTATTCTGGTATATATTGATCTGCATTACTGAAACAGGGGGGAAGGAATGATAGAAATGTAAATAATAGGAAAAAAAATGAGACTTTACACATCGGTTTTATTAAAACCGATGTGGAAATTTCACTTTACACATCGGTTTTCATTAAAAACGATGTGGAAAGTGAAATTTCCACATCGGTTTTAAGTAAAACCGATGTGGAAAGTCAATTTACACCACTAGTGCAATAAGTGCTTTTTACGTCAGTTAAAATTGATTTTTTAAGTCAGAATACTGACTGACGTAAATACAGCTGACGTTAATAGTTAATATTTTGACGTCAGTTGAGAACTGACGTTAAATATAAAACTATTAACTTCAGTTCTTTAACAAAACTGACGTTAATTTTGTAAAAATTAACGTCAGGTTTTTAAACAACTGACGTTAAACTAAAACTATTAACGTCAGTTCTTTAAGACAACGGACGTTGATTTTGTTAAAACTAACGTCAGTTGTTATAAAGAACCGACGTTAAAGGTTTAATTTTAACGTCAGTTGTAATAAACAACCCGGCGTTAATAGTGTCTTGTATATTTTATAAAAATACTATTAACGTCGCTTGTTTGATACAACCGACGTTAATAGGTTTTTTTTTTTAAATTCAGTTTTAAAATATCACTCCCCTCAGCCTATCCCTCGCATTCACCCAGTAACACACAATATCACACACATTACAGAATTGCAAAGGAAAATTGAACAATGGGGGGACTTAAAACCAAAACCCATGTATATATATAAATAAATTTTAGTTCCAATGTCTAAAAAACAAAACTATCCAAGGATATATATATATATACATGTTATTAATTAGTTTCTAAAGTCTAACAAAAAAACTATTTATCTAAGTAGTGCGGAGGTATGTTGTCAATTCCTTTTTCAGCCGCATACTTGAAGAAGAATTCAGCGAAGCGCATCCTCAAGTCTCTTAACTCAACTTCTTCAATAGGCGATTGGTCGATAAATGCCTAGACACGTTCAAATAATAACAATAACATCAATGCAAGTCATCTTCAAAACTATAATATATAATTTAACAAGTTGTTTAAATATTACCTTCTTCCATCCATCCGTAATAGATGCGGAGACTATGTTCAGCATATGAAGCATCACATAATAGCCGCACGACCAACCGTCAGTTTGAAATCGAGACTACCAACAAAATTAATTTCAACGTCAGTTGAATATACACATAAATTAGTAATTATAATATTAATTATTTGATAAATAAACTACCAAACCTTGAGATGTTCCATACAGGATTTGCTTTAGCCTTAGAAGTCCTACTTCTCCCGTTGGCGCAACTTATGCTACTCGCCTTCAGCGCTCTATCATAAACAAATAATCATGTCGATCAATTAACAAGCTCATATATCATGTGTGTAATAAACTAAAAACAACTGATATTAAAACTTAAATTAAATTTAAGATTAGTTACTTACATATTTACAGCTTCCACCACCTTCGGTGGCGGATCTTGGTGGAGAGAGCAGAAGAATATGACAGTATGCCTAGACGGGTGAAGTACGAACAACTGCCAATGGCATTCCATACAGTAGGGTATGGAGTATACCTAAGATATGAAAAGGTGTGGATTTTAATTACATAATATATATATTGAAATTAAAATAAATTATTAAATGGAAAAATACCAAAAATAAATAAGTTATAAAATTAAAATTAACTTACCTTTGCTAACATTTCGAGCTCACGTCGTTTGGAGTCCAACTCAAGCTCACGCCTTTTCATTTCCAACTCATGCTCATGGCGCTGGACTTCCAACTCCCGCTCCCTAGCTGCCAACTCATCGTCCTCCACATGTGCCATACTAAAACTCTCTTTTGTTCTCACATGTGAAGCGTTGGCAAGCCCTGCGGTGTCCTGCGATGTACCGACGGAGGAAAGCTCTTTGGCAAGCGCCTGCTTGAATTCTGGGTTGGCTATTACGCCTTGCATCAGATGTGTTGTAATATCTGGGTTGGACATGAGGTGCCGAGTAATGTCAGTCAAAATTGATGCTTTATTGACCACCTGCTTTCGTGAAGCAGACTTGCCATAATATTGTTTGATGGTCACGTTCCCAGGAACACCGAGAACCCGACCAGGATGGTCTTTCTAGCCTAGAGCAGTCATCAAGACGTCCTGCCGTCCAGAAGGGACGAATGCGCCCAGGGAGGATTTTGCTTTAAGATCCATCTACAATGAAAAAAAATGAAAAAACGTGCAAGTGAAAAGTGTTGCAAATATCTATACAAATATCAATTGAAATCAAGTTAATTATTTACTTACAATCTTATCTGCCACTTCGCGAGTGGAATCAACTTTAAAAGATCCCGCCTTTGTCATGCGGTAGGCTAACCGGACATCCTCACGGTCGATGTCCGACGGAGGACTTGATGGTGTGCCCTCGTGCACCTCTCCTCTTTCAATCCTAGCAGAGTGCTCTTCCCGCTTCGCCCTCACCTATCCGCCATCATCTGCTGGATCCGAGTATGGTACCCACCCTGAGACATGGTGTGGCGGTGGACGTTCTTCGCCTGATTCTGCCGACCCTTATTTGCCTTAGCCTATTCAAACAAAAACACAAAATTAAATACAGTTAAATGATCTATAATAAGCATACAAAATTAACTTAATCAACCAACCTCGAAATTCTCCATCCCGTCGACTCTCGGCAAACATATCCCAAGTATCCTGATCAATCCAGGGATAATCCGAGAACATTTTATCAAGCCGCTTCTTCCCAGATACATAGTACCTGGTAAGATCATGCTTGAACCCATTCCAACGCTTTGATGCCATTTTCATACATTTATGACGATGATCCTCGTCATTTGGCACAGTCCAAGCTACCTACACATTAAATACATATAAAACAACTGGATGGATTATAACTCGGATAATTATCTAATAATGTAAATCAAATGAATGTAAAGGTAAAATACCGTGATAGCCTCCCAAATCTGATCCTTAACGTTCTGTGGAACGTCATTCCAGTGGTTGTAGTTGATGCTTACGTGTTGCTTCGCTTGTAGAAACACCCACTTATTAAATTCTTTAGCACAGGGTCCCTGGGCATTTAGATTAGCATCGAAGGACACCTCAAGCTTCTGTCCGCTACCCCGTTTCCTATGAGCCTGTGATGTCTGTATGGACAAAAAAATGATAAAATAGAGGGTTGTAACATTATAAACTTACATTAACAAGAAGGACTAAAAATAGTATATAACATGTAAACTTACACTAGAATCAGGCGTAGGCCAGATCGGGTCCTGCGAAACCCCCACAGTGTCCTCCCGTGCATGTGGGCTATCCGACTGATCCATATGTATGCCTGTTCAGAAACAATATATATGTATTAACATAGGTTATAACTCAAAATAAATACAGAAGTATAAATAAAGATAACTAGATAGGTCCTGTAGATATACAAAACATCTATATATCCAATATAAGGATAATACGGGAGATTGAAAACTATAGTTTTTGAAGATTGCCAAGCACTGGTCACGGCCTGGCCGTGATGTCCATCACGGCCGTAACGTGCCAACTGAACCAGACCCTCATAGGCAGAACTGATCACGGCCTAGCCATGATGAGCTTCACGGCCGTGACAAATCAACCAGCAGAGCAACATGCACTCAAAACCAAAAATAGAGACATTCCAAACAACTCAAACTCACGGTTTAAAGTTACAACTACTGAGACTACAGTTTCAACATACACTCAAAACCAAAAATAGAGACATTCCAAACAACTCAAACTCACAGTTTCAAGTTTCAACTACTGAGACTACAGTTTCAAACCAGCAGAGCAACATGCATGCACTCAAAACCAAAAATAAAAAAATGTGCCCTAACTAAAGACTCACCAGAAATAGGCGCTCGCGTGGTGGTGTCGGGGAATCTCGAGTGGTGGCCAACGTTCGATGTGGTTACTGAGAGCAGAGGGACAAGGAGAGTTAGTGCGAGGGAAGGGGAAAGAGAGATGTCAAGTTATTGCAAAGAATGAGCGGGAAAGACAGAGTTAGGGGTTAAGAGTGTACCTCACGGTGGTGGCGAAGAAGCCCTCGCGGTGGTCGCGGTGGAGATGAGCTCGCGATTAGGGCAGAGTGAGAGCGAGAGTAAGGGTTGAGCGTGATGAAAAGAGAAAAGACGTACATAGAAGTGGAAAAGGTGCGCGGGGGTAAACGTTATAATTAAAATAAAACAACATTTTACGTCAGTTTTTAGTCAAACCTGACGTTAAAGATCATATATTTAACGTCGGTTGTCTTAAGAAACCGACGTTAAAAACTCTCACACTTATTACGTCAGTTGTTAGTAAAAACTGACGTTAAAGGTCATATATTTAACGTAAGTTGTATTAAGAAACTGACGTTAAAAACACTCACAACTTCTTACGTCAGTTGTATTACACAACGGACGTTAAAGGTTTATTAGTTTCTGCAAAAACATTCATTCCCTTGACTATTGTGCTACTTACCCATTCACCTTTGTACCTAATCCTCTTAATGAGCATTAAGTTTATAGATAAGTTTTCAAGAAAATCAGAATAACTTAGTAACTTCATCCACTGCTCCTATAAATAGCTTCCTTCCATCCTTTTAATTAATTTTCTGCTTCACAATATGGCTCTGTCGTGGAGATTAACTTCATCACTCTTTCTTCCTATTCCTAGACTCAAAGGTCTTTGTCTTAATGGTCAAACAACTTCTGAGTTTGAGTAAATCACATTACATGGATATTAAGGTTGGGTGAATCACGTAATGTGATTCTCTCACTTTATTTCATCCCCGTCATCCCTTTCAGTTTGCTTTGGAAGCAAGTGATTGTGGATTCAAGATGATGCATCAAGGAACTCCACTGAAGAAGAAAGATGCAAAGATCCATTTCACTTTGCTTTCGTTGCTAGTGACTGAGGATTTACTTTGCATCATGGAATTCAAGTGAGGGAGGTGATGCATCCATTGGAGTTTCTGATGACAGGACTGAGAAGAAAATGATGTTGATGCAGAAACTTTTTTATATTTTAGGGCTATGTTGCAGAAATTTTTCATCTTTTAATCATGTAATTTTAACTTATGAATCGCTCCAATGTCATACGATTTGATTATACATATAACTTGTTTTATGTTAAGTGTTTATTTATTTTAATTTGCACAATAATTTGTTTACTAATTCAAGCTAATTAATAAAAATTAAAAATAAACTTGTATAAAAAAAAGGTTTAGAAATAAACTGCAGTACTATATGGAGTGATCTGCGTTAAGAGGGACAACAGGGACATGACAACCAATGAAATGAGTTTCATAATTATTTACGTCGATTATTTATAGAACTCGACGCAAATAGTTTACACACCACCTCATTTTTAACGCCAACTTAATTTATGACTCGCCAAGTTCCCGTATATTAATTACATTATTTCCAATATTCATTCTCGCACGTTTATAATATATATGATTATTTACGCCGCCTATTTATTTAATCAAGTAAAAATCAAACTTTTAACGCCGGTTGTATAAAAACTGACGCGTTAACAATAAATATTTTTTATTTGAAAAACACTTTTAACGCCGCTTTTTTAAAAACCGGCGTTAAAAGTGTATAGATATCTGCAAAAACATTCATTCCTTTGAGTGCATCTTGTGCTACTTACCCATGCACCTTGTAACTCAATCCTCTTAATGAGCATTAAGTTTATAGGTAAGTTTTCAAGAAAATCAGAATAGCTTAGTAACTTCATCCCCTGCTCCTATAAATAGCTTCCTTCCATCCTTTTAATTTTCTCGCTTCACAATATGGCTCTGCGTGAGATTAACTTCATCACTCTTTCTTCCTATTCCTAGACTCAAAGGTCTTTGTCTTAATGGTCAAACAACTTCTAAGTTTGAGTAAATTACATTACATGGGTGATAAGTTTGAGTAAATTACATTATGTGAGTTGCTCACCTTATCACCTTCCGGAGAATCAGCTGCTGGAGGGATAATCAGTGCTCGGGGTCACGAGTTCCAAAACCTCGGCTTTGGCAGCAAGTGACCGTCTTGGAAGTCTCTGGAAACCACTGCCTTTGCTTGAAACAGATCTAGTGCACCTGTTTTTGCCTCTCTCTTGAGCTCTCTCTCATGCCCCCGGTTTTCGAGGTCTTCGGAGTATAGTTTTCCCTTTGGCATATTTCATAAAACTCTCACGATGGGATGTAGCTTTAATGTTTAGGATTTTAAACCCTTTCAATGTAACTTTTTATAGGATTTTAAACCCTTTCAATGTAACTTTTATAGGATTTTAAACCCTTTCAATCTTCTCAGATCGATCAGTATTACACTTCATGAATGAGATCCGGTTTGGGTTATTGATTCAACTTATAGTTTTCAAAACGAAACACAAAACATCAAAGCAATTCATGTGAAACTGAAACTTTGAGGAAGGCAATGCGGAAGGGATCGTATACTAGATAAAAAAATTATTAAAATAATCTTTAACGCTCTGTTGATGTAAGGATCGAGCGTTAAAAGTGAAGTGACTCACTTTTAACGTCAGTTCTTTATAGAACTGACGTTAAAAGGTTCACTTTTAACGTCAGTTGTTTATTGAACTGACGTTAAAAGTGAGTCACTTCACTTTTAACGTCAGTCCTTAAAACAACTGACGTTAAAATTGAATTAATGAAGTCTGATATTTACAAAACTGCCACCGCCTCCTTTTTAACGTCTAGCTTTTGGTTAACTTACGTAAACCTTTACCGTCTAATGTATATTTTCCACTAGTGCACATCGGTTTTAATGAAAACCGATGTGTAAAATGAAATTTCACAATAGGATACGAATTGACAAATTAATTTTCCACATCGGTTAAATGTTAACCGCTGTATAAAATATTATACACATCGGTTATAAAACCGATGTGTAAAGTGTCAATATACCACATCAGTCGTTTCAACATCAGTTTTAAAACCGATGTGTAAAGCCAAAAATAACCGATGTGGAATCCCTTTTCTGCACTAGTGTTAATGCTGACCACATTAGCTATTACGGCATTGGTTAAAAAAATTATATGAGAATATAATATATTAAATATATTAAAAGGTGTGACACTTTATTTTACAATATAACATTTCCTTTTGTTGATTTTCTAACTAGTTTCCTAACCCCTTAATTGAAAACTTGTTTTAGGTTACTATGTCCTTGGTATGAAATATCTACTGTCGTAACAATGACTATTCTTTGTTGGGAGACTTGTATGACATTTAAGGATTGTCGCCTTGCAACTAAATTTTATCCGCACAAAAGTCATTAGTCGAACTCATGATCACTTGATTGAGGAGTTTGATATCGTTACCACTCAAACCAACTACACATGTTGGTAATAAAAATAGTTTAAAAAAGAAGAATCTATTTACAAAAATATAAAATATTAACAAATAATTAGAAACAAAATGAAATAAACCTATTTAAAGTTCAATATAATTATAGGTATCCCAAGAATAAATTAACCTATAAAATAAAACGTGAAAAAAACACTATTGAACATAAATATGGCAAAGAACAGGTTTCCCTCCATTGTCCAATGTGCCAGTGCCCGTGTTATTTTGAAACACAACCTTCAAGTCCTCGCAAATTGCCAATTCCAGTCCTCCCATAGCGGTCACCACGCTAGACTTGAACAAAGGCATAGAAGATATCCTAAGAGCAACCATCATAGACCCAGTTTCTCGTTCCTTCACTATTTCATGCAGCCTCAACTTTTGGTCTTCCATTACACTAGCAATTGTAACATTTGATGAGGCCATCACATCAATTTGTTTCTGTTCGTTCTTATTCAAATCAAAACCGGTCTTATAACCCACTGCTATTACTTCGTATTTGTATATGATATCCACCTTGAAATCTGGAAAATGGCCATTTAATTTGCTGTTGGGGTTCTCGACTGAGAAGATTGTGTCCCATTCACCCGTTAAGGTTGGTGTAGTGTTGAAATTCACCACCGAGAGGGAGTTAATCTTATAAATTGGGTGGTTAGGATCTAGCGCTATGGCAATAACAAGTATTGCAATGAAGATGCCCATGATAATTATACACGAACACATGATGAAGCTCCGCATGAATATGCTACAACCTCTCGCATGAGGCTTAGGGTATACGTTGGGATATGCAGTGTATCCTGGTCCTGGTGCGTAACCTTGATAAGGTTGCTCGCCAGGACCTGAATAGCTCATTCTAGACGGATAATGCATTGTGTGGGGCGGCAGTGTTGGTGTTGGCGATGCATCCTTTTTTGAGGATTGGTTGGAGAATGATTCCTTTGTGGGTCCTCTTCCGTCGTGGGATGAATCCATAATGGTCAATCAATTTCTGGGCTCTATCTCCTACTAATAATATATATGTTGAAAGGAAATAGAGAGGAGGAAGAGGATTCACTATATATGTGTATTGTTTTTTCCTAGATATTTATGATATTATAAAAGAACAGAGACAAAAATGAGTGAAGTTTGTAGGTTATATAATTTTGTTGAAATTGAGTCGCATAGCTTCTCACCTGCTATATGGCCAGAACCTTTTATGGCCGATACTGTTACATAAACTCATTTCTTTTATGTTTTCAGAGAAAGAGAATTAATATATGATCTGTTCGAAACTGCAACAGATGTATGTTTCTATGTGATGGGTTGAGGACTAATGAAATTACCTGTAAATAAAGAAAAAAACTAACTACATTCTGTAACCAAAACAAATTAACGGAATGAAGCTTCCTTGAACGTGCTAAAAATGCTAAGCATTGTATCCAAATTCCAAAACACAAATGCAGAATGTTAAAGTAAGGTGAAATGGTTTTATTTGCCAACTCTCTTTCGGTTAGAGAACACGAACAATCAGAATAATACACTGGGTTTAGACGAAATAATAATAATAATAATAATACAGCGAAATGACAAAATAGTGGTACATAGTTATGGCGGGGCTGATAATTGTAATAACAAATTAATGATGTGATAAAATCAATTAACAATCAAGTACATGATGAAAATGTTTTTTTAGTTTGATAATCACACGTCACATGATGAAAATGTCTTCTTTTTTTTTTTTTGAATTAAATGGAGGACCGGAAAATGGAGATGTTAAAGGTTCAATCAATTCAACCAATGATCGAACCGGTATATATATACACATTAATAAAGAGATCAGTCAACAAGTCAAAGAAAAAATACAATTTTTAAGATGCATGATAGTTTAGAACATTTAAGTTAGGAGCATGTTAATTTTATTAAGATAATATATCCTAATTGACCAGGCTAGTTAACCAAAGATGCATATTGAGTGGATTCTAATCACTCAAGTCTTGGAGCCCCCATTCAAACTGGACCAAAGTCCAAAAGTAAGTTCTATTTTTTTAGACAAAAAAAATTAAAACAACGAACCTACCGGAGTCTAAAACTGAGATCTTACATTGGTTTAACTTGTTTTAGGCTTGTTCAACCGGGTTTTGGTTGAGTTTGATTGGTCATACCTCTTTCCCGGTTTTCTAATCCTACGAAATCGGAGAGGGCGCTGGTCGACGGTCCAACCGGTATGGTTTGATCGATTTTAAAAATATTGATTTAACATGAGGAATAATGATAGTATAATTAATGGCACATAGAAAAGAGAATCTCTTGTTTCAAAAAGCTAGCACTTAGGAAATTTTCTTCAGAGAATCTAGTTAAAGAAATAAATATGGGAAACTTATGTATCTATTACATAAAAAATGGTACATTTAATTTTTCAAGATTAACTTTTCTTTTATTGATTCATTAACCAATGCCTCAAGGGCGCTTATTAGCAAGATGAGACCCATTTTATTTTGTATTTTTTTGGTTTTCCATGGTATCCCACACGTAACTTCGGAGACTAATCGATCCTTGAAGTATCGGACGATATTGAAGGACCGACTTTTCCCAATCAGGTTTTCTCTATACGTAAGAGATATGAATCGAACCCCTGATCATTTGCTTAAGGGGCTCAAATCTGTTATCACTCGGACTAACCACATGTTGACATCATTTAATTTTATATTTATCATATATTAATCGACATTAATCATATTATTACTCGCATCAATGATCTAGCATACAAGCTATTGATCTTAGAGGTGGGAGGGTTTAATTTGTAACTGTCTGGATTACAATAGTTTTAATTTTAATTTTTTAAGTCTGGTTTAACAATTTAATTCAGTTGTGAAAATGAAACATCCAGTTTCTTTTATAGGAAACCTATTTTTTTGTGTATCTCACGTGCAACTACGAGGCTAATAGATTACTTGAGGTACTGGATGATATTGATGTGCTAATTTTTTCCAACCAGATTTTCTTCATACCCGAGAGTTAGGGATCGAATCCTTGACTGCTTCCTTAAGGAGCCCCGAGCCCGTTACCACTCGGACTAACCAAATGTTGATATAGTTTTCTTTTATACTTATCATATATATATATATATATATATATATATATATATATATATATATATATATATATATATATATTAACTGATATTAATCATACTATTGTCCGCATCAATGATCTAGCATACAAGCTCTTGGTCTTGGAGGTGGGAGGGTTTAATTTGTAACTGTCTGGATTAAATTATTTTATTTATCCTTTTTTAAGTCCGGCTTAACAATTTAATTCAGTTGTAAAAATTGAACGTGCCAATCTCTGATAGATATTTTTCTATTAACACACACGTGTATGGGATTTAAAAGCATTTTCTTTCGTTTAAATTTATTTTATTTATTTTATGTTTATTTTTAAAAATATTACTTGATCAGAAAAATCTCCACTTACACATCTGATCATATTTAAAAATTAAATTTTGGCCTGCCAAATAAAGAGGTCTGAGTATAGTGATGGCAGTTGAATCTGGATGCGATGAATACCAACAAAAGTTACTTACAAGATAGAGGTTTTATCCATTAAATAAATGGGAGTTTGAATGATTATTTACAAAAATCTAATGGGATGGATGCTCTACTACCCACACTGTCCCGAACTTGTATAAATGAGATTTGAAATATCTTCGGATATTACTTATAGTTGAGTTAGATGCTGCATTTTTAATTAAGTTCTTTATCTTATTGATTTTCATAGTTACTTTTAATATTAAAATAGGATTATTCTTCTACTAATGTGTTTAAATAAGATACATTTATGGGAAAACAATATTTTTTTTTGGTCCGAGGCCTTTTTCATCCAGAAATCATCACACTAGATTTCGACCGAATCTGAGTCGACAATACTCATTTAAGGGACAAAGCTTTCTCGATGGTTTATTTCTTCTATTCACAAGACTCGAAACTATTATCTTTATTTAAGGGAAATTAAGCTTATTGCCATTTGGACAAAGATGCATTGATAAAAATATATTCTATTTAACTAAAATGCAGCTAATGAAATCACATGTGGGTATATAAGTAGCCAAAGGGTACGATAATGGGGAATGAAATGCTACTAACGTAGATATGTGGACAAGTATGAGTCACTTTTAAAAATACGAGTATAGAGATCGACAACCTGAGACTTACATATACCCTGCTAGTTGTCATCCCTATCTGGAAAAAAAAGGTCTTAGCTTGGTATTGGATATAAAATGAGGTAAAAGTCCCGTTGATCACTTTTATGTTTTTTTTTTTTAAAGTTTAGGTGAGTTGACAGGTCTCACGATTCAAAGAGTGTTTATAGAGGTAGGTACTTACAGATTACCTATCAACAAAGTCCTCACATTGACAGTGAAATTCAAACTTATGACCTTATAGATTATGAGTCGTATCCTTATCAACTAGATCAACCTTCGTTTGTGACTTTTATGTATTTTTGAAACCGTTGATTTATAATTTTCACTTATCAAACTAATTTCAATGATAAAAAAAGATTTAATTGGTATGTATTATAAATAAAAAAATAATTTTTTTGGGATAAAATATAAAGATATTTTTTATTGTCAAATAAATAAATATAATTTTTTTTTATTATCATTTATCATAATTACATTAAAAATAGCAGAAGATATTAGATGGCATGTTGGGGATGGTACCCAAATTAATGTGTGGTCTGACCCTGGATCCGTGACTCTGCAAACTTTAAGGTCCAAACGGCCCTGGACATGAACCTGGCCAATACGTGTGTTTCGGATCTCATCATTCCAAGCGCTTATCAATTGGACTTGCAAAAAATCACAGCAATTTTCAACCCAACTGATGTCACTGCAATATCCAATATTCCTCTCACTGGAATTTTAATCCAACTGGAACCTACACTGTCCGCTCAGGCTACAGACTCCTCATGGAGAGGCTATCTCAGCAAAACGAGCTTCATGTGGGTTAGAGTGTTCCTTATGCTCACTTATGAAATAATTAGTTTGTTTGATTCAAAAAATAATTTATTAATATTATGAAAAACTTAATACTAATAATGTATTAAAATTAAACTCTAAAAAAATAAACTATCATGCAACTCTCCGAAATAACTAATTATTTATTTATATTATAAACATTTTAAAATATATCGAGCATCGAAATAATGAAAGTGCAGACCTTTTTTTTTTTTTTTTGGAACGGGGCACTAACGCCCAAACTATACAAAACTTATCATCATTTTGATAAAAGAAACTGGATCAAACTGTAATTTCTAGTTTTTTTTTTTAAAGTATGGGAAGCCCAATGGGCCACCTTTGCCATTTACATAACCCCACCATACCGAAGTATCATCTTGACGATGGTTTGTCCTCCTTTTATAGAAGCTGAATAATTCGGTGTTTGATTGACTTTTTATTTTCTTGTGAGATTTTTATGCAACAATTGAGAATCGAGTACGTTCTAACCAGTATTCTCATATTCTGCTGTTACAATTGAGTGATTGATTGGGACTTATTTGATTTTGCATTTAGCTGAAGAGTAAAACTTGATACACACAACCCAATGATATAATGAAGCATGACAGATCCTCGCATTTGATAGATTGTATGTTTGAGCTCCCACTAATTTCTTTAGAGTACGGTAAATATAAATTCATTTGTAAGTATTCATTATTCATAGTCTCATAGAGCTCATAATCTCATATAACGAGAAGGTTTTCCCTACCCTGGACTGAGGCAACACCTCACCCTATATTTTTGGTTAAAAAAACAAAGACTTCATACACACAACCATTCTTAATTTAATGAATTGTTCACTTCATCAACAACCATTCGCTTTCTTTATCTCAAACACATCAATATATTAGCACTGATCACTTTCTATACAACTCTTAAATCTCAGAGAGAAACCTACCTAATCCAACTATTAACATAAATCTTATTAATTAACGTTTTCGAAATCTATGAGAATTACAGCTGGTATTTGGGACTTTAAAGATGATACATATATGGCAAGTTGTTTTTGGGTCAAGGGATATATGGAGCTTTGTTATAATCAGTTTAGTAGTATACATTTGGTCTAGGGGTTTTTTATTTTATTGGGTACACACTATAGTTTATAGGATCTGTTTAATCACAAGTTACTTTGTTGAAGATCTTTGTATATATAATTATGTTTGTACTTAGGAGTAGTATCATTTTTATACAGTCTTTTTTTGATTTTTTTTTTATATGAATTTGAACACCCCTTATATTTGTTTTTAATTAATTTTTGCTTATAAAAAAAAAAAAGTTTTCGAAATCAAAAGAAAGAGTATGGCTTCCATTGTATAGGAACAGAGAAATTCCTATTAGGTTTGGCTAACTTTCCTGAATCCTTGCTAGGCAAAAATTGAACCCTCAAGTCTTCACAATGAGGAGTCATCACCACATCAGCGACCCATGTTTCCCCATAGTATATAGCCTGCACCTTCATTTGCATTCCAAAACTAAGTGACCCATCTTTATCCCTATCTTTCCCTATCTCCTCCACCAAATTACTCTCTACAAAAAGCTCATTATCCTCCAACCCCGTTGTTGTAAACTTCAAGTGCAATTTCACATGCTCACCCTGGTCCAAGTAAAAAGGGTATGAAGAGGTAGAAGAAAGAACATCTTCTGGATTTTCCTTGTAGAATATGGTGAAATCAACGCTACGAAAGTAGATGGATGACACATTGGTATTCATGACCGTAAACTTGGCGTCCCAAGTTGCACCAAAAACCTCTTTCCCTGATGTGAAGTTTGACATATACATTGAATTGAGGGTGAAAATAGGTGGAATAGGGTCTTCACTTGGTGACCCCAAACGCCTATAGAGAGGTAAGAATATTAGCATTATCAACATTGTTAGACCAAGGAGGTCCTGACACATTTCGCATGCACGTGCGCTAGCACTGAAGAATTCGTCTGAGGCTGAGTTGTAATGATAATAATCGGGAATATTAATGGTTGGCCTTGTGATCGTGGATTCCACAGAAATTGACAAGGGTTGATCTTCATGAGTTTCGGTTTCTGATTGAGGCAATGGCACAAATTTGTAATCGTGACCTCTCTCGTTTTGGGGTTCAATATTGGCTGATGAAGAGGCCATGTTCAATATTTGTGGAAAAGAAGAATACAGAAGAGCATAGATAGGGAAGAATGAGAATTGAAGTATTAATTATATGTGGAAATCCCAGGTTATGGAAACACACTAGTATGTTACAAATACTAAAATTCGTAGGTGGTCTTGTATGGAAATGACGATGCTGAATTTCTTACAACTAATTTGATGGATTTATGTCCTTATTTATCAAATATAGTTATAACCAACAAATGCTTTAAAGAATATGCGACAGCCAGGTTCAGGCTCCGCTCAGCTAGTATGTAACATGGGTGTCATTGGTCTGGATTGACCCACGAACCAGACCCAACCCTGATTTTATTGTTTGGTTTGGGTGATTGAGTTGGGTAAAAATAAAAAGGATCCATAGAGAATGGATTGGATAGTGGGTTTTAGAATTACAAACCCACTCAACCCAATCCATAAACTTTTAATTGATGATTTTAGGCTTTTAGACTTTTACACTTTTAGTTGATGGTTTAGAGTTTATAGACTTTCAATTTCAATTACTTTTATCATAACGCGATTTTCTTTTTAGTTGTGGATAATTGATGTTTGAACTTTTAGATCATATTATCATAATTTATTGATATAATTTAAAGTTTTAAACATGTTTTTTTTTTTATAATAAAAAATTATATATATAAGAATTGAGTATTAGGTGTAGCGAAAACCATTTTCAATATACCATAATTACAATCAATAGAGCAGCAGAAGCTATAATAACAACACTACAAAAAATTGACTTTTAGTGACACACAAAAACTGTCACCAAAAGATAATTATCCGTAGGTAAATGCTTGTTTTACATTTATCAACTCCCACAATCACTGTCAACTATGTAGGGGCGGATACCAACGAATTTGGGCCTGTGGGTCAAAGTTGCGTTGACTGTCACTACAAGTAAGTAACTTCTACCTATGCTTCAGGCTTGTAGGTATAGAATATACCATAGGGTAAGCCATCCAACAGTCGGTAAAAATGTTGGACTTCTACCTACAATCGATTTGTGTCACTGAAAAACTGTCAATATCTATTAAATGATTTTTAAAAAAAAATTATTATTATGAGTTTTATTGTGAAACTTATTCCAGTAAATAAGTTATTCATAGTAAATAAGAATTTAAACGTAAATATTAGTCGTAGCACATTCTTATTCTTAAAAAATAGAAAGAAATTATTCTTTTTCTTTATTTTTCCCAAAAAAAAAACAATATTATAAAGAAGTAACTAGTTTTCCCACAAAGATGCCTTCAGTTTATTGCTAGATATTGGTTACAGGAATAGATCAATATAGAAATAAGATTTGGCAAAAGTAACTCAGAAAACACTTAACTATAAATTTGATACATAACCAAATAGTTCAAGTTACACGACCATATTGCTATTACAAGCTCCAACCAATGTTTGTCACTAGCTAAATGTTTCTGAAACAATAGAAAAGCAGCCACTAGAAGGATAAGACAAATGTTGAGCAGGCATATAATATGTCCAAGACCTGATTATGTCACTTCAATATTGGTGTCTTTGGTCTCTTCAACTGTCCATATTATCCATATTATGATTCCTGCAAAAAGAAAAACAACGAAAAAGACTATATCACCCATCTATCTATTTGCATTTTGCAACACGTTTTGTTCGAAAAATAAACACATCCTTCATGTTTATTTTAGCCACAAACCAATAAAGCATGCGCATCTTTCATGTTTCCAAGTTACTTTTTTATTGTTTGGCTAAGAAATGCATACATATTCAAAAACCAAACCTTTGCCCATAAGAAGACTAGCATGCTGTGACCATATGAACTTTAGCACCATTTGTTTCATGTAGACATGGAAAAATCATTCATATGTATTCAGAAATTCACAAGTCAACTTTAAGCCAAATAAGAAATAAAAAGGAATAAACCTGAAATAGTAAAAAAGCATGTTAATACACAACATCCAAATTTGGTATACTGTATTCAACTTTGTAATTGTGCTTACCAATACCAAAACTAACAATAATGTAAACTAATAAATACTTCTATTGTCTACGATGAGTGTCTGCATTTGTGCATGTATGTGTTTGGTTGTGAATGAGTCGCCATGCAATGCAAGAAAGGGAATAAAAGCAGCTGCAGGGATTTGAGCCAAGGTTTTGTACATTTAAAATCATTGAAGCAATCAAATATTGCCCAAGAAGACTTTGCTTTGCCAAATTACCATTCTCATCAATGTATGCTCATATATACTATGGAGAAGAAAATATGAGGCTTGAAAGATGAATCTAGAATTTGTATTATCCATAATGATATCATCCAGTATGCAATATATATAATCCCTTAATATATTTAAGATTGGTGTAACTAGTACAAAAGGAAAATAAATTAAAAGTTGTGAGAATACCTGAGATTCGTAATAAAACCCAGCATACAGTGAAGCATAAAAATAATCACTTTCTCTGCTATTTGAGAATGCAACCACGAGCTAGACATGCAAATCAATTGCATGTTTAAGATTTTATTTCATAAAGGCATTAAGCATCTCAGAGTTCCAAACTGTTTATGCGGGAAACTAAACATGGATAAATATTGCAAACCTGCTTACAAGTTTACTGGTTATAGTTCTGATAATCATAAACAATGAGGAGGTAAAAATTGTAAATATAGCATCTTATTCTAACTGTTGAACATAATAAGAGAGAGAGAGAGACCATACCTAATCCAAAAATCCCATTGCCCCACCATAAACTTTAAAATCAGCACACACCTAATCCAAAAAGAATGCACATAAATACTATAGCAAACTAAATCAGTCCAGAAACCAACTCGACTGTGTTACTAGTAACCAAACCTGACTGGCAATTCCCAAGTAGGTAGAAGCACAAGGATGCTCAGAGACCTCCCATATCCCATCTTTCTTGATGATTTTGCTGGACCATTTGTGAAAGGCTCTAATATGAGCAACACAAAGGCCACCGTTTTACCCTGCAAAAAGACAACGATTTTTAAAAAGAAAATTAAAGAAAATCTACAGAGCAGTCAAAACCAGAGCATTGGTATATCTCTTTAACGTGTCTGGATGAAGGAATAGATTTCCTTCTCATGCTTCACAAAGTAAGGCTGGATGAAGGAATTGCAAAGATTAACACTTCCCTGAAGCCATGACCAGCCATATTAGAATTGCTCAAGATAATATCATAGTTTAGATGTGAAAAGCTAAGAATTGCTCAAGATGCTATACCACCTCTGATGCAGGTGCAATATGCAGTCACCTCCCTTGAAGCACTCTGTAATTAAAGCCACTGAGATGATAAAAGTGCAGCAAAATGAGCTTTAACAAAATAAAACAGTATAAAGAATGGATGTGAAGAGTACTAAAAACAGAATGGGGAATATAAAATGGTAATCTCTGAATAAAGATATTAACAATGAAAACCAAAATATAATTCCATAGGCCCATAATGCTACTTGAACTGCCATAACCTTCAGATAAACATTGACAAAATTATATTAGAAAAACTTATTAGAATTAACTAGCTGGCAAGATCTCTTCAAAACATCTAAATTATTCAAAAAAAGTAATTAAACTTAAAAAAAAAATAGTTCAACACAAGATCCTTTATAAACACATGTTCATGAAAAAATTGGAGACAAGGCTCCAAAGAACTTACCACTCTTATAAACAGAGGTTCCAAGACAGAGCAAAAAGTTGTGCAAGGTTTTCACTATAACCACTTCTCCTATTATCCTGTAAAGAAGAATTTGGAAGATGGATAAGAGTGACAAGTTTGAATTATAAAAAGTATATGGTATTTACATGGTTAATGACATAATTATCAGATATAACTGAATTTTTAAAAACATATAATCTGCACTTGAAATTTATGGCAAGAGTCATGTAAATGCTCAAGGAACTTACCATATTCTAGACGTACTTGCTCAATCTCCAAGAGTTGTTCAATAGCTGTGTTTATTGACATATATCTGGGTGGTTCGTAGGTTTTCATTCCTCTGAAAAGATACACACAGGAACACACAAATTTCATGAATCGTGTTCGTGTGAATTAAGCAAGGTAAAATTCAATTTACACATGAATATCAATACCATTAATCAAATTGCAAAATATTTTGAATATTAACATAATAACCAGCATCTCTCTGGAATTGCTGTCACATACACAAACACATAACACAATTAAACAGCGAACTGATCACTAGGTTTGCTTTTCAATATATAAAATTATCAAATGTTAACCCTAAAAATGAAGAGAAAGAAAGAAAAAACGCATAAATTTCAACAAATACATGCAAATAACAAAATTTGCTTAATCGAAATTGACATTAGTGAAAGAACAGAGTGTAAAATGAGAAAATCGAAGAGGTGGTGAGGTTACCACATGGAGAGGGAGAGATTGGAGAATGGAAGAAGAAGATGACGAAGTTGAAGGTTGTTGCTATGGCGTCCAAGTAATCGCGATCTCCTTCATGCTATGGCGTCGCGGCGGTGGCTGGTTTGTTCGAAATGGAAAAGGGATTTTTGGTTCTGAAGGAGGGTGGGTTTTCTAAATGGAACAGTGAAGAAGGGTTTGGAAGAACTTTTAGTGCTCTATCCCGCGCTGACGAATTTTTTTTATTGTCATTTTTTTATATTGTCACACACAAACCTACGGTTCATCAAAATTCTGTAGGTGTAAGATACCTCTACCTACAATTTGATGACTATCACTAAACGTGTTTGTATTGTAGCTATATGATAAATTTCTTATAGTGCAACCCTGTTAATTACTGTTTTTTAACTGCAACGTGTTTTTTTATTTATGTCTATCTTCTAGTGTTTCAGTTATTATTTTAGTCAATAAGTGGTTCCTAAATTTTAGGATCAAATTAGGTTGTTATCCAATGTTACTGAAATCTTTGTAACAAATAGTTTTTCTGTTTCATTTGAATATTATAAATGTAATTGTTGCTAATGAATAAAAGTGTATTCCCTTCTTCAATTAATTTCAACGTATCTACTCTTGCTCCTCTGTTTTTCTATTGTTCTGTTCTGCCATGAAACTAACAAATTGGTATCAAGAGCTTACTTCTCACGGGACCTGTGAAAATGGAAGCTGAAGCAGGTTTTTCACGAATTGCTCCTCCTGTCTTTGATGGAGAAAAGTATGATCTTTGGGCAGTAAGAATGGAGTCTCACCTGGAGGCTTTAGATCTTTAGGAAGCTGTGGAAGAGGATTATGAAGTTCCTCCACTGCCGCACAATCCTACCATGGCCCAAATAAAAAGTCACAAGGAGAGAAAAACCAGGAAGGCAAAGTCAAAAACATGTCTCTTTGTTGGTGTTTCAGCAACAGTCTTCACAAGGATCATGACTCTAAAATCAGCAAAGGAAATTTGGGATTATCTAAAGGAAGAATATGCAGGAGATGAAAGGATAAGAAGCATGCAAGTGCTTAATTGAATGAGGGAATTCGAGTTGTAGAAAATGAAAGAGTCTGAGACAATCAAAGAATACTCAGACAGATTGCTTGGCATTGCTAATAAGGTAAGGTTATTGGGCACTGCATTTGTTGATTCCAGAATCGTTGAAAAAATTCTGGTTACAGTGCCTGAGAGATATGAAGCATCAATAACCACCTTGGAGAACACAAAGGATCTGTCCAAGATCACTTTGGCGGGAGTGTTACATGCCTTGCAGGCCCAAGAGCAACGGAGACTTATGAGACGAGTATGTGGTTGAGGGTGCTTTAAACGCCAAGCATCATGAAGCTGGAAGTACTGCAAACAACCAAAGCAAAGACAAGGGTAAAAAGAAAAATTATCCACCTTGTCACCACTGTGGTAAAATGGGTCACCCGCCATTCAGATGTTGGAGAAGACCAGATGCAAAGTGCAACAACTGCAATCAGCTTGGACATGAAGCTGTCATCTGCAAAAGCAGAACCCAACAGCATGAAGTCAATGCCCAGGTTGTTGAGCAAGACGAAGAAGATCAGATTTTTGTGGCAACATGTTTTTCAACCAGGAGTAGTTCAGAATGCTGGTTGATTGACGGTGGTTGTACAAACCACATGACATATGACAGAACTCTCTTCAAGGATTTGAAGCCCACCAAAGTCTCAAAAGTCAGAATTGGGAATGGCGGCTATATTTCTGCAAAAGGAAAAGGAACCATCCTAATTTCAACGAGTTCAGGTACAAAGGTAATCTCAGATGTTCTTTATGTACCCGAGATTGACCAAAATTTGCTTAGTGTAGGTCAGTTGATAGAGAAAGGATTTAAAGTATCTTTGAAAATCAGCATTGCCTTATCTTTGATACTACTGGTCGGGAGATTCTAAGGGTTAAAATGAGAGGTAAAAGCTTCTCATTTGATCCAACCGAGGAGGAACAAGCAGCCTATTTCACTCAAGTCAGTCCCACAGAACTCTGGCACAAGAGACTTGGTCATTGTCATATTCAAAGAATGCTGAACATGAAGAAGAAAGATATAACAAGAGGTCTGCCAGTACTTTCTGAACATTTGCCAAATTGCAATGCTTGTCAGTTTGGTAAACAAAACAGAGTGCCATTTCCAAAATCAGCTTGGAGAGCCTCTCAAAAGCTACAGCTAATTCATACTGATGTGGCAGGACCTCAAAGAACACCATCATTACAAGGTAGTCTTTACTTTATTCTTTTCATTGATGATTATACAAGAATGTGCTGGATTTTTTTCTTGAAATTCAAGCATGAAGTAACTGGAGTATTTATGAAGTTCAAGAAGATGGTGGAAACTCAAAGTGGTTGTAAGATTCAATGTATAAGATCCGATAATGGGAAGGAGTATGCCCCAGCACAGTTTGATTTATTTTGTGAAAAAGCTGGCATTCAACATCAACTCACAGCTCCATACACTCCAGAGCAAAATGGAGTTAGTGAAAGGAGAAATAGGTCGGTAATGGAGATGGCTAGATGTATGTTGCATGAGAAGGGTTTGCCTACACAATTTAATTTGGGCAGAAGCAACCAACACAGCAGCCTTTCTTCAAAATCGACTTCCAACCAAGGCCTTGAAAGATAAAACTCCTTTTGAGGTTTGGTATGGATATAAGCCTTCACTAACCTTCTTTAAAGTGTTTGGTTGTGTTTGTTTTGCACATGTTCCAAAGGTTAAACGTGACAAACTTGACAAGAAGGCAATTCCGGGCATTTTTGTGGGCTATAGTTCAGTTTCAAAAGCCTATAAAGTGTATCATCCTCAAACCGGAAAGATGACTGTCACTAGAGATGTGCATTTCAATGAAGATCGGCAATGGGATTGGAAGAATCCACAAAAGGCAATTGGATCCTTCAACAACAGTGAAGATAATTATCCCGAAGAGCAAACAACAGAGTCGTGTAATAGTGAATTAAAGATGACCCTTCAATTCGAGGTACCAGGTTGCTGTCAGACATCTATCAAAGATGTAATGTAGCAATATACGAACCTGCTAGCTGTGAGGAAGCACACTAAAAGACCCAAAATGGAAAAATGCAATGGAGGAGGAGATGTCAATGATTCAGAAAAATAAAACATGGGAGCTGGTTGACAGGCCTAAAGATAGAAAAGTCATTGGAGTTAAATGGATTTTCAGGACAAAGCTTAATGCAGATTGCTCAGTCAACAAATACAAGGCCAGGCTTGTAGTTAAAGGGTATGCACAAATTTTTGGTGTTGATTATTCTGACACTTTTGCTCATGTGTCCAGATTAGATACAATCAGATTGGTGCTGTTAGTTTCTGCTCAAAAGGGTTGGAAAGTATTCCAATTAGATGTCAAGTCAGCTTTTCTAAATGGAGTTTTAGAAGAAGAAATATATGTGGAGCAGCCAGAGGTATTTGTGAAGGAAGGTGAAGAAGATAAAGTCTATATACTCAAAAAGGCCATATATGGCCTAAAACAAGCACCAAGGGCCTGGTACAGCAGGATAAATGATCACCTATTGAGCATAGGCTTTGTAAAAAGCTTATATGAGTCCACTCTTTATGTGAAACATAAGGGAAATAATTTTCTCATAGCTTCCCTCTATGTTGATGATCTTTTAGTGACCGGAGATGATATAAGGCTGGTTGAGGAGTTCAAACAAGACATGATGTAAGCTTTTGAAATGACAGATCTTAGTCTTATGACTTATTTTTTATGAGTGTGATTTCACCTCATTTTCCATGTACATTTCTGCATGCATTTGCATTTAGTTAGGCTATTTTAGTTGGATTTTGTTTAGTTTTTCTTTTGGAACGGATAAGGTGGTATTGTGTGTTGTTTTGCAGGGATTTATGATTAAATGCCCAAGTTTTAGCCATGAGGAAGCTGAGATGAAGAGAAGGCCTGAAAACTGAAGAAAAAGGGGGCCAAAAGTCAGAATCTGTCACGGCTTGGCCGTGATGGCTATCACGGCCGTGACCCAAAACCACCAAAAGTCAGAAGCGATCACGGCTTGGCCGTGATGGAGATCATGGGTGTGAAAAAGTTGGCTCGCGTCGCGAATGATAGCTCGCCACGCGAGAGACTGATTGTGCCAAAACCACCAAAAGTCAGAGACGATCACGGCCTAGCCGTGATGTACATCACGGCCGTGACCCAGAAACCTCCACAAGTCAGAATCGATCACGGCTTGGTCGTGATAGAGATCACGGGCATCAAAAGTGGGCTCGCGTCGCGAAGAAAGGCTCGCCTCGCGAAAGAGTAGTTTTGCCGTAAGCGCAAGAGTCGGGAACCCGTCCACGGCTGGCCGTGATGGTTGTCACGGCCGTGACCGGCCACTGTTGTGACTCCGGCAAGTGTACCGGGTCGTCGCAAGTAATAAAAATAAACACGGTAAGTAATTACCGAGGTCGAACTCAAGGATTGGGATACCAATTCGACTAATCCGCGGGAAACCCGATGCGTTCGGTCAAGTTACGGAAAAAGGTGGTTGAGAGAGAAGATTAATAGCGAAATTCAACTAACAATCTAAATAAACTAATTAACTAAAAATCTGAAAACTAAAATGTCCAAGGTCACAAATCCACCTACCCAATATGTACACCCAAGTGATGATGAATTCCTCCTAGGTTCAATTGCAATGTCAACCGGGACCCCTAAATTCTCCTAAATCCACTTCCGTGCTCATTAGGACGTATTCGATGATTTGAGTTAATTACTTGCTAGGTCTCTTCACCCTAATCTCGAATTCTGTTAATTCGTGTTCCCTATAAGGTCGCACCGATCTCCTATTCACTCTCGTGCAATATTCGATCGATGATTCTAATTCAAGTTCTAAACGTGAATCGCTGACTAAGCCTCATCAACGTTAACAAGTCAATCACGCAACACGTATGATCAACACATTCAAATCAGAATTAGAAAACAAGAATTGAATTAAGGAGAAAGACATACATCAAATCGGATTTACATCGCCATGGGTGGCTTCATCGTTCCCTCGGACGACGGGATTAGTTCCTCATGCTCATAGACAAGCGATCGGACATAATCACCATCGTAAAATAAAAAGAAACCCGAAAAGGAGACGCAGCTCCAAGGAGAAATAAGGATTCGTAACTACTGCCCTAACCTAAGTGGAAAACTGCCTCCTAAAGTTCGGATCCCTAAATTCTGATATGCAACAGCCTTTAAATAGTAATCCTGATCTGCGCTCTCTCGCGAGGCGAGCAGACTCTCGCGAGGCGAGAATTAAAATTGGCGCGCTTTCAATTTAAACTCTCGCGAGGCGAGCAACCTCTCGCGGGGCGAGTCTTCACTTCTAGGCTGTGACCTTCATCACGGCTGGGCCGTGATGGTCTCTGACTTCCAAGTCTTCATTCTCTCGCGGGGCGAGCTTCTTCTCGCGGGGCGAGTCTTCAAACCTTGAACTGCCACGGGTGTGGTATTCATCACGGCTTGGCCGTGATGGTCTCTGTCTTGCTGGTCTTCAGACTCTCGCGAGGCGAGAGTACACTCGCGGGGCGAGTGTCTCAGAATTTCAATTTCCGCTATTTCTTTGCTTTCCTTGACTCCCGGAGCTTCACTTACTTAACCTGAAACAACAAAAGCACCCACAAGCGTAATTCTATTCAAAATAACCTAAAAACTACACAAAAGACGCAAAACGAGTCAAAGTCCAACTTAGGAACAAAACAAGGCAAATTTGGGTGAAAACGAGAGTGAACTCGAATAAATTGACACGTAAACCCTAGTTCATCTAGTCATAAAACTAGTTAAGCCAGAGGCTTATCAGCCACGAGTTATAAAAGAAACTCTGGGCAGAACAGAAAGAACAGCCAGAAAACCCTAAAATCAGATCCTCTGCTGCTGTGGCTGCTGTGCAACATTCCATGTAGCTCTCTCCTTTGTTCATCTCTGTAACTCTTTCTTTTGTTTTGTCTTCAATTATGTGTAGCTAAATTCCCCTTTGTTGGGGTTAGACTATTGCTATCTGAACTTGGTTGTAAAATGACTTGATTTTAATACAGTTTCCTTCTTCTTTATGAGTGTATGATTCTATGCTTAATGCTTTCCTAGGCTTGATCATCTTAGGAATGATTAGTTGCTTTGATAGACAATTGAAAGGTTGATGTTAAAGCATGCTCATGAATCATATGCCAAGTAGTCCAAGAATCTAGACATAGGTGTTGGCTGCTTGCAATCTTATGAATCTTTATTCTTAATGCAATTTCTCTGATTAATCCACCTAAGACATTAGGGTTTAATTTGGGATTTTAGGCTCATTCCACCTAAGACATTAGGGTTTGAGTATATTAGAAAAGATTCGATTGTCATAAGTGAAGTAGGAACTGTGTTAGTTATCATTTCATAACAATCAAGGGAGGATTAGCTTAGTCTAACCCTAGAAATTCTATCTAATTGTTATTCATCTTTCTGTTTGCACATTAACTGTTTGAAAAAATTCCAAAAAGAACAAAAACATTTTCTTCTTGTTTGCTTGTTAGATGTTAGAGCTACCTTCACTCCAAAATTTGATCGCCTAGATAGTAGTCTAATTTGCGAAGTGGTAATTGTCCACGATCCCTGAGAACGATATCCGGTCTTACCGTTTTATTACTTGCAACGAACCGGTACACTTGCCGAGTCCGTGTCAAGTTTTTTGGCGCCGTTGTCGGGATCGGTGTGCCAATATCACGAGTACCAAAGGGGACTCCTAATTTAGGCATTTTTACTGTTTTCCTACTGTGTTTTTTCTTTCTTGTTTTCTGTTTCTCTGCTGTATTTTTCTGTTTTTCTCTGCTTTTTCTGCGCTACTCCGTTTGTTCAGTGTATGCGAGGTACAATCGACCCAGGTGAACTCCAATTCGAACCTGAGATCGAGAGACTCTGCAGTAGGAATAGAAAGAAAACCAAGGCAAGACAGAACAGAGAAAGAGCATCTTCTAGTAGACAAGAGCAACAAGTTGAGTTACCCAGTGTGCAAGAACCACAAATCGAAGTAACAGCTGTCACCATTGTAGAAAATAATGCACCAAGGAGAACAATGGGGGACTACACTTCCCCTAGAGTTGATAGATGTGGAACTCCGATTGTGAGACCCGCAGTGGCTTGCAATAATTTCGAAATCAAGGCATCACTTCTCCACCTTGTGCAGCAAAACCAGTTTGGAGGGTTGGAGAGTGAAGATCCTCATGCTCACATTGGTACTTTCATTGAGCTGTGTGATGAGTGTGATTTCACCTCATTTTCCATGTACATTTCTGCATGCATTTGCATATAGTTAGGCCAATTTAGTGTTGATTTTGTTTAGTTTTTCCTTTGGAACGGATAAGGTGGTATTGTGTGTTGTTTTGCAGATATTCATGATTAAATGCCCAAGAATTAGCGAAGAATGAAGCTTGGAGGACTTAGAGCCCGAAAAGAGAAGAAATTGAGCCAAGCGAGAGAGTATCACGGCCTGGCCATGATGGCCCTCACGGTACGTGAGGAGCGATGAGTGAAGAAAGAATTGAGCCAAAAGTCAGAAGCTGTCACGGCCTGGCCGTGATGGCTATCACGGCCGTGACCTGCTAGTTGGAAAAGTCAGAAAAGATCACGGCCTAGTCGTGATGGATATCACGGCCGTGATGAATCATTAAATGAAGGGGCGCCCAAGTCAGAAACCATCACGGCCTGGCCGTGATGGCTGTCACGGCCGTGATGCGGGCCTGATCTATAAATAAACCTGCACTGAACAGAATTAGGGATCTGCACTTGGAGGCAAGCCGAGGTGGGCAGTGGAGAGGTTTCTACCCAAATAAGGGGGTGTTTTCTCTGCTCTTGGATGGGGAGAAGATGGAGGAAGCTTGTCTATGAGTGTTCTCCATCCCTTTTCTCATTCTGTTTTGTATTTCCTTTTATCATGAGTAGTTAAATCCCCATTGTTGGGGTTAGATGTAACTTTTCTGAACTTGTTGTATTTGATTTGGTGTTTTAATGCAAGTCTCTATTTCTTTATGAGTATGTGATTCTGTGTTTAATGCTTTCCTTGGCTTAACTACCCATAGGAATGATTTGTTGCTTTGATAGATGATTTGGAAGGTTGGTGTTAAGGCATGCTCATGAATCATATGCCAAGTAGTTCAAGAATCTAGGAATAGGTGTTGAATGCTTGCAATCTTATAAGTCTTGACTTAATGCAAAATCTCGGGTTAATCCACCTAAGGAATTAGGGTTTAATTTGGGGTTTTAGGCTCAATGCACCTAAGGAATTAGGCTTGAGTATTTTAGAAAAGGCTTGATTGTCATAATTGAATTAGGACTTGTGTTGATAACCATTTCATTGCAATTAAGGGAGGATTAGTGTAGTCTAACCCTAACAATCTTAGCCATATCTCTGTTTGCCTTCCAAGTGTTCGATATAATTCCCAAAAGACCAAAAATATTGTTTTACTTTCTTTATTTTCTGTTTTGATCTCTCATACCATAGTTTAGTCTAGATAGTTGTTAAGGTTGTGAATTGGTAATTGACAACCAATCCCTGTGGATACGATAACCGGTCTCACCACCGTATTACTTGATTGCGACGAGGTGCACTTGCCTTTAATTCTAAAAACCACGCATCAAGTTTTGGCGCCGTTGCCGGGGATTGGCTTTGTCAATATCATTAGTATCAAATGAGACAACTAGTTTAGGCAATTTTTTTTATTTTATTTTTCTGTATATAATTAATCTCTTTCTTTTGTTAAGTTTTGTATATACTTGATTTAGTGTTTCTTTGATCTTGGGCTTAATTGTCTGTGAGGTGAAGATTGATTTGGCAGGATCATGGACTATAATTACTATCAGCCATCTGATGCAGAATTGGAGATATCTGAGTTGCAGCTGCGGGTAGATATGCTGCAATTAGCCGTAAACATCCAACAAGTGAGTAATGAGCTGTCAAGGGCAACTGTCTCTCCTCCACCAGTGGTAGGTTATGCTGAATGGGGAAATCAGTTTCCCGTCACTTCCACTCCATGGTGGGGGAACCCTCCAAACAATACTTTGATGGATGAAGGAGAACATTGGGAATCTTCCACACCTTGGTATGATGAGCCATCCCCATTGGAAGTTGCTTGGGAGAACTTCAAATCCGCATTCCCAGTCGAGGTTGAGCAACCTATCCCGGATAGTCAACCTCACTTAGAGGCTGTTTTGGAGAACTTCATGGCAACAACAATGGAAGAATTAAAAAATCAAGAAGATACTATTCGAAGTCTCAGTGCACGATTGAGGAACTCTCTAACCTACTATCCGAAATGCCAAATGAGAACTTGATGGATGATGATGAAGATGATGCAATGATGGATGAGGAGGAAGAAGAAGAAGTGGGAGCAACCGAGTCAAGAAGTGAAGACCCTGTTTTGGAGAACATAGTTGCACCATTCCCCATTGAACCCTTAACTAAGGAGCCTGAAAGGAAGAGGCAATTGGAGGACATCTATTTCACCATGCTTGGAGATGATGAAAAACTTTTGGAATTAGATGGTGCTATTGGTTCCTATGCATGTGTGGAATGTGATGGGAGAAACACTTGTGTGGTTTATGCGGAGATTTCTGCATATTTGGAAGGTGATGGATTTGGCAATGCTGAAAGTGAAAATTGTACAGAAGCTGAACAAAGACCAATGATCCTCTCGAATTGTTGGCCACCTCACATTTTAAAGCGATCAACAATGGAGTTCATGCCTCTGCCTGAGGTTGAACCCCATTTTTATTGGGAAGATTTTATGGATAAAGGGGTCATCTTTGACCCGAGAGGAATTGAAAAGCACTTCCCATTTGAAGAAGTCAGCATGAATTTCTAGCGCTTACTTCCACATTTTTGCTGCAAACTGTGGGATCCAGGTGAAGGATCTCACATGGTTAACATCCCTTGGTCCTTATACCACAGGTTATGGGATCCAGGTGGATGCTTCTTAATAAGTCAAGCTAGTGACGTTAAAGAAGCGCTTATTGGGAGGCAACCCAACTTTTCTTAACCCTTCTCTTTAGTTAATTTTGTTTTTGCTTTAACCTCTTGAATAATTTGAGAAGCTCAAGAGGTTTGTTAATAATTTTGTTAAGTGTCTTCAGATTTTGAATAAAGGAAGGAGAAAAAGAGCAGGGAGAAACAAAGCCAGAAAAGCAAAGTCAGCACCCGCTACCGCCTCGGTAAGCCGTTCCAATTTTTTGCTTTATTTTATTTTTCTTCTCCCCTCTCCAACTTGATTGCTTACATTGGGGACAATGTAAATCTTTAAGCTTGGGGTAGGGGTAATCTTTTTGCTTGCATTGTAAATATTGCATTCATATAGGCTTAAGTTTGCATGATCACATGATTCGGTTACCCCTGCTTAGATTGAGCTTATGATTGTGAGAACTAAGTGCCAATTAAATTGTGATAGTGGATTTTTGAACCCAATTTATTTCATTCTTGTGATATGGCTTCATTAAATATGCTTGAGATGATCTTGGATAGTTGATGATTAGCATATGTTTCTTTAGACTTGTGTTTCTCACTGGTTCTTGAACTGATAAAATGTGAGCTTTTGAGCCATTAGGGGGTACTCACTAAATCTGCCCCCGTTCTTTGTGTTGAGTGTTGCTCCTCTTGGATGAATTTCTCTAGAACTTGACTTGAAACCATTTTAAAGCTTAAAATTTTTGGAAACATTTTTGAAAATGATTGAGGCAATAGGTATTTTTTTCCGGCCTTCTGAGCTTTGAATGACTAGATGCTACCCCTTAGTTGCCCAATTTTGAGCCTGAATGAATAAAATGCTTTTCTTGGTACCCTGAAATGTTTTGATAAATATGTTTGACAAGGGACCTTCTAAAGTATTACAAAAGGGTAAAAAGGTAGTTGAAAGTTTGGGATGAAAGAATCAGAAAAAAATAATAATAAATAATTCTCTTGAGTTGGAAAAAAAAAATCTCTCCTTCTCCAAATAAAATAGAAAAAAAAGAAAAAAGAAATAAAAATAGAGAAGGGGATGACAAAAAGAGAAGAAAGAAATAAAAGAAAAAAAGAAAGAAAAGAAAGGTGGAAAAATGTATTGAAAACCCAAGAAGGTATTTTAGAAGGTGTCTTGTGTTGAAATGTTTGATACTTGGTTTAGCCTTTTGAAATATCCCTTTTCTTGTTATCCCCACCTAAAGATTAATCCCATGGCCACGTTACAACCAAATAAAAACCTCCTGATTCTTAGGTGTTTTCATAAATAAAGTGGAGATTTGGTTGATAGTCAAGCATATGGTAGGAATCATTCCTTGAGGAAAATGGAGCGAATTGTTATATATACTTGAACACTTGAGTGAGTGAGGCAAGAAAGAGAGCCAAGCAGATAAACAAGCTTGGGGTGAGCTTCAAGTGAGCAAGAGTGCCCGAATCAGTGAGAATGTGAGTCTAGGAAACCTAAGCCCCTAATTGGACTTGAATTGATTGTCTCTTGCTGAAATAATTGAATGCCTGTTACTTGGATCATTTTACTCGGGTTCTTAGTTCACTATCATTGCTCTGATTATTTTGATCTTTTGGCCTTGGTGATTGCTTGAGGACAAGCAATGTCTTAAGCTTGGGGTGATTTGATGAGTGTGATTTCACCTCATTTTCCATGTACATTTCTGCATGTATTTGCATATAGTTAGGCCAATTTAGTGTTGATTTTGTTTAGTTTTTCCTTTGGAACGGATAAGGTGGTATTGTGTGTTGTTTTGCAGATATTCATGATTAAATGCCCAAGAATTAGCCAGTAATGAAGCTTGGAGGACTTAGAGCCTGAAAAGAGAAGAAATTGAGCAAAGCAGAGAGTATCACGGCCTGGCATGTGATGGCCCTCACTACCGTGAGGGAGCAAAGAGAGTGAAGAAAGAATTGAGCCAAAAGTCAGAAGCTGTCACGGCCTGGCCGTGATGGCTATCACGGCCGTGACCTGCTATTTGAAAAGTCAGAAACGATCACGGCCAAGCCGTGATGGATATCACGGCCGTGATGAATCATTAAATGAAGGGGCGCCCAAGTCAGAAACCATCACGGCCTGGCCGTGATGGCTGTCACGGCCGTGATGCGGGCCTGATCTATAAATAAACCTGCACTGAACAGAATTAGGGATCTGCACTTGGAGGCAGGCTGAGGCTGGCAGCTGGAGAGGGTTTCTACCCAAATAAGGGGGTGTTTTCTCTGCTCTTGGAATGGGAGAAGATGGAGGAAGCTTGTCTATGAGTGTTCTCCATCCCTTTTCTCATTCTGTTTTGTATTTCCTTTTATCATGAGTAGTTAAATCCCCATTGTTGGGGTTAGATGTAACTTTTCTGAACTTGTTGTATTTTATTTGGTGTTTTAATGCAAGTCTCTATTTCTTTATGAGTATCTGATTCTGTGTTTAATGCTTTCCTTGGCTTAGCTACCCATAGGAATGATTTGTTGCTTTGATAGATGACTGGAAGGTTGGTGTTAAGGCATGCTCATGAATCATATGCCAAGTAGTTCAAGAATCTAGGAATAGGTGTTGAATGCTTGCAATCTTATAAGTCTTGACTTAATGCAAAATCTCGGGTTAATCCACCTAAGGAATTAGGGTTTAATTTGGGGTTTTAGGCTCAATGCACCTAAGGAATTAGGCTTGAGTATTTTAGAAAAGGCTTGATTGTCATAATTGAATTAGGACTTGTGTTGATAACCATTTCATTGCAATTAAGGGAGGATTAGTGTAGTCTAACCCTAACAATCTTAGCCATATCTCTGTTTGCCTTCCAAGTGTTCGATATAATTCCCAAAAGACCAAAAATATTGTTTTACTTTCTTTATTTTCTGTTTTGATCTCTCATACCATAGTTTAGTCTAGATAGTTGTTAAGGTTGTGAATTGGTGATTGACAACCAATCCCTGTGGATACGATAACCGGTCTCACCACCGTATTACTTGATTGCGACGAGGTGCACTTGCCTTTAATTCTAAAAACCACGCATCACTGTGTGACACCATCAAGTTAAACGGAGCTTCCGATGAGGCCATTCGGTTAAGGCTTTTCCCTTTCTCTTTGAGGGATAGAGCTAAGGCATGGCTTCAATCTCATCCTCATGGAAGCATCATCACCTGGAACGACTTGGTCAGCAAGTTTTTATCTCGATTCTTTCCTCCGTCAAGAATGATTAAGCTGAGATCAGAGATCAATGCCTTTGCACAGAGGGATGGTGAGTCACTCTATGAAGCCTGGGAGAGGTTCAAGTCCTTACTCACAGCTTGTCCAAATCATGAATTAGAGACATGGCAGCAGGTTGCAACATTTGTTAATGGGCTCAACAGGAATTCAAGAAGTATGATTGAAGCGGCTGCAGGAGGGACATTGAGTCAGAAGACGCCCGAAGAAGCAAAGGACTTGATTGAGAACATGGCTAACAATGACTATCAAATGCCTAGTTATCGGTCAATGGTCAAGAGAGGTGTTCTAGAGCTGGATGAAATTGGTGCTCTCAAGGCACAAATGGCTATTCTTACCAAACAACTGGGGTCGGTTCAACTGCAGAATTCTCAACTACAAGCTGTCCAAGTTCAAGGTACCTCAGTGTGCGATTTCTGTGGAGGCAACCATGCAAATGGAAACTGTGAGATCAATGTGGTTGGAAGTTCTGGACAAGAAGAGGTAAATTATATGGGCAACCAAGGGCCTAGAAATGATCCTTACTCCAACACCTACAATCCGGGGTGGCGTAGCCATCCTAACTTTGGTTGGAGACAAGGGCAAAGTTCAAGTACTCAAGCAAAGCCTCCTCAAGAGAGCTCAAGCAAATTGGAGAACATTCTAGGCCAGTTCATGCAAGCTACTCAAGAGACTATGAAGAATCAGAATGCCTCAATCAAGAACTTGGAGCATCAAATAGGCCAACTAGCAAGGCAGATGGCAGAGAGACCTCAAGGACAATTGCCTGGGGATACTGAGAAGAACCCAAAGGAAGATTGTAAGGCCATTATTACAAGAAGTGGGAGAGTGTTAAATCCACAAGAAAAAGAGAGGGAAGAAAAGACAAGTGATGCTGGAATTGATAAGGTGCGGTTTGAAGAGGTAAACAATGAAGAACCCGGAAATTCCCAAGATACTACCTCTATTCCTACTGGTGTAGAAGCTGAAGAACCGCAGAGGGAGAAATTGGTTGATGAAGAATTTACGAAGAAGAAGACTAAAAGACAGATTCTGGAAGAGGTTGATAATCCCAAAGAGCTGCCCCCATATTTCAGAATCCCGTACCCCCAACGGTTGAAGAAGGAGGCAAAAGACCGGCAATTTTCTAAGTTTCTGGATGTATTAAAAAAGCTACAAATCAACATTCCTTTTGCAGAAGCCCTCCAACAGATGCCCTCCTACGCAAAGTTCATGAAATAGATTCTTACAAACAAGAGGAGGTGGAAGGAGGAGACAGTTATGCTTACTGAAGAGTGCAGTGCTATACTTCAAAAGAAGTTACCAGTAAAGATGAAGGACCCGGGCAGTTTCACTATCCCATGCACGATTGGTCATCTGAACATACGGAGAGCATTGTGCGATTTAGGGGCAAGTATTAATCTGATGCCGCTCTCCATTTTCAAGAAGCTGGGGATTGGTGAGGTAAAACCAACAGGATTTCTCTTCAATCGCGCGGACCGCTCCATTACATATCCCTATGGTGTTGTGGAGGATTTGTTGGTGAAGGTAGATAAATTCATTTTTCCAGCAGATTTTGTGGTGTTAGATATGGTCAAGATGTTGATACTCCTCTGATTCTTGGGAGACCATTCCTAGCAACAGGTAGAGCTTTGATCGATGTCAATCAAGGAGAATTGGTGCTTCGGGTACAAGACGAAAATGTCACCTTTAATGTGTTTGAGGCAATGAAACACCCAAGCGACAAGGACACATGCATGATAGTAGACCTCATTGATTCATTATCTGACAAGAGTTTGCACCATAAGTTTGAAGATTCGTTAGAAGCAGCTCTAATGGTAGAGGATGTAGAAGAAGAAGTATGTGCAGAAGAAGTTGATCTCATGATTAAATCTCTGGAGGCTTGTTTGGTTGTGAATACTGATGAAGACAGAGTGGTGGAAGATGTGAGAATTGAAGACAAGGGTGACCCACCGGTGCTAGAGTTGAAAGAATTGCCATCCTATCTCCGTTATGCTTTCCTTGGGATGAACTCTTCATTCCCGATTATCATCGTAGTGGGTTGAATTCCTTGGAAGAAGAGAAGCTGTTGAGGGTGCTTAGGGAGCACAAATCTGCAATCGGGTGGTCTATGTCCGATTTGAAAGGGATAAGCCCCTCCTTTTGCATGCACAAAATCCGTGTGGAGGAAAATTTCAAGCCGGTTAGGCAACCGCAAAGAAGACTCAACCCGAATATGAAAGAAGTTGTGAGGAAGGAGATTGTGAAGTTGTTGGATGCGGGCATTATCTATCCCATCTCCGATAGTCCATGGGTGAGTCCGGTCCAAGTTGTGCCGAAGAAAGGGGGGATGACAGTGGTAGCAAATGAAAAGAATGAACTTATTCCCTCTAGGACAGTGTCTGGATGGAGGGTATGCATTGATTACAGAAGACTGAATGAGGCCACCAGAAAAGATCATTTCCCTTTGCCCTTCATTGATCAGATGTTAGAGAGGTTGGCGGGCCATGCTTTCTATTGTTTCCTTGATGGATACTCCGGGTATAACCAGATTGTGGTTGACCCAGAGGACCAAGAGAAGACCGCTTTCACCTGCCCTTATGGAGTCTATGCATACAGGAGAATGCCTTTCGGGTTGTGCAATGCACCCGCCACTTTTCAAAGGTGCATGCTATCCATATTTTCTGATATGAATGAGAAATTTATTGAGGTATTTATGGACGATTTTTCTTGTTTGGTGATTCTTTTGATAACTGTTTGAATAATCTTGCCTGTGTTCTAAAAAGATGCCAAGAAACTAACCTCGTTTTAAATTGGGAAAAATGTCATTTCATGGTTAGGGAGGGTATAGTTCTTGGGCATAAAATTTCATCACGGGGGATGGAGGTTGATAGAGCCAAAATTGAAGTGATTGAAAAACTTCCTCCTCCCTTAAATGTGAAAGGTGTTAGAAGCTTCCTAGGGCATGCGGGTTTTTATAGAAGGTTCATAAAAGATTTTTCAAAAATTGTGAAACCCTTATGCAAGCTTTTGGTAGCTGATACTCCTTTTATATTTGATGATGATTGCATGCATGCCTTCAAAATTTTGAAAGAAAAACTCACCACCGCACCGGTCATTGCACCTCCAGATTGGAGTTTACCTTTTGAGTAAATGTGTGATGCAAGTGACTATGCGGTGGGAGCCATTTTGGGCCAAAGAAAAAACAAAGTGTTGCATGTCATTTACTATGCCAGTCGTGTGCTTAATGATGCCCAATTGAATTACACCACGACTGAAAAAGAATTGCTTGCTGTGGTATTTGCTTTTGATAAATTTAGATCCTACTTGATTGGCTGTAAAACTACTGTCTACACTGATCATTCTGCTTTGAGATATCTTATGACTAAACAGGATGCCAAGCCAAGGCTTATTAGGTGGATACTACTACTCCAAGAGTTTGATTTGGAAATAAAGGACAAAAAAGGAGTGGAGAATGTGGTAGCCGACCATTTGTCTAGGCTTCCACAAGCAGATGCTCAAGCAGAAGCAAAGTTGCCAATTCAAGAGGAATTCCCAGATGAACAGTTGTTTGTGGTGCAAGTGGCACCTTGGTTCGCGGATATTGCAAATTACAAGGCCGCCAATAAGATTCCAAAGGACTTCAATGCGCAATGAGAGGAAGAAGCTCATTCATGATGCCAAGTTCTATATATGGGATGAGCCGTATCTTTTCAAAAAGAGGTTCGAGATGGAATTCTGAGGAGGTGCATACCGGAAGAAGAGATTAATGGGGTGTTGACCCACTGCCACAACTCACCCTATGGAGGACACTTTGGTGGTGAGAGGACCGCCATGAAGATTTTGCAAAGCGGGCTATTTTGGCCCACTATTTTCAAGGACTCCAGAGCTTGGGTGATGAATTGTGATAAATGTCAGAGGACCGGTAGTATTTCCAAGAGAAATGAGATGCCCTTGAAGGGTATACTTGAGGTGGAGCTCTTTGACGTATGGGGGATTGACTTCATGGGCCCTTTCCCGTCATCTTACAACAACAAGTACATTCTGGTGGCAGTTGATTATGTGAGCAAGTGGGTGGAAGCCGTGCCAACTCTGAAAGATGATGCAAGAACTGTGATCAGTTTTGTGAGGAAGAATATTTTTACCCGGTTTGGGACCCCTAGGGCTATCATTAGTGATGAGGGTACCCACTTTTGCAATAATGAGTTCAATGCAGTGCTTGCCAAGTTTGGGGTGAACCACAAAGTTACAACACTATACCATCCTCAAACCAGTGGGCAAGTGGAATTGTCCAACCGGGAGTTGAAGAGAATTTTGGAAAAAACTGTGAACAATGCAAGGAAGGATTGGGCGAAGAAATTGGATGATGCACTTTGGGCCTATCGGACTGCTTATAAGACACCTATTGGTATGTCACCTTACCAATTAGTGTTCGGGAAATCATGTCACCTTCCGGTAGAGCTACAACACCGTGCTTTTTGGGCAGTGAAGGCCCTGAACTTTGATACAAGGCTGGCCATGGACAAGAGGATGCTTCAATTGAATGAGTTGGATGAGTTCCGACTCTTGGCTTATGAGAGTGCTAGGATATACAAGGAAAGAACAAAGTTCTGGCATGATAAGTACATTCTTCCCAAGAAATTTGAAGAAGGCCAGTCAGTTTTGCTGTTTAACTCAAGACTCAAGCTCTTTCCGGGCAAATTGAGATCAAGATGGTCAGGCCCATTCTATGTCAAGTCTGTCTCTCCATTTGGTTCAGTTAAATTGGAAGATCCATCATCCGGTGATACCTTCACTGTTAATGGACAAAGGCTAAAGCACTACCTTGGAGGCAACTTTGATCGTCAGGCGGTCTCCGTCACTCTTCAGGCACCATCTTAAAAAAAAAAAATTGAAAAAAAAAAAATCATCCGTCAAGCTAGTGACGTTAAAGAAGCGCTTATTGGGAGGCAGCCCAATTTTTATTTTTATTTTCATCTTCTCTTTTGTTTTTGATTTCTCCTCTTGAATAATTTGAGAAGCTCAAGAGGTTTGTTAATAGTTTGTTGAGTGCTTTCAGATTTTGAAGGAAGGAGGAGAAGAAGGGCAGGAGGAAACAACACCAGAAAGCATGAGATTCAGCACCACTACCACCTTGGTGAGATGTTCCAGTTTTCTCCCCTCTCTAAACTTAATTATTTACATTGAGGACAATGTAAGTCTTTAAGCTTGGGGTAGGGGTAATCTTTTTGCTTGCATTGTAAATATTGCATTCATATAGGCTTAAGTTTGCATGATCGCATGATTCGGTTACCCCTGCTTAGATTGAGCTTATGATTGTGAGAGCTAAGTGCCAATTTTTCTGTGATAGTGAATTTTTGGACCCTGATTTTCTATTCTTGTGATATGGCTTCATTAAATATGCTTGAGATGGTCTTGGATAGTTGATGATTAGCATGTGTTTCTATGGATTTGTGTTTCTCACTGGTTCTTGAACTGATAAATGTGAGCTTTTGAGCCATTAGGGGGTACTCACTAAATCTGCCCCCGTTCTTTGTGTAGAGTGTGTTCCTCTTGGATTGTTTTTCTCTAGAACTTGACTTGAAACCATTTCGAAACTTGAAAATTTTTTAGAACATTTTTGAAAAGGATTGAGGCAATAGGTATTTTTTTTCCGGCCTTCTGAGCTTTGAATGAATAATGCTACCCGTAGTTGCCCATTTTGAGCCTGAATGAATAGCATGCTTTTCTTGGTACCCTGAAATGTTGTGTTAAATATGCTTATGAGGGACCTTCTAAAGTACTGTGTAAAAAGGGTTGGAAAATGTAGTTGAAAGTTTGGGATGATGAAAAGGAAAAAAAAATGAATATGAAAAATTTTTTTCTCTTGAATTGAAAAATCTCCCCTTCTCCAAACAAAAGAAAAAAAAAAGAAAAAAAAAAGAGAAAAAGAAATAAAAATGGAGAAGGGGATGACAAGAGAAGTGAGAAATAGCAAAAATAAAAGGAAAGAATGGTGGAAAAGTAAACTGAAACCCAAAGAAAGGTATTTTAGAAGGTCGTGCCTTGCAATGCTTGATTGTTTGTATAGCCTTTTGAAATTTCCTGTTCTTGAAATTCCCACCTGAAAATTGATCCCATGGCCCCATTACAACCAAAGAATAAGACCTCTTGATTCTTAGATGTTTTCATTAATAAAGTAAAGATTTGGTTGATAGTCAAGCATATGGTAGGAATCATTCCTTGAGGAAAATGGAGTGAATTGTTATATATACTTGAACACTTGAGTGAGTGAGGCAAGAATGAGAGCCAAGCAAATGAACAAGCTTGGGATGAGCTTCAAGTAAGATAGAGTGCCCGAATCAGTGAGAATGTGAGTCTAGGAAACTTAAGCCCCTAATTGGACTTGAATTGATTGTCTCTTGCTGAAATAATTGAATGCCTGTTACTTGGATCATTTTACTCGGGTTCTTGATTCACTATCCATGCTTTGTTTATTTTGGTTTTCTGGCCTTGGTTTTTGCTTGAGGACAAGCAAAGTCTTAAGCTTGGGGTGATTTGATGAGTGTGATTTCACCTCATTTTCCATGTACATTTCTGCATGCATTTGCATTTAGTTAGGCCATTTTAGTTGGATTTTGTTTAGTTTTTCTTTTGGAACGGATAAGGTGGTATTGTGTGTTGTTTTGCAGGGATTTATGATTAAATGCCCAAGTTTTAGCCATGAGGAAGCTGAGATGAAGAGAAGGCCTGAAAACTGAAGAAAAAGGGGGCCAAAAGTCAAAATCTGTCACGGCTTGGCCGTGATGGCTATCACGGCCGTGACCCAAAACCACCAAAAGTCAGAAGCGATCACGGCTTGGCCGTGATGGAGATCATGGGTGTGAAAAAGTTGGCTCGCGTCGCGAATGATAGCTCGCCACGCGAGAGACTGATTGTGCCAAAACCACCAAAAGTCAGAGACGATCACGGCCTAGCCGTGATGTACATCACGGCCGTGACCCAGAAACCTCCACAAGTCAGAATCGATCACGGCTTGGCCGTGATAGAGATCACGTGCATCAAAAGTGGGCTCGCGTCACGAAGAAAGGCTCGCCTCGCGAAAGAGTAGTTTTGCCAGAACTGCAAGAGTCAGAACCCGTCACGGCCTGGCCGTGATGGTTGTCACGGCCTGGCCGTGATGGTTGTCACGGCCGTGACCGGCCACGAGTTATAAAAGAAACTCTGGGCAGAACAGAAAGAACAGCCAGAAAACCCTAAAATCAGATCCTCCTCCGCTTGGGCTCTTTGTGCAACATTCCATGGAGCTCTCTCCTTTGTTCATCTCTGTAACTCTTTCTTTTGTTTTGTCTTCAATTATGTGTAGCTAAATTCCCCTTTGTTGGGGTTAGACTATTGCTATCTGAACTTGGTTGTAAAATGACTTGATTTTAATACAGTTTCCTTCTTCTTTATGAGTGTATGATTCTATGCTTAATGCTTTCCTAGGCTTGATCATCTTAGGAATGATTAGTTGCTTTGATAGACAATTGAAAGGTTGATGTTAAAGCATGCTCATGAATCATATGCCAAGTAGTCCAAGAATCTAGACATAGGTGTTGGCTGCTTGCAATCTTATGAATCTTTATTCTTAATGCAATTTCTCTGATTAATCCACCTAAGACATTAGGGTTTAATTTGGGATTTTAGGCTCATTCCACCTAAGACATTAGGGTTTGAGTATATTAGAAAAGATTCGATTGTCATAAGTGAAGTAGGAACTGTGTTAGTTATCATTTCATAACAATCAAGGGAGGATTAGCTTAGTCTAACCCTAGCAATTCTATCTAATTGTTATTCATCTTTCTGTTTGCACATTAACTGTTTGAAAAAATTCCAAAAAGAACAAAAACATTTTCTTCTTGTTTGCTTGTTAGATGTTAGAGCTACCTTCACTCCAAAATTTGATCGCCTAGATAGTAGTCTAATTTGCGAAGTGGTAATTGTCCACGATCCCTGAGAACGATATCCGGTCTTACCGTTTTATTACTTGCAACGAACCGGTACACTTGCCGAGTCCGTGTCAATTTTCTAGGAATTGAGATCAAACAAAGTGAAAATGATGTGTTCATCTGCCAGAAAAAATATGCAAAGGAAATATTGAAGAAATTTCTAATGGAGGAGTGCAAAGTAGTTAGCACACCAATGAATCAAAAGGAGAAGCTGGGCAAGGAAGATGGTGCTGAAAAAGTTGATGAAGGATATTATAGGAGCTTGATCGGTTGTTTAATGTATCTCACTGCAACAAGGCCAGACATTCTATTTGATGTAAGTCTCCTATCTCGATTTATGCATTGTGCTAGTGAAATGCATTTAAGAGCAAGAAAAAGAGTACCGAGGTATATTAAAGGCACGGTTGATTATGGTGTCAAAATTGACAAAAGACAAGAAAACAAGTTGTATGGATTTTCTGATAGTGCCTGGGCTGGATCCATTGATGACATGAAGAGTACTTCAGGATATTGTTTTGATCTAAGTTCAGGAATTTTCTCATGGTGCACAAAGAAGCGAGGAAATTGTAGCACAATCCACCGCAGAAGCTGAATTCATAGCAGCAACTGCTGCTGTAAATCAAGTTTTGTGGTTAAAAAAGGTTCTATGTGATTTACATATACAACAGAATTACAACACAAATTTTCATTGACAACCAGGCAGCAATTTCAATTTCAAAGAATCCAGTGTGTCATGGGAAGACCAAACATTTTAACATCAAGCTCTACTTCTTAAGAGAGATGCATCAAAATGGAGAAGTGGCTTTAGTCTATTGCAAGTAAGAAGATCAACTAGCATATTTGTTTACAAAGCCACTTTCTGTTAGCAAGTTTGAGTTTTTAAGGCAGAAGATTGGAGTTTGCAGATCCTAAAGCAAGGAGGAGTGTTAATTATCTGCTTTTTGAACTGCAAGATGTTTTTTATTTATGTTTATCTTTTAGTGTTTCAGTTATTGTTTTAGTCAATAAGTGGTTTCTACATTTTAGGATCAAGTTAGGTTGTTATCCAATGTTGTTGAAATCTTGATAACAAATAGTTTTTCTGTTGCATTTGAATATTATAAATGTAATTGTTCTTTGATGAATAAAAGTGTATTCCCTTCTTCAATTTATTTCAACATATCTACTCTTACTCCTCTGTTTTTCTATTGTTCTGTTCTGCCATAAAACTAACAAACCCAAAGCAAAAGTGGGGCCTTTAGGTTGCAAAATAACTTTGGACCCACTTCTAAAACCCAACAATTCATAGTTGAAACTACCTGCAGCCAGAAACTCTTTCGCACTTCGCTAAATAACAACCAGCAGGCAACGAAAAGACCAAAAACTGATTGCACTATTTCAATTCCACAATCTATGGATGACTACTAACCCAATAAACTGAAACAAGCACTTGTAACATAATAAAAACTGCAGCTGCCTTGTTTCATAATCATGCAATCATCTTCTTTAAATCAGCCGGAAACTATGATGCACGGATACGATACGAGTATCGGATACGATACGTATCCGATACGGCGATACGTCTCCCCTACAAAATATAGGATACGATACGTTCAAGATACGTATATAAATATATATAAAAAAATTCACAAAATATTATAAATATATTTATTATAATCTAAAAATAGAAATTAAAAATAATTGTTTAAAAAAATCTGAACTAAATAACTAGATGAGTGGGGTAAAATAAATATATAGTGTTGTTGCTTCTGCAAAAGTAAGAGAAAAATAAACAATTAAATAACTTATAACATTAATTAATTTTTAATAAAAAACGTGATGGATGGGGTGGGTAAAAGACATGCAATTCCAATGTCGGTGATTTCACAAAGAAGTTGATAAGGACAAAGGCTTATATAAAAAATAAATAAAGAAGTAGATAAGAAGAAAATAGATTTGAGACAGATAGGAGAAGATGCTGCGCGACGTGAGAAGTAAAGCTGTAAAGGTCAATAGCAAGATAAGAAGCAAAACAGAGGCATGAGAAACAAAACAGAGGGCTCATGACTTGAAACAGAGGCTCACAGCATACCTGTTCTGAGGTGGTGCGATGGAGAGACTGAGTTTTTCAACTTTCAATGTGAAAAAGGGGAAGAGTCACGAATAGCAAAGAAGTAATGAAGAGGTGAAGAGGTCCAGCGTATCGACAGAGTACCCATGGCGTGTCGACGGTATACCTACGACGTATCCAGATTTATTTTTTTATTTTTTATAAAATAATGTCTTCCGATACTCTGCCGACGCGTATCGACAGTGTATCGGCACGTATCGGCGTATCGGGACGTCCTCGATACGATTCGCACAGAAATTTTGCGTATCGGTGCTACATAGGCCGGAAACAACAGCCAGAGCAAAAACTAACCCCCCCAAAACAGAACCAATCCTCCACAATTCAAGTAGAAATAAACTGAAAACAAGTACTTGGGACAGAATAAAAAACTGCAGCTGCCTTGATTAAACTTGCAGTCATCTTCTTTAAAACATCCAGAAACATCAGAACCGCAAAGAGTAACCCCCCAGAAACAGATCCAACTTGGTTTCCTCCACATATTAAGTAGCCAATCAGCAAGCATAATAAGGCCAACATGGAAATCTGCACAAGAACATTCATTCTTCATCCTTAGACATTCACATGGATTGACAAACCAATCCGAGAATGGACCAAAACTACCACAAATTACAGAGAACCATTCCCAAGAACGACTCTTAATTATATCCAATAGTCTAACAAAATCAAAAACAATTTCGAAATATGATTTCATTTCTCTGTATCCAAAGAGACCAAATTACCATATGGCAAATCAAATACCCTCTCTGCTTGCATCTTCTTCCTGAAAAAAGGCCACCATGCTGTTTATATAGTTCAACAATGGTTGAGGGCATGACAACCAGATAACCCATCCAAGATTTTCGACACCTTTTCACGATTTTTGTCCTCACAAACCCATGGACCCAAACCAACACAATCCAAAGATGAAATTATGTGTATTTCTTACCAAACCCAACGACTCACCTAACCAAACCCATGAGTGATCGGGTTGGGTTGGGTTTCATGATAATTTTTTTTTTGCAAACACAATATAATCCACTCACCTTTGATTGGGTTGGATCCTCAAACTTACTAAACCCAACCCAAACCGACCCATAAACACTCATATTATATAAGGTATAAAAAATATACCTCAGAAACTAGAAGAAATGGTAAAATAAAAGAATGTATAAAGTAAATGTTTTTCTTCAATTTTCTTCTTATCTCATTTACTCCATAATTGGTTACACATATAGCTCATCATAAATAGTAATTCATTGTAGAAGAAATTAGTCTAGATCCCTCCAATCCCAAGGACATGCAACCTATTTGGGCTAAGTAGCATTTGAGCCATATAGAAGCGGATCCTCTCCATTGGAGAGCTAACATGAGAGAATAATGTGAATGCATCTGGTCTGCCCATTATTAAACGGCTACCATTATAAAGATTTTTCAAATAACGTTGACATTTCAATGACTCTAAAAATTTCTTTTCTTTTCCTTTCCTTTTATTCTCGTGTTTCTATCCCCTTGATCTCTATCCATCAATCACCCACCCATCGCAACATTATGTACCGCCAACATTCAATTATAAATGTTTTTCGTGACATAAAGAAGAAATGTCCTGTGTTTTGATAGCTTACTAGTGTGGTTAATTTTTTGGAACATATAATTATAAATTATTACCTATCAAATTTCATATAAAATACTCATGATTATATTATATATCCCAAAAGAAGAAGTAAAATCAGTTTTAATATCCTCCCAAAACTCCTTGATAAATCCAAAATAACAACATTTGGCATGGCACAATCCCACACCGCTGCCGAATTATATAGTTGGCCCCATAATCATTCAGGTTTGACTCCGTTCTTGAGTTCAGTCTAGCCAAGGTTATGATTTTAATTCAGTATAATTTTTAATATGTAACCAAAATTAAAATGTGGTTCCGTTTTTGCTTTGAGTTGAAAAATATCAAGTTGAAAGAACTAATTTTTTTTTTATAAGGAAAGAAATAGTTTTAAAGGTTTGGTTAACCGATTTTACATTGCATAAAGGCTTCTTCAATGAATCAATATACCAAAAAAAAATAATTACATCCATGCAGATGTCAAATAATCGATTATTTTCAATTTTCTTCATTTTAATTTGTTAACCAAAACTCATCCTCTATCCCCGCCAACACTATTGAGCCTCCAAACACCACCTCTGCACCCCATTTCACTTTCACTGCCACCTATCTAGACAAAGATTTCTAAATGAAAAATAATCACACCTACATATTGAATTAAAATATACTCTCTTAAGAATTAGTGGTTAATTAATATATTATTTAAATCCCTTATAAAATCGCTTTCTCTTTTAAATATTTAAATCAATTATGCATATCGTCTTTTTTAATTTAAACATATTTTCTTTTAACTTATACTTGTTAGAATATTTTTGAATTGATTATTTATGTATCGTTTTATAATTTCAAATTTTTATTAAAATATTTTTTCTTATCTTTTATTTATTTTAATTTTTATAAATTTAAAAATACCCGTGGAATGCAAAGGTGACATCTTAATTATTGTGAAACTCATAAACTTTTTGGGTTAAGATGACTCTTTTAATAATTTGTTTTTTCTAATTTTTTTTAATAATATCTTTATAAAATTTTAAATGATGAAAAAAGTAATACAAATCAATATAGAATAACCAGGTATTCTAAGAATCAAAATATAAAGTTATCAACAATCAAGCTACTATACAAATGGAAAAAAATAAACTACTATAAATTAAGAAGGCATAAAAATTGTGTAAGCTAGAGAATGTTATAAAAAAAATTGTGTAAGAGAAGAGTAGTGCGGAAACAACATTTCACTCTATGTTCTCTAATCTCTATAACGAGTTCCTCAATTCCCATTCAAAAGGACCTACACATTTTCTAGGCTTAAGATCCATCATCATCGCCCCCTCACCCTTAACCTGAAATACCAAATCATTGCAGTTTGGGTGCATAACAAAATCCGCAACCCGTCCATCACCATAATCAACCTCTCCCACAACCCTCATTTGCAACCCTAACCTAGTGAACCCTTGTTGCACGTCTTCAGCTATGGCTTGAACCACATTATCGTCCACAATGGGCTGGTCCTTCTCCCAACCCGTGGTACTCAACTTGAAACTCACCCTCTTCATGTCTTCGGGTCCCAAAAGGGAAACTTTCATTGGAGTTATCACAGCTAGGGTTTCATTTTCCTTGTAACTCATGGCAGCATCAAGCCTTATGATGTTGATGTTCGATGAGTTCATGTCATTGTAGATGGTTAACGTGACATCCCACGTGGATGATAACTCGCCGTTAGAGATCTTGAATTGAGGAACATGAAGTGAGTTGATGAAGAATCTTGGTGCGATGGGATTTGAAGTTGGTTGATATGATTCACTATGTCCTAGGGCAAGCCCTAGGGACAACATAAGAACCAACGCTATGCGTAGCACCATCACAATGGCTTCCCGATGATCAAATGGTTCTTCTTGTGGTTCTATCTCTATCATCACTCTGTTGCGTTCCTTGTTCTCAATATTAATCTCATCTTGTCCTTGCTCAACATCTTGGGGAAGAGGTGAAAACTCGATTCTGGATTCAACTTGAGGTGTTGAAAACGACATGCTTGATATTAGAGACAGGGAAACCTGGGATGGATAACGATGTGCCTCAGAAAAAAAACTTATTAAGGGAAACTATATTAATTAAATATCAAATGTTTGTGGATGATATGAGAGGAGGATTTTAACTAATAATCAGTTAAGTTGCAAATGTTGACAGTGTTACAACCAAAATACACCCAACAGGGGTTAATTTTGGGTGCGCGACTTGTTGGGCTTTCGAGAAATCTTGTTACAATGATATGCACTTAATAGTTTATTTTATTTTTAGGTGTATATCATTTTTTTTAATAATAAAAAAGATTTATTAAATCGAATATTCGGGGTACCCGAACCTATTACAATGAAACTACAATACAAGAAAAGGAGGAAGGTAATTGTTCAATATAACATCCTAAAATTCTAATATAAATAATTTGATTAAAAAAAAGATTAAGTTATTAAAAATATAGTGGAAATAAAATATAACTAAGAGGTTTAGTATAAAGGATTTGTTAGTATAAAACTTATTAGAGTTGGTTAGGAATTACAAAAGGAATAATAAATTTATATATATATATATATTAATAAATTTATATATATATATATATATAATATATATATATATATATATATATATATATATATATATATATATATATATATATATGAATGAATGTAAACATAAGTGCAGACTTTTCATGTAGGGGGCTAGGGATTAGCTCATAAGTCAAGTGGACCTAATTGTGTTATAATAAAAAATAAATAATGAAGAAACAAAACAAAGGAAAAAAAAAGGGAAAAAAAATTTGTAAAACCTAGAAAGCCTGTCAATTACGCTGTCTAATGCCCTATATAAATATTCTTAGTCACTGCACAGGGGAATCGCGCTGCAGGTAACATTATGCGCAGAGAGGGATAGGTTCTGAGGTCGTGAAGATTTTTTTTTTTTTAGAGAAACATTAGTTTTATCATACAAAATTTTTAGAGTATTTTGGAGGTCTTCGAGGGGTGAGTAACAATACTTTTTATCAATCATTTCCATGGTATATATGATTGTTTTTGTTGATATGATGGTATATATGATTGGAGGTCTTTGGGAGTCTTTAATTGACTTGATGCATATTGTTAGTAACCTAAATTATAAAATTGGGGTTTTGTTTAGAAGGGGAATTGATTGATTAATTGATGTTATAATGTGCTTATTCATGTATGATATGTTGTGATATTCATGATTGTTTGTTATTGATGGAAGTTTATATGTTTAAAATTGAGGGAAATAGTTTGTTACATGCATAAGACATGACATATTTGAGTTATAAGATGATGTATGATGTTTGTCACAATACCACCTATGGTAGGGGTATCGAAAAGTAATACCACCGTAATGGGGTATCGAAAGTAACATCGTCATATAATTAGGATGTCGAAAAAGAGCAATACCGTCTAAAAAGAGATATCGAAAGTAACACCGCCACACGTTGGGGTGTCGAAAAGGGAGAAATACCGCCATATGCACATGGGAGGTATCGAAATAGAAATGTCCCCGACAGGAGGGTGACATCGAAACATTCCTCATGAGTAGGGGTGGGCAATGGGACGCCATTGTCGTGTGATGTGTGAGATTGATGGTATGCCGGTAAGAGACTAATTTAGTTATGAGACTTTCGAGCCACTTGGATTAATTTAGAATTTACTTGGTATGTGGAATGTGATACATTGAGACGAGTTGATCTCATGCTATATGCATTTGACTTGATGAAATTTTTGTTGTTATTAAAAGTATTCTTTTTATATATTATTTTGGAAAATTAGCGGATACCATAGACAGTTTTTCCGATTACCGCGCCGGCTGAGAACAACACTATTTTCGAAACATTTTATAACTGTATTGTTGTGCACTTGTATTTTATATCTCATTATAAGTGTTGTTTTCAGAACCCGATGACATCGCTATTGAGGATCCAGAGATCTGAAGAGTTATCTTTGATTAATTAGCTAGTTGGCTAGTAATGTAGTATGGTTTAGAGTATTATGTAGACGACGTTCTTTAGTTTACGTACTCTTTTTCTCAGATTATAATTAGACGCCCGGTTTTGAGGCTTTTAGTTTTTATTCAAATGATTGGATTTAATAATATTTTTCCATACTTTGTAAATACTATTATTTTATTTAATACGAGGTATTTTCATCCTTAGTTATTTGAGAAAATTTTTATGACTTGTATATTTTAATTAAATTTTTTGAAGTATTTTTATTGAAACTAATTTAGGTTACTAATATAACGAATCACATTACATTCAACCCAAAGCTAAGTATTCCAAAAGGTTGAGAAACTACCTAACAACCCAAAACAACCAAAACTAAAAACCAAAGCTAAAGTTAATAGAATCTATCAAAAGCCAATAACCACCACTACAAAAAGAAAGCCAACTAACTAAAAAAACCAGAAACTCGGTAGCACCAAACCATGGCAGCCGCAATAAGAACCTCCAGCAAAGCATAAAGAAATCACTTAAATCAACCAGCCAAGTGTTACGGGTACAGAGAGGCCCAACACAATCTCACTACCCACAAGTCAAGTCAGCAACATTGGGCCCGAAAATAGAAATATTAAGCCCAAAAGAAATGTGAGAATGCCAGCTCGCTACAGTGATTAGAAGCACCGAATCTGCCAAGAAGGAATTTAAATAGCTGTTAGTTAAGATTTTATTCATAGATCCTAAATTCTAGGGAGCAGTTATCATATGTAATCCATTATTAAATATCCATAAATGAATGAAACAAGGCAGAGAAGAAAGTTTAATCAGTTTCCTCCCCTGTTCTTAGGAGAGCAGTTTCCCCTCTCGAATTGGGAACATTAATTACACTAGAATTGTTAACATTGGTGCTTTCATCACCTTACCACCATGACCCGCCTCCCAACTGGCAGGACCCGACCTCACCAACATCCAGGAATCTATCCTTGCTTTGACCACCGCCATATCCAACCTCCAAGCTTCCCATGACACAGCCGCCATGACACCTACCTCTCCAACTTTGATTCCATCCCGATCGCGCTTCAAGAGCTTGAACAAACGCCCCACATAGACTCCCCACGTCACCTTTCCATACCCCGAAACCCCCCAAGCTTCACCTACAAATTTTTGATGGTTCTAACCCTTTAGAATGGATTTTTCAAGCCACCCAGTTCTTCAACCATTATGCCATACCCACCAACCTCCGCCTTCCCCATGTGGCGCTTATATGTCGGGGATGCCCTTGGATGGTTCCAATGGATGCATCACAATGCCCAATTGAACTCTTGGGATGAGTTTACTAGAGCCTTGGAGTTGAGATTTGGCCCTTCATCCTTCGAAAACCATCAACAAGGCTCTCTTCAAACTCCAACAAACAACCACCGTGGTTGACTATCAAAGGGAGTTTGAGAGGCTCGCAACGAGGTTATTGGCCTCCCACCTAAAGTAATCCTTGACTGTTTCATTTCGGGTCTACGTCCAGAGATCCAAGATGAGCTTGCCATCCTCCAACCCACTACCATATCCCAAGTCATTGGCCTTGCCAAATTAGTAGAATCCAAAGCGCAAGCATCCAGACCTCACCACCCTCCTTTCCAGCAGCCTCAACCGCATCGTAAACCTCACCCACAACCAGTCCCAAACAACCCTCTCTTACCAGCTCCACCACCACTCCTGGCTCTACCTGCCCCGCCCACTACAAAACCCTCATTCCGTATCCGTCACCTATCACCAACAGTAAATGCAGGCCCGAAAGGCAAAGGGCCTTTGTTTTAATTGTGATGAGAAGTTTCATCACAGGCACGGATGCAAAACACAGCAATTCCTCCTCCTTTTAACCGATGACCCCCACCTAATGACCAACACACTTACCTCTCTCAAGACCTCTACCTTGTAATGCAGACCCAACCCCACCCCCGCCTACCACTATCCTCCCATCTTTCCCTAAACCAACACCCCGACCCGACCCCCCGATGATTCTCGCACCGAACATTTCCACATCTCAATGGATGCCATTCAAGGGCTTCCATCCCCTCGTACCTTGCGATTCCAGGCATCCATTTATGGCCACGGTGTTTCCGTGTTGGTGGACACGGGCAGTTCCCATAATATCCTCCAACCACGTATTGCCACGTTCCTACGCTTTAACTGTCCAACCCATCTCGGTTTTCTCGTGATGGTGGGCAATGGAGATTACCCGCAATGTTCGGGAAGTCGCCAAGAGGTTCCTCTAAAAGTTGAGCAAACCACATTCCACATTCCCTTTTATCTTCTACCTATTCAAGGGGCTGATGTGGTACTGGGAGTGCAATGGTTACAAACCTTGGGCCCATTTGTCTCGGATTTCACAATTCCCTCCATGCAATTCTACTATGAAGGGTCTCTCACCACTATCAAAGGTACTCCCATGAATACCCTTACCTCTGCATCCTTCCATCCAATTACTAGAATGATACATACTGGACTCAATTGCCACTATGCATTCCATTACCATGTTACCTATCAACCCTGCACCGACACAAACTGGCCCACCCACACTAAATGATACACCCACCCAAAAATCTGAAGAACAAATCGCCTCATCCTCTCTCCACCCTGACCTTACTCGCCTATTATACAAATATGCCCAAATTTTTGCCTGCCCTCATGGCCTACCCCCTTCTAGACCCCACGACCACCACATTCACCTATTACCCGACAAACCCCCAGTCAATATCAAACCATACCGATACCCCCATTTTCAAAAGGAGGCCATGACTAGACTAATTGCTGAGATGCTAAAGGAAGGACTGATCCGCCCTAGTACAAGCCCCTTCTCATCCCCAGTTCTTCTTGTTAAAAAGAAAGATGGTACATGGCGCTTTTGTGTGGATTACCGCGCCCTTAATGCTATTACTATCCGAGACAGATTTCCCATCCCTACCATTGATGAGCTCCTAGATGAGCTGCATGGAGCTTCATACTTCTCCAAAACTGACCTTCGATCTGGGTACCACCAAATCCGTTTGGTTGAGGAAGACATTCCCAAAACGGGTTTCCGGACATTTGATGGCCATTATGAATTTTTGGTGATGCCTTTCGGGCTCACTAATGCCCCATCCACATTCCAAGCAGCCATGAATGATCTACTACGCCCCTACTTGCGGAAATTCACTTTGGTTTTTTTTGATGACATCCTAGTGTTTAGTCCCAATTGGTCCGCTCACTTGGCACACCTAGAACAGATTCTACAACTGCTGCTCTCTCACCAATATTATGCTAAGTTTTCAAAATGCCAATTTGGGGTTCGTTCTGTGGATTATCTTGGTAATATCATTTCGCTCAGGGAGTCCAAGCGGACACTTAGCAAATTAGAGCCATCCTAGATGGCCAAAGCACCCAATTCCCTCACAACCCTCGGAGCTTTCCTTGGTTTAACTGGTTTTTATAGGAGATTTGTTAAAAATTATGCTACAATCGCAAGCCCTTTAATGCACTGTTGAAATCCCCCACTTTTACATGGATCGAGGCCGCCTCAGTGACTTTCCAACACCTCAAATCTGCTATGACCAGCCTACCTGTCCTTGCCTTACCCGATTTTAACTCCGCCCTTTGAAGTAACCACAGATGCTTCTAACATTGCCATAGGGGCTGTGCTATCCCAAAATACCCACCCAATTGCGTATTTTAGCAAGAAACTCAGCCCTCGACTTGGCTCCTCCTCCACTTACATTAGGGAGCTCTATGGCATTACCGAGGCAAGTCAAGAAATGGAGGCAATACCTCTTGGGGAACACTTTTCGCATCTTCACCGACCATCGAGTCTTAAGAACCTAATGACTCAAACCATACAAACCCGGAACAACGAAGTGGCTAACTAAATTCTTTGGGCTATCACTATGAAATTCATTATAAACCAGGGAAGGAAAATCTAGTTGCGGATGCACTCTCACGTGTCACTACAAGCACCCACGAAGCTATTTGTGCTACCATTAGCTCTCCAACTTTTCCCTCTTGGACCAATTGAGGGAATTCTATGCTAAACACCCGGGACTGAAACTAATTGCCAAAGTACAGAGGGATACTACAATGCAACAGAAATTTATCCTAAGGTCTGGTCTACTCTATTTTCAGGACCGGATTTTTATCCCCAATGAGTCCGAGCTTCATCCCTTACTATTAGAGGAATTTCACTCCTCTCCCTTAGGGGGCCACTCAGGTATAAAAGCTACTTTATCTAGGCTGTCTGCTGCATTTTATTGGCCTGGCATGCATGCTTCTGTGAAGAAATTTGTGAATCAGTGTGCAATTTGTCAACATAATAAGTACAGCACCCACACCCCTTATGGACTCCTACAACCACTACCTATTCCCAGTCAAGTTTGGGAAGAAATCTCGATGGATTTCATTACCAACCTGCCAAACTCAGCTGGAAAGACTGCTATCTGGGTGGTGGTTGACCGCTTGACAAAATTTGCCCACTTTGTAGCTTTACCTTCAGCCGTTACGGCATCATCTCTGGCCTCCACCTTCTTGAGTGAGATATATCGCCTACACGGAGCACCAAAAACCATCATCAGTGATAGGGATAAAATCTTCATCAGTAAATTCTGGAAAGAATTATTTAAAGCTTTGGGTACCACTCTTGCATACAGCAGCTCTTATCACCCACAGACAGATGGACAAACAGAGGTACTCAACAGGTGCTTGGAGATATACCTGAGATGTTTTGTCAGCGAGGAACCAAAACACTGGACCAGATTCTTGCCCTTGGCCGAATATTGGTATAATTCGTGCTTCTATTCAGCCATCGGAATGACCCCATTCGAAGCCTTGTATGGCCGCAAGCCTCCACGTTTGGTTGACTACATCCCCGGAAGCTCCAAAATCGCCTCATTGGATGAAAACCTAGCGCAGAGATCTCAAATCCTGAAACTGTTGCGCTTTAACCTAACAAGGGCCAGGAATCGCATGACTCAATTGGCTAATTCAAAACGAACAGACATGCAATTTGAAGAGGGTCAATGGGTGTACCTGAAGCTACAACCCTACCGCCAAAGCTCAGTCAAGAAGCGCGAGTCACAGAAGCTAGCCAAGCGCTATTACGGTCCATTTCGAGTTCTCCGCCGCCCGGGTCCAAGTGACCTACGAGCTCGAACTTCCCGCATCCGCGCGCATCCACCCCGTCTTCCATGTCTCGCTCCTCAAGGCGTGTCACGGACAACCTTGGCTCGGGTCTCACCCCTACCCCTAATCGGAACCGAGCTCCAAAACGAATTCCAGCCTCCGGTTATTTTGGATCGCCATTTGGGTGGTGACTAAGAAAGGGGATCGTGAAGAGCTGTTGGTTCAATGGCGGGGACAACAAGTGGAAGAGGCAACTTGGGAATCTCGGACATCGCTTGAAGCCGAGTTATCCCACTTTAGATCTTGAGGACAAGATCTCTTCCGGGCGAGCGGCGGTAATGTTGCAGTGCAGAGAGGCCCAACACAATCTCACTACCCACAAGTCAAGTCAGCAACATTGGGCCCGAAAATAGAAATATTAAGCCCAAAAGAAATGTGAGAATGCCAGCTCGCTACAGTGATTAGAAACACCGAATCTGCCAAGAAGGAATTTAAATAGCTGTTAGTTAAGATTTTATTCATAGATCCTAAATTCTAGGGAGCAGTTATCATATGTAATCCATTATTAAATATCCATGAATGAATGAAACAAGGCAGAGAAGAAAGTTTAATCAGTTTCCTCCCCTGTTCTTAGGAGAGCAGTTTCCCCTCTCGAATTGGGAACATTAATTACACTAGAATTGTTAACACCAAGCCAGGACTCAAAATAGCAGGAAACCACAGTTCCATAAAGCTAAACCAAGATAGACGAAAGAATCCCTACCAGAACTGAAACAAGAAGGCATAACCAAAGAAAGCCAACAACAAAATATTACATCCAAGAAACCAAAGAGCCAAGAAACCGAAAGCCAATCCAAGAGAAACCACCTACAAACTCCAAGAAAACCTTCTCCCCCACAACGCCGGAAAACAGAATATGTAGATGTATATCTACATATTATCATTCTTAATTTTAAAAAGTGTTCCAGAATCAAATATTTTGTTTGATCTTTTGGCTTGAAATAGTTTTTGCTTAATATTTTGAATTTTGAATCTTTCCTTAAAAAAGGACTTTCAGTTCTAGGATCCATTAGTCTAATTTGGTTCACTTAAGCTATTAAGCAAACAAGATATATTCTTTTCCAAATTCTAAAAACTAGACTTTGATCCGTGTTCGCACGGGATAAATCATAATTTTTTTTTTCTTCATATTTATATGAATACAATAGAAAATAAAAAAGATATGATAACAACACGTGGAAACTAACACATGACAAATTTTTCTTGAATAGGGGATTGTTTGTATTATTTATAAAATATAAATATGGATAAATCATTTATATATATATATATATATATATATATATATATATATATATATATATATATATATATATTACAACAGGTAAACATTTCACGCATACATAATAGATAAGAAAAAAATAGTAAGAACAAAATTATTTAGTGTCGTTATTAAGAAGATAAAGTTATTAAAAAACAATAACTTAGTGATAAAGTTATTAATTAGTCAGAAATGGGTTTTACGTGCAGTTTTCATGAATTTGTCATTATAAACTATTTTTTTAATGACTAATATTCATTGGCTACAGAATTTTCAAGTTAGATGATGAATTATTGATAATTAATTTGTTACCCCTAATTAATAGCCACTAAAACAAATTTTGGTGCAGTGGCAAAACTATATTGCATAGGGGATATAATTGTATTGTTTATAGATAGATAGATAAATTTAATAATTAGATAAGATTAGTTACTTTAAACTTTCAATTTCAATTTTGGTAATTTTCATTCGATTTTTATTTTTAGTTTGTTAAGTTTATAAATACAATAATAAATCGGAAAATTGTAGTGTTGATACTTGGTACATGACACATGGCATCATTTCATGTATGGGAAAGATGACACATGAGAAAACTATATTGTATAGAGGATAGAACTGTATTGTTTATAGATAGATTTCAACTTTGATAAGATTTACGTAAATACATATTATATGACCTTAAATTTGAAATAAAAATATTAATAAATTTAATAATTAGATAAGATTAGTTACTTTAAACTTTAAATTTCAATTTCGATAATTTTCATTCGATTTTTATTTTTAGTTTGTTAAGTTTATAAATACAATAATAAATCGAAAAATTGTAGTGTTGACACTTGGCACATGGCGACATTTCATGCATAGGAAAGATGACACATGGCAAAATTACATTGTATAGGGATAAAATTGTATTGTTTATAGATAGATATATAGATAGATACTGACGAAAAGCTTATTATTATTATTATTATTATTATTATTATTATTTAATGTTTAGTTATTTTTTTTTTGAAAAAGTGGGGTTATTTGGTACCAATTTTTTTTTGTGACAAAGTGAATACAAATATAGCTTGAAATGAAAACAAGAGGTAAAAATGAAATGAAAACCCTCTGTAAGTACCTTCCAATTTGATTTTTTTTTTTTTTAAACCCTTAAAAATCGCAACTTGGCCCAGTCCAGTATGAAAACCAACCCATGATGAATTAAAAGTTTAAAACGGACGAGACCAAAGCTTATTTGACGCCGGTCAATCCTAGATATCAAAGAAAGAAAATAATATAACATCATATATATTAAAATAATTTTTTTTTGAATAATAAATAATTTTTAGAAAATATTATATTAATTTAGTACAATAAAAATTTTAAAATATTGAGAGTAAAATAAATTTGAGAAAATATCTTTAGGAGCTGAAAAATGTTAAAGCAATTATTTTTAAAAAAAAATACTAAAAAAATCCTTCAAAAAAAAAAAGTGAAAGACTAAAATTGAGAAACTTCAAATTATATATGATGACTTCATTTATTTAAACAAATGACTTCGATTAGTGGAGCTAATTGTAAAAAATAGTGAAAATACGTACTCCACATGCCAGATTGAAGTAGACAAATCTTTCATGTAAAAGAAGTAGACATATCTTTTAAAATATAGTATAATAGATCTTGAGTATTTATACACATAATATACATATTATTTAATATTTATAGAATTTTATTAATTGATTATAACTTTTTTTGGGTTATCATGATATAGGTGCGAAGTATCCATCGACTTCGCCGGTAACTAATCTTCGCCGGGGAACCTGATGACGATCCGGCAAGTGTACCGTTTCGTTGCAACTAATAAAACACAGTAAGCAAATACCGAGATCGAACACAAGGATTGGAAGACCAATTTAACCAATTTTAATAAGGAATTTCAAAGCGTTTGACCAAGTCAAAGAAAAGTAGTTATCAAGGGAGAGAAAATTAAATCAAAGATTAAATAAAAACAACTAATTTAATATACTAAAAGATTGTGATGAGATTTGATTATGATTAAGGCTCTAAGGTTACAAATCCACATATCCTATCAAGCAAGTTACCCAATGGTTTATCTCCTTATCCCTATGTTCAATTTAATTTATTTGTCAACCTGGAACCCTTAATTATTCTAATGTCACTTCCGATTTTCAAAAGGAATCATTTACGATTGCAAGTTGTCAATTTCCCAATCTATTCAACCCACAATTAGATTTATTAAGTTCTTGGTTCCCTATAGCGATTGCATCGCTTTCCTATTCTATCCCTAGTAATATTCAAATGATGATCTTAATTCAAGTCCTAAGTACAAATCGTCTCCCAGCCTCAGCGCAATAGACTATTTAACCACTAGCCACATGATTAACACAAACAAAACAGAATTAAGAAACAAGAAAAGAGACAAGGGTATAAGAAAATATTACTTGGTTAACTATGCCATCAAAGTTGGCTTCATCGTTCCCTTAGAAAAAGAGGATTAGTTCCTCATAGAGACGAAAACAACGAACAAAGTAATGAAAGTATTCATCCTTCAAGAAACTGACTTAAAACACACTACACAGCTCCAAGCTAACGAGGATTACAACTCACAATAAAAACTGCCCCTTCTAACCTCAAACAAGCTATTTATAAAATTTGGGATCTGCGCGCGCTCGTGGGGGAGCAAGGATTCGAGAGGCGAATCTTAAGTCGGCGCCAGTTCAAATTTGGATGTCTCGCGAGGCGAGACAAAATGGTCTTCAATTCATTGAGTCTGCCTCGCGAGGCGAGGCTGAATGGCTGCCTGCTACTACTTAATCTGCTCCTCTGGCTAGCGAGGTAAATGACCAATTTTTGCCTTTTTTGCTTGTTTTCTTCATTTTTCCTAACTTCCTCGAACTTCACTTTTAACCTGAAATTAGAGGTAGCATTAAATGCTTTATTTTGATAAGAAAATAGAAGAAATTACTAAAAATTATTCATAAGACTCAAAAGTGTTGCTTGTGAACAATTAAAGTCAAATTTGGGCTAAAACGAGAATGAACTCGTACAATTGGTATCAGAATTGAGGTCTTTCTAGTCATAAAACTATATGAACCAAAAGTTTATCAACATACCCCAAACTTAAACTTTGCTTGTCCCCAAGCAAACTAACAAATTGAAAGACTCAAAACTAGGTAAGCTCGATGGACTTAATCACCCTTGCCCCAAATTTCATGCAATCTCATCAATTCACTTTCAATCAATGTTTTCCCTTTCTTTACTTTAATTAATGAACCCCCAATTTCATCTACTTTCAAACCATGAGAATTATATCAATCATACACTCATCACTCTAAGTAAAGGATCAAAGTCACATACAAAAGGGAGATCACCAAATTCAAATAATTGCCTTCCTCACAAGGGCATTTAGTAATTCACTCATTCGCTCAATTTGTCAAGGTTTTCAACTTTTCGCTCAAAATAACATTTCAAGTCACCTTCCATGGATTTGATCTTCATCTAAACAAAGTTCCCACAAAAACATGTTTACATCATCAAAAGGTCTTTCATAGGTTGTAATGGGGCCTGGCTAAAGGTAGGATATACAAAGGTACTAGGCTTAAGTCCCTAGTAATTTAAGAGAGCATGAATCTTTTTACACTTATTTTTCACTCTAATTCCTTTTTCCATTCTTCTTTTTCACTCTTTGGGTGGCTACAACCTATTTCGTTTGTCACCATTTTATTCATTATATATATAGATAGCCCTTTGGCTTCAACCTTTTTTGCCTTTTCTCTTTCTCAACCAAAACAACATGATAAACTTTGTAGTCACCCCAAACTTCGTTTCCAAACAACACTTACATTGCTAAATTTTCATGCTCTTCTAAATCCCAGGATTGGGTTAACATGGTTTGAAGTTGGCACATGCAAACACAAGAAGGGGGGTTTAATTGTGTTTGTTAATTATTTTCGCAAAAACCCTTTTGAACAACTTTTTCACAAGTAGAAGATAAAAAGATTAAGCATACAAGAAATCATTTTTAAAAGATCAACAAAAGCAATATCAAAACCCCACAGTTAGTATAAGCAAATAAACTGAAGAGTTTAGGGATAGAAAATTCACGCAAGAGATTTTATCCTGGATCACTCTCTTCCAACCAAGAGCTACGTCCAGTCACTTCGACTTGAAGGATTTTTCCACTATTTCTCCAAATAGATTACACAACAAGTATTCAACACCTCTTCAGGCTACAAGTATTCCTTTCTTACCAAGCCTCTTCAGGCTCTAACTCTATCACAGAGATTTAAAAGTTGATCTTCTTAACTCACTAAGTGTGAGAGTATGACAGTTTAAGATCAGGTGAATAATACAACAATATTCAAACTAAAAGATTACAGACTTTTGCTTTTGAAAGAATGAAAGAATAAGAGTTTGTCTTCACAAGAAATGTATTGGCAGAGGTTGGGCTAGAAAAAGTTGGTTCTTCAATATCTTAGGTCTTCTATTTATAGTGACCTTCTTCTTCTCTTGTAGTTCTTCAACGGTTACTTTGAATAATCCTGTTTAGAGATAGCATTAAATGCATGATATCCGTTGATACTGATAGCTTGATTTTGGAGAGTTGAAAAGTATCCTTGGTTATCAGAAAATTACAAAATGGAGGCTCACTGTTCTTAGCAATTGTACCTTACAAACTTTCTTTCCTCCTTTGTGTATAACCCAGCTTTTGTTCAGCAATAAAGATGTCATCGTACAGACCATTTTGCAATTCCAATTGTACTATTTACTTTTTGTATTTCCTCGATAGTACTATGAATTTTCTCAAGGGAAACAGGACATTAAATCGAATAAAGACAAATGAGAAGAACAAATATTCATTTGAAATAAATATCAATCATTTTAAATAAATTCATTGTGGACCAGATTGCATTAAATTCATTCAAAGTAGTAAAGATATAAAACATATACACCCGTCTACTTAGTTTTAAGAACGCATCTATACAAGATTTTAATTCTGCTCGTCCACTAATGTGGTAGAAGCGCTCGTCCACTAATGTGGTAGAAGCGCTCATCCACTAAAGTCTTTGGACTTGCTAAGTCCTTAGAGAAGCTCCGTCCAGTGACGTGGCACTATGAACTTCTACTGTATTTAGTTTAGGCACTATGGATGTATATTTGAGTTACAAGGATAGCCCTCGTCTGCTGACGTGGCAAGATGGACGCGCTTATTTTCAAGTCTTTAGACTTGCTATACCTAACAAGTTATTTAGGTATTCATTTATAGCGTCGTCTACCAAGGAAAAAACCAGTCTACTTATCAATTAAAATATAAATAGTTTAAATAACCTTTGGACGGGTAATTCTTTGCACGAGTCCAAGCATTGTATATCTTATATTATTTTGGATATCCCTGCATAAACTGAACTCACTTGTTAGATCTCAACTAACATTTTGCCAAGCAAATTTAATCCTTTTGTTAACATCAAAACTTAGAGATTAAATAAACCATAATCACTTTGGTTCCAACAATCTCCCCCTTTTTGATGATGACAAAAACTGATTAAATTTAAATAGCAAAGTCTAAGAGAGCTTGCAAGGCTCCCCTTAAGACAAAGCATTCAAATACTTAAGCAGACTAACAGATAGGTACAAACACTTATCATTCTTTAGAATTGATATAAACACAAGTATATCAGAGCAATATTTATCAAGGCAAATAATATAAGTGAAGTAGATCAATTTATCAAGTAGATGCAAATGCAAATGCAAATGCAAACACATACAAGCTTTTTAACAACTGACTTTATATATAATTTTCTTTATTTTCCTTTCTCCCCTTTTTTGTCATCAGCCAAAAAGGTAAAAAGGGAGTGGACCATCATTGTCAGCAAAATAAAATAAGAAAGAAGAGATTCTAAGAATAAGGAGGTGGTGGAGGGGGTTGGTTTGGATTTTGATTTTTGTGAAATTCCATCAGCAAGGCCAGCATTTGAGTCACCATGGCATTTGTAGGGGCCAAGGTATCTTGCACTTGCTTTTGTACTCTTTCTTCAATTTGTTGTGCCATCTTCTCAGTCTTCTCTTCAACTATCTTCCCAACCTTATCATCAACAATTCTGCCAATGATGTCTTCAAGATTGGATGGCAAGGATAATTGTCTTGAGCTCTCAGCAGAGTCTGAGATAGTGTCTTGAGCTTGGGCTGGAGGATGAACCATAGCAAGAGCTAATGGTTGAGAAGATGTCTTAGCAGACTCAGCACCATGCTTTGATGCACATATCTCACCAGACTGCTCTGTCAGAGTTGGCTCAACAGAAGCAACAACATCAGGTAAAGGAGTTGAAGGCTCGGAAACAGGTTTTGAAAAGATTTCTACATTCAGCTCAGGGCCTTCCACAACTAGTTCTTCAGATGTATGCTCAGAGGATGAGGTTGAAGCTGTGGCAAAAGTAGATTGTATAACTGGCTCTGGGATATCCTTTGCCCATCTGACAGGGTAGACAAATTCCATATTTCTGCTATTGATAGGAAGTCCCCAGAGGTATTTATATATCATGTATCTAAAGTGCGAGAGTCCACACTTTCCCCTGGCCTTAGGAATATCTTCCTTTTCTTCATCAGACAATCCAGAGGAAGATGCCTCTCTGGTGCAGTGAATTAAGTGTGACTTCCAAAAATCAGCAGCTTTGTGCTCATCGATTAACTCAATAGATTCCTTATTTAGAAGGAAATCCTTCATTGAGTAATCAAAAGTTTCTTGATCAAGGTCAAGCAATGCTGACTCAGCTTCAAGCATCAGTTCCTTGAACCTTCTGTTTTTTAAGTCCTTGTCCTTGTTGAGATCCAGCATTGTCAATATCGGACGGATTCTGTAAGGCTTGATTCCAATCCTGGTTGTTTCCTTATGCCTCAGCCAGGATGGAGGAACAGAATTTGCAGCTCTATCAGCTATGAGTTGGCTGAACTCCCATTTCAGCATATCAAAGCAGAGTTGATCCATGAACAAATCAGCAGCCCTCCCTTAGATTTTGGGATGCTCAAAGGACATCCATTTTGTGTCCCTTGGCATGATCATGGGGACATGCTTAGATGATCTAGCTCTCTTCTCAGGAATAATAGGAAGATTCTTCCTCATGGGGTCAGTCTCCCAGATGGGTATAATGTGTCTCTCGACTCCATTAGTAATTGGCATGAATGGAGGAGTTTTGACAAAGTTTGGGTAAATTTTCTTTGGGGGGGGGGGGGGGGGGATTTGGCTAAAGGTAGGTGGGTGACTGTTGTGACTCTGGCAAGTGTACCGGGTCGTCGCAAGTAATAAAAGAAACACGGTAAGTAATTACCGAGGTCGAACTCAGGGATTGGGCTACCAATTCGACTAATCCGTGGGAAATTCGATACGTTGGTCAAGCGAGAGAAGGTGGTTGAGAAAGAGAGATTAATATATAAAATTCAATTAACAAATCTAATGAAATAATTAACTAAAATCAGAAATTAAAATATCCAAGGTCACAAATCCACCTACCCAATATGTACACCCAAGTGATGATGAATTCCTCCCTAAGTTCAATTACAATGTCAACCGGGACCCCTAAATTCTCCTAAATCCACTCTCGTGCTCATTAGGATGTATTCGACGATTGGATTAATTACTTGTTCGGTCTCATAACCCAAATCTCAAATTCTATTAAACCTTGTTCCCTATATGGTTGCACTAATCAAATAAATCCACGGTCGTGCTCATTATTCGATTAATGATTCCAATTCAAGTTCTAAAACGCGCCTCGCCGTTTGGCCTCAAACACGTTAACTAGTTAATCACGCAACACATATGATTAACACAATCAATTCAGAATTGGAAAACATTTATGATCCCGATTCAAGTTCTAAAACGCGAATCGCCGTTAGGCCTCAAATACGTTTAACTGATTAATCACGCAAAACATATGATCAAACATTCAAATCAGAATCGGAAAACAAGAATTGAATTAAAGGAGAAAGACATACATCATATAGAATCTACACTGCTATGGGTGGCTTCATCGTTCCCTCGGACGAGGGGATTAGTTCCTCATGCTCATAGACAAGCGATCGGACATAACCTCCATGAGAAAAAGGGAGACGCAGCTCCAAAGAGAAAAGAAACTACCCTAAACGCTACTCTAAACAGTGGAAAACTACTCGATTCGCGGCCCTCCAAAAGCCCTACAGCCTCCTAAAGTTGGATCCTCCTCTATTCTGATCTGCAACAGCCTTTAAATAGGATTACTGATATGCGCTCGTTCGCGAGGCGAGCAGCCTTTCGCGAGGCGAGAATTAAAATTGGCACGCTTTCAATTTGAACTCTCGCGAGGCGAAAGTGCGTTCGCGGGGCGAGTCTTCAATTCTAGGCTGTGACCTTCATCACGGCTGGGCCGTGATGGTCTTTGTCTTGCAGGTCCTCGTGATCTCGCGAGGCGAGACACCTCTCGCGTGGCGAGACTGAAGTGATGACTTTTGGTTCTTTGTTGACTTTCAGGCTCGCGGGGCGAGCATTCACTCGCGAGGCGAGTGTCTCCAGACTTGCAATTTCCACTGCTTTTCGACTTTCCTTGACTCCCGGAGCTTCACTTATTTAACCTGAAACAACAAAAGCACCCACAAGCGTGATTCTATTCAAAATAACCTAAAAACTACACAAAATACCAAAAAATGAGTCAAAGTCCAACTTAGGAACAAAACAAGGCAAATTTGGGCGAAAACGAGAGTGAACTCGAATAAATAGGCACATGAACCCTAGTTCATCTAGTCATAAAACTAGATAAGCCAGAGGCTTATCAAAATACCCCAAACTTAAGCCTTGCTTGTCCCCAAGCAAGCTTAAAACTCAAAAACGACTCAAGACTTGGCAAGCCTAAAGGAATCAATCGATTTCGCACAAATTTAATGCAACTTTACAAAACAGTTTTTCTCCAATGATCTCCCCCCTACATCAATGAAATCCCCACATTCATTTACTTTAAACCATTGAGAACTTCATCATTCATGCAATCATTAGTCTAAGTTGAGGATCAGGGTCACACACAAAAGGAAGATCACCAATTTCAAACAACTGCCTTCCTCACAAGGGTATGTAAAATTTCACTCATTCGCTCAAGTTTGTCTAGGTTATCAACTTTTTCACTCAATTTCACATATCAAGAGCACTTCCCATGAATTTGATTTTCATCTCAAACGTAGTTCCCACGAAAACATATATGCAACATCAGAAGGTCTTTTAAAGGTTGTAATAGGGCCTGGCTCAGGGTAGGATAATGAAGGATATTTAGGCTTAAGTCCCTAGAAACTAAGAGAGCATGAGCATTTTGACACTTTTTCCACTCAAATTCCTTTTTCATTTTTCTTTTTGTCTCGGGTGACTACAGCCTTTTTCCTTCTTGAATTGCCCCTTTTCTTTTGGCAATTTATTTTGAATATATATATATATTTTTTTATTGCCTTGGGTTTCAACCTTTATTTTCTTTTTCTCACCCCCAATATGACACATCACCTTGTAGCCACCCCAAACTTAGTTTCTCACAACCTTTCTCTTGCTCATTTCCATGCTCTCCTAATCCTAAGATTGGGTTAACATGGTTTTTCAGATTTTGGCTCGTAATGTAGGGTCATCAAGAAACAATAGGTCGATTGGACTCAATTTGGCTAACTAGGGAACATGCATTAGGGATGGTTCTTTTCAGGCCAAGTAGTTATTCAAAGAAAATTGCCTAAATCATTTGATGCAACACATAAACATGCAAACCATATAGAGATTCAAGCAAATTCGGGAAAGTGCAACTTAACAGTGATTCACACATTCAAAAACAGAGTTGGAGGCTCAAATCCTCACCTGGACATTTTCGCAAATTGTTTGACCGAGATACGATTCCTAGTGTGTGCACCCCCTCACCCCAAACTTATCATAAATCAAGTAATCACAATAAAATTCTCAAAGTTCAGTTTTCAATTTTTAAGTGGGGATAAACTTTTCTAATTTCAGAACTTAGGGGGAAATCATCGATGGTCAAAATAATTCATGCAATCAATCTATGCTCAATTTAATCAAAATCCAACAAGCTTGCCGACACGACATTCATACAACAACTCTTGATCTTCTCAAATTATTCAAGAGTGACAAACAAAACAAAAACAAAAACACACACACAAACACACATAACACAAGTGAAGGATAAGAAATTTTTATCTTAGTGGGATCCGCGCGGACCCCATGTTTGCGGCTGGCTCTCCTTCCTCTTTCCATTTTTCTACTGCCCCGCTTCACAGCGGGGCTAGTTTCGACCTCATCCTTGCCCAATTGATTAACCCTTGTAGTTCCGGGCACTCCACATAATTCCATCACAAGCAAACATGAATGTTAAGCAATATATCATAAGAAATAACAGTGATCCATGTCTACTAGTAACAAGTCAGTATATAAAAAAAATAGTTTCTAGCTAGCAAAATAATATACAACCATATCGAATCATCCTAGCTAGAACTGAAAACAAAAAGTACAGGGGCCCGGATCAAGTGTCGAAATCGATGTCGTCCACCGGGTCACCCTGGTCCTGTGGTGCCTGCTCCTCCTCTGGGTCCTGTGGCATACCACCCTGGTCCTCTGGATAGTCCTGCCACCCAAGTCGAGGGGACAGCTCCTCCTCGGAGGGGTATACTGGCACCCGACCCTCCTGCTGGGCCAATGCCATCGCTCTGAAAAACTCCCGCATCACCTCATTATCCCTCCTCAAAGCCTGCTGGTTCTGCAAGAGCAGAGTCATGTCTGATGATCGTGGCCTCTGAGTGGGTAAGGGTGGCGGCCTCCTAGGTGCGGCAGGGGCTACATAGCAGAAGCGCCGGATGTAATCCTGATCAATCGGCTGCCTCGGCACCTTCTCCATCATCCTACTTACCGGTATCCCCGCCCGGCGGATAAGCTCGGTGATCAGCTGTCCGTGTCCCAGACTCTCCTTCAGCGCTCGGGAGTTTGCCTTCATCTGTATGTCTGCGGCAATGACTCCTCCCACATTAATAGTGCTACCTGTCAAGATGCCATACAGTAAGTGGGCTCTGGCGGCGGTGACTGTGGACTCATGCGAGCTCACTCGTAAGTTGGCGTGTAAGAACGCCGACCAGACCTTGGCATCCGGGGTGAGGTCCTGTCTCCTAAGTCTCAGGAGGTTCCCAGATGTCCCCATTTCCCAGGCAGCTCCTGGGACACAGCATGTGTCTAAGATGGCCTGAGCAAGTGCCTCATCTGCTGGGAGCTGCTCATAGTCGCAGGGCTCCTCTCCAATGGGGATCCCCAAACATGAGTTAATGTCTGCAGCTGTGAAAGTGATGGGGACCCCCTGAACCTCTGTAACGCAACTCGGGTCTGTGACCTCGAGTTTGAGAGCGTTGGCATAGAACTCCTGCACCAGTTTAATATCATATCGGTGCGGGAGGTCAGCCAACATCTCCCAACCTCGGTCGCGAATCCGCTCTCGGACACTGGCATAGTCCTGCCCCACGAGGGACACACGCCTCTCTAGAACCATCTCCTTCCTCACAACCAAGTTCCAATGCTCCCTGTGATCAGGAGAGCGGAACCTGGGGAGTAGGAGTTGGCCCTAGAGGAGCCGCCTGCCCCGAAGGCAACACTACATCATCGCCGGAGCAGATGCGCGCTTCTTGCTGATTTGACCATTTGCCAAGACGGTTGCTCTTAGGCGGAGCCATACCTGAAAATCAGAAAAGTCCCAATGCAGTTTATATTTAGCAATTTAGAATAAAACCCAGGCACATTACAGTATTAACCCCCCACTGTCCTACTGTCATACAGATCTGCAATAAAAATCATGACAGTATCCCCACTATTTTCATAACACTCAGAGCAGAGACTATGCCTAGCAGCATTCCTAAGACTATATCAGTTCATGAACATGGCCTCTACCCTATTACCAGTCATAACAATGAATTTCGTGCACAGTGTGTGTAGAGACTGTTTGCATTCCTAAGAACAAGTTAAAGTCAAGTGAGTGTTCTTACCTTGCAGAGAAAAATGCGTGATAGTGAGAGTGAACTGAGTGAATGGACGTGGGGTAGTGTGTGGTAGTGATGGGTGATGAGTGTGAGAGAGAAAGAGAGACAGAGAGAGAGAGTGTCTCACAGTCTGAGAGAGAAGAAGGAGAGGGAAGGTCGCGCGAGTGCCGCGCGGCCGCTCGCGGGGCTTTATAATTTTCCTCTTTCGCGAGGCGAGTGTATACTAGCGACGCGAATTTTAAAATTATGCCCCAATTTGAAAACCCTAATTGCAGATTCGCGAGGCGAGAAAACACTCGCGAGGCGAATCTGGATTCTTGTTCTTCCCATTTTCCAGAATCGCGAGGCGAGTAGTATCTCGCGAGGCGAATCTGGAATTTCCAGAAAGCTGCTGATGCCCAGATTCGCGTGGCCATCATGAGCTCGCGAGGCGAGCCTCTGTTTTTTTATTTTTTTTTATTTTTTTAGAACAGAAACTATAAATAGATAAGGATATGTAGCTTGGGTTGCCTCCCAAGTAGCGCTTGTTTAACGTCCCGAGCCTGACTTATTAAGAAGCATCCACCTGGATCCCATAGTCTATGGTACAGGGGCCAAGAGACGCTCATCATATCAAATCCTCCACCCGGATCAAATGGTAATTGGAGTGGAGATCGTAGCAACAATATGACCTTATCATCAACTCCACCCAGCCAGTGTGTGAAAACTCCATTGACCTCTTCAATTATGAACTCACTTCCTCTCGGGTCAAATGGTGTCTTCAAGAGGAAGTGTGCCAGACAAGTGGGAGGGTCTATCTTACCGGTGTCCACACATGCATGCAAGCCAACATATTTATTTAACGCATCAAAATCAGGTTGCTTGGCAAGCATGGTGCACTCCTCTCCCACCTTATTTGCATTTTGCTCTCTACCCCCTTGCTCCAGTGCCTTGTCCCTTGCCAACTCCTCTTCCTCTGGTTGCTCTTCCTCCTCATGTGGTTGTTTCGGGGCCATGTCACTTGCCAATTCCTTTTTCTCCGGTTGTTCTTCCTCAACATGTGGTAGTTCTTCCTCAACTCCTTGAGAACTAGTTACATCCCAGTCATATCCCAACACCCCACTGCTTCTAGTTGTTGTGGCATTGCATTGATTCTTAGGGTCGTTCTTGGTATCAATTGGGAGAGTCTCTGGGGGACACTCATTTAGTTGTTTTGTGAGATGGGCAATCTGCATCTCTAGATTCTGAAGTGCCACCCCTGTCTGAGTTGCCAACTTATCAATTGTCGCATTCATCTTCTCAAAAGATGTGGTCATGTGATTGACAACTTCTCAAGAGCCAACTCCCAGGGGTTGTGGTTGCCAATTTTGTTGAGGTTGTGGCTGCCGAGGCTAGACCATCGTCAGCATTACTCCAAGCAAACTCCGGATGGTCTCTACTCATACCACCCCAATACTGATTCTGACTCTGATAGTTGTTCTGGGGCACGCTGTCATTATGCCATGGTTCCACATATACTTGAGGGAAGTAGAACGGACAACTCCAAGTGTCATGGTTCCCATCACAATATTCGCAACCAGGAAGCATTCCTTCGTGTACCTCGCATACAAAACAAGGCAAGACCAAGTGGAATCAAAGAAGTAGAGAGAGATAGTAGAAAATAAAAAGAAAATAATAAAAATAAAAATAAAATAAGAACAAAAATAACTTAACCAAATAATCAAACTCCCCTAAAATCAGAAAAATTGGTTGTGCCAATTCCCCGGCAACGGCGCCAAAAACTTGTTGTGACGCCGGCAAGTGTACCGGGTCGTCGCAAGTAATAAAAATAACACGGTAAGTAATTACCGAGGTCGAACTCAGGGATTGGGCTACCAATTCGACTAATCCTTGGTAAATCCGAGACGTTGGTCAAGCGAGAGAAGGTGGTTGAGAAAGAGAGATTAATATCTAAAATTCAATTAACAAATCTAATGAAATAATTAACTAAAATCAGAAATTAAAATATCCAAGGTCACAAATCTACCTACCCAATATGTACACCCAAGTGATGATGAATTCCTCCCTAAGTTCAATTACAATGTCAACCGGGACCCCTAAATTCTCCTAAATCCACTCTCGTGCTCATTAGGACGTATTCGACGATTGGATTAATTACTTGTTCGGTCTCATAACCCAAATCTCAAATTCTATTAAACCTTGTTCCCTATATGGTTGCACTAATCAAATAAATCCACGGTCGTGCTCATTATTCGATTAATGATTCCAATTCAAGTTCTAAAACGCGCCTCGCCGTTTGGCCTCAAACACGTTAACTAGTTAATCACGCAACACATATGATTAACACAATCAATTCAGAATTGGAAAACATTTATGATCCCGATTCAAGTTCTAAAACGCGAATCGCCGTTAGGCCTCAAATACGTTTAACTGATTAATCACGCAAAACATATGATCAAACATTCAAATCAGAATCGGAAAACAAGAATTGAATTAAAGGAGAAAGACATACATCATATAGAATCTACACTGCTATGGGTGGCTTCATCGTTCCCTCGGACGAGGGGATTAGTTCCTCATGCTCATAGACAAGCGATCGGACATAACCTCCATGAGAAAAAGGGAGACGCAGCTCCAAAGAGAAAAGAAACTACCCTAAACGCTACTCTAAACAGTGGAAAACTACTCGATTCGCGGCCCTCCAAAAGCCCTACAGCCTCCTAAAGTTGGATCCTCCTCTATTCTGATCTGCAACAGCCTTTAAATAGGATTACTGATCTGCGCTCGTTCGCGAGGCGAGCAGCCTTTCGCGAGGCGAGAATTAAAATTGGCGCGCTTTCAATTTGAACTCTCGCGAGGCGAAAGTGCGTTCGCGGGGCGAGTCTTCAATTCTAGGCTGTGACCTTCATCACGGCTGGGCCGTGATGGTCTTTGTCTTGCAGGTCCTCGTGATCTCGCGAGGCGAGACACCTCTCGCGTGGCGAGACTGAAGTGATGACTTTTGGTTCTTTGTTGACTTTCAGGCTCGCGGGGCGAGCATTCACTCGCGAGGCGAGTGTTCGTTCCAATCTGCAATTTCCACTGCTTTTCGACTTTCCTTGACTCCCGGAGCTTCACTTATTTAACCTGAAACAACAAAAGCACCCACAAGCGTAATTCTATTCAAAATAACCTAAAAACTACACAAAATACGAAAAATGAGTCAAAGTCCAACTTAGGAACAAAACAAGGCAAATTTGGGCGAAAACGAGAGTGAACTCGAATAAATAGGCACATGAACCCTAGTTCATCTAGTCATAAAACTAGATAAGCCAGAGGCTTATCAGTGACTAAAGGCCCTAAATTATTGTACATTTGAGAAGGTACGGTTTTGGTTAGTTGACACTTAGGTTAGGTAAGTAGAGGGGTTCAACAGATTGGCTAACTTCTTCCTCATATTCAGGTAGAGGAAACCATCTGTTTAGGATGAGTTCTGGTTCATGTGGAATGGTGTGGAAGAGTATTTTCCGTTCTCTCTGTACTTTGGCCCAATTTTCAGATTTGCCAGCATAGAGAGTGGAAGAGGGAATTATGGGTGGAAATAAACTTTTCAAGGGTTTTGGAAATCTATATGTGGTAGTGATGAGGGTGGTGATTGTGGCAGGGTAGGAACATAAGCATTATTCACATCATATGGAGCAGAGAAATTATCATCAAGAGTTGTCAAATTTGATACTAATTAATCTACCGCTAACCTAACAGGGCCATTAGCAGAGATTACTACCTTAGAAGTCAAGGTTGTTCTAGCCCTCTTTGATGGTTGCCTTTTCTTCTTAGCAATTGGACCAGCAACAACAGCAGTCTGGTTTTCAAGAATAGCAGCAATAGGGAGTTTATCATCGTCTTCTTCTTCAGACGTAATGACTTTCCTTGCCCTCTTTGGTACAGGAGGACGAGTAGCACCAGAGGATACAAAGGGGACCGATCTTCTAGTAGTCCTCTTGGGAAGGGGTTGCCTCACAACCACAGTCTTTCTCTTGGTTCCTTTCTTCAAACCAAGAATTACAGCTTCATTGGCTTCAAGTGACTCTTCCTTAACCTTCATTTTCTCTTCAAGCTTTGCCAACTCCACTTGCTTGTAAGTGCTGAGTTGCATGCCACTAAGATTAACTCGGCCAAAGTCAATAGCTTGCAATCCTTTCTCACGAAGGAGTCTTTCTTGTTCATCTTTAGGCTTTGCACTTAGAATATCGTACACGCCTTGTTGCTTGAGAATTTTTGATAGAAGATGAGTGAAGGTAATGTGAGAAGCCATTCTTTGTTGGTAATGGAATCCTTGAAGCAATGAAATATGATCCATGGAAGGTTAATCTTGGTTTCAAAAACCAGATGGCACGGACAGAATTTGTGAAGAGCTGATAAATTGTCCTTAGAGCCAATCTTATGCCGCACCACCTTGTTCAGAATCTGGTGAAGAATTCTGATGTGATCTTTCATCTCAGATAATTTCCAAGAATGATTTCTCACGCTATCTTGCTTCATAAGGGTAACAGCTATTGTCTCAGGACCACCAAGGTCTTCTTCCCAGTTTTCAGTGAAGACTAATCCTTCTTGAGCACAAGTAATATCATCAGAGATGGTTTTCTCTAATACTATCACTTTCCTTCCCAGCACGAATCCAACAACTTCTGTTTCAGAGATCTTCGGTTTCCTCCAGAATTCCCTTATCAAGTCAGGATACACGAGACCTTTTCCAAAAAGATTCCATCCCAACCAGCAACGTTAATGAACTTACTTACATCCAAATTGTATTCTTGTAGAATTCCGAAGTTAAAGTGGTGTTCCACGGATATGGACATAGTATCAGTTGCAAAAGCAGGCATGGGAGCAGTGGTTGAAGCCATTGTTGAGTAAGAAGAGTTTTGTAAGAACAATGGAGACAGAGAGTTCGAAAGATTAAGAGAGAGGTTGATAGGGATGAAGAGATGCGAAAATATTTTCAGAGGGAAAGAGGTTACTTTTAAAGATTTCTGAAAACCAACAGTTTCCAAAAAAAATAATGACAAGACATGTCATTAAGTGTAAAACGGTGTTGGTAATCTTGGAACCGTAAAAAGTTACGATGGGATTGATGAGGGTAGCTGACTCGACAAGGAAAAAGAAGCGTTTTATATAAATGTGTTCAAGAACAAATTGATATAAGCAATAAATGTGTGCATAGACGAGTCCACACAAGACTAAGAGTGGACGTGCAAAGACATAGGTAGTGGACGCGTAGAATCCACTTGGTCTGGACGTCATGACTAGTGGACGTGCAGAGAGAACATGCAATGGACGACCAAATTAACAATATACTAGCTCAATCCACATACAACATATTCAAATGCTTTCTTATAAAGATAAATCTGTCCTCAGCAAGAGGTTTAGTGAAGATATCTGCCTATTGGTGGTCAATATCTACAAATTGAACATCAAACACACCTTTTTGCACATAATCCCTAATAAAATGATGTTTAATCTCTATGTGCTTAGCTCTAGAATCCAATATTGGATTCTTAGATAAATTGATTGCAGCAGTATTATCACACATAAGTGGAATATTACTTACAAATATATTGTAGTCCTCGAATTGGTGTTTGATCAATAGAAGTTGTGAGCAGCAGCTTGTAGCTGATATGTATTCTGCTTCAGCAGTTGATAGAGCAATGGTACTTTGCCTTTTGCTTGACCATGATACTAGGTTAGATCCAATGAAGTGACATCCTCCACTGGTGTTTTTTCTTTCAATTCTATCTCCAGCATAGTCAGCATCACAAAAACTAACTAATCTGTATTCATCATTTTTCTTAAAGCACAAACCCAAATTAGTAGTACCTTTTAAATATCTAAATATTCTTTTAACTGCTGAGAGATGAGACTCTCTAGGATCAGATTGAAAACGAGCACATAAACAAACACTAAACATTATATCAGGCCTAGACGCAGTCAGATATAAAAGAGATCCTATCATACCTCTATATACCTTTTGGTCTACATTTTTCTCTTTATCATCTTGGTTCAGTATTGAAGTGGGATGCATAGGGGTATTCATTGGTTTGCAATCATCCATTTTATACTTCTTTAGAAGTTCCTTTGTATACTTGGTCTGATGGATGTACACCTCGTCCATAGACTGTTTAACTTGAAGTCCAAGGAAGAATTTGAGTTCTCTCATCATGCTCATTTCAAATTCTTTTTGCATTAACTTAGAGAATTCCTTGCACAGAGATTCATTAGTAGCACCGAAAATGATATCATCAACATAAATCTGTGCTATAAAGAAATCCGACTTAATAGATTTTTTAAATAGAGTTGTGTCTACTTTTCCTCTGTTAAAACCATTTTCCATTAGAAACGAACTTAACCTATCATACCAAGCTCTAGGAGCTTGCTTAAGTCCATACAATGCTTTCTTAAGCTTATAAACATGTTCAGGGTGATTTGTATTTTCAAAGCCAGGAGGTTGCATGACATATACTTCTTCATTAATAAAGCCATTTAAGAAGGCACTTTTAACATCCATTTGAAAAAGCATAAAGCTATGATGTGCAGGAAACAATATTAAAATTCTTATAGCTTCTAGTCTAGAAACTGGTGCAAAAGTTTTAGTGTAGTCTATACCTTCTTCTTGAGAGTAGCCTTGAGCAACAAGTCTTGCCTTGTTTCTTACAACCTTACCATCTTCATCAAGCTTGTTTCTGTAGACCCACTTTGTTCCAATGACTGACTTGTCTTCAGGCAGGGGTACAAGCATCCAGACTTCACTTCTCTCAAACTGATTTAGCTCTTCTTGCATAGCAAGAATCCATCCTTTGTCCAGTAGAGCTTCATCCACTGTCTTCGGTTCACATTCAGAGACAAGAGCAGAATCACTTTGTTCACTGAAGGTTGACCTAGTTCTTAGCTTGTCATTGGGGTCACCAATGATTTGATATTGAGGATGATAATTTCTGAAATACCAAGATTTATGAGCATTTTCCTATTGAAAGGTAGATGTTTCAGGTTGTTGTTGAAAAGTGACGTCTACTTGGATATCAGACTTGATTTCTGGTTTCTCTTCTGAGATATTTAGATCAAGATCTGCAAAAGCTTCATCTAGCTCTGATAGTCTCTTATCAGGCTGTTTGTCATCAAATTTCACATGAATACATTCTTCTACAACTAAAGTTCTAGAATTATAAACTCTAAAGCCTTTTGAAGTTTCAGAAAATCTTAGCAGGATTCCATTATCTACTTTAGCATCAAATTTACCAAGTTGATCTTTTGTATTCAAAATATAACATTTACATCCGAAAGGGTAAAAGTATGAAATGTTGGGTTTTCTACCTTCCCACAATTCATAAGGAGTCTTATTCAGAATAGGTCTAATGTATATTTGTTCTGAATGTAGCAGGCAGTGTTCACAGCTTCAGCCCAGAAATGCTTAGGGACAAAATTGTCATTGAGCATAGTCCTAGCCATTTCTGGAAGAGATCTGTTCTTTCTCTCTACCACACCATTTTGCTGTGGTGTTCTTGGTATTGAGAAGTTGTGTTGAATACCACTTTCTTCACAAAACTCATGGAATAGCTCATTGACAAATTCTCCCCCATGATCACTTCTAATTGAAGCTATACACATGCCTTTTTCATTTTGTACACGTTTGCAGAATACAGAAAAGACCTTGAATGATTCATCCTTGTGAGAAAGAAACATAACCCATGTCCATCTAGTGTAGTCGTCTACTATGACAAGACCATATTTCTTCCCACTGACAGAAGCAGTCCTTGTTGGACCAAAGAGATCAAGGTGTAGCAATTCTAGTGGTCTGTTGGTACTAACAACATTCTTAGATTCAAAGGAACCTTTGACTTGTCTTCCCTTCTGACATGCATCACAGAGAGCATCAGATTTGAAACTAAGGTTTGGTAGTGCTCTTACAAGGTTATGCTTTTTCAGTTTTGAGATTAATCTCAAACTTGCATGACCCAACCTTTTGTGCCAAATCCATCGCTCATCCTGAATGGACACTAGACAAGACACACTTTGATTTGAAAGGTCCTCTAAGTCAATCTTATATAGATTGTTTTGATTCTGGGCAGTGAATAAGATTGATCCATCAGCTTTGTTGACAAAACACATTCTTATTAAATGAAACAGCAAACCCACTATCACATAATTGGCTATTGCTAAGCAGATTGTGTTTAAGACCATTTACTAATAGAACATTATCAAAGGAAGGAAAATGATGTTTACCAATTTTACCTATACCAATGATCTTTCCTTTTTGGTTTCCTCCAAAAGTGACCCAGCCACCATCTTTGGGTCTAAGGTCTTGGAACATATACCTTTATCCTGTCATGTGTCATGAGCATTCACTGTCCAAGTACCAGGACTTCTGTTTCTTTTCTATTGTTAAGCAGATCTGCAACAGGGATTATCTTATCTTTAGGTACCCAAATTGACTTGGGTCCTTTCTTGTTAGTAATCATAGGTCGTAAATGCTTTGCATGCTTGTAATGTATGCATTTAGATGACACATGCCCACCTTTTCCACATACTTTGCAGTAAATATTGGAAGCGCTTGGTTTTGACTTAGTATGTTATGGACGGGCTTTAAAAGCCTTATATTGTGTATGAACTTTTGGTTTATTTAGAGATGCATCTTGCTTCTCTTTATTATAACCAATGCCAGATTTGTCATGTGGTGATCTAGAATATCTTAATATAAGATTTAATTTATCTGAGCTACCAACCAGTTTTGACAGAGAGTCTGTCAAGTATGTCACATCTTGTTTTAGTTTTTCAACTTCACAAGAGCTATTAGACTTACACTTAGTCTTGTCATTCAGACTAACATTGTTTGATTTTAATGTTTCATTCTCATCCCTAAGGTTTTGATTTACTGTGCAGACCTTATCATAGTCTCTAGAAAGTTTAATAAACTTCTTTTTGAGACTCTTATACTCTTTAGACAGTATGCATGATTCATGTAGCAATTCATCAAAAACAGTTTGAAGAGTAGATGGATCAGATTCTATTACCTCAGCATCAGTGAATTCACTTTCTGATGCAGTGTCAGTCATGAAGCAAATGTTTGCTTCTTCTCCTGCTTCATCTTCTTCATCTGAAGAAGACAGGTCAAGATCCTCCCAAGTAGCCATCAAGCCTTTCTTCTTTTTGAAGAATTTCTTTTTCTCCTTCAGCTCTGGGCAGTCAGCTTTGAAGTGCCCTGGTTTCTTACATTCAAAGCACAGGGGTGGATCTTTCTCCTTGGAATCTGACTTCTCCTTGGAGAATTTTTTGTTGGGCTGCTTCCTTCCGAATCCACCATTCTTTCTCCACATGTGTTGGATTTTTCTGGAGATGAAAGATAGTTCATCCTCATCTGAGTCATCTTCAATATTTGATGAATCAGCTTCATCTGAAGACTCAGTAACTTTAAGCATCTTTGAGGAACTAGCTTTCTTGGCCTTTAAGGCAATGGACTTTCCTTTTCTGGAGTTTTCCTCTTCATTAAGTTCAAGTTCATGAACTTTTAATGACCCTAGAAGCTGTTCCAGAGAAATAGTATTCAGATTCTTTGCTTCCTGGATAGCAGTTACCTTAGGTCTCCCCTGCTTTGAGAGACTTCTCAAAAATTTTCTCATGATCTCTACTTTCATAGACCTTTCCAAGAGACCTGAGACTTTTGGTGATTGTTTGGAGTCTTCCAAACATCTGGTCTATGGTTTCATGATCAAACATCTTGAATAGCTCAAACCGGTGAACCAGCATGCTTATCTTAGATTCCTTCACTTGTGAGGAACCTTAATGAGCTAGTGCAACAGTATCCCAGATTTCTTTAACTGTGTTACAACTATGAACCTTGTCATGCTCAGATCTGGTGATAGCACACATGAGATAGTGTTTAGCTTTCAAGTTTAGTTGATGTTGGCTTTTCTGCACTTGAGTCCATTCGACTCTAGGTACTACTGCTCCAACTTCACTCATTGGCTCAGTGTAGCCATTTTCTATTAGTTCCCAGATGTCAGCATTCTGTGCATCCAAGAATGCCATAATCCTCTTTTTCCACTAATCATAATCAGTTCGATCATAGAGAAGAGGTCTGCCTAAGCACTTGTTAGATGTTCAACCCTATCAAGGTTGAGCTTTGATACCAACTGAAATTGGCACATGCAAACACAAAAAGGGGGGGTTTAATTGTGTTTGTTAATTATTTTCACAAAAACCCTTTTAAACAACTTTTTCACAAGCAAAAGATAAAAAGATTAAGCACAAAAGAAATCCTTTTTAAAAGATCAACAAAAGCAATATCAAAACCCCACAGTTAGTATAAGCAAATAAACTGAAGAGTTTAGGGATAGAAAATTCACACAAGAGATTTTATCCTGGTTCACTCTCTTCCAACAAGAGCTACGTCCAGTCCCTTCGACTTGAAGGATTTTTCCACTATTTCTCCAAATAGATTACACAACAAGTATTCAAAACCTCTTCAGGCTACAAGTATTCCTTTCTTACCAAACCACTTCAGGGTCTAACTCTATCACAGAGATTTAAAAGTTGATCTTCTTAACTCACTAAGTGTGAGAGAATGACAGTTTAAGATCAGTTGAATATTACAACAATATTCAAACTAAAAGATTACAGACTTTTGCTTTTGGAAGAATGAAAGAATAAGAATTTGTCTTCACAAGAAATGTATTGGCAGAGGTTGGGCTAGCAAAAGTTGGTTCTTCAGTATCTTAGGTCTTTTATTTATAGTGACATTCTTCTTCTCTTGTAATTCTTCAATGGTTACTTTGAATAATCCCGTTTAGAGATAACATTAAATGCATGATATCCGTTGAGACTGATAGCTTGATTTTGGAGAGTTGAAAAGTATCCTTGGTTATCAGAAAATCACAAAATGGAGGCTCACTATTCTGAGCAATTGTACCTTACAAACTTTCTTTCCTCCTTTGTGTATAACCCAACTTTTGTCCAGCAATAAAGATGTCATCGTACAGATCGTTTTGCAATTCCAATTGTACTATTTGCTTTTTGTATTTCCTTGATAGTACTATGAATTTTCTCAAGGGAAACAAGACATTAAATCAGATAAAGACAAATGAGAAGAACAAATATTCATTTGAAATAAATATCAATAATTTGAAATAAATTCATTGTGGACCAGATTGCATTAAATTCATTCAAAGTAGTAAAGATATAAAACATATAGAACTGTCTACTTAGTTTTAAGAACGCTTCTATACAAGATTTTAATTCTGCTCGTCCACTGATGTGGTAGAAGCGCTCGTCCACTAATGTGGTAGAAGCGCTCGCCCACTAAAGTCTTTGGACTTGCTAAGTCCTTAGAGAAGCTCCGCCCAATGATGTGACACTATGGACTTCTACTGAATTTACTTTAGGCACTATGGATGTATATTTGAGTTACAAGGATAGCCCTCGTCTGCTGACGTGGCAAGATGGACGTACTTATTTTCAAGTCTTTGGACTTGCTATTCCTAACAAGTTATTTAGGTATTCAATTATAGCCTCGTCTACCAAGGAAAGACCAGTCTACTTATCAATTAAAATATAAACAGTTTAAATAACCTTTGGACGGGTAATTGTTTGCGTGAGCCCAAGCATTGTATACCTTATATTATTTTGGATATTCCTGCATAAACTGAACTCACTTGTTAGATCTCAACTAACACTGTGCCAAGAAAATTTAATCCTTTTGTTAACATCAAAACTTAGAGATTAAATAAACCATAATCACTTTGGTTCCAACATGGTTTTTCCTGATTTATGGCTTGTATTGTAAGGTTATTAAGTGTAACACCCTGCTTTTTTGTTTAAGTGCTTTTAAGGTAAGTTGTTTGGGTGATTAAGGCCTTAGTGGGATTTTGGCTCAAAAGTCCCTTTCTGGTGCATGAGCACGCTCGTGCTCATTAGCCAACACGTTCGTGCTTCAAAGTCAGAAGCGTGCATATGATTTTAAGTTGAGCACACCTGTGCTCAACAGTGAGCATGCCCGTGCTCAATGTATGGACTGCGTCTCGCTGAATCTAAGTCCAACACGACCGTGCTCAAGTTCAGCCTTTATATAGTTACACAGAAACCGAGGGTTTATGCGAAACCCTATTTTTGGTGGCAACCATCACATAGTTGCGCCTGACATTGTTCTTTTCCTTTTTCAACCATATTCAGAGTAATCCTTGTGTATTGGAGGTCTTTTGGAAGCGTTTTTTCGTCTGTGCTCACATATAGGTAAGGTCATTTCCCCCTTTGTGGTTTCCTTTCATGGTTTTGAATTGGAAACTAATGGGTTTTGTATTTTGGTTGGCCAAGGCTTGATTTTGGGTTGAGCTGCTTGGAGGAAAGGAACCGGTGTGCTGCTTAGGATGCTGTTGGAGCTACCTTTAATCCAGGTATTGTAACACCCCCCTTGGGCATTACTTTATAAACACGCGCGGAAATAAATTAAAAAGAAATTTGCTGGTTGCTTTCGGAAATTTATTTGCTTAGGGTCATAAAACTTGGGTATAAAATTGGTTAAATGCGGTTACAGTAGAATTTAAACCTATCTTAAAATAGTAACACCACATTTTCATCTATCATTGTATAGATTCTGGTCATATATACCATTTATCATATGACCCAAAACCTAAGCCGTGACCGACGCACAGGCTTACAAACCTAGCCTGGCAACCTATTTATTTTAGAAATGTGCTTGAATAAAAACTATAATATTTTTTCAAAAATTTCGACAGAGTCTCCTCTGTAATTTCAACATCCCAGAATAAAACACCTGCTGAAATATTTCTATTTTCATCCCAGAAGTTCCGGTCATACAAGAAAACATCAAGACAGTATTTTTCAGAAAATATTTACATAAAAAAACTATACCTGACCAAAATGAAGGATTTTAAATTTTTCATCCAAAAGGACGGCACTCCGAGCCATTTACATTCTATCCAAAAATAGAGGCTCTCTGAGCCATAAACATATATACTATCATTAATCCATAACATCTCAAAAACCTAAGCTGGTCGTTCTAAAAGATATTCCTGGGTAAAACCCATATGGTTCTCACCCTTATACCTGACATTATACTTCTTCCAGGATTGAGAATAATATCCTCGAGTGAAACTGGAAACCTCTTCTGCATCTTCTGTATGCGTGTAACATGATACAACAGCAAAACCAAAAAACAGATACATGCAAGGGTGAGATACCAATATATGGATTTAAACACGATAACTACATACACGACTCTCAAATACCATTTAACATGAATGTTCAAAGATAAACAATATATTTATCAAAGGGTTTCATACCCGACAGTCGTAGCCGTTTTAAAAACCATGACACTTCAATATTCATCAACTAACTTTGATACCTAATCTTCGAAGTTCCAACCAACAAATAAATGAGCTGATCAGGCTCTCATTGCCAAATAAGGCAGAATCAATGCCAGATATGGCAAAGTTCAAATAACCTTTCCATAGTCCAAAAAGAGCAAAGTGGTGGCTACATATAGCACATTGTTTTTGTGGTCATATATCCATCAAGGCACAATGATGCAAACGTCATGAATACTTGCCATCAAGCATTCAAATCCTATGCAAAGGCACGTCTGCCCTGAAATGCATGTAAAACGTTTTGTTCCCATTGTTTTTCTTTGTGTTCAATCTTTATGTGTCGGAGCTAAAAGTCTCACGACCAAATCACGATTTTAAACTTTCAAGTTTAATACCACATTCCAAGATAATTGACTCCAAGTCAAAAAGTGTGCAAATCACGAAATCTAGACCGATGGACCAGTCTTAGATACGTAGATTTTAGTGCACAAAACCAATACACCATTTATAGGACATCTAGTCCATAATTTCACCTTTCGGACCCCGGGCCCATATCATAGAACATTAGACCCGACGTCTCGGTTGGTAGGTTCGTTTAAACCATTTTCGTTCTGTGAAATACAAAACAAAACCAAAGTTTCCTCAACTTATCCAAGTTGACGGAAATAACTAGTTGTTTACCGAAAATCCTTTTACGTTGGAAATTCGTTTTGTAAACTTGTCAAAAATCCCTTAAAACTCATTTTGTTCAAAACTCATTAATTTGAACTTGGAAACCTCATTTGAGACAAATTCTCAGTATTATTTAAGAACTACTTTCGTAAATATTGACGGAATTGTCCGTCGTTTACCATTTTAAAACGTTTTTAGGTCAAAACATGACTTTCATAATAAAGTAATTTCTCCAACACTGTAATAAAATTATTTTTTAATTTATTTTGAAAAATGATAGCGTAACTGAAATATTTTCAATATTTTTCTTCCACTTTCATAACCAAATCCTTTAAATTTCTCCTTAAGATTTTTAAAGCTTTTATCTTTGATTTAATTGGGCACTGACCACCGTCGGATTTTCATTCAGTCAATCAAACAAAACAGATAATCCATACATCATATACATAGTCATGCTTTCACAGAAAACATTTAAAACCGCTTAACAATCATATAACAACTTAATTTAACACCACACATCACAACAGATAAACTCAAATACGACACACAAATAGCATGCAGTTACCGAAAATCCCTCAGGAAATCTCCCCTTACCTTTGAAGACAAGAGAAGGATCACTCATTCCGGGTTCATCTAACACTTCGCAACGCTTATAATAACTTTGAGATAGCTCCAAAAATGTATCCTCTGCTCCTCCAACAATGACAGTCACATCCACATAGATGAAAATTGGCCATCAACATAGCCAATAGCAAGAACAAAAAAAAAATCAGAGACTGACCATTACAAAGCATAAGTTTGTGCAACTTAATTAATTGATTCAACTAAGGTAACAATATTGATTTTTCACTTAAAAACCGATTGGAGTTTTAGAGTTCACTAGGAATTTGGGAAAAACCAATTTTGATCAAATCAATATGAAATTAGGCTAGGGAATCATAAATTAACAACTTTAATTACATTAAAACAAAATCCAATTTGAGAAATCAACATAATTTGACTAATGTTTCAAATTGGGAAATTTGGGGTTTTAGTGAAATTGGGGAAAAATCAGTTTAGCCTAAGAACAATGAAATAAGTGTAGGGAAACACTAATTCACTACCTCAATTGCATAAAACACAGTTCAATTTCAAAATTGGAAGCTGAATTAAAAGGGCTAGGGTTGAGTTTCAAATCAATTTGGGGGGAAATGAAAGAAAGAGTGAAACGTAGGGGAAACAACTCACCCAAGATGGAAGAGGAAGAGAACATGGTGGCTACCTTGGAGGTCCGGAGCGACTGCGACGGTGGAGATGCGACGGAACAGCAGCGAACGTAGGTCAGAACGTGTGCAGAGTCGCGGCTGTCTCCTCCCTATGCGGCACAGTGGAGCAGCGACAGACGACGGCCTGGATGACGACGCAGCGGCGAGTTCGGGTGATGCTCGTGGCGGCTGACGCGACACACAACAAAACCGACTAGACGTTGAGCTCGCGTGGTCTTCTTCCTCCCTCTAGGTGGTGGTGCACGGCTTTGAGATGAAGAGAAGGAGGATGAAGATGAGGTGAAGAGATTGAAGTGTGTGGGTGTGGGTTTTCTACAGGGAGAAAAAAAATGAAGAGGAAGGAAAAAAAAGAAGAAGAAGAAGAAGTGTGGGGGAAGGGGTCGTGCGAGTAAGGGGAAAGAGAGGAGAGGAACTTACTTTGTTTTATTTTCTTTTTCTTTTAGTTAATATTAGGTAAAATGAGTGATTGAAATTGATTTTATAAAAAAGGAAATAATATAACCCATTAGATATAAAAACAATATGTGACCATTATATACTTTAAAAATTCAAATTAGAGTCAAGATTGATAATTGAACTAATCAACTAAGAAAATCAAAGGTCCAAAATTTAATCTCCGATTAAATTTCAACCAACATATTTAAAAATCTAAAATTAAATAGAGTCAAATAGGAAAATAATTTTCTTTCAATCATATCCTTTAAAATATTTTTCTAAACAAATACTACTATTGACAATAACATAATATTATTGTCTAGAAATTGTGCATACACTGACATAAGACAGTATTAACGTACTGAAAAATAAATTTTAAACGAGTAATTAAAATTACTCAAACCAAACCACATAAAAATAAACAAAAGTAAACATTCAGATAATTAATCGCTCCAAATAAATTAATATAACATACTATATATTCTTCAATATTGAAGAACAGTAAAAACATGGGTGCTACAGGTATGGGGAGAAGGGTAGTGTACTCATAGGCTTGGGGTTAGAGTAAAGTAAAAGGGTTCCCATAGCCCCGGTTTGTTTGTATGAGTATATGGTTTATATGTTGATTTGTTAGTTATTTTGATAACACGATTTTGGTTGTTAAGGATATGATGTATATGCCTATGTTCATAATAGTTGATTTATGTATATGTTGTTATTGTTGTTATGACCATGTTGATGAATATGATTGTTGAATGATGTCGTTGATCATGTTGGTTGATTGGTTGATGCCATGACCATGATAATAATGTTGAATTGATGATGATGAGTATAATCTGGAAATTATCTGGAAATTATGTGGTAAAGTTGACTTAGTATTAATGAACTTAATCCTTAGGATAATTGGCTAAAAACCAGAATTAGAATTCTGCCCAGAACAGTACTATTGTGCATTGAGCACGATCGTGCTGAACAGGGAGCACGACCGTGCTCCCAGTTTGAATTCTGGAAAATGACTGCACTGTAAGCACGACCGTGCTTACCCCAACACGGGCGTGGTACCACTTTAAGTGGAGCACGGTCGTGCTTCCTTTTGACCACGGTCGTTCTCATCTGCCTGCATTGAGCACGGTCGTGCTGAACAGGGAGCACGACCATGCTCCCAGTTTGAATTCTGGAAAATGGGTGCGCTGTAGGCATGGCTGTGCAGCAGAGGAGCACGATCGTGCTCAAAAGGAAGCACGATCGTGCTCAAAAGGAAGCACGATCGTGCTCCACTTAAAGTGGTACCACGCCCGTTCTGGGGTAAGCACGACCGTGCTCACCCCTTCGGACAAAAACCGAGATTAAGGACTTGAACGGGGGATTCTAACCCCAATCTTCCCCAACGACAATGATGACTTAGTTAATTAATGATGAAGACTAGATAACTTAATTAAAGATTAATTAAGATGGTTAATTCCGTTGAAGTTATGGAGGTGGTGGTTGTCCGTGGTCATTGATGCATATGCATTGCATCGGAGTTGTTGTTGTCGTTGAGGGAAGTTCCACATAGGGGAGGTCGTCCTAGAGTACGGCGATCCGACTATCCACAGTTGGAGTAGATTCTCCTTGCGCCCCCGTGACGAGACATTCGTTGGTTTGATGCGTTGGCTATCCAAGGAGTAGATTCTCCGGCGTTGAGTCGATTCTCAATATGGATATTTAACTCCGAAGTCGTCCATCCCGAGTTTAATGGATCCACATGCATTGTTGGTTTAGCGGAGTAGGACTGCATTGCACTACATAGCATGCTTGATGTTGATGATGTTGGTGTATGTTTATACATGTGGTTGATGTATGCTTACGTTGGTGCCATGCTTGTATGTTTTACTTTACTTCCTACCTCCTTGCTATTATGTTTACATGATTCTTACTCCCCATTATTTGTTTGTTTGTCTGGCCTGATTGGTACCTTGCAGAGGATGATGAGCAGTCCGGAGAGGAGTGACTCTGAGGAGCCGCCACTCATAGTTAGGGCTTGTTCTTATGTTCAGTTAGTTTATTAGTCTTCAGTTGTAATTCCGTGGATTTTATTCGGAACAGTTATACCAGCTGTGTGTGACATCGGGGTTGGGTTATGTTTATTTCCTTGTTATGTTTAATTGTTTTAAACTTGTTTTATTTTCCGCGATTTTCAGAACTAGTTCATGTGGGACCTTTCTACCCATGGACATCTGTTTTATTAAATGTTGATGCATGGTTTCAATTTAATTGTCCATCTCTTTTATGCTTTATAACATACGGGGTAGCAGGATGTCACATTAAGAACAATGGGCTTTTAGGCTCAATGTGGCTAACTAGGGATCATGCATCAAGGTTGGTTCATATTTGGCCAAGTAGCTATTTCAAAATAATTGCCCAAGTCATTTGATGCAAACATATAAACATGCAAACCATGAAGAGATTCAAGCAAACCCGGGAAAGTACAACTTAAAAGTGATTCACACAATTAAAAACAATGTTGGAGGCTCGAATTCCTCACCTAGACATTTTTAGCAAATATCTGACCGAGATACATTCCTAATGTGTGCACCCCTTCTCCCAAACTTGTCATAGATCATGCAATCCAAACAAAACTTCTCAAAGTTCGCTTTTCAATTTTTCATAGAGATCAATTTTCTCATTTTTTTTCAAATGCATAAGGGAAAGTATTAACATTTTTCAATATTTATCGCATGCATTCAATTTAGGCTTAGTACAATTAATCCCATCAGAACTTACCAACTAGACTCTATGACACTATGGTTTTTGTTTTAATGTGTACATGACCAATTAGCAGAAAGAAAAGCAAAAGAAAAGAAAAAGAGTAAGGATAGAAATTGTTATCTCGTGGGGTCCGAAAGGACCCCAAACTTTCGTTGATGCTCATCCTCTCTTCATTCTTTTCCTCCTCTTCCGACTCACTAGTCTTTGTAACCTCCTCCTTTGGAGTTTCATTCACCTAAAAACCATGAAAACTTTGCCTCGGACTCGCCCCCTCCTGGATGAGGATCCCGATCCCCAGGATTAGCAAGCCATACGAACCGAGGCAACAAAACCATATAGTTTTTTTTTTAAATTTTTTTTTTACCCCATTCGCGAGGCGAGCAAGGTATCACGACGCATGGCAGAAAGAAGTTCAAACTTTTGAGATTCTGCCTTTCATGCTCGCGAGGTGAATGGAGGTCTCGCGAGGCGAGCCAGAAGCAGGGATTTTGACGTCCCTCTGGATCGCGGGGCGAATCTCTGCTTGCGAGGCGAGCCAGAGACTAAGTCTGCCCCCTATTTCCAAAATGAAATCTAAGTCCTATATGCTTCCTAATGCAAAATTTTCTAAACTAAAGGACCCTATATGTGATACTTTGTATTTTTATGACTCTTTTTAAATGCAACAACAGATATAAACCTTGGGTTGCCTCCCAATAAGCGCTTGTTTAACGTCCTGAGCCTGACGGTCATAGCCCCAAAAGGCTAAGTCACTACGAACTCATCAAGATGGCCTCCAATTTCTTCTTCCATAAAAAGAAGTTTCAACCCTTGGCTAGTATCATCAAATGTGTCTCTGGAGTCCTGGCACTCTTTCTTAAAGGCATCATTGGAGTGAGTTGTTTCCTTCCTAACTTTCACTCTCCAATAAGACTTCAATTGGTCCGAAAATGACTTCTTTCTCGAGACAAATGGATCATCGAGTCGAACCTTGGGTTGCCCTTTTTTGCTTTGATCCTTCTCATAAGTTCTCAAGCGGATTTCATTGAGCTTGATTGGATCTAGCATCTTTTTTGCTCCTACCACTTAAGTGAGTGGCTCATGATGCTCTTGTGGATTCTCCTCCAACTTGCTTGGGTCATCCTTAATAGCTCTAGGCAACTCATCTTTATTCCCCAAGTGCACCGACTAATCCTTTTCCATGCCATCCTTAAAAGTGTGGGATTTTACCAACACTTTACCTAGTGTTGAACCATTTGCTTCATATGTAGGAGTTGGTTTGATAAGAGGCTTCACCACATTCACACTATAGCATTTAGCTTTCTCCACTGGATGCTTCATAGCTTCAAAGACATCAAATTCCTCCTTTTCATCTTGCACCCGAAGTGTGAGCTTACCTAGTTGCACATCAATCAATGTTCACCCGGTAGCCAAGAATGGTCTACCCAGTATGAGAGGAATGTTGGCATCTTCATCCATGTCAAGTACCACAAAATCCACAAGAAAAATAAACTTGCCCACCTTTACTAGCAAATCTGCTACCACCCCATAAGGGTATTTGATTGATCGGTCCACAAGTTAGAGTGACATCATTGTGCCCTTGACCTCTTTAGTTCCAAGTCTCTTCATCATGGATAGGGGCATTAAGTTGTTGCTTGCCCCTAAATCACATAGTGCCTTCCCAACTGTCATCTCTCCAATGGTGCATGGTATACTAAAAGAACCCGGATCCTTCAACATAGGAGGTAGCTTCCTTTGAAGGATTACACTACACTCCTCGGTCAAAGCAACCGTTTCATCATCAACAATCAACCTCTTTGTAACATCCCTAGCTGCTTTATGGATTGACGACTGTCCCCACAAACCAACACGGGTCTTTTCAGCGTGGTTTGTCCTCACTCACACGCTTCCTGGAAAACTTCCCAGGAGGTCACCCATCCTAGAATTTCTCCAGGTCAAGCACGCTTAACTGTGGAGTTCTTAAGTGATGGGCTCCCGAAAAGAAGATGCATCTTATTGATATGGGTAGTACCAATCAATTCTTATAAGTCATCCTCAACTGTATAGTCCCATATCTACACAGTCTTAGGATCCCTCTCATTCGGGTGTGTAATCAGTTCATTCATGTGTCCCTCCGCCTAGAAGCCTGCCAGGAGCCGCTCCTTGTCCGTGCCTTCTTGCACCGGCGACCACTCCCTGCCCTCGTCGGCACCCGGGTGTTACATGCCTACCAGCTTCCGCTTGGTTCGTCCCCGAACCACACCGTACTGGGAGAGGTGCCGCTCTGATACCATTTGTAACATCCCTAACTGCTTTATGGATTGACGACTGTCCCCACAAACCAACACGGGTCTTTTCAGCGTGCTTTGTCCTCACTCACACGCTTCCTGGAAAACTTCCAAGGAGGTCACCCATCCTAGAATTGCTCCAAGTTAAGTACGCTTAACTGTGGAGTTCTTAAGCGATGGGCTCCCAAAAACAAGATGCATCTTCTTTTCGGGAGCCCGTCACTTAAGAACTCCACAGTTAAGCGTGCTTGACTTGGAGCAATTCTGGGATGGGTGACCTCCTGGGAAGTTTTTCCAGGAAGTGTGTGAGTGAGGAGAAAGCACGCTGAAAAGACCCGTGTTGGTCTGTGGGGACAGTCGTCAATCCGTAGAGCAGTCAGGGATGTTACACTCTTCTTAGAGAGAAGCTGCTTCATAAACTTGGCATATGATGGAATTTGTTCCAAGGCTTCTGCAAAAGAAACGTTGATTTGAAGCTTGCAGAAGATATCAAGGAACTTAGAAAATTGCTTGTCTTGCACAGGCTTCTTCAATCTCTATGGATATGGTACCTTCATGAAGAGAGGGAGATCTTGGGGCTCTACCCACTTCTTTCTTAGCTTGATCCTTCTCCTCTTGTGGTTGTTCTGGAGTTTCACCTTTATTAGCCTTTGAGGGATTCCCCTTTGGTTCCAACACTTTACCACTTCTAGTGGATATGGCATTGCATTGGGCCTTGGGGTTATTCTATGTGTTAGCCGGAAAAGTGCCTGGAAGATGCTCATTCATTTGTTTGGCTAGCTGAGATACTTGAGTTTCCAAGAGTTGGATTTCTGACCTTGTGTAAGTTGCTAGCTTATCAATGGAAGTATCAATGTGCACTGTCAGCTTCTCAATGGCCGTGCTAGTATGACTAGCTAATTTCTCAAAGGCTACTTCCCAAGTCTGCTTCCTACCATCTGTGATTTGCAATTGAGTAGGCCCAGGGAGAGCTTGCTGAGTGTTGTGTTGGTGAATCCCATAATTCTGCCTTTGATGTTGTTGTTGTTGTTGTCCGGCTAGACCATTACTTCTGTTGTTCCAAGAAAAACCCAAATGGTCTCTCCTAATGTATCCCTGATTCTGGTTGTAGTCATTCTGCCTATTCCTCTGATAGTTATTCTGTGGCACTGTGTCATAAAAGTTGTGACACGAGTCCACATGTTCCTGTGAAAAATTAATGGGGCAACTCTCACTGGCATGATCACCATTGCAAAAAATCACAACCCGGAGGCAAGCCTTCTCGCACTGCATTAACCTTCATCTTGCTAGAAAATGCCTCACATTGTTTCTTCAAGAGTGTGTTCTGTTCAAGAATAGCTTCAAGTGATGCGGTGCTGATGCCAGAAGCACTGCCCATAATGCGATTGTAATCATTCCTGGTAATCTTTTCAAGTAAAGCCCACGCATCCTCGACTGATAAATAAGTGAAAGAACCGCCAGCTGCGACATCACAATCCATCTGATATCTCCCTTTGAACCCATTAAAAAAATGTTAAACCTTTGTTACCAAGTCAAAAGAGGAAGAAGGGCATCTCCTCAAAAGCACATTATATCTTTCCCAAGCCTCATTATAAGACTCATCATCAGTTTTCTCGAAGGAAGTGACGGCGATCTTCAACTGTGCCGCTTTGAGGAGGAAAGAATCTTACGAGGAACTTCTGAGGCATCTGTTCCCAAGTAGTGATGCTCGCACGATCCAAGTGTAAGTCCAACCAATCGCGTGCTCTATCCCGAAGAGAGAAAGGAAATAGACGCAAACGAAAGGTGTCTTCTAACATTCCTGGATATTTGTACATGTCGCAAGCGTCCAAGAAGTGAGTGATATACCTGTGAGGGTCTTGGTGTGCACTCCCATCAAATTGATTGTTTTGCACCAGAAGCAGAGAAACATCCCTCATCTCAAATGAATTAGCCGTGATGGGAGGCTTGACAACACTAGAAACACAATCATCCAAGTTAGGAAGATTGTACTCATAGCTTGTAAACCGAAGGTGGAGGAGGTGGTGGATTTTCTTCCGCCATCTCTTCAAGATCGATGGGTTGGTTTGTTTCAAGTCTCCTCCTCTCTTTAAATTCCTACCTCAACCTCTTCTCGGACTTGGTGATTTCGGGATCAAATAGCAAGTTCTCCTGTGGAAGGGTACCTCGCATACCAAAAACAAGGCAAGACCAAGTGGGATCAAAGAAGTAAAAATAGATAAAAGTACATAAAATTAAGTTAAAAATTTATTGATCAAAGAATTAAATTTCCTAAAAATTAGGAAAATTGCTTTTGCCAATCTCCGGCAACGGTGCCAAAAACTTGATAACGATCCGACAAGTGTACCATTTCGTTGCAAGTAATAAAACACAGTAAGTAAATACCGAGATCGAACACAAGGATTGGAAGACCAATTTAACCAATTTAAATAAGGAATTTCAAAGTGTTTGACCAAGTAAAAGAAAATTAGTTATCAAGAGAGAGAAAATTAAATCAAAGATTAAATCAAAAATAATTAATTAAAGATACTAAAAGATTGTGATGAGATTTGGTTATGATTAAGGCTCTAAGGTCACAAATCCACCTACCCTATCAAGCAAGTTACCCAAGCATTTATCTCCTTATCCCTGTGTTCAATTTAATTTCTTTGTCAACCTGGAACCCTCAATTATCCTAATGTCACTTTCGATTTTCAAAAGGAATCATCTACGATTGCAAGTTGTCAATTTCCCAATCTATTCAACCCACAATTAGATTTATTAAGTTCTTGGTTCCCTATAGTGATTGTACCGTTTTCCTATTCTATCCCTAGCAATATTCAAACGATGTTATTAAGATCAAGTCCTAAGAACGAATCGTCTCCCAGTCTCAACGCACTAGACTAGTTAACCACTGGCCACATGATTAACGCAAACAAAATAGAATTAAGAAACAAGGAAAGAGACAAGGGCATAAGAAAATATTACTTGGTTAACTATGCCATCAAAGTTGGCTTCATCGTTCCATTAGAAAAAAAAAAGGATTAGTTCCTCATAGAGACGAAAACAAAGAACAAAGTAATGAAAGCATTCGTCCTTCAAGAAACTGACTTAAAACACACTACACAGCTCCAAGCAAACTAGGATTACAACTCACAATAAAAATCTGCCCCTTCTAACCTAAAACAAGCTATTTTTAAAATTTGGGATCTGCGCGCGCTTGCGGGGCGAGCAGGGATTCGCGAGGCGAATCTTAAGTTGGTGCCAGTTCAAATTTGGATGTCTCACGAGGCGAGATAGAATGGTCTTCAATTCACTAAGTCTGGCTCGCGAGGCGAGGCTGAATGGCTGCCTGCTCCTTCTTAATCTGCTCCTCTGGCTCGCGAGGCGAGCTTCTGTTCGCGAGGCGAATGGCCAATTTTTGCCTTTTTTACTTGTTTTCTTCATTTTTCCTAGCTTCCTCGAGCTTCACTTTTAACCTGGAATTAAAGGTAGCATTAAATGCTTTATTTTGATAAGAAAATAGAAAAAATGACTAAAAATTATTCCTAAGACTCAAAAGTGTTGCTTGTGAACAATTAAAGTCAAATTTGGGCTAAAACGAGAATGAACTCGCATAATTGGTATCAAAATTAAGGTCTTTCTAGTCATAAAACCAGATGAACCAAAGGTTGATCAGAACCTGGCTAGTCACGTTTAGTGGGGTCTCCAGCTCCCAACCACGTTTTTTCTATTCATAAGACTCGAACTCGGGACCTTACTTAAGGGATCCAAGCCTAATTTTACTGGGACCAACATAATGTTGATAGTAATTGATTATAACTGATTTCACATTATTTTTTATATAATTACACTCTAATTTAATTACATATTCTTGTACGGATGCAAATCGAAATTTTTTTTATTGACCACTTCCATAAAATGCTTTATATTTTGGAATGAATTTTTTTAAAGATAGTACGTAAATATATATTTTTTATTTATCATAGAGTGCATACTGTGCATTATGATATTACTTTACCAAAAAGTGCATCATGATATTAATATAGTTGAATTTAACAGTTAAAGGATACATATTTATTCGTGGTTCTCTGCCATGTGTGGGGAATCTGTCTATAATTTCACAGACTGGTGTATGTGCCCTGTTGACTGCCTATCCTGATTTTGCTTTGGCGTTTGTTGATGTAAGCTGCAGTTTCAATTTAGTGGATCCAAAAGGGTCTTCATCATACTGGTATATATAGTTTTGGATGTTCCAGTCTTGGTAATTCTTCCATGTGCTGCTGTCTGGTTTTTGGCTCCTGTGATGTGGTGCTGCGTTTTTCAACTCTGCACTTTGCTGATTCGGATGCGCCATATGACAGTAATTTGCTTACCATTTTCTGCTTGCTGCTGTGGGAACTGGTTTACTTATTTGCTGTGAGGACAGTAAGGAGAATGACTTAGTTTGTTACATGGGGACAACTTTATTTTGGAGTGAGTAAGGTTTAGTTATCCTTCAACCATGTAGTTTGGCCACGGACCCCTTTTAGTGTCTTCTGTGGCTGTCTTTCCTCTTGGTTGAACTTATAGCTGGACTTTTCACTTAGCTGTATCTACACTTTTTTATACATATGGGTTGAGTATCCCATTGTACTCTCTTAATTAATAAACTAATTCAATTTACCTTTGTTGTTTTAGGGGACATGGGTTAAGCTATTTTTTTTCTTACAAACTAAAAGTATATTGATTTAGAGTACAATAAGTATTCTAACATATATACAATTAAATAAAAAAAAAACTAAACAATATAAATGAAATACTGTTACAATTTTTCTAATAGTATTGACCTTACTCCGACCAGTTCCCCCAAAGAACCTGGAGACAGGACAATAGACCCAAAGACAAAACATGTAAATCTGAACCCCTCAATGCAATCTCAAAAATCAGGACCCCAATAATAAACCAAAGTCCATGAGACTCAGCATCTGATCATATATGTAGAAGAGTAAAAAGAGTCTCTGCAATTTTCAATCAACCGAACCTAAGTGCAATTGAAGCAAAAGAACAACCATCCATCACTGTACTAAAGGAAGATATCACCGACATAGAACGAGACTAGAGCAGACCAAATTTGTTCCAGAGAAGAGATAATAACCACAAGCAGCTTTTGTGCAGATCTAACCAAAGTGTAAAACCTTGCTATTTGAATCTGCATTAGTGGACAATCCTCACAAGTCACAACTCCCCAGAGATCCTAGTTAAGTAACATTATATAACATTGTATATAAAAGCTTATAAAAATACAATTTTTTCAGTCAACCTTCCTTACACCCTTCACGACCCTAGACATGTAAATGGCATCTTATCCAATAATATTAGGAATTAGGAATACATCTCCTTACTACTAATTAATTTGTCAAAAAAAAAAAAAACCAAAAGATAAGCTAGAGCATCAAAATACAATAAAAGAGAATGATAGACAACAAGGAGATCTTTATTTTTATTTAAGAATAGCAGGGCATGTTACAAAAAAGAGCACATATTGCTTGAATAAGTTCTACTTATATATATATTTATATTTATTTCTTTGCCCATATAGATCCTCCTATATTGCTAAGAAACATTTATTTTTATATTAGCCTGACAACATGTGACAGATTAATTGAGCATGTCCTCCACCCTTTCGTCACTTATTCTATTATTCTATGTTGAAAGGCATAGGGACATAGCGTTGGACTAGTAGGTCCACTCCTTAGGCAAGCCAATCTCAGAAGTAGGCGTTTGAGGGCATTCCTCCTGCTTGACCAAGCCATCATTCTCTTTGGAAGCGTTTTTGGTACTTCTCCAAGCTCCTTCATTTTGTCTCCTTGTTGTTCCTGCCACGAGATCAAGACAGAAAATATGAATATGAATCTTTTTCTTAAATTTTGGTTAATTATGCGGAGAAATAATTTTTTGACATCCATTTTCAACAACAATACGAGACACTGTATTGATTGTCTCTCACAAACGTTATCAGCCCCGATAGCACTCCTTGTATATACATCATATAAATGTATTGGGAGATAATGATTGAGCACAATCATAATATTTCTTTATAAACGATTAAAAAACACTTTATAAAGATTTTTGCAAAATTATACATTGAGGGTTAGCCTAGCCCATCGAGGGTTAGCTCGAATCAAGCCAACTAATTTTAAGGCGGGTTGTGTTAGCCACAAATAGCATCGAACTTACTTTTTTAAACCCTAACTCATATTTTATATTGAGTTAATCAATCTGACCCTCTAACTAAACCCATTTTGAATTTTTGATATCCCTGAAAATAATGCGACAAACCAACATCATCTTAATTAAAGTCGAATTGTTAAATTATTACGAATTGCAATACAGTATGCTAAATCAAGTTATGATGTTATCTACACATTATTTCGACTTCTTGTTTCTTTCTTTCAAGAATCGTCACAAATAAATGTCTTGGAGTATTGTGAGGTATTTAAGTGGGAACCCATCACAATGATATTTTCATATACATGAGTTTCAGGATCAAACTCATGATAACATGTTTAAGGAATTTAAACTCATTTCACTTGAATCAATACATACCGACAAATAACGCTATGATTGGCTCCGGCTTGCACGGGGAAAATGCGTTGAATTATAACATAATAACGCTTATGTTAATTAATTAATTTGAATTTAGAGTAAATATAAAATATCTTATATATATAAAAAGTAACTACTCTTAAATATAAGCCATTCAATGTATGCCAAATGATTATGAAATTATTCTCTATTCATTTTTTAGCACTTAAAACGTGACACCATTTTTGACGTGTCACTTATTTTATTTATTATATTTTATATGGCAATTGAAGTGATTATATTATATGTAAATATATTTTTACGTCTTTAATCGAGTATTCACATATACAAGTTATGAGACTAATCTTTAGACCAAAGTAATGAGTAACTAAAACACTTCCTAAGATAATGATTGTAAAATTTAAACCTTGAGGTAAAGTTTACATGAAACACGTGAAGGCAAATACCAATAATATATGACGTATGAGTATAATATTAATATCTTAACCCTTGAACAAGAGAACTTTACAGAAGAAGAAAAAATGGAGAGGAAATGATAACATAACTGACCTCTGTTGTACTTGCCGGTTCTGTGACATCCATATGAAGGTATAGGGAGAGGAATGTACACGCCAGTTCCTCGTCTGACAAAGGCAAAACCACTTGTCTGGTTATCCACCTTGCTTAAGTTTTCCACATTCACCTACAAAACACACAAAAAGCCATGCATTCACTACACATATCTATCTAGTATCTCTGATCTCAAACCTTTCATTAAATTCTAATAAAGCAGAAACTGAAACGGCTAAAGTGGAAGTGCAGAAAGCACGCAGCGAACAGGACAAATATCATGATTGGCAGAACAAGACAAAACAACTCACTTGGGGTGGTGGTGGCTGAGCTGGTGGAACAAAAGGGTACCCGAAACCAGAAGGTCTAGCTCCAAAGAAGCCTGGTCTGGGTCCGAACCCAGTTGGAGGTAGTGATGGAGGATTCATCCAACCGTACCCAGGAACATGACCTGGGAGTGGAAATGGACCCTACAATTTCCAAGCACAAAACACCAACAAATTAATAATAAGCAAATTTTTCAAACAAAAATTTCAACATTAAAGGTAGCTCTTGATCGTAAAGTTCAACAACCCCATAACAGGATTCAAATCCTTATCAAGTTGGTACTTAGTAGAGACACGGTTTATTGTTGTATCAAAAGATCTTATAAATAATAAGCAAATGAAGTAGACCCAGAAAGATTACCCTTATACTTTTATCAATATATATACCTTTTGCTTATAAAAAAGAAAAAAAAAGTAGATGCAGAAAGAAGTAATTTACCAGAGGGTGTGGGATAATTGTTGGTTTGGGAGCATGCCAAACACGTCCAGCATTGCTCCTGCCAGCTCGTTGCGGTGGTGGAGTCGGACGAGAGCGTGGTGGCGGAGGAGGTAACTCCGCCATCAGATATTTGGTAAGGGTGAGTGAAGGCATAGTGTGGGAGAAGAGTGAAATATATAAAAGGTGGGGAGTGAAAGCATTAAACGTGGCCTCAGTTGAGGTATTAGGAGGACAAACGTTACGAGGTCTCTTATTATTATTATTTTATTATTTTTAATGTTTTTTTATTATGAATATTATTTTTAATGTTATTATTAATAGTATTAGTATTTTATTATTATTCTACCGACAGCGATTGGATGAGATGGCATGGATTTCTTCCAGCTTAATCAAAGATCTCGAGTTAGAATCTTCACCCTAGGAATGTAGGAGCGTTATATAAAATTCTTAAGGAAGAGCTTTGCTGTTCTTGTGATCCTATCAGGCTTAAGAGATTAGTCTATGCAGTTACACGCGAAGATTCTCTTGGAAACCAAAAAATATTATTATTATTCTCTTAAAAAAAAATATTATTATTGTTGTTGTTAGGGTGGACTCATTTGGAAATTAGACTGTTCATGTGTGGACCCGGGCTTATATAATTTTAAAGAAATGATAAAATTTATCCAATTAGAATCAATTTAATAATTCTATTTATTGATTATAAATATAATTAAGAAGGAAAAGAGAGACTAAAAAGAAATGTGCATTCAATATATTCAGAATTTTAAATTAACTTTAAATCATTTATTTCATCTTTAGTTAATTAATGTAATTGTTAGATTATATTTTAAAAAGAACTTAACATTTATATTTTTTTTATAAATGAAATACCTTATGATTTTTTTTCTCAAAACCTTATTCTTTCTTTCTTAATTAGCTGTGAGGGAATTTTTTTACTGTATATATATTTTAACAGAACTATTTTATTAATCATAGAATAAAATTTTAAATTGACTTTTATGTGAATGAAGATTAAATATTTTATGGGAATATTCCTATATCTGATACATCTAACAAAAATGTTCTTCTGAGTAATAATTAAGATAATTAAGAAACATACTCTATTTAATCACTTTTCCAAGACACACAAGTTTGGGTAATTTGAATCCTTCTTGTATTATCAAATTCGTACACAACAATAAATATAATCAAAATATGTGAAAATAAAAAAATGTGCCAAAAAAATATTAAAAAAATGTGAAAAGAAACTCTAGTCGTATTCAATTGGGTGAAAACTTAATATTTATTATTAAAAAATTTCATTGCTATTGATTATTGAAATAAGTATATCTTCGGGTGTGTTTGGTTCAGAGGAGGGGAGGGGAGAGATTTTAATTTGACATGTGTTTGGTTGAGATGAGGGGAAGAGAGGGAGGGAGGGGAAATAACACTTTCATATTTGGTTCAAGAAGGGAGGGGAGAGATTTTAAAACAACTTTACTTTTTAACCCTTAAATTACTTATTTTAAAATAGACAATTGGGGATATTTTAGTCAATATATATAACATACTTTAAAATCCCTCCCCTCCCATCCCCTCCAAATCCCCCCAATATTGGAGGAGAGCTAAAACTCACTTAAGAAGAGATTTTGCTCCCCTCCCATCCCATTCAAATATTAAACCAAATATGATAGATTTAAAATCCCCTCCTCTTCCACTAGTGGAAAATATACATTAGACGGTAAAGGTTTACGTCAGTTAACCAAAAACTAGACATTAAAAAGGGGGCGGTGACAGTTTTGTAAATATCAGACTTCATTAATTCACTGTTAACGTCAGTTGTTTTAAGGACTGACGTTAAAAGTGAGGCGGTGACAGTTTTGTAAATATTAAATCACTATTTGCGTCAGTTGTTTAATGAATCGGCGTTAAATAACACTTTTAACGTCGATTGTTTATAAAGCGGCGTTAGAAGTGTGATTTTTTACTTGATTAAATAAATAAAGCGGCGTAAATAATCAACTCATTCCTATCTTTCTTTCGTTGTCATCTCCCTGTTGTCACTCTTAACGCAGATCATCACTCCATATATAGTGCAGTTTATTTCTAATCTTTTTTTTAAAAAAGTTTATTTTTAATCTTAATTAATTAGTTTGAATTAGTAAACAAATTCTTGTGCAAATTAAAATAAATAAACACTTAACATAAAACAAGTTATATATGTATAATCAAATCGTATCTCATTGAAGCGATTCATAAGTTACAATTACATGATTAAAAGATAAATTTTTTTCGCAAGATAGCACTAAAATATAAAAAAGTTTCTGCTTCAACATCATTTTCTTCTCAGTCCTGTCCTCAGAAACTCCGATATTGAATGCATCTCCTCCCTTACTTGAAGTCCTTGATGCTCCATCTGAATCCACAGTCAATTTGGAGCCAAAGCAGAGTGAAGGGTGCACTCGATCTGTTTAAGCAATATTCTTGGAACGACCACTTGGTTCCAAAGGCGAGGTTTTGGAGCGTAGTGGCTGATTCTCCAGAAGGATGATGGTGTGTGCAATTCACATAATGCGATTTACACACCCTTATCACCCATGTAATGTGATTTACTCAAACTCAGAAGTTGTTTGACCATTAAGACAGAGACCTTTAAGTCTAGCTATAGGAAGAAAGAGTGATGAAGTTAATCTCCATGGCAGAGCCATATTGTGAAGCAGAAAAATTAAAGGAAGGAAGGAAGCTATTTATAGGAGTAGGGGATGAAGTTACTAGGCGTCGTAAGTTGCTAAAAAATTAAATTGATCATTAAGAGCATTAGGTTCCAAGGCGCATTGGGAGTTGGCAATCATATATTATAAACGTGCGAAACGAAAACGCCCGAAGGAATAGGAAGAAATAGACCTTTAAGTCTAGGTATAAACTTAGTGCTCATAAAGAGGATTATAGGTTACAATGTGCATGGGTAAGTAGCACAGCAGTAATGGGTAATTTAGTATCAGAGTAGTCAAAGGAATGAATGCTTTTGCAGAAACTTATACACTTTTAACGTCAGTTGTTGAATAAAACTGACGTTAAAAGTGTTTTTAAAATAAAAAATATTTATTTTTAACGTCAGTTGTTTATACAATTGACGTTAAAAGTGTGATTTTTACTTCAGTTAAATAAATAGCTGACGTAAATAATCATATGTCCCTATATGCCCTGTTGTCACTCTTAACACAGGTCTCAGCCATTTTGTGAAGGAATAGAAATATAGAGGAAAAGAAGAGGCAGTATTACAGACTGATACAGAATAATGGTACTTTATATAGAGAATGATTTTAATACAACACTTTTAACGTCAGTTGAATTCAACAACTGAGGTTAAAATTATTTTTTTTAAAAATATTAATATTTAACGTCAGTTGTTTAATACAACTGACGTTAAACAATTACTTTTAACGTCAGTTGTTTAATAAAACTGACATTAAATGTTGTTTTATTTTTTGCTTTTTGATTATAACGTTTACACCCGCGCGCCTTCTGAACTTCGCTCTGTACGTACGTCTCTTTTCTATTTTCATCACGCTCAACCCTAGATCACTCTCAACCCTCACTCTCGCTCTCACCCAGCACAGAACCCTAATCGCGAGCTCATCTCCACTGCAACCACAACGAGGGCTTCTTCGCCACCTCCGTGAGGTACACTATTAACTCTAACTCTGTCTTTCCATTCATTCATTGCAATAACTTGACATCTCTCTTTCCCCTTCCCGCGCACTAACTCTCCTTGTCCCTCTGCTCTCAGTAACCACATCGAACGTTGGCCACCACTCGAGCGATTCCTCCCAACCACCACGCGAGCACCTATTTCTGGTGAGTATTTAGGGCACATTTTTGTATTTTTAGTTTTGAGTGTATGTTGAAACTGTAGTCTCAGTAGTTGAAACTTGAAACCGTGAGTTTGAGTTGTTTGGAATGTACGTCTCTATTTTTGGTTTTGAGTGCATGTTGCTCTCTGTGGTTGATCGTCACGGTCGTGATGCTCATCAAGGCTAGACCGTGATCGATTCTGCTTGTGATGGCATGGTGCGGTTCGATTGGCACGTTACGGCCGTGATGGACATCACTGCCAGGCCGTGACCAGTGCTTGGCAATCTTCAAAACTATAGTTTTCAATCTCCCGTATTGTCCTTATATTGGATATATGTTTTGTATATCTACAGGACCTATCTAGTTATGGATCGTAGTTGGATGGTTTGTAAGCTTACTAGTGCTGAGTATTTGAAGGGGGTGGGAGAATTTATAGAATTTGCTCAAAGGAATGTTCCTAATAGTAATGGAATGTTCTGTTGTCCTTGTGTCAAGTGTTTGAATACGAGGAAATGTACGGTGAAGGATATACGTACTCATTTTATTTGTGAAGGGATTTGCTTGAGTTATACAAGATGGATATGGCATGGTGATGTGTTGTTGAGTAGTACGGCGGGTGTCTCCCAAAGTAAGGACGTTGACGTAGATATGGAGGATGATCGAGTAGAGGACATGATCCGTGATATTGGACAAGAATCTTTTCATCGAGCTCATGTGTATGATAGGTTGTGCGGTGATGCGGATAAGCCTTTATATCCAGGGTGTACTACTCATACACGGTTGTCGGTGGTGCTAAAATTGGTTTGTGTGAAGGCAAGAAATGGTTGGACCGATAAAAGCTTCACGGAATTGCTTGAAGTGTTGAAAGACTTTCTTCCGGAGGACAACACATTGCCTGACCGTAGCTATGAGGCCAAGAAGGTATTGTGTCCTATGGGTATGGAGTATAAGAAGATACACGCATGCCCCAATGATTGCATATTGTACACCGGTGTTCATGAAGACAATCACGATTGCCCCAAATGTGGGTTATCACGATACAAAGTGAAGGGTGGTGATGATGATGATGATCTTGATGATGTGAGAAAAAAGGGTCCTCCTGCGAAGGTGTTGTGGTATCTTCCAATAATTCCAAGGTTCAAGCAATTGTTTGCCAATGCGAAAATGCGAAGAATCTTAGATGGCATAATGATGAGAGGAAACGTGATGGAAAGGTTCGTCATCCTGCTGATTCTATTCAATGGAAGAATATCGATACTATGTTTCCGGATTTCGTCGATGAGCCAAGAAACCTAAGGCTTGGACTTGCTACGGATGGAATGAATCCTTATGGTAACATGAGTAGTATTCATAGTTCATGGCCTATTCTGTTGGTAATTTACAACATGCCCCCTTGGTTGTGCATGAAGCGCAAATACATGATGTTGTCTATGATGATTTCGGGCCCAAAGCAACCGGGAAATGACTTATATGTTTATCTAGGTCCCTTGATTGAAGACTTGAAAACGCTGTGGGTGGAAGGTGTTGATGTAGTTGATGGGTATTCTCATGAGACTTTCAAGCTTCGTGCCATGTTATTTTGCACCATCAACGACTTTCCAGCATACGGTAACTTGTCCGGGTACAGTGTCAAGGGGCATAAAGCATGCCCTATATGTGAAGAAGGCACATGCTACACTCAGTTGCATCATGGAAAGAAGACGGTTTACCTTGGGCATCGGAGATTTCTTAGACGTGATCACCCATATCGTAAGATGAAAAAAGCTTTTAATGGATGCCAAGAGACAGAAGAAGCGCCGGCGGCCTTAATTGGAGAGGAGGTTTATCAGATGGTAAAGGACATCGATGTTATATTCGGCAAGTCCAAAAAGAAAGGTAAAGCTGCTGAGAAAAACATATGGAAGAAGAGGTCGATATTCTTTGATCTTCCATACTGGCGCAAGCTTGATGTCAGACACTGCATTGATGTGATGCATGTGGAGAAAAATGTGTGTGATAGTGTGATCGGGACGCTTCTCAACATTCAGGGCAAGACAAAGGATGGTGTGAATGCTCGTCTCGACCTCGTTGCTATGGGTATACGAGAGCAGTTAGCTCCAGTTGTTGAGGATGGTAAGCGGACTTATTTGCCGCCAGCATGTCATACATTGTCAAAAAAAAAAAGACAAAGTTTCTGCGAGTGTCTTCAGGGCATCAAAGTTCCACATGGTTGCTCTTCAAATATGAAGAGGCTTGTCTCTAGTGATCTTAAATTGGTTGGCTTGAAGTCTCATGATTGTCACATCTTGATGCAACAACTTCTGCCCGTTGCTATTCGTGGTATTGCTACAAAAAATGTGAGACATACCATTACTCGGTTGTGCTCATTCTTCAATTCTATATGTAGCAAAGTCGTTGACCCCCGTATGTTGGATGACTTGGAAGTTGAGGCTGCTACAATCTTGTGCCAATTGGAGATGTATTTTCCTCCTTCCTTTTTCGACATAATGGTTCACTTAATTGTTCATTTGGTGAGGGAGATTAGATTATGTGGGCCGGTTTTTCTAAGATGGATGTACCCATTTGAGCGCTACATGAAGATCTTGAAAGGGTACGTGAAGAATCCTCATCGTCCGGAAGCATCTATTGTTCAAAGGTATGTTGCAGAAGAAGCTATTGAGTTTTGTTCGGACTACCTTCATAACACGGATCCTATAGGGGTTCCTAAGCCTCGGCATGATGAGATCAGATGTCAAGGTAAGGGTACACATGGCTTAAGAATTAATAGGAAGGATCGGGAGGAAGTGCTTCAAGCACATTTGTATGTATTGAACAACATCGAATGTGTTCAGCATTTCTTATTTGAACATAAAAGAAAAGTCAATCAAGAAAACCCTCGAATGAGCGAAAGGTGGTTGTTGAACAAGCATAACAAGACTTTCTTACCATGGTTCAAGGAAGAAATGCTTAAGGATGGTAGTCTTGCTTCGATGACGTACAATGGCTCGCACGTGCGACTAACTTCAACGTCATATGGTGGAGCGGATACGACATAAATACTTTTTCCTTTTATACAAAGGAACAAGATAAAAAGAGTACCATGCAAAATAGTGGGGTTATGATCGTGGCGAAGCAATGCACTTCTCTAGTGCAAATGACACAAAACCCGTTCAGACCGAGACCTTACTTTGGATATATTGAAGATATTTGGGTGCTCGATTACACTAAGCTTACGGTCTTAGGTATTTAAATGTAAGTGGGTTGATAGTAACGGTGGTGTACAAACCGACGAATTGGGGTTCACATTGGTAGACCTCAACAAGTTAGGTCATATAAATGAGCCTTTCATAATGGCTTCCCAAGCAAAACAAGTGTTCTACATCACTGATCCTTCTAACAAAAGGTTGTCCGTGGTTCTCCAAGGAAAAAGCATGTATAATGGTAGTGATGAAAATGAAGATTCAAATCTTGATATTCCTGAGACTCCTTCTTTTTCAACAAACATGCCTACTATAATCGAGGAGACACAGGTGGACGATGTACATGGTACTTGTGATGATCATCACGAAGGGATATTGATAGAGGTAGTTTAAACTTAGTATACATTTATTTTTATTTATATTTATGTATTTATTTTGAGTTATAACCTATGTTAATAAATATATATTGTTTCTGAATACATATATATGGATCATTATTCCATTTTTCCTTTGCAATTCTGTAATGTGTGTGATATTCTGTGTTACTGGGATATTTACTGAATGCAAGGATGGCTGAGGGGAGTGATATTTTAAAACTGAATTTAAAAAAAAAAACTATTAACGTCAGTTTTATCATACAACTGACGTTAATAGTATTTTATAAAATATACAGTACACTATTAACGTCAGTTGTTTATTACAACTGACGTTAAAATTAAGACCTTTAACGTCAGTTCTTGATAACAATTGACGTTAGTTTTAACAAAAGTAACGTCAGTTTTTTTAAAGAACTGACGTTAATTTTGACAAAATTAACGTCAGTTGTGTTAAAGAACCGATGTTAATAGTGTTATATTTAACGTCAGTTCTCAACTGACGTCAGCTGTATTTACGTCAGTCAGTATTCTGACGTAAAAAATCAACTTTAACTGACGTAAAAAGCACTTATTACACTAGTGTTCCCTCCAAATCCCTCCAACCAAGCACTACCTTAAGGAATTGCACTGCTTGAATATATATAGCAATTAGTTAGTAGCAGTATGTAAAATTAAATGCATGACTTTTATTTTTTTATTTGAATGTATTTAATTATTATTTACAAATTCAATATATTAATATATGTATAAATTATATTTAATATGATATATATATATATATATATATGCAACATTTTATAATTTTAAATTGTATAATTTATTCAAGGTGTATTTTTATATAAGCTATGCAAAAAATTGTCCCCTTATTTGTTTCTTATAAGAGAACATTAACAATCATTTTTTTACCAACGTGCGGTTGATCCAAATGGTAACGGGCTCGAGCCTCTTAAGCAAGTAGTCAGAGGTTCGATCTCCTACTCTAGCGTATGAAGAAAGCCTGGCTGACAGATGTCATTCCTTCAATGTCGTCCAGTATCTCAATAAATTTGTTCCCACGTACAATTGTGCACAGGGAAGGATACCCTGAGAAAACAAAATCATTTTATATTATTATTGTAAATAAAAAATAAAAACACGAGCACTTTAAAAAAATAATTTTTTTTGATAATATTTAAAAATAATATTTGATTTAGTAAAAGCGAGATACAATGTATACAACACTTTAATTTGATTTCTTGTATTGAAGATGAAACGAAGTACTCCCTCCGGTCACTATTATAAGCAAAAATTGAATAAAACATACATATTAAGGTAATTAGTTGATCTCATTTAAAAGATTCATTGGGAATAAAAAATTAAGTTTGTTACCTAAATTACCCTTCCTCTTATTTATTAAGCTTGTGTTGTTGATAATAAAAGGAGCCATTAGAAAACAAAATTTTTATTAAATGAATGGTATTTTGAGAATAACTTCATTAAATAACACTACAAACAAAATTTGAAATAGCGACCGAAATTTAGAGACCGAACATCTCCGTCGCTAATAGCGACCGAATTGGCGATCGATTTCATAATTTTCATGGTTTTTATAAAACATGTGTTTAGCGACCGATTTAGAGACCGATTTGTATGATCGCAAGTTCAGTGGTCGCTAAATCGGTCGCTAAAACACTTAATTACAAAGTAAATTTTTTTAACTTTAATAGCGACCGGTTTAATTTTAATGATAATATTAGCGACCGATTTTGAATTCGGTCACTAAAACGCGCTGATTAAAATTATAAGGGAGCCACATAATGATCGATTGTAGCGACCGATTTTTTATTCGATCGCTAAAAAAAATCCTTAAATTTTGAGGACACCCTTTTTCTTCCTCATTTCTCTCTTTTTTTCTCTCTCACTTCCCTGCTCCTCCCACTTTCGTGCTCCGGCCACCACACCACGCGACGCTGCGCCACCGCCATCACCACCAGTACAGTGCCGCCATCCTCTCGTCCTCCGCCACCGCCTATCCTCCGCCGCGTCGATGTTGCTCGCCTCTAAAAACGTGAACCCTAAAATCTCCCCTTTCTTTCATCTTCTCCAAATGCTCTGATGAACCCATCGCAACCGTCCCCTTGTAGTGTCTCCGTTGTCCCTCCATCTCCCACCGCTCTCGTGCCCTCCCATCCGCCACCGCTAAGTAACGTGCTCAGTTCGTGCTCATGCCGTTGCGTTTGTCCCCATCGCCCTACAACTATCATCCCACTCTTTGTTGGTTCTTTCTTTTTTTTTTTCCTGGTTTTATTGTCCTATGAATTCTAGTTCTATGTGAATCAACTTGTTAGATTGAACATAATCTATTTGAGAAAATGCTTGAATCAATTGCTCAATGTGTTATTGAATTTTATTTGTTGTATGAGATGTAAATTGGTTTTGAACTCCAGCATGTTGATTTTAGATTTTTGTATGATAAAAATGGTTGAACTCTTGTTAATGGGTGTAAGCATGCAAGTATCTTTGAACTTTTGGTTATATGTGGTTTCAAGATATGTAACAATTGAATATTATTGGTTGAGTTTGAGTTTGCATTGAAATATCATATAGTGTAATTGCTATGTGTGAAATGCAGAAATTAAAATGAATTGGATTCAGTTGGGTATCTAATGGTGTTGTTGTTTCTCCAGCTTTTGAAGCGTATGATCAAGGTTTGTTATGTTTGTCAAGATAATATTTGTACTTTAGGGAACATCATTTTTTGGAATTATATCATGTATATTATTTTCTTATTCGCAGGGTATGATGTATTTCTGGGTAATTTTTGTGGTTTGGTTTCTAGCGAACATGTCAACAAGAACATCTCTTCACGTGAGTAAGTCCACAAAGCATATCTCTTAGACTTTGTGTGGAAACTTTTAGAAAGAATGAAATGTAAAGAAAAGGGAAGAAATGAATCCTACCCATTTCTTTTAGACTTTGTATGATATGCTTTCTCTTTCTCTTGTTGATAAGACAACTTGATAGAAAAGGATTATAGCCTACAAGGTTGTTGAAGATTTTGAAGATTGTGAATTTGTGGATACATTTTATATCCAATTTTCCATTCAATCATCTGTGTTTCATTATATTCTTGTAGAAGGGAAGCATTATATTTTTGTCTCATTATATTCTTATGCAGAGTTGGGAAGACAGTTACTTTTTAAGGGACAATGGAGGCGACGAACTCCACAAAGGTCTAAAAGTTGGATTCAAACGGTTCCCTTGGTGAACTCCACAAAGATCCCCATAATTTGGTGTTTTGATGTATGCTTGGAAGTCTTTTGCAGATATCGATTAAATGGCAAGTGCATTATTGTTAATGATTGGACAAGTGTAATTCGCATTGCTGGTCATGTTAAGGATTTTAGGATAAGATCTTGCTTTCTTTGGTGTTGGAAGCCATGGTTGGTCAGATGAGGTTGATGGTTACTGGGCTTTGGGAGGTCAAATGTTTTCCCTGCAACATTGAAGTTTAAATCAAATTCTTTCTCTACATGGAGCTGGGTGTTGTGCTCTTCATGGTGGCTAATACAAGATTGAATTAATTGCTACAGATTAAAATTTTATGGACTTGTTATGGTCTTTTTGGGCTTTTGATTTTCTATAGGGTGTAAAGGTTCAAAGGGCTTTTTCTCTTTTGCTGCTGTTATCCCACTACTAGAAAACTTGAATTTTCGGATGGAAATGTTTCCGTCAAAATTTCGGACGGATTTCAGACGGATTGTGTTATATTTTATATTTTCCTTGATCCGTCCGAAATTTCGGACGGATTTCAGACGGATTTTGTTATTTTTTATATTTTCCTTGATCCGTCTGAAATCCGTCTGAAAATGTCGGACGGATTTCAGACGGATTGTGTTATTTTTTATATTTTCCTTGATCCGTCTGAAATCTTTCCGAAATTTTCCGACGGATTTCAGACGGAGTTTGTTATTTTTTATATTTTCCTTGATTTATCTTACATCCGTCTGAAATCCGTCCGAAATTTTGGACTGGGTATTTTATTATTTGATCAGTTCAACTATTAATCTTTACTCCAATTTGAATTTCGAAATCATATCTTTATCAATCTTTATTTTTAGATTCCAAAAAGTAAAAACATGTTTATTTTAGGCCTAATATTTATTACTCATTTTATACCCACTAATACAAAAAATCAGATTTTTCTCTCTCCTATATCTACCCAAAACCCGTAACCCCCCCCCCCCCCCCACACACACACACTTTCTTTTCTTCTCTGCTTTCTTCTTTTCTCTTTCTTTCTTTTTCTTCTTCTTTCTCTTTTCTTCTTCCTCCTCCCAACCTCATCTCCTCCTTCCCTCCACTGCACAAAACCGCCTAGCTCGGCCCTTGCCGTCGATTGCAGCTCGTTGCACGAGGAGGAGGCGACGCGCCTCACGTCCCCTTGCGCGAGGCGGAGCCGCCGCTGTCCGGTGCCAAACCACCGCCCTCCGTCGCGGTAAGTGAGTTTGGCCACCATTTATGGTGGTTTTACACCTTTCTTTGTTACTTTAAACTTCCTTCTCCTCTCCCAAAGCTTACCCTTCATTTTTGGTTTATGGGTGTCACAAAACCACCACGAACCGCCACTGGCCGTCACGTCGCTGCCGTCCGCCGCTGCATCGCCGCACCACAGCACCACCACAACTTCTTCTTCTTCCTTGGGTGAGTCAAAACCCTCTCTTGTGTCTCAGATTCAAAACCCCCAAATTGGTTTTGAAACCCTAACCCTAACCCTTTGATTTCAGATTTTAATCTTAAAGAATAAACCTTGTTTTATGAAATTGGGACTGTGAATTGGTGTTTCCCCAAATTGTATTTGGGAGCCCTAAACCCCAATTTGATTTTATTTGAATTTGGTTCTGTTTTTGTGAAATTAATTATGATTTAGTGCAATTAGGACTCTTAATTGATGATTCCTAAGTTCTCTTTCATGATCCTTTAATCAAAACAAAGTTTCCTCAAAGAGTATTGTGAAGCGTAAGCTCCAAACATGATTTTCTTTGAAAATAACCTTGTTTGGTAATAAGATTAAGTGTTTAGATCAAATTAGAATGTGTGTTTGATCATGCGTAATTGATTTCTTGTCACACTAGGGCTTGACTAGAGATGTAGCAAGTGAAAGTAACTAAACAAGGGGATATGGCATCCCAGTGTAATATTATGACCCTTGGGCCAAAATAACTTGTCAATATCTCAGTCTTGGTAATTTTGTTCTCATATGAAAACAATAGGCTTTATATCTAGGATATAGCATTGATCAATGATTTTTTATATTTTATGCTATTGCAAAAGGTTTTTTATTTTTCGCAATTTTAAACGGTGCACTTGATACACTAGCAAAGACCCTCATTAAGAACCTCAACTGATCATGTAGCTTGCTATTGGCACCTTGCATTCCTAATGATTTTATGTATCGACTTGCAGAATTGTATCTGTTTTATTGTTGACATCATGTCTAAATTGGTATTCTATGTATGTCATTTATGTAAATATGCTGGATGCACATGCTTGTCTCTATATTTTATCACATGCTTTGACTTTACTTGTGTGTCACTGTGTCTGAAGCGATTTCTGCATGAGGGTTTTTCTTTCTGGAAATATTGATTTGCAGTATACAACTTTGTTCATTATGATTGTGCATTCTCATTGAATTGACCATGTTATCTTTTCTTTCTTGTGTCCCTTCCCCCTGGTTTTGAAACCCCCCTAACCCTTTGATTTGAAAAGAATCAATTTTTGAAAGTGTAGTAATTGCTTCTCCAAGATGTTCGGACCCTAAACCCAATGACTCATTTGAATGTTCTTGTGAAATTAATTACGACTAAGTATGGACCAAAGAGATTCTAAGTCTCTTTCATGATCCTTTAATCAAAACAGTTTCCTCAAAGAGTATTGTGAAATGTAAGCTCCAAACAGATTTTCTTTAAAAAACCTTGCTTGAAAGATTAGTTTAGATCAAATTAGAATGTGTGTTGGATCACGAATCGATTCTTGTCACACTAGGGCTGACTAGAGATGAGCAAGTGAAAGTAACTAAACAAGGGGATATGGCATCCCGGTGGATTATGACCCTTGGGCCAAAATAACTGTCAATACTCCGTCTTGGTAATTTTGTTCTCATATGAAAACAAAGGATATCAGGATAAGCATTGATCAAGATATAACATCAAATTTATTTCGCAATTTTACCGCACTTGATACACTAGCAAAGACCCTCATTAAGAACCCTTTAAAATATTTATTTTTACATTATTTTATTTTATAATATTAATATATTATTATATATAAATTGTAATATAATTAATAATTAAATATGTATATTTTATTTTATTTTTCTAATTTTTTTAATATTTAAGTGTAAATTTTTTAAAAAAAAAATGATAAAAATACAACTTTGCATTATGATTGTGCATCCATGAATTGACCATGTTATCTTTCTTTCTTTCGGTTTAAAACGCCCCATCGATTTGAAGGAAGCAATTTCAAGTGTAGTATTTGCTTCTCCAAGATGTTCGAGACATACCGAACAATGGATGTGAGCATATTTGCTAAGTATGGAAAAGAATTGTCTCCTCAAATTTGAAACCAACCGATAAACCCGATTGGCAATTCTCACCCTAGATAGGATCATGTTAAAGCTCATTTATTTTCAGATTTATTCTAATTTAATGTTGTCATTTTAGTTGGTTGAGAAATTGTCTTCCAAAGCACCGGATGGTCCCACCAAGATAAAAATACTGTCTGCTATTGCTGATGAGCATAATATCAAATGGGAACCCAAGTCGTTTGGAGATAATGATGGAAAGTCTTCGCAAGACCTATTGGTGGGCTACTAGGCTTTGTTCATTTTGGATTATTATCTTTAGCTTATTTAATATAAAATGTAAGTTTGTTGTATTATATTATTTTGACATTATTTTTATTTATATGTTAAGGTTGGGCCAAATACTGTTGAGAAGGCTACTTATCCAGAATCTTCTCAAGGCCATGTTCCATCTGTTCATGATGAAAAGGCTCCTCCCAACATAGGTGCTTCCTCACAACTTAGACCGATGGATGATGTATCTACATATTCATATGAGCAGAATGCAAGTGGTGCCTCTAGAAAGGTCGATGGCAATCAGTCAACGGCATCAGGGGTGTCTAATTCAGAAACTAGACCTTCAGGTAAATTTTTGAAGACAGTAATTGCAAATGAATTTGGGGCTTTTGTTCTTTCTATTACCTGAATAATTGGGATTCTTTCTTACAGGAACTGGAAGACAAGAAATGGATTTTAGAGATTCGAGTTCTGAAAATAGGAGTGCCTTTCCTATGGGTAAGCAGAATAGGAATATGGAATTCAAAGATGTTGCCTCTGCTGCAGAGGCTGCTGCAGAATCTGCAGAAGTTGCAAGCATGGCTGCAAGAGCAGCTGCTGAACTTTCAAACAGAGAGAACATGACAAGGCAGTACTCAAGTGGGTCACAACACCTTTATTTATTTTTTTTGTTTGGTTCATTACATGACCTTCACAGTTCACAGTGGCTTGATCTTCTGATAGTTTTTAAGTCATGACTTTTGGATTGCATGCAGCAATTGGTATTTGATTTTTAGAAGTTGTATGGTACCAAGGCTGTATTTTGTAACAATAGTCAAATTCATGATTTTGTGATTGAATGTGAAACTGCAAATGTTAGTGATCGGTGCCATATAATTCACATAGATAGTGAAACTGTAATGTAAGTGAAGTGATCTGTCACGGCCATGATGGGCATCACGGCCTGGCCGTGACAGCTTCTGCCTTGAATGTTGCTCCACTAAATGGTATGTCACGGCCATGATAGGTATCACGGCCTGGCCGTGACATATTCTGCCTAGAAGGGGTCTGGCTCAGTTGACATGTCACGGCCGTGATAGGCATCACGGCCTGACCGTGATAGATTCTGACTTTGCATTATTCCGTGGGAAATCCGTCCCAAATTCGTTGGAAAACAAAAATAAATCTATCTGAAATCCGTCCGAACAATAACCAACAAAATCACAACATCCGTCCTAAATCCGTTGGAAAACAAAAATAAATCTGTCCGAAATCCGTCCGAACAATAACCAAAATCCGGATTTCCACGTTGTCCATATTCCGTCCGCAATCCGTCTGTAAATATTTTCGGAGAGAATTTGGGACGGATTTTATAATTTCCCACGAGGCTTTTTCAGACGGGTGCCATTCCGTCCGAAATCCGTCCGAAATGAATTATCCGTCCGAAATCCATCCGAAATTTGTCCAATTTTCGTCCGAAATCTGTCTGAAATTCTATCCGAAAAAGATGGATTTCTAGTAGTGTCCCTAATAAGATTTTAGGCACTAAATTGCCAATAGCTAGGCGGTGGATTGGTTTTAGATATTAGGTGCTGAGGAATTCTTTTTGGTCGACGATTAGTTAGTATATCAACCATTATTGTCTTCTCCGAATTTGGTTGAATCTCTACCTTATCCTTCTTGTATTTGGTTCTTTTGTTTATGAGTTTAGAGTACCCATTATACTCTTTCAATACACTTTAGCTTATAAAAAAAAATTATATTTGGTTTGTTATATGTTTTTCAAAAAATCGGTCACTAAATTGGTCCCTAGAACAAGTTTTGGGGACATATTTAGTGACTGATTTTTTTTAATTTGGTGGCCAATTTAGCTACCGAATTAGCGACAGAAAATTCGATCGCTAAAATTGGTCACATAACTGGTTTTAGGAGACCAATTTAGCGACCGATTTTTATAAATTAGCAACCGAATTATTCGATCGCTAATACGATTACAAATTCGGTCGCTAAATGATTTAGTGACCAGGGTTTTAGCAACCGTCATTGTTCGGTCGCTAATTCGGTTGTTAACCTATTTAACGACCGATTTTTGATGAATAGCGACCGATTTCTTCGGTCGCTAAACACCCTTTTTTTGTAGTAAGATGAAAGTAATTGAAATTTACTTATATTTTGGGCCAAAAAATTTGGATATTTTTGCTTATATTGTTGACCAGAGGGAGTAATATATTGGAACGTGTTTAATGAGATCTAATTTTTTGGTGAATAAATGGGGCTAAAACCCCAAGCAACAACAACTAAAAACCACGCGGAAAGTGCGTGGAAGAAATATCCGCCACAATGGGCAAGGAAATAAAAGAAGGCATTACATCAAAGACTCTACACTGAGAGTTTAATGAGAGACCAAACTTGGACAAAGCATCAGCCACCTAGTTTGCCTCCCTAAGAGTGTGGTTCCAGTAGACTATCATTCTATCATGGCACATGTTGAGAATGGCACGCACCAAAGGGTAGCAATCAAGGGAAGAAATGCAACCTTGGTTAAGAAACTTGATGGCTATGAGAGAATCGGACTCCACACAAAAGTCCATGAAGACCTCTTTCTCAAGCTAATTGGACCCCATGAAAAATTGCCCATAATTCAGCTTGTAAATTGGAGCAACTTCCAAGGTGTTTAGCAAAAGCAACAACAAAGTTCCCATCGGCCTCTAATGACACCACCGCAAGCAGCATTACCTGAGTTATGAGAGACAACACCATCACAATTTATTTTAAAGAACCCCTCAGGCGGCGGTTTCCAGTAGATCGAATTCTTCACGTCCATGTTGGTATGCGCCTTATTAAACCTGCCATGCAAAAGACGGCTCTGCGGAATCTCAACCACAGACTTCTTTATAGCAGCTACCCCCCACGTTTGGATGATTTTATGGTTAAAAACCAAATCATTCCTAGCACTCCACAAGAAGTCTAGAGTCACCCCGAATATCAAGACCCAACTTTCATGCCCTAGCCTCTGGGTCCACTCTGAGTCCCAAAAATGGTTTCCTAAGACTCCATTTCCCAAACTGTTCCAAATTTCGCGAGCAAAGGTGCAAGACCTACAAACATGAACAACGGTTTCATTATGGGTACCACTTCGGGTACATAAAGGGTTATGACCCATTCCCCTATGAAAGCGAGCTTCATTTGTAAGGAGAGCACCCTTGACCACTTTCCAAATAAGAAATCGAATGCGCTCAAGACCTCCCCATCTCCACACCTTATCAAATATAGGGTACGGCTCCTCATCATGGTTTTGGGTTATGCTTCTGAAGGCTACAACCATGGAGAAGCTGCCATTGCTACTCTCATTCCAAGCTAATCGATCTTCTTCATTTATTCCAACTGGAGTCTTGACTGATCTAATTCTATCAAGCACGTGAGGAGGAAGCATTTGACTGAGAGCTTGGATATTCCAACTTCCATGCTGTCCCACGTAATCCTTAACCGCTTTAAACACATCCACCAGGGAAATCTCAGCATTGGCATAAGAGTTAAGATAGTTTAAACCTGGGACCCATCTGTAAACCTAGAATTTTGTGTGGTTGCCATCTCCAATTCTCCAGATAAGGTTATTTTCAACCTCATTCCAGTTTTTACAAATACCTTGCTAGAAGTTGGACCCTGGTTTCCTAGCTTGGATCTTTGGGATTAAATCAGTACCACACTTATACTTGGATACACAACTCTAACCCACATTTCATCTCTCTGAGTACATAACTTCCACCCGGCTTTCATGGCTGAAGCCTTGTTGACATTTCTCATATCCCGAAGCCCTAGACCACCCAGATTCTTAAGAAGGCTTAACTCGTCCCAAGCAACCAAGTGGACTTTGCGTTGGTTTTCATTGTCACCCCAGATAAAGCTTCGACACATCTTATCTACCTCATCACAGACCATGCGGGGAAGGAAGGTAGTGTACATGGTGTACGTTGGGAGAGCTTGAACAACAGACTTTACCAGAGTGACTCTTCCAGCAAGAGACAAGTTCCTGGCTTTCCAAGTACTGAGAAGGTGGGAAACTTTCTCAACGATAAACTAGTAAGTTTATCTATTCACCTTCTTGTGTAGAATGGGCACACCTAGGTATTTACCCAGGTTCTCGGTGTTGGTGTAAGCCCTAGATTCCAGTGTATTTCTTAGACTTACATTTGTATCCTGCCATTATATATATATGATATGAGGCATTACAGTTTATTGTGTTACTTGTTTAAACATAATAAAGTCCTTAGAATAGAAATTTCAGTTTAATAGAATATCAAGTACATGACTTGATCGTGAGACACTATTGAACAATGAAATCCTATTCTTAAATATCCGTAGTCAAGTATTTTATTAATAAGGACAATAATAATACATTGAGACTATTATGTGTGCAGACTGATGACCATATCTCACGGGTCATGGATATGAGATATCGAGTCGCCACATAGGTACACATTAGAGTAATGATGTACTGGATTGACCCACCATGAGAACACTACATGGAGCGTTATGTGAGTGTCATAAGTAGTTCTCATAGTGACAATGGTGTATGCAATCCTTCGACCTGAAATCGCTACGATCCCTACATGAGGAGTCGTGTGCTTTAATATTGTCAAGCGTCATCTGTAATAGGATGATTATAAAGACGGTCATTGGGCATACCACGAGCCATGCAGAGGGATGTGAGTGACCTAGATGGAATTTGTCCCTCCTACATAACAGGAGTAATATCTGTGGGCCCCCTGATAGAGTGAGACTGTAAAATGCATGGCCGTGCTGAAATGAGTCAATATGAGATATTGACCTCATTTGTTGTTAAGTCTACTCGGGTATCAGGGAACATGATATTGAACCATACAAGGGTGATGTCTTGTGTTCAATATAGATATATGGACAAAGGGATAATAATGCACATGAATATTTGTCACGGAAAGGTTTCGTCAAATCACTGACTTTCTCACTACTTAAGCGGCAGTGATGTATTGCTAGATACCGCTCACTGTTTGTAATATTAAATGGGATTTAATATTACTACTAACGTTTTGGGAACCTATAGGGTCACACACATAAGAGCGGATCAAAAGAAGCATTAAAAGGAGAGTTGGACTCTTCTATTGGGCCTAGCGCATATACATGGGGCTTAGGTTAAACGCTGCTCACTAACTCACTTAAGGAGGTGCTACTATAAGTAGACCACTTAAGCTATTGTGCCTACACGGTTTTTACCCTAGCCGCACATAGAGAGTGACAGTGAGCAGCAGGTCTCGGTTTTCGAAGCTAGCACTGTGAGGCAGAGACGCTTCGTGTTTGTGACGTTGGACGTTCACGGGATCTGCTCGTGTGGATACCTTAGAGACATCGTTCGTGCGGTGTTCGTGATAGATGATTTCAATCAATTGTCATCGCATCAAGAGGTAAATCTTTTAACCATGAATCATGACCATTCGCAAGGATCCTTCAATGGGAATTTTTTTCCACTGCGTTATTTTGTTTTATACGCAAATTCCCAATAGTGGTATCAGAGCCGCTTGCGAAACCATGATTCTGTTACGTGGTTTACCTGTTATATATGATAACATGTTAATAATGTGAATCGTTTTTCTGAAAATTGTTTTCTGAAAATCGTTTGCATCCGTTTTTGCGAAACCTTGTTTCTGTAATTTTCGTATGTATATGATATATGCGTCTATAGCACATTTATGTGTATATATGCGATATGTACATTGGTTATGGAATCCTTATTATGTTCTGCGATGGCGTCAAGGTTTGATGTTAAACATGATCGGTTTCAGTTCTCTGTTGGCGGCGTTAAAGGGTGTCAGACATGAAAAGTTCATGTTCTTGCGGCTGAGGTTCCAAGGGTTGAAACCCTAGCCGCCGTTCCTTGCAGCGTGAAGTGTTCACGGGTCTTGCGGTTTTAGGGTTGAGAGGTTGAAGCCCTAGCCGCTAAGGAAACGGGAACCCCGTGCTACCTCTGCGTAGTGTGTTATTTCGAAATTCAATTTTTGAAACTTTTTATGTCACCATTTAATAACAACATCGATTACAATAAATGTGATTTATAGTAACATCAATTACAATAAATGTGATTTATAGTAACATCAATTACAATAAATGTGATTTATTATATATATGTTATGTTTTCAAAATTCAGATTTTGAAATATCTAATTAATAAAAATAAAAAATAATAATAATAATAATAATAATAATAATAATTGTGTATTATTATTGGTTGTTACTATTTATTTGGTAATGTATGGTGAATGGTTATGGCCTTAGTCCTTTAATCTTTTGGTTTATATTTTGAAATACGGCCTGCGTACCGTGCCTTTCTCTTATATTTCATATGTATATTCTTTTCTCATCTCACTCCCCTCATATGTAAAATGAGGTTTATGTTTATGTAATGTAATGATGGAGACAAGAAGACGTTATCCTGTGGGAGATCATGCTTGGAGAAGCCTGGACGCTCCTAGGTTTCAGTTTAGATTCTCTCATTGGATTGGGAGAATCAATGCGTTAGGGGCCATAACCATATCACATTTATTTGCCTTATATATGTATGAGATGCATGTATGTACATAGTATGTTAAAAGGGGTTTAACTAATATATGTATGAGATGCATGTATGTAAATAGTAAGTTAAAGAGTTTAACAAATGATGAGATCAAATTTTAATCAAATCCCTCAAAAGGAAATATTAAGTCACATTTAAAGGCCTTCCAATTCATGGCACTCGTCAAGACTATGATCGATTAAGTGTGGGTCCGCCAAAGTGGGGTACCTTTATCTATACTAGTAAGACGCGATGGGACAAATGTAATGTTCAACTACTATCCATTGGGTCTGACTTAACTAAGCCAACTTCAATAGGATTGAAAGGCTTAGAGGCTTAAAAGTTGGGCTTTAGTCCATGTGATGGATTAGAATAAGAGTTATTCACCCAACTGTCCAAGAGTTGCATGAGATGCAATCGGAAAGTGTTTCCTACCTATATAACCGAATTTTGAGTGATCAGCCAAAGCTGACTTAAAGCTAGGTGAAATATGGATCTTGGCCCACTAGAAAATCTTCCAACAGGATTTTCCGAATCAATGATGAGGGTCATTGTTTTGAGTAAAATAGTGGGAGGCGTATTTAATCAAAGACCTTATTAAATAACTTCATGGCATGATACTTATATTTTGCATATTTATCTCTCAGAGATTACCATGGCATCAAACACATCAAGTAACTTTGTCATTGCGACCCGTCCTTGAGAAGGACAAACTATCCAGGAACAAATTTTTCGGACTGGTATAGAAACTTGAGGATTGTCCTCAAACATGAGAAAAAGCTGTATGTTCTTGAGGAGCCTATTCCTGAGGAGCCACCGGCTTCAAGTGCTCCTAGGGCTGACAGGGATGCTTATAAGAAGCATCAGGATGACGCCTTAGACGTCGGCTGTCTTATGCTTGCTACCATGACCTCTGAGCTGCAAAATCAACATGAGACCATGGAGGCGTACGATATGATCGTGCACCTCAAGCTGCTCTACCAAGAGCAAGCAAGGCATGAGCGGTTCGAAGTTTCCAGAGCCCTTTTCCAGTGTAAATTGGCAGAAGGAAGCCCTGTGAGTCCTCATGTACTCCAGATGATCGGGTACATTGAGAATCTCGAGAGAATGGGATTTCCTTTAGGCCAAGAGTTGGCCACCGACTTAGTTCTGCAATCGTTGCCTGAGAGCTATAGTCAGTTTGTCATGAACTATAATATGAATGATCTTGACAAACCTTTGCCAGAATTGTTGAGCATGTTGAGAACTGCTGAACAAAATATTAACAAAGGAAAGGGGAAGGCCATTTTGATGGTCCAGGATGGAAATAACAAGAAGCAACCCAAGAAGCCCACGCACAAACAAAAGGGCAAGGGCAAGGGCAAGGGCAAGGGCAAGGCCATCAACAAGATCAAGTCCAGTGCTTCTGGCTTGAAGCCTGTGGGTGGTGTGGCTAAGGAAGGCAATTCCTTCCACTGTGGTCGGACCGAACATTGGAAGAGGAACTGCCCAAAATACCTGGAAGAAATCAAGAAGAAGAAGGGAAGTGAGACTTCCACTTCAGGTGTGTTTGTTATAGAAGTCAATTTATCTACTTCTGCATCATGGGTATTAGATACTGGATGTGGTTCTCACATTTTTACAAATGTGCAGGATCTAAACAGGAGTAGACCATTGGCAAAGGGCAAAGTCGACCTACGAGTTGGAAATGGAGCAAAGGTTGCTGCTTTAGCTATAGGGACTTATGTATTGACTTTGCCCACTGGGCTTACCATTCAGTTAGAGAACTGTTATTTTGTGCCTGCAATTAGCAGGAATATCATTTCCGTTTCTTGTTTGGACAAGATTGGTTTTTCTTTTATAATAAAGAACAAAAGTTGTTCTATTTATTTGGATGATATTTTCTATGCTAGTGCACACATGAGTAATGGGCTTTATGTCCTTGATCTTGAAATGCTCATCTATAACATAAATACTAAAAGGTTCAAACCAAATGAGTTGAACCCGTCTTATCTTTGGCATTGTCGTTTAGGCCATATAAATGAGAAGCGCATTTCGAAGCTCCATAAAGATGGACTCTTGGACTCATTTGATTATGAATCATATGAGATATGTGAGTCTTGTTTATTGGGAAAGTTGACTAAAGCTCCATTCACCGGAAAAGGAGAAAGAGCTAACGATCTTTTGGGTCTTATACATAGCGATGTATGTGGACCCCTAAACACATTAGCTAGAGGTGGTTTTCAATACTTCATCACATTCACTAATGATTTCAGTAGATATGGATTTGTGTATCTTATGAAACATAAATTGGAATCCTTTGAAAAGTTCAAAGAATTCAAAAATGAGGTACAAAACCAACTTGGTAAAAATATTAAAACTCTTCGATCAGATCGAGGTGGTGAATATTTGAGCCTAGAGTTTGATGATCATCTGAGAGAGTGTGGAATTTTATCTCAACTCACTCCACCTGGAACACCACAATGGAATGGTGTTTCTGAGAGGAGAAATCGAACCTTGTTGGACATGGTTCGGTCTATGATGAGTCATGCAAACCTTACAAACTCTTTCTGGGGACATGCTCTATTAACAGCAGCTTTTACACTTAACTGTGTTCCATCCAAAGCGGTATAAAAGACACCATATGAGATATGGACTGGTAGACGACCCAGCATGTCTTTGATGAAGATTTGGGGTTGTGAAGCATACGTAAAACGTCAAGTTTCTAATAAGCTTGATCCCAAATCTGATAAATGCTTCTTTGTGGGGTATCCCAAAGAAACCAAGGGGTACTATTTCTATAATCCTTCCGAAGGCAAGGTGTTTGTCGTACGGACTGGTGTATTCCTAAAAAAGGAGTTTATCTCCATAGGAACCAGTGGGAGGAAGATAGAACTTGAAGAAATTCAAGAATCACAGAGTAGTGACCTACCATTGGTGGAACATGAGCAACCTTCACAAAATGCTGTGGAGGAACAACCTGCTCCAGTAGCACAAGACCAGCGTAGGTCTAACAGGATATGTCACCAGCCTGAGAGATATGGATTTCTCATGACTCCACAAGGTGATGTATTGCTCATGGATCAAGATGATCCTATGACTTACCAGGAGGCCATCACTGGCCCAGAATCTGAGAAGTGGCTTGAGGCCATGAAATCTGAGATGGATTCCATGTACACCAACCAGGTATGGACCTTGGTAGAGCCACCTGAAGGGGTGAAACCCATAGGGTGCAAGTGGGTTTTCAAAAAGAAAACTGACATGGATGGTAAGGTACACACCTTTAAGGCGCGATTGGTCGCTAAGGGTTTCAAGCAAATTCATGGTGTCGACTATGATGAGACCTTTTCGCCTGTTGCGATGCTTAAATCCGTCCGGATCTTACTTCTATCCCTGCATACCATGATTATGAGATATGGCAGATGGATGTCAAAACTGCTTTCCTTAATGGAAAGCTTCTTGAGGATGTGTACATGACACAACCTGAAGGCTTTGACATTTCAGAGGATGCCGGAAAGGTATGTAAATTGCAGCGATCAATCTATGGATTGAAGCAGGCTTCCAGAAGTTGGAACCTTCATTTTGATGATGCTGTAAGATAGTACGGATTCATCAAAAATGAAGATGAACCTTGTGTCTACAAGAAGGTTAGTGGGAGCATTGTTGTTTTTCTGGTGTTATATGTAGGACATATTACTCATTGGAAATGACATCCCTACACTACAAAATGTAAAGACATGGTTAGGGAATTGCTTCTCTATGAAAGATTTGGGTGAAGCTACCTATGTATTGGGAATCAGGATCTATAGGGATAGATCACTGAAATTGCTTGGCCTAAGTCAGAGTACATACATAGACAAAGTGTTGAGACGCTTTAACATGCATGAATCCAAGAAAGGACTCTTGCCTATGTCACATGGTATATGCCTATCAAAGGCACAATCCCCTTCCACTCAAGAAGAAAGGGATCGCATGAGTAAGATTCCATATGCATCCGCAATTGGATTTATAATGTATGCCATGTTATGTACTCGACCTGATGTATCGTATGCTTTAAGCATAACGAGCAGGTACCAGTCTGATCCCGGTGAAAGTCACTGGTCTGCTGTCAAGAACATCCTTAAGTACTTGAGAAGAACTTAAGATTCATTCTTGGTATATGGAGGCGAGGAAGAGCTTGTTGTAAAAGGTTACACCGATGCTAGCTTCCAAACCGATAAGGATGACTCCAGATCGCAATCTGGTTATGTGTTCTGCCTGAATGGCGGGGCGGTGAGCTGGAAGAGTTCAAAGCAAGAGACAGTCGCCGATTCTACTACAAAGGCTGAGTATATTGCCGCCTCCAATGCAGCAAAGGAGGCTGTTTGGATGAGGAAGTTCATTGCTGAGCTTGGTACAGTTCCTAGTATTGTGGACCCCATTGATCTCTATTGTGATAACAATGGGGCCATTGCACAAGCTAAGGAACCCAGATCTCATCAGCAATCCAAACATATACTTAGGCGCTTCCATCTCATTCGAGAGATTATCGATAGAGGAGATGTGAAAATATGCAGAGTACCAACACTTGATAACGTTGCTGACCCACTTACGAAACCTCTTGCTCAACAGAAGCACGAAGGTCACACTAGATCGATGGGCATTAGATTTATGCCTGATTGGCTCTAGTACTAGTGGGAGATTGTTGGTGTAAGCCCTAGAGTCCAGTGTATTTCTTAGACTTACATTTGTATCTTGCCATTATATATATATGATATGAGGCATTCCAGTTTATTGTGTTACTTGTTTAAACATAATAAAGTCCTTAGAATAGAAATTTCAGTTTAATAGAATATCAAGTACATGACTTGATCGTGAGACACTATTGAATAATGAAATCCTATTCTTAAATATCCATAGTCAAGTATTTTATTAATAAGGACAATAATAATACATTGAGACTATTATGTGTGCAGACTGATGACCATATCTCACGGGTCATGGATATGAGATATCGAGTCGCCACATAGGTACACATTAGAGTAATGATGTACTGGATTGACCCACCATGAGAACACTACATGGAGCGTTATGAGAGTGTCATAAGTAGTTCTCATAGTGACAATGGTGTATGCAATCCTTCGACCTGAAATCGCTACGATCCCTACATGAGGAGTCGTGTGCTTTAATATCGTCAAACGTCATCTGTAATAGGATGATTATAAAGACGGTCATTGGGCATACCACGAGCCATGCAGAGGGATGTGAGTGACCTAGATGGAATTTGTCCCTCCTACAAAACAGGAGTAATATCTCGTGGGCCCCACAGATAGAGTGAGATTGTAAAATGCATGGTCGTCTTTGAAATGAGTCAATATGAGATATTGACCTCATTTGTTGTTAAGTCTACTCGGGTATCAAGGAACATGATATTGAACCATACAAGGGTGACACATTCTATGTCTTGTGTTCAATATAGATATATGGACAAAGGGATAATAATGCACATGAATATTTGTCACGGAAAGGTTTCGTCAAATCACTGACTTTCTCACTACTTAGGTGGCAGTGATGTATTGCTAGATACCGCTCACTGTTTGTAATATTAAATGGGATTTAATATTACTACTAACGTTTTGGGAACCTATAGGGTCACACACATAAGAGCGGATCAAAAGAAGCATTAAAAGGAGAGTTGGACTCTTCTATTGGGCCTAGCGCATATACATGGGGCTTAGGTGAAACGCTGCTCACTAACTCACTTAAGGAGGTGCTACTATAAGTAGATCACTTAAGCTATTGTGCCTACACGGTTTTTACCCTAGCCGCACAAAGAGAGTGACAGTGAGCAGCAGGTCTCGATTTTCGAAGCTAGCACTGTGAGGCAGAGACGCTTCGTGTTCGTGACGTTGGACGTTCACTGGATCTGCTCGTGTGGATACCTTAGAGACATCGTTCGTGCGGTGTTCGTGATAGATGATTTCAATCAATTGTCATCGCATCAAGAGGTAAATCTTCTAACCATGAATCACGACCATTCGCAAGGATCCTTCGATGGGAATTTTTTTTCCGCTGCATTATTTTGTTTTATACGCAAATTCCCAACACTCGGTTCTGTTAAAACCAATTTCATTCGTGATCTGTTCTTTCACATGCCAATGGACAGTTCTAGAGAAATAGATCCTGGATTTTTGCTGACCGACCTTCTGACCGGAGCTGATACAAAATAAATCCAAGATCCTCTTTATGACCTCAACCTGATCAAGAGATGCTTCTGCAAACAGAAGTAGGTCATCTGCGAATGCCAGATGAGACAGTTTTGGGCCACCCCTAACAAGCTGAATAGGTTTCCAAAAGTGATGCTCTTCCGCAAGAGAGATTAATTGGAAGAGACGTCCAAGGCATAAAACGAAGAGGTATGGAGACAGAGGATCTCCCTAGAGAACCCCTCTTTCTGGACTAAAACCTTCCAACACCTCACCATGCCACAAAACACTCATGCTAGGTGTGGATATGCAATGCCATACGACATTCACTAACTCATCCGGGCAGCCAATATCAACCAATGTTTCGCGGATAAACTCCCATTTGATCTTGTCATATGCCTTCTATAGATCTATCTTCAAAGCCATCCAGCCCTTGTTGCCCTTCTTTGTTCTCATGGAATGAAATACTTCTTGGGCTATGGTGATATTATCACTGCTATGCCGGTTAGGGATGAAGCTGATTTGACATGGACTAACCAGCTTATTCATGTGACCTCTCAACCTTTGGGCTATAATTTTTGTGATCACTTTGTAGGAGACATTGCATAGGCTAATTGGACTGAAATCTTTACTCTTAGTAACATTCTCAACTTTGGGGATTAGAGTAATAAGTGTATCATTAAGTTCTCTTATCCGCCAAGGGCTCCCGAACAACTCTTTGATCAACTTGCATAAGTCCTCACCTACTATATTCCATTGGCTTTGATAGAACACGGCCTGGAATCCATCAGGGCCTGGTGCTTTAAAAGCCCCCATATTTCTAGACAAGTTCACAAGCTCACCCTCCTCCAGGGCCTGAAAGGTTCGAGTGAGACAAAAGGGAGTGTAGGGGTACTGAACCATGAAAAGCTCTTTGTAGTAATTCGTTACCATATTCTCAAGCTCCCTTGTTTTGGTAACCAGTTTCCTTCCTAATCCTGAAGACATTCTATCTTGTTTCTTCGACGTCTAATGGTGGTAATGCCATGAAAGTATTTAAAGTTTCTATCCCAAAAGTAAGCCATTTTGACCTTGACTTTTGAAACCATAGAATTTTCTCCTGAAACAGTACTTCTTCATATTCTTTCCAGAGAATATATTGCCTCTCCTCGAGTTCTGGATTATATCTCAAAGCCATTTGATGACCTAATCGATCCAGACGACGAATTAAAGTTCTTTTCCTAGAAAAATGTTACCAAAAGTCTCACGGTTCCATTGCTCAAGGGCTTTTTTCAGATTCCTCAACTGCATTTCCCAAGGGATTAAAGGCTTCCAATTGTGTCGCATAAATCTATCAAAATCACTATGAGTTAGCCACGAAGCAACAAACCTGAATGGTCTTCTATGTATCTTCACACTAACACTTGAATCAAATTTGATGAGGAGGGGGCGGTGATCAGACTTAAATGGGGGGAGATGAGCTATCACAGCTTCTTTGGATCTCATCCTCAAGTCTAAATTCATAACCATTCGATCCAACCTTTGTTCAATATTTGCTCTCTTCCAAGTAAAGGGATACCCCTGGAAGCCGTCATCAATCAGACCACATTCCCTAAGGCATTGGTTGAAATGAATTGCACCCCTTAGGGAAGGAGTTTGAGAGCCACCATGACGATCATGATCATGTAAAATAGTGTTGAAATCACCAATCACTGCCCAAGCGCATGGAATATATTGTTGAGTGTGAGGGCTACCATAAACAACAGCCAAAGCCCATGGATCAGTTTGCTTCCATTTCACACTCATGTGGACAAACTGGTCTGAATACTGAATGACATCAGTTTTTCACACCATCGGATCCCACAAACGCCAAATACCACCTGCTTGTCCCCTTGCTTCAACTATGAATCGACCCTCCGTATTAAATCTTTTCACAATATGTTTGGTTGTCTGACTACTTGTATGAGTTTCCAAGAGACAAATAAAGGAAGAATTATATTCATCCCTGAGATCTTTGATAAGAGCTGAAAAACCTTTATGGGACGTGCCCCTACAATTCCAAACTAGAATATTCATTGGAAGGGTTAGAGGGGTGGTCACCATTGACCCGGTTTCTGTTATCTGATGTACAGTGACACCTTCCATTGGGGAATTTCCATCATGGGTTTCCTTAGAGCTCGAGATCTTGTTTAAACTGTTATCTGGAGGCCTAGAAGTCGAAGCACCCATAGCGAAAATTTTCCTTAGACTTTCAGCGAGTCTAACAGCTTCATCCTCGGTAGGTTGAGTTGCTTCCCTCAGAGGGTCCTTTTTTAGCGTGTCATAAAAACCTGCATGCGGGTTTTGCTTTTGAAGAATGCGCATATTCTCAAAAACAATGGACTCTTTTTCTTTTATGTCCAAAATTTCTTTAGCCTTTACCTTATTTGCCTTTATAATCTCCTTTCCCTTAGGTTGGGCCGCTTGCTTCTCCGAAACTGGTTGGACTTTGTACTTATCTGGGCCCATTTGGGACTTGGGCTTGCTAGGGGTTTTTTTTGTGGTTCTGTGAAGATCATTTTGTATTTTTTTTGAGGATTTTTCCCTCCAGCATTATTCCTTACTCGTGATCCACCTCCTGCATTAAACACGTGCCTTTCATCTTGCGCCTGACTTTTCTCATTATTGACGTCATCCCCCTTTTTTCCTGCATGGCTTTCCATAAATACGTGGAAACGAGATCCCATATCTTTTTTCACTGTTTGTGCCTCTAACTTGCCATTGATTACTTCTTTTTTCTTATCCAATCTCGGATTACCCCCACGCGATTGTTTGGCTTCCTATTAGGTCTTTTAACCAACATCCAGGGGCCGAAATCATCGCTGCCTCTTTGATTAACATCCTCTGAAGGAATATTCTCATCATTAAGTTCATTGGGTTGCTCCATAGATTGCTCTCTGTCTTTACTGGAATTTAGGTCGGTCCTAGCAGGTGGTGGGTCTCCCTTCTCTTGCTCTGCCGTCTTCATTGCCCTCTTGTTGCATAGGCGAAGCTTCCATTTTCTGCTTAGGGCATCCACTGGCTTTGTGCCCATATTTGCCACAGTTGAAACATATAGAATGTAGTCCCTCATATTCCAGGTGAACCAGTTGTCCCCTTGCAACAACCTTGGCATCAAGAGGCTTCTCAAGGTCAAGTTCTACACAAATACAGGAAAATTTCCCTCTAGCATGGCTTGTTGTGACGTGATCAATTTTGTGCATGGTTCCCAACATTGAACCCAATCTCCACAAAAACTGGTCATTAAATAATTCAATGGACAAACCTGGCACTCGAGTCCACACTGCCACCTTCTTCTCCCACTGCGCATTGGCCATGAAAGAGGGCTTCCATCTTTGAACCAAGATGTAATGATCAGCAATTTTCCAAGGCCCCTCAAATAAAGCTCCTTTATAATCTTCTTCTTTTTTGAACATAACTAAATAATAACCTTGTGGCATGTCAGTTATTTTAATGGAACCAGCTTTTGCCCAGTCACGATGCAGTTTCTTTTCCAGGTTCCCGATACCTACACGTTTGCCCATAATATTAACGATAAGAGTTCCCTTCCAGGGTTTACACCATTCCTGGAATTCTGCTTCGGAGATGGGCACTTCCTTGTAACGAGTTGCTTCCACTGTGGATATTTGTGGAAAAAAAAGTTATTTAGCGATCGAAAATAGTGACCGAATTTGTTGGTTGCTGTTTGTGACCGAAATGACGACCGATTGTAGGATCTAAATCAAATACTGATTAGAGTTGATATTACGACCGAAATAGCGACCGAAATAGAGCGTAGCAGAGTTATCGGTCTCTATTTCGGTCGCAAAATAAAGGGAAATAAAAGTAAAAAATTTATGACTTTTTAGCGACCGAAATGACGACCGAGTTAAATGCAACGGTTAAATTTATTTATCGTTGCGACCGATATTAAATCGGTCTCTAAATGGCGGGTAAAAATTAAAATAGAGCGTGTTAGCGACCGAATTTTAAATCGGTCGCTAAATTTATGAATTCAAATTTCAAATTAACCCATTTAGCAACCGATTTAGCGACTGATATCATATCGGTCGCTAGAGCGTGCTAAAATGAAATTAATCGAGAGCCATTCTGCTACCGATTTCTGCGACCGAACTTGATTAATTTGTGTGGCGACGGATTAGCGAACGAAATGTTCGATCGCTAAACTTAAAATCCCTAAAACATGAGCCCCTTCCCCTTTCTTCCCCATTTCTCTCATTTCTTCTTTGTTCTTCTCTCTCGCGCCTCCCTGGTCCTCCCTGCCGCCACGCAACACAAAGCTCCAACCACCAACACCAACACCGCCACCACTAACATCGCCACCACCCACATTCTCTCTCGGTAACCCTGTTCTCTATCTCTTTCTCATTTCCTCTTTTTCTTTTCACTGATTCCCCCCCTTTGTCTCTCCAGTGCACCACCACCAACACCGCCACCACTGCGTGGCCTCCGATGACACCGCCACCACCACCGTTCCCAGTCAGTAGTGAAGAAACCCATTACTAGGTAACCCTCTGTTCTCCCTCCTCCTATCTTCTCTATGTTAATGTATATATATAAATTGATGTCTTTTATGTTCTGATGGCACATGATGGATGGGAAAAAATATGATGAGAAAAAGTGATTGAATTTTTGTGAATAAACCTGTGTTCTCGATTTTTGCATATAATCCAAACATTTAGGATCTTATATAACTCAAAACAATAGAGTAGATGCTTCTCATTGGCAACAATAGGCAACTATTTTGAATAAAATTTTATCTTCACATTTATGATTTAGTTTACTAATTCATTAATACTTAGTGTATATATGTTTAATACATCCAAACATGATAGATGAATCTACTAGCAGATCCTTATGATGTTGCATTGTCTAATTATCCCTTTTTGATAATCATATGATGGTTATTATCCACAATGGTGTTTCATCCTGCTACTTTTTAAGTCTCTTTTATGACTTGGACTTTTGGAATTTGTTGAAGTGAGTTTCCCTTTCAAGTGAAATAATTAAAGTGTATTGTTCTTAGACTGTTGTCTTTCTTTTGTAGTTGCTGAAATTCTGTAGTGATATCTTGTTTGTAGTTTGTAGAGCGTGTTAGCGACCGAATACTCAGTGTAATGTATTATGTGAATTATCGTGTTGTTTGGTAGTGGAGAGCTGAGCTCAATAGGATGCGATCTTGTCTGATTGTATGCTGATAATTTAATGTTTATGCATGTGTTTGTCAATATGTGTTGTTTGTTAGTGGAGAGCGGAGCTCAATAGGATGTGATCCTGTCCGAAAGGCGGGATGCTGGTTGTGTGCTGATAATTTAGAAATTATACATGTGTTTGACAATTAACTGCTACTTGTTAGTGGAGAGCGGAGCTCAATAGGATGTTTGCCAGGCACATGACGTGCCGTCATCATTCAAACATTATTCACATTAAAAAGCAGTTCTGTACACAATATTATGAAAGCAACTTTGGTTTTCTACTCATTTGTTTCACTGGGTGTACTGGCCGAGGTTACTAACCCGGCCATCGAGCTCAAGTACCCGGCCCAGTCCGGAAATTAAGGATAATAAATCAAAGATCACTTAATTAAATGAATAAGATATTGATATTAAATCCTGATATTATCTAAAATAACCTTATCTGGTTAAAAGAGATAATATCCCTTAAATTAAGGAATCATATCTCAAAAGAGATATCAAGAGATAAATCAAATCTCTAAAAGATATTGAGAGATAAATCAAATCTCTAAAAGATATTAAGAGATAAATCAAATCTCTAAGAGATAGGGGAATCCTATTATAAAAGGAGGAGTACCCCTCATATGAAAGACACTTTTCACTGAATCCCGGTAACTCTCCCTTAAGCGTGTTAGAGGAACTAGCGTCGACCAAGAGACTCTCAGACAGTCCTTGCTTCCTAGTACTCGTCCGATACAAAATTAAGGGATCGAGATCACCGCCCCGCCAAGGGATGAACTTAGAACTACGTCTGGCTTTGATTCCTACTGGGATACGTAGGACCGGAATATCACATTCTGTCAAGCCTAAATCATAAAACAATCCCCTTGGTTTAATGTTCTATGGCGAGATTCCGACAAAACGGATCTTGGCAAGAACATTTGGCGCCCACCGTGGGGCCAGGTAAAACTTTGCCCCGACCACTCAATCAACCACCGTCAGCCACCTTCCACAACCCACACACACACAAATTGTCCATATCGCAGAGATAGGAAAAGAAAGGAGAAAAGAGACACAACCAAACAAACCTTTTCCATTCTCTCTCCTCCAGAACCCATAACATCATGGCTGACACCGTTATCTTCATAGGCCACAAGCACAGAAAAAAGAAAAAATGCAACAGAATCAGAAGGGGAGCCTTTCGGGTGCAGACCTTGATCTCCCTCAAATAAAAGCGCACCACCCTTCCTTCGCCATATCCGCCGGCACATCACCCACTCTCATCGCCGGCGTCTGCCGTAAGATCGGCGTCACCGTCGACCTCTCCGACGAGAGCGCCTACGCCGTCCGGAGGGTCGTTCAGAACTAGCTCCGCCCCGGAGATGCCGTCGTCCTCCTCCACGTCAACCCTACCAATGTCCTATTCGGTGCCGACTGGGGCTCCATCAACCTCTCCATCAACACCGATCCTAACTCCGATGACGCCGCCGTCGTCAACAATCACCACCACCGCGACCGCCGCAAGCTCGAAGACGATTTCGACGCGTTCATCGCCGCAAGTAGCTCAGCCCCTTGTGGAAACGCATATCCCCTACAAGATCCACATCGTGAAGGATCACGACATGAGGGAGCGGCTCTGCTTGGAGGTCGAGAGGCTCGGCCTCAGCATCGTCATCATGGGGAGTCGCGGCATTGGCGCTGTCCACCGCGGCAGCAATGGTAAGCTCGGCAGCGTCAGCGATTACTGCGTTCACCATTGCGTTTGTCCTGTCGTAGTCGTTCGCTATCCCGATGATAAAGACGCCGGGATTGGAGCTGGCAGCGGTGGTCCAACAAGTGCAGTGGTGGCACCGAAAGAAGAGGAAGAGGGTGAGACCATGATTGAGCCAGTACCAGAGCCGCATGAGCATAAAGAATGATATGTATCTGATCCAAAAGGGATGCACAAAGCCGTTGTTGAGTTGCCCTCTTTCTTTTACTGTCATGTTGTACTTAGATCATTTCCTGCATATGAACTGTGGAAAGATAAGGAGGGTGTTGTATGGTTTGATGTGATCTTGGTTCGAGTAGGCTACTGAAAAAAAAATTAAAAAAATTAAAAAAATTAAAAAAATTAAAAATAAAAAAAAATACAATTCGGAATATGGAATGGTGTACTCAGATAAATAGCTACTTGGAGATGAAGCTGACTGAATGGATCTCTGAAATGAAAAATTCAATTCGGATATGAGAATTCTCTATCAGCAAAACTCTGATCGGAGGCCACCTTCTCAAGTATGATAGGGAGACGACCGCCACAGCGGGAAGCACGGCTACCACAACTCGTCATGCTTTAAGAAATCCTTTGTCATTATTCTTTTCCTTTTACTTTTTGGTCTTTGCACTGCATCCCTTGATAAAACAGAGAACCAGAACAGCACTTACATAGTCCATGTGGACAAATCCAAAATGCCAACAAGCTTCGAGCACCACTGCTTCGATTAATGTAGAAGAAGCACGCTCTCCCTTCGTCAAAAGGTTTTAAATTGGAATGTTGATACCCAGCCTAATCGCCAAGCCCTTCTGAGGGCTCCTACTTCACGCCGAGATCTGGTTGTACCGATTACTCGGTTGAGTTCCGGCTCCCGACTACTCGGTTGAGCTCGGCCACCACAGCTCGGCCTCGGAGCTCGGCCAGCACAACTAGGAGAGCTCGACCATATGGGCTCGAGGGAATGCCTAAATCAGAGGCCGCGAAATGCTCAGGTGATATTGTTCTAGTTTAAATCTAATATGATTTGATATGTTTTGCTCCACGCATTTAATGTTGTGTTATGTAGCATGTATGATTTGAGCAAAGTAATGCTCGGCTGATACCACTCCCAGAGTCACAAAATTTGGTATTGCAAAGTGGTTGAAGCTCCGTCTCCCTTGGAAAACTCTCAGTTCAACTCCGGCTCCCGAAAGACCGAACAATCGACCATCCAGGATCGAAACCCGAGCCTATGGATTAAAGCCTGAGCAGGCACTTGACTCCTAAGTAAGAGAAAAAACTACTTGACTCCTAAGCAGGAGACTCCTAAGCAGGTGCTAAACCCTGAAGAGGTCAACCAAAGCCTCTAAATGTGCTCGAATCCTAAGCAAAAGCCACATTCGACCGATCAGGGTCGAAGTGCCGAGCCTATATAAATATATCAAGTTAATAAGTGATCAATTAGGATCAACCCATAAAACATCAGAAAATTCACCAAAGTATAAATAAATCCACAAGTAAAATAAGAAATTTTAGGGGCAAGTCCCCAAGTACATAAAGTCTTACAAAAACAAAGATATTTCTAAACCGCTTATACAACTTCAGGAATCTAGGTTCTCCTCCGCCTCGGAAGGAACGGTATTAATCTGACCAGTTTGGCCCACTTCACCTTCGGGTCCCTCCTCGTCCAATTGATCCTCGCCCTCTTCTCCAGGAGTTGCGGCCTCATCCTCATCTTCCAGCTCGGCCGATGCCACAAGGATCCCGTCTCGGTTGAAATCCTTGTCCACATCGGCACTGGAGAAGTCGGCAGTAGGGTTGAAGTGCTGGAGTTGCTTCACGGCTCGGGAGAAACCGTTAACATGCTCCCTCGTGATTGAAGTCTCGGCTTCAGCTAGATCAGCACGGAGCCTCCGGTTCTCCTCCTTCTCGGCCTCCAGCAACTTCCACAACTCCTGGCTGGCTTCTGTCTCGACTTCCAGCCCTTTCACTACATTTTGAAGATTAAATCGGTCAGTTCTCTCCGCTTCTAGCTCGGTCATAAGAGTAGCTCGGCCTTCTTCCAGCTGCACCTTCTGGGCCTTCAACTGACCGATGACCCGGCCTTGTTCCTCACACTTGGCCAGAGCCTGAGCATTCTCATCCTCCTCATCCTCTAGCTCGGACATTGGAACTAGGATTCCATCTCGGGTAAAATCCTTGTCCACGTCAGCACAGGAGAAGTCAGTATTCGGATTGAAATGTTGAAGCTGCTTCACGGCTCGGGAAAAGCCATTAACATCCTCCCTCATGATAAGCCTCGGCTTCAGCCAGATCAGAACGGAGCCTCAGATTCTCCCCATTCTCGGATTCCAGCAACTTCCACAACTCAAGACTGGCTTCCTTCTCGGCTTGAAGCCCTTCCACGACCCTCTGAAGGTTGAGCCGGTCGGTTCTTTCCATTTCCAGCTCGGTCATAAGGGTAGTATTGCCTTTTTTCAGCTCCACCTTTTGGGCTTTCAACTGCCCGATTAGCCGAGCTTGCTCTTCACACTTTGCCGTGGCTTTTTTAAGCTCATCCCCAGTGCGCAAAGTTCGGGCAACTTCCGCCTTCATACTTTTCATTATTAGAAAGCTCGCGGCTCGAAAAACAGGTAGTGGAGGAGACTCAGAAGAGCGTAAGCGACCGCAGCTTTCCTGCTCGCATCATGGACCAATTCTAGTAAAAGCCGAGCATTTGCTGGCTTAACAACTAGAGAACCCACTATAGGGCCAGAGTGAAAATCATCCAGCTAAGAACAAAGGGCAGAAGCCCAGAAAGCCGAGGTCGAGCATTGCCCCCTCACACCAAAAAGCCGAGGTCGAGCTATGCTCCCTCGCACTATGCACCGGAAAAAGTCGAAGTCGAGCAATGTTTCCCTCCGCACAAAAATCCGAGCAAAGGTTTCGGCCAAGCAAGACGATAACCCAAGAAAGGATTGGTTCTACAAAAAACAGATTTCCGAGCAATGCTTCCGCGAATCATAGTCCAAAGTCCTCGGCACCAAAAGGCGTGTTAAGCTCTTTCGCTTATTTCAAGCTCGGAGCTTGGGGGGCTAACGGGGATAAAGGAAGGATATCCCTTAGCCTACAACTCGAAGAACCTGTATGAAAACTATTTTCTCATACAAAAGATATTAGGAAATTTTATTCTGAGACACATCTTCAAGATCGGGAAAAATAATTCAAGGTTAGTGGGTATTTCAAAATCCACCAAATGAAAGGGTTATGAGCTACTCGAAGAAAATGTTAAGAGCTCTCAAGAACTTCAAAGACCAAGCTACATTCGGCAAAAGGCAGGTCAAATTCAAACTCTCAAGATAAGCATCTTGAAAGCATCAAAAGTTAAAGGATGAAATACAAGCACCGAGGTAAATTCCTAATGACCGAGTTTGAACTTGACTCTTCAAAATATCGGTTCAAACACGAACCCTTTGCTAAGTCGAATCTCGGCTACCAGACTTCTAAACTTGTCCTAAACAAAGGTAAGATTGAAGTATCTTATGTTCAAAGCATGTTCTTGGCCGAGATGTGAACCTCAACCACTAAACTCTGCACTTTGCGAGAGAGGTATTTACCGAAGTAAGAAGATCTATGCAAATCCAGTACCTTATCAACACCAAGGACAAGCTCAGCTTCATTCACAAAACTCTTTCGCTTATTCCGAGCTCAAAGCTTGGAGAGCTTATATACTGATCGAAATGTTAAAATCGGCCACTGAGCCCACCAAACTAAAATATTGGATGAGAAATAAAGCTAGATCTCCAAACCCAAACAATCAAAGGGAAATGATTACTAGACTCGCCCACCGAGTCCGTTGAACTTAAGAATTGGCCGAAATGTGAAGCTCGGCAACTTGAAACGAGAAGCTCAGGCTCTCGACCACTAGGTTGAGCTCCGGCTCCCGACTGCTCGATTGAGCTCCGGCTCTCGACTTATCATTCGAGCACGCAACTACAGCGCAAGCCTCAGAAATGATGCCGTGAAGGCCACGCGTCACACACAGTAACGTCTCTTTTCCATCTCGGGAACCGAGAAAGTATGGCCTTAGCAGGAGACGAGTAACCATCCCCACCTCGGCTCGGTACCTCGAAAGCGTCAAGCTCGGTCACCCGAGATGCTCACCGAGTTGGAGGATGTGAACACATATATAAGGTATGAAGCTCGGCCACTCACCTCGCCGAGACGAAAGACCAAAAGGTAAGACCAAGTTCCTAGCCTCGGCTCCTTCGAAAAAGCTTCCACGTGATCAGCTCGGAGCTTGTGGGGCTTGTGTATGGGCCGAGATACGGAGCTCGGCTAAACATCATGAAAGCTTCTACGCCTAATCAGCTCAAAGCTTGGGGGGCTTGTGTACTGGCCGAGGTTACTAACCCGGCCACCGAGCTCAAGTACCCGGCCCAGTCCGGAAATTAAGGATAATAAATCAAAGATCACTTAATTAAATGAATAAGATATTGATATTAAATCCTGATATTATCTAAAATAACCTTATCTGGTTAAAAGAGATAATATCCCTTAAATTAAGGAATCATATCTCAAAAGAGATATCAAGAGATAAATCAAATCTCTAAAAGATATTAAGAGATAAATCAAATCTCTAAAAGATATTAAGAGATAAATCAGATCTCTAAGAGATAGGGGAATCCTATTATAAAAGGAGGAGTACCCCTCATATGAAAGACACTTTTCACTGAATCCCGGTAACTCTCCCTTAAGCGTGTTAGAGGAACTAGCGTCGACCAAGAGACTCTCAGACAGTCCTTGCTCCCTAGTACTCGTCCGATACAAAATTAAGGGATCGAGATCACCGCCCCGCCAAGGGATGAACTTAGAACTACGTCTGGCTTTGATTCCCACTGGGATACGTAGGACCGGAATATCACATTCTGTCAAGCCCAAATCATAAAACAATCCCCTTGGTTTAATGTTCTATGGCGAGATTCCGACAAAACGGATCTTGGCAGGAACACTGGGCAATGGAGCTTTCCAGAAATAGTTGTTGACGACCATCCTTACTAGCTTATCTAAGCATTTCCAGTAGGAAAAGTCCTCTCTATGACCATCCTTCAAAACGACGTAAAAGCATCTGCTTTCCTGAAAACTACTATGTTTGCTAATCTGTAAAGTTGCATGTGAAGTTGCATTTCTTTGTTCTATTTTAACATGCTAGTTTGCTACATGGATCTTTCCATCTTTTCTTATTATCACTTGATGAATTTTAGACATATGACTTGTTTTTTCCTTATCGTTTTATCAGAAAATGGATCCGACTAAATATTTTGAGACAGTCATCCATATAGACCAGGTACAGTATCTCATCAACTTAAGAATAACGATCGGATTCACGTAATGATGGTTAAGGCATAAAATAATCATTACTAAATTGTTTTTGTGTATTTGCAGGATTTGATTTCAATCCCGCGATCATTCTACCGTCGTTGGGGAAGAGGAATACCGCGTGTTGTGACTATTGAAGACAAATGCGGAAATCTGTTCAATGGGAATATAGTAATCCATGAGGATCACCCATATTTTGCAACAGACACAAATGGTATCAGGGAGTTGTATTTGTTGTCCACTGGTGTATTGACAAAGTTTAAGTACCTTGGGGGTTCTCGCTTCTACATGTTCATCCATTTGGAAGATTGATGAGATTTGATATTTTGATTAGTACTTATTGATTGTGGTGTGTTTTTATGTTTTGATCATTAATTAGTACATTATTAAACTTTTTTTTATAAACAATTATTAAACTTGCGTTAATTAATGTATGTGTTTTCTTGATCATATTGATTGTTGTGTTTTGGATCGTTAGTACATCATGTTTACGTTTTCTATTTATTTAAAAAAATATTGGTGTATTTTGTTTATATCAGAAATTAAAAATCAATGGGGTAATAGTCGAAAAACAAAATTTGGTCGGTATGATTAAGTTACAGATTACTAAATTGTTTTTGTGTATTTGCAGGATTTGATTTCAATCCCGCGATCATTCTACCGTCGTTGGGGAAGAGGAATACCGCGTGTTGTGACTATTGAAGACAAATGCGGAAATATGTTCAATGGGAATATAGTAATCCATGAGGATCACCCATATTTTGCAACAGACACAAATGGTATCAGGGAGTTGTATTTGTTGTCCACTGGTGTATTGACAAAGTTTAAGTACCTTGGGGGTTCTCGCTTCTACATGTTCATCCATTTGGAAGATTGATGAGATTTGATATTTTGATTAGTACTTATTGACTGTGGTGTGTTTTTATGTTTTGATCATTAATTAGTACATTATTAAACTTTTTTTTATAAACAATTATTAAACTTGCGTTAATTAATGTATGTGTTTTCTTGATCATATTGATTGTTGTGTTTTGGATCGTTAGTACATCATGTTTACGTTTTCTATTTATTTAAAAAAATATTGGTGTATTTTGTTTATATCAGAAATTAAAAATCAATGGGGTAATAGTCGAAAAACAAAATTTGGTCGGTAGGATTAAGTTACAGAAAAATTTTTATAAAAAAAAATTCAAAATTTGCGATCGAAATAGCGACCGAATATCAGTCACCAAATTCGGTTATCTGAGCATGCAACCAACTATACGGCGACCGAAATATATAATTTTGTGACCGAAATATTGGTCGCAAATTTGCAACCGAAATACAAATTTGGTCGCTAAACATTTAGCCATCAGGATTTCTGCTACCCCTTGATTCGGTCGCTAAACAAGATAGCGGCCGAATTAGTTCGGTCGCTAAACAGTTTTTTTTTGTAGTGTCTCGGGGAGGGTTCCCATACCAGTTTAGACCTGGAATGGTTTCCTCATTCCCCCAGAATTTATCCCCTTCACCCCTTCCTTTAAAACATGGAGCACTGAGAAGCCTATCCATGTATGATCCCACCTGCTCATTGGGTTCCAGTGGCTCTCCATCATTTGCTTTCCTTTTGACCTTTATGATACTACGAGCCAGAAGATCTGTTTCTTACGTCGTTGCCTCTTCCAAAACCCTAGGAGAGTCGCTCTCCATCGTTCCTCGTTATGTCCTTGTATGAGATCTAATGTGAGTAATAAAAAGGTTATTTATGATTCACCAAAAAAAAAAGGTTATTAATTAATTTAGAAGTAATAAAACTTTAGAGCAGGACACTAATTTGCACTATTTAAGAAAATAAATTAATAAAAAGTGAGAAAGTAATTGATTGCAACACGTTTTTGTGGAATATGCTAAATCGAAATCATATAAAAATAAATATTGCAATTAATTAGAACATAAAAAAAAAAATTAATAAAATAATTAATACACACACATGTAGTGTGTGAGGATTGATCTGTCTACAATAGTGTAAGTAAAATTCATTCTTACATTTCAAACAACCATTTTTATTATCCATCGTAATTAGGATATTTGACTCCCTAGTGGCATTCTGAGGTATCCCCACAAGCTTCGTATGTGATTAATCCTCAATCGGCTGCTTAGAGCAGAAAATTAACCATTGATTTTTGCTAGAGATAGTGTAAATGAACTGAGTAATTCGTGAACTATTCTGGTTTAGCTCCTTAAATACTCTATCAATCTTGTTTGTTTAATTAGATAAATAAACCCAAGTTTGAGATTATTGGACGCGATTATTTAAATGAGTCAAGCCCAAAACTTACAAACTCGACATTACGCGGTTCATGAATATATATATATATATATATAATTTTGAAGTTTCTATTTTGTAGTAGCCAAGAAGTTATGATTTTTTTATCTACTGGACAATGAAAATGTAATACTTTAAAATTTTTGAATTTTACATACCACGTGTTAAGCACATATTTCTATTTGTAGAAAATCATATAATATTAATTTTTTTATTCAATACTAAATTAATAAACTTAAAAGAAAAGAAAATTTTTCATAAATACAAAAATAATTAAGTTATAAATGAGCTAAACAAGTCAAACTCAAGCTTTTAATTAGACTGGTTAAACTAAATGAATCAAGTGCTCGGTCGGCTCAACTCGTTTATACCCCTAATTTTTGCAATCTCAAACAAATTTTTATTGGATAAACTTTTGACAAAATCAATCATTGAATTAAAAACTTACAACATATAAATGGCATGTTTAAAATTTTACATCAAATCGAAATTGTTTGATAATTCATTGCTATACATCAATATTAACTATATAATATATTTAAAAATTTATGACAATAAGGATTTCTTCATTAAATTTTTTATTGATGTTTAAATTTTCTTAAATTTGATATAAATGAATAATCCTTTCTCTCCCACACAGGCTAATGAAAATTTCAAGTTTGAGCTCAACCACGAATCTATCTTTTTAAACTGTTAGCGAGACATGAATAATTTGTGAGTAGGTTTGACTCACTGAGCATAAATTGTATGTATTTTGGTGTAAAAGTTGAGAATGTAATGTTTTTTCGCCTGGTTTTTGGGATCGAGGTTCGAGGTAACGGTTTCACGAGAAAGAAAATTACAAGAAAGAAGAATGCGTTCTTTCATCACACGTTTCATGCAAGGTGGCTTCGTATCTCATGTTCCCATACAATGCGCATTCTCTGCTTCGCCTCTTCTCAATCATCATCATTTATTTTCCTCGTGTAACTATTCCGTAACATATTTCTCCGATCGTTAGAGTTTACTTTTTTTTTTTTATAAGCTAAAAGATATATTGATTAAGGATACAAGGGTACCCCAACCTGTATACAATAACGAACAAGGAATAGTTAGCAAGAATAACTAAGTGTATATAATTTATTTACTTCCAAGAGACACGTATGGATCATCAAAGCACGTATTATTATGTGATTTTGATAGCCAGGAATTGTAATTTTAGTTGTCTATTATGAATTTGGTTCGTTCTATATATTAATTGATTTTGAGAATGAAACGTGTCTCTTCCACATTTTATAATAATGGCTCATCTCTTAGGTTTGTCTAAATGAAAAGCTATGCGAAAAAGGAGGTGATAATAGGTCAAGTGACCCATCAAGGACCTATGAATTATGACACAATCTATTTTTGGTCTTATCCAAATGCGTGATTTTATCCCTCTATAGTTTCAATTTCTCAAATTAAGATTTTGTACTTTCAAAAGCAAAGAAATTTGATCATGTCGTCAATCTACCTTTCAATATTTAATGAGAGTTGTTGACCTAGTTAAACCTTTGTGATGTGATATTTTTTTAGTTTCTCAGGGTATCCTCCGCCCGCAACTATGGAGACGGGTAGAACCACAAGGACGACAAAACTCTCTCTCAAGGGTTTTAACGATACTGCATTTACAGGGTTGGGACTGCCGTTTTCTCCTTAAGATTTTTGAGGCAAAGAAGCCGCTTCAATTTTGAATAAATGCCAGTTTAAAGATAAATAAGAACACTAAGTCTAGTGGGATCGAGCCCACATCTGGCTCAAGAAAAGTAAAGAAAAGAGAAGGGGTGCGTAACCTTTTAAGCTATAAGTTCAATCATCCCGTCAGCAGTGAAGGGGCAAAGGGAAGGTGACTAAGGGAATCCTAAAACGGCATTCAAACTAATTCAGTCTATACGGCTTAGATTGTCCTTAGTGACTCTCCTTTATCTAAACACCATCAACGGTTTTCATACTTTTCTCTCTCCTCCTTCCTGCTTTGATCGAGCTACCCCAAAGAATGGAATGTGATATCGGAGACAAGTCAAGTTCAGTAAGAAATTGGATAGATAGATTCGTGAGTAGTGTAATCATAAAAGGCCCTACACTTTATATTATAGTACATGGTGATAGAATTGATGATATACTCTTCATGGGTACCGGAGATCGTCTCCTCGGCTGTTAGATTCAGTGTTCATCGTCACTTGAGTACAAGTACATGATGGCCGTCCTATGAGTGAGTGAATGCGCTTCAGTCTAAGGTAAAAATTGCTTGAGCTAATAATCTGGTTAAGCTGGAAGAGATCCGTGCCATCTATCATCTCATTCAAGTGCTCTTGAGTTGTGATGTGATATTAGTGTAGTAGTAGTTAAATTTTAATCAGTTGAAAAAATAAAATAAAAAATAAAAAATGTATATTTTTGGTATAATAACTATGTGGCAGTAATTTATTTTATACTTTTTTTTCAACTAATTAAAATCCAACTACGCTTACACTAAGGGTTCGTTTGGTGGTCAGGATAGAATAGAGGTGGATATGATAAGAGAACAGGATAGGAGTAGGATAGAATATGAGCAGGATAAACTGTTATCATATCCGACGTTTGGTGTCCACCAGATAACCAACCGGACAGCATTATAATTTAAGTATGAATTTTAAATTTTTCATTTTTATTTTAAATGTTTTCATCTTTTATTAGATTTTATTTTTTTTATAATTTTCATTATTTAAAATTCTATAAAATATAAAATTATCCTTGTGATAAAATTACATATAATTTTTTAAATTTTTTTAAATATTGTCTAACTAAAATTAATTTTTTATATTTTTAAATATTCATTTTTTGTTTTTACTTTACATATAGTTAAATTATTATAATACTTTTTTATATTTTACAGTTTTTTAAAATAATATAAAATAACAAAATAAGCATTGTTATAAAATAAAAATAAATTTTAAAATGAATTATTAATATTTTTATTATTTTAAATATTTTATATTTTATTATACCTTTTTTTTGATAATCATGTTAAATTTTATTATACTTTAAATTATTATTTTATTATACTTTAATTATTTTATATATTATATATTTTTATATTTTATTATACTTTAAATCAACCTATCCTACTTGTTACCAGAAGAAAAGAAAAAAAAAACTTATCCTATCCTGTTGAGTGCTAACCTAGCCCTCCCCTTAGGATAAAATTTTAACTAGATAGACAGGATAGGATAAGTAACAGGATTGCCTTATCCTATCCTGCTGGCTCACCAAACAACAGTTTCAGACATGATATGATAGCTTATCCAATCAAATTTGTTTATTTTGAAAGTATAAAGACTTGATTTGAACAATTGAAACTACATGACCAAAAGTGCAATTGAAATTTTTAAATATATTTTATATAGACAGATATATATGTATGTATGTATGTAATATACTAGAATAACTGACCGTGTCAGATAATTTACGTTGGTAAATATGGATATTAAAAAACTGATTTATTTAAAACATGGATCATAGAGTATAACAATTTTTAAGTTACTAATTATAGTGTTATCCTTTATAAGTATTTGGTTGAATATATGGTGAGTTATCATCTTTAAAATAGAATACTGGGGAAAATAAAAAATAAATTATGGGGATTTAAGAGAGTAGTTTAAATAATTGTTGTAAAATATTTTTTCCACCAAACTAAAGTGAGAGTTGGTCAAAGAATTTGAAAAAATAAAAGATGAAATTTTCTGAAATGTCATTTTAAATATACATTTTTAATAATAATATAATGGCTGTAATGATTTTTAATAAACATTAGTAAATGGATAATATTTAATATATTATATGCTATATAAAATATAATTTTCCATATATTTAAAATATATTGTGTATAAGAAATAACAAATCACTAAAGTTTTGGTGTTCTCAGTAGTATTAAGAAATAAAATACTCCCACACATATGTAAATAACAATAAAAACTTTCAAGCAAATTAATTAAATAAAATAAAATACCCAAAAAATTATATATATATATATATATATATATTATTTCAAATATCATCACCAAAACTGTTTCTCCTTTCACGATTTATAGTAAAAGATACAAAAAAATATATTATCTCAGTGCAGCCTGAGAGGATTCATGGTTAAAGATAAACTTAGTGCAGTTCATTGTATTTTGCAAAACATACTTGCCTAATTTAATAAGTTTACCTTAGTAGCATCAAATTCGAGTTATTGTATAGCAATTTATACGGAGATTTGAATATTTCTATAATTAAGTTGGATAAAAAAAAATGAAGCAAATATAGTCTTCAAAGATATGAGAGTCATTACATGAGGATGAGAGCCTGAGAGGTAATCCAATGAGCATGAGCAAAGATGGTTTTCGAAGAAAAAATTAAGAGAATGAGCAGAGAGGATGGAAATGAAGAAGAGAATGGAATGGAGCCTTGCCTTTTTCTTGTTCTCTTGTTCGTGATGGGTGGTGGCCTCGCTGGTGGATAGAGATGCAGAGAGGTAGAGAGAATGCATTAAAAGTGGTTTAAAATAGTAATCTTTTATATTCAATGGGTTGTTTAACTTTCAAATTTGAATTTCATATTGATTTTGAATTGCTGATTAAATTTGAATGATATAAGAGCCATCCAGATATAGTATTGTATTCATGGCATATTAATTTTGAATTATTGACGTTATGAATTGTAATATCTTCTAATCAATGCCATCATAAATTGTTGATTTTGTAGACACATTTTTAAATTTAAATTTTGAAAGATATGATTTGCTATGCATTAATTTATTTAAAAAATGTGCTTGTTATAGAATTGTATTAAACGTGAGATTTGCATAATTTATTTTATCTGATATGTCGCTTGCATATTAAAATGTGAGAATTGTATTATTTGGCGCATGTATTATTAATGATATCATTGTAACCATGATTTTGTTGTTGTGATATCGGGGTTTCCTTTTACATTGCATCTAATATTAAAAATCATTCCTTATTTCGTTCACGCATTAATTTATGATAGTTTGTTCTTTTAAATGCTGTAAGATTACTCCCTTTTGAAGAAAGATTGAATAAAAGTCGAGTCACCCCTTGCTTTGTGGTAGAAGCGACATGTAGGATCCTGCTGATCGATGTGGATGTTGTAATTGAATGACACGTGTTAGTTAGAATTCATGTAAACATTGTCTTTTGTATATAGGTTAAAGTAATACTTTGGTCCCTATACGTGATACGAATTTTCGATTTGGTCCCTATACATAAAAAATTATTAAAATGATCCATGTACGTACAAAAAGTTCACATTTGGTCCCTATACATTACCCGTTTGGTCCCTATACGAACAAAAAATTATTAAATCAGTCCCTAAAACTTTGTACGGCATGAACCAAATGTGGACTTTTTGTACGTATAGAGACCATTTTAATAATTTTTTATGAATTATGGACCAAATCGAGAATTCATGTTACGTATAGGGACCAAAGTATTACTTCAACCTTGCATATATTATAAATATGTTACAAATTAAAATCCTTTAAATTCTTAATATTTTATTTCAAAGTAAAAAAATAAAATAGATTAGGTGAACTATATATAAAAACCATGTATGGATTAATTACTGACTCGTAATATAGTTATTTGTTTATTTAATTAAGAAAACAAAATCGGAATTGGTAGGAAATTGATTAGGCAAATTTTATTTAGGAATAGGAATTGATTAATGAGATTAAATTTACGATAGATGGAAACTCTTATAAGGGAAAGAAAATAAAGAGAAGGAATAAGAAACTTAGATAGCCAATGAAGAAGAGATCTTGATACATAGAGGAACCGAGAATACAAAGGAATTATCTTACTCTCAGTGGAGAGGTTATGGGTCAGATTACATGATTTTATTTTACCACCCCATAAATTATTATTCTCACCCCCTTATCTCCCCAACTTTCTTCTATTCCCCTAATACCCTTCTTAACCCTAACCATTTATTTCCCTTAACACACCCCATTCTCCATTATCATTTTTTTTCTTCCTTTTCTATTATTCTCCCTGGTTCTCCCACATCTCATTATCCGGTGAATATTGTGGACACAAGGGAAGGTATACTTCTCATTCCGGTTTAATTTACTTTTGTTTTTCCTTCTAATTTTTGGTTTCTCTTACATAAACTAATTTACTTTTTGCTTACGGAAACTTTTTACACTCACACAAACCATAGTTTTCGTAAGTAATACTTTTTTAAAAGATTTAACTTTTTATTAATAATTAATAAGTAATGATATTAATAATGCCTAAACATATTGATACTACTGCAAGTCATGCGCAGAATCACTTGGACCTTGCCATGCAGCAGATAGAAGAAATTCAAGTAATGTTGCAAATATTTGAGATATTTTTCCATGATCCGATACCAATAAATGTTTCCAAATCTGCAGAAGGGAAGAACAAGGTCTTGTTCTCAAACCATAATATTTGTTCTACACTTTGATTATGCAACTGGTTTGGGTACCTTCATGCCAAATCCATGCTTTGCTTTCTCCACTTTGTTGCAATATCTTATTACACTGTATACATAATTGATCCATTTTCACGCGGTTTATTTATAATGATACAACTTAATCCGGTAAAGATGCTTTGTTGCAGAAAAAAGAAAGCATAAAAGTGAGGTGAGGATGAGGTGGGCTGGGAATAGGGTTTACGGTAGTGAGTGGTAGTGGGTAAGTAGGTAGGGGTAAAATAGTAAAGCACAAAAATATTTGGTAAATGAAAGGTGGGAATCTCCTAGTGGGAGGTGGGAATATCAAATCCCTCATGTTACCGATCCTCGATCCAACGGGAGAAGCCCAACAACCAGATACCTGGATTATATTGCTATCATTTGAGGATGTTGCGCCTGAGGAGTAGATAACCCCATTTTTATTGTGCGCTTGGCACATGTACTTGGATGGAGCTTATGGTGTTGTTGTTCTGGTCCTGGGTGCTATTGTTTGTGTGTGGTGGAGGTGAGAGTGTATTGGTGACTAGTTTTGGACTGATAAAATAAAAAGAAAAACCCTTAATTAAAAGGAGTAGGATGATTGACTATGATAATAACCCATTTTATTAACGGGTGGTTAATAATGGATGGAGTGATGAAAAGACAACAACCTATTGTTTGAGAGTTACTTCATTAATGGAGTATGATGATTGATGATGATAACCCAAATCATTTTATCACACCCAAAACTTTTGATTTTCATATCTCCAATTTGAGGGTTTGGGATTTTTCTTCAATCTCTCGTTAAACTTCCAAACAATAAAGTGATATGTTTTTACCTTTTTACTTCACTCCATTACTAATCATTCCATTATTAACCACTCCACTTCATCTCCTTGAAAACTCACAAACATAAGTAAGTCATCTATGTTCTAAATCTAAATCAGAGTTTCACCTTCACACACGAGAATATAGTTTTCCCAAGTTTATAACTATCATTCACTAATTTTATTCCCGACAATCTTTTATGCTAAGAAATAACTTTTTAAAACTTGTACCAAACACAAGAAATTTTTATTCCCATGCCTACATTCCCGAAAATGTTTTTATAAAACTTGTACCAAACACTGTCTTGGGTATTTAAGTTAGTACCGGACATTCAATTAACAAACACCGGAAAAATTGTAATAACGAAAAATATAAAAGACAACAACTATTGTATTTATGAAAGAGTAATAATAGCTGCACACTCAAAGTTGACACCCAAAATTGACATCTGGTCACTATATGGTGAATGGATTATATGAAACTTATTTTCCATAATATTTGGTTAATCACATGTAAATATCTAGTTAATTCAGTTTTTTATATAATTAATAGATCATCATGAATTAACCAACTTTGGATGTACAACTATCATTTCTCTTTATGAAAAGTGTCAATTAGAAAACAAAAACACAAACATGAGTAATAGATGGCCAAACAGACAGTTTTAACATCTCATTCATAATTCAATACAATCCATAATTTTGAGGTTGCAATCTCAATCTTGAACATGACGTGGAAAGCAAAGCAGCCCTTGCTGTCTCGCTCCCACCATTCTATTACAACTCACAAAACCTTTCCTTTCTCCTTTCACAAAAACCATAACCACCAAATTTTCAAGAGAAATAAGAAACTGTCTAGAAGTCCCCAATTCTCCACAAGGGGCAAAAAGGTCTCGATACCATTCCCATGTGTTACTATCCTATAGTCACCTAATAATAATTAATTAGTTATTAATGTCAAAAAAGCAGTGTTTGGCATACGTTACCTTTTCTTATCGTATACCACACTGCACCCATTCAATTCTCCTCTAATATACACAATTCACAATATCAGCAAACGAAAACACCTCATCGTCATAAAATAAAAAGTTACCATTACCCGGATTTAACGGGTCGGGCTACCGGACCCGCCGGTGACCTGAAACAAACCGTCACCGGGTCAAACACGCACCGGTGGAAACCGCCGTCCATCCCCATCGAACACTCTTCGCACACAACGCCGCCGCAGTCGCCTCCGCTGGTAGGCGTTTCCCTCCCTAAGCACAAATTGCCGATCCCCATACTCATCAGAAACCGCTCCCTTTCCATCTGCAAATCCATAATCCGTTTCTCGAACCCGACCCGACCCAGACCCGCAGCCAACGTATCGAAGCCGGAAAAAGGTACGGCGGCATTCCGCCGTAGAAGCACGGCGTTTGCCGGCGGATTGTTGATTTTGTTATCGTTATTCCGAGAACCTTTGTTGCTGCGAACCTTGTTCCTCCTCGGGCGTTTGGATCGCTTGACGAAGAAGAAGGAGGAGGCGGAGGCGGAGGCAGCGTTGTCGCGGACTATGGTGGCGAAGTTAACTTTCGCCGTGATTGGAATTTTCCGGTTGGAACCGAACGTGGCGAGATAAACCGAGAACTGGTGCGGCGAAATTCCGATCTTCTGGCTCAGGAAGGAGAGGAACTTGTTGAAATTGAAGGAGGAATCGACGGTGACTTCGCCGACGGTGGTCTCCGTCGCGCCGTCGAAGTAGACGACGGAGAAGGTTACGCCTCCGCCGTCAAGCATTTTGCTCCGATGAAGGGATTATAAGAATTAGAGGGTTTTTGTGTATAAATGTGTAAATAAATAGATATTGAAGTGAGGTTTTAGGTGCAGTTTGGTAATTAGGGTGAGGCGGTGAGGGGTATTATTGGAAACTTAGTTGAATTGTTAACTTGGGAATCAAGTAAGACGCGAAACGAGTCGTATCGTATGTGCTTTTGGTGTGCAATAAAGAAAGGCTTTTGTTTTTGCTTGTTTATCTGGAAAGGGAAGAGACCCTTCGGCCCCGAGCCTTGAATCCACTTCTATTATCTCTTTAATTTAAGGGATATTATCTCTTTTAATCGGATATGATTATCTCAGATAATATCAGGATTTAATTAAGGATAATGTCAATATCCTATCCCTTAATTTAGGGGATATTATCTCTTTTAACTGGATACGGTTATCTCAGATAATATCAGGATTTAATTAAGAATAATGTCAATATTCTATCCCTTAATTTAGGGGATATTATCTCTTTTAACCGGATACGGTTATTTCAGATAATATCAGGATAATTAAAGGTGATTTTAACTTATTATCCTTAATTTCCGGATTGGGCCGGGTATTCAAGCTCGGTGGTCGGTTTCACTCTTCGGCCAGTACACAAACCCCCCAAGCTTTGAGCTAATAAAGCGTAAAAGCTTTCATGACATTAGCCGAGCTTAGGAACTTGGTTTCACCTTCATACTTCGGTATATGTGTATATATATATATACATACAGATCCTCCAACTCGGTGAGCAGCTGGGGCGACCGAGCTTGACGCTCCGAGGTACCGAGCGCTATATCTCGGCTCATACACAAGCCCCCCCAAGCTTTGAGCTGATTACGTGGAAGCTTTTTTCGAAGGAGACGAGGCTAGCCGAGGTGGAGGTGATCACCTGAGTTTCGTGCTGAGGCTGTACTTTCTCGGTTCCCGAGATGGAAAAGAGACGTTACTCTGTGTGACGTGTGGCCTTTAAGGCATCATTTCCGAGACTCGTGCAGTAGTTGCGTGCTCCTATTTTCCCTCGATGGCAGTGTACATTCTGACATTTCTGCACGTGTTTCCTTTCCATTAGTGTGCCGAATTCAGGAAGACTTGAAGGGACGTTTTCCTTAGCCACAACCAAAGGATTCTCCCACACCTTAAACCACCCACTTACACCCAAAATATAGTCAAAAATCTTTTCCTTACCACACACTCCCATCCACCATTCACACCTCCCACACAAAAAAACACCAAAAAATTAACCCACCCCCCATTCAACACTCACCCTTAATTTAACCCTAAACTACTCCTTATCACACCAAAACCCACCCCAAACTCAACATCACCTCTTTTCCTTTAACAAAAAACCAACCCCAAAAAAACCCACCAATAAACCAAACACCAAACACCCAATTCACCCTTTCCAAATCTTAATATCAACAATCCTTGATGAAAGATCCAACCCAAAATGAATTAATCTCCATTAAACTCCATCCCCATCTCCAACACACAACCTCCCACCATTTCCCAATCATATAATCAACAATATCTCAACCCTCTCTTATTCAAATACCAAACACCCTCCCTCAAAACCCCCCCAACCAACACCCCCACCCCACCACACCAAGAAGACACCACACCCACACACAATACCCTCTCCAAACCCCCAACCCCCACACCCAACCCCACAAAAAAAAGAACACCAAAAAGTCCTATCACTTGTTTTGGCGTTACCCACCTCTAACAACCATCATTAATTCGCCGAAAGGACGTTGCCCATTTTTCTATAAATTGGGATGAGCCCCTGGGATGGGGCTTCACCTTCCTTGCGCCCTAGATTTTCTCCTCTTGAGTCCTTTCTAGTCCGAGCATTCATACCCCCTTCCTATTCGAGGTACGTCCTTCATCTCTTTCAAGCTCCCTTAGGTTTTATTCCAGTTTGATTTCTGGTGTTTTATCTATGGAGTCTTCATTTGAGGTATCCCAGCATGCCTCTTCCTGGGATCAGATTGTAGAGCCCGAAATCAATCGGATTGGGGGCTCTCCTTACCACTCCCCCTCTCCTTCTCATAGTGACGGAGGTGACAAGGGCTCTTCTTCTTCTTCTTCTGATGGGAGGAGCTCTGTCGCTCCAGACGCTATCGTTGTCCCCAAGTGTCGCAAACGCGCTTCTAGGATGCCCAGGGTTCCCTACCCAGATATTACCATTCCTGGGTATTTCTGGGTAAAACCCGATGTTGTTGCATTCCACTCTAATTTCAGGGATTTTAACTCCCTTGAAGCTATAAAAAACAAGGTTACAGCTAAACTAGGCCTCGTAGAGTGCCTTCCCTGTAGCGAGGATGATCATGTTTTCCTTGGCCCCTCTTCATCTGAGCCACACTTTACGTATGTATATAAGACCTTTTTTGAACAAATTGGACTCTCCATTCCCTTCAGCCCGTTCGAATGTGAGGTCTTGCGAGTTATGAACGTTGCTCCTACCCAGCTTCACCCGAATAGCTGGGCATTTCTGAAAGCCTTTCAAATTCTGTGTAGCCAGATAGGGATAGAGGCTACTGCTCCTAAGTTTCTGTACTTTTACCGAGTTCGGTTTGGGGACTGAGTTGGCTGGATCTCTCTGAGTGGGATTGAGCAGAGGGGAATCATCGGGCTCTATAAGAGCTCATATAAGTTTTTCAAATCCGATTTCTTCAAAGTCCGGCCTCTCAAGGGTAATGAGTCTATTTTTTTCGACTCGGGCGGGGACCCTAAATTTCCACTCTATTGGCAACCACACCCTGTCAAATTTTCTGGCTATGACCTCGACTCTATGACCTCTCAGGAGCGAACTGATGTCGAGGTCCTGAAACTGCATCCTCAGCCATTGTCGTGTGGAAGGCTTTTAAAGCTTAATGCCTCTTCCACTCGGCAAGCTGATTTTGAATGTAAGTAACCTTTTGTTGACAAGTGGTAATTAATCCTGTAGCATACTTATTTTATTTAACCGATTTCCTTTTTGCAGTGATAACGGGGAAGTTCAACTACAAGGCTCTGATGAAGAAGTCAGCTAATCAAGCAGCGGGCGGATCAGCTATGGCTTCAAATGTCAAAGGAAAGAAAAAAAAAGGTTGCTGAAGCTTCTGAGCCGAACACTCGGCCTCCGAAGAGGACTCGGGAAGACATGATGTCCGGGGTCCCGAATAGAAGTCCTTCTCCCCTGCTGATGATTGAGGAAACTCCTGTTGTTGCTAAGAGGTTGGGCAATGCTCCCATGGTGACTGATCTTACCTTGGACACCAAATGGTACAATGGGAACTGCAACCCGGGGATTAGCTCGCTCTGGGGGAATGAGTTCGACCCCACAGGCCTGATTGATAGCCAAGTGCTGAAACCTTCTGACGCTCGGCTTTTGCTGGAGCAAGGGCCTGAGGAGAGTATGGAGGCTGCCGCTGCCTATGCCCTCCGGATCGCCTCCATCACTCGCTTCTGGAGCCAACAGGTTATTGACAACGTCAAGAAGATGGAGGTAATGAGGGCCGATTTGGCCCAAGCCTTGAGGGTGAGGGACGAGCTTGGTCAGGCCGTGGCCAAGTGTGAGAAGCAGGCTCGGGTCATTGGTCAACTGAGGGCCCAAAAAACCGAGCTGGAAAAAGACAGGACCGTCCTTCTGGCCGGGCTGGATCAAGAAAAAGCCCAGAGGCTGAATTTTCAGAAGATCGCTGAAGGACTTCAAGCCGAGAGGGAGGCCGGTCTGGAGTTGCGAAAGTTGCTCGAGACCTAGAAGGAGGAGAATCTGAGGCTCCGTTCTGATCTGGCTGAAGCCGAGGATTCTATCATGAGGGAGCATGTTAATGGATTCTACCGAGCCGTGAAGCAGCTTCAGCATTTTAACCCAAATGCCGATTTTTCCAGTGCTGATGTGGACAAGGATTTTAACAGAGATGGCTTCCTGGTTCCGCTTTCCGAGCTGGAAGATGAGACAGAGGCAACTCAAGAAGAGGAGGCTGACGGAGAAGCGGTTGAAGAGGAAGCTGGTGGTGATGGGGGAATGAGCTTACCCGGACAATCTCATCCGAGTGTCGCGGATGAGCCCAACTTTGTTCCCGTTGAAGCCGTTGTGCATGGGGATGCCCATGAGTAGGCACAATGCTTTTTATTTTGAATACTCATGTACTTTGGGCTTGGCCCATTTTTATTAATGGACCTATATGCGAGTTACTTTTTGGAAAGTGTTGCAACTATTTCTCTAAGTTAGTACTCGTTTAGTTTTGGCGTGTTACGCGATTTATTCGAAATAGTCAAAACTTGAAATACCTGTAGGTTTTTAATTACCTTCTTAGGCTTTGGTTACCTTTTTAGGTTTTTTTCCGTTTGACCCCGGTTTGGTCAATTTTGGCTCAGAATACCTTTTCAGGTGTTAAGTTGTTATTTACCGTTATAGACTTGGCGTTTCGACTTCAACTCGGTCGATTTCAACTCGGCAAGTCTCTTTAGGTTGTAAGTTGCTTTACACCTTTATAGGCTCGTCATTTCGACCTCAACTCGGTCGATTTTAGCTCGGTCGGCCTCTTTAGGTTGTATATACCTTTATAGGCTCGGCATTTCGACTTCGTCTTGGTCGATTTTAGCTCGGTCAATCTCTTTAGGTTTTAGTTGTTGTATACCTTCATAGGCTCGGCATTTCAACCTCAACTCGGTCGATATTAGCTCCGACAGCCTCTTTAGATTTTTAGCTGCTTTTTACCTTTATAGGCTCGGCATTTCGACCTCAACTCGGTCGATTTTAGCTCGGTCAGCCTCTTTAGGTTTTTAGCGGCTTTTTACCTTTATAGGCTCGGCATTTCGACCTCAACTCGGTCATTTTAGCTCGGCCAGCCTCTTTAGGTTTTTCGCTGCTTTTTACCTTTATAGGCTTGGCATTTCGACCTCAACTCGGTCGATTTTAGCTCGGTCACCCTCTTTAGGTTTTTAGCTGCTTTAACGCCGTATTCTTGCCTAATAGCATAATTGAAAATGATTCTATTTATTTATTTTTCCTGGTGTGCCTCATTAAAACCTTCTCGGCCAAAACCTCGTGGGAAAAAGACCGAGATAGGAAAAAGAGTGCATCACCTATAACCTTAACTAAAATAAAACTTAAGGTGGGAAGTGTTCCATGTTCTTGGAACCGACTTTCCTGACAATTCTTCTAGCCTGTAGGCACCATTTCCCAGATTTTCAACTATCCTGAATGGGCCAGACCAATTTGCTGCGAGCTTACCCTCTCTGGGGTCTTTTCTCGCGTCGTTTTGCAGTCTCAGCACTAAGTCACCTTGCACAAATTCCTTTGGCTGCAACCTCGAGTTGTACTTCCGAGTTGCTTTTTGCTTGCATAGCACGTCTCTGATTTTTGCCGCATCTCGGACTTCCTCAACCATGTCTAGCTCAACTCGGAGTTCTTCTTCGTTTTTACTTTGATCGTGATGCTGCCTTCGGAAAGAGAGTTCACCGAGCTCAACTGGAATCATTGCATCGGTTCCATAGGTTAGTTTGAACGGTGTTTCTCCCGTTGAAGATTGTGGTGAGCAATGGTAAGCCCATAGATGCTTGGTAATTGTTCAACCCAAGCCCCTTTTGATTGTCCTAACCTTCTTTTGAGCTCGTTTAAAATAACTTTATTGGCTGCTTCTGCTTGGCCATTTGTTTGTGGATGCTCAACCGATGTCACTTTATGTTTAATTCCGAGGTTGGAGTAAAACTCTCTAAGCTCTTTATCGATGAATTGTTTTCCATTGTCTGTGACAACTGCATAAGGGACGCCGTGCCTGCATATGATGTTTTTCCATACAAAATTCTGAACCTTTTTGGCAGTTATCGTAGCTAACGGTTCTGCTTCAATCCACTTGGTGAAGTAGTCCACACCTACCAGCAGGAACTTGACTTGACCTTTGGCAACTGGGAAAGGACCGACTATATCCATCCCCCACATAGTAAAGGGCCATGGCGAGAACATGGAGTGGAGCTCTTCTCCTGGAGCACGTGCTACGCTGGCGAACTTCTGACAGGGCTCACACCTATTAGTCCAAGTAGCACAATCCAGTCTCATGGTTGGCCAGTAAAACCCTACTCGTAGGACCCGAGCTACCAGAGATCGGCTACCTGAATGCATTCCACAAATTCCTCGTTGCATCTCATCCATTACGTACTCGGACTGCTCCTTTGTTAGGCACTTCAGTAATGACCTGGAGAATCCTCTTCTGTACAGCTCACCGTCTAGGATGGTGTAATGGCAAGATTTCAGACGAATTCGCCTCGCCTCCTTAAGATCATCAGGCAGTTTGTCCGAGGTTAAATACTCCCAAATCGGTGTCATCCAGCCACGATCATAGTGCTCGGTCATTGTTACTCTGACACTTTTATGCTTGGTTCGAGAAGGTTTTCCTAAATGAAGGTTCTTAGCTGGTCAGCTTTCTTGGTGCTAGCCAATTTGGACAACAGATCTGCCCTGGAATTTTCTTCCCGAGGTATATGCTCAATAGAGAAATGATCAAATTCCGAAACTAGGCTATTAACCTTGCAGAGATATCTGGTTAGTTGGGGGTCATTTGTTTGGTAATTACCCGAGACTTGTCCTGTTACAAGCTGTGAGTCACTTCGACATTTTAATTCCTGGACCCCAACTTCCTTAGCTAACATTAGTCCTGCAATAAGGGCTTCATATTTTGCTTGGTTGTTTGAAGCAGTAAACCCAAACTTTAAAGATTGCTCCAGGATTAGGTCATCAGGTCCCTCGAGAATTATTCCAGCCCCGCTTCCCTTCAAGTTAGATGATCCGTCCACATATAGGAGCCGGATGAAGGATTCCGACCTCGGTTTAGAAGAGAGCTCGGCAATGAAGTCGGAGAGGCATTGTGCTTTCATCGGCCCCCTCGGCTCATATTGTAAACCGAATTCCGACAATTCTACTGACCAAGCTATCATTCGTCCGGCTAGATCGGGTTTCCTTAGCACCTGCTTTATTGGATGATCAGTTTTGACTATGACTTGGTGCGATTGGAAATAGGGTCGTAACCTTCAAGCTGCCATAACTAAGGCGAGGGCTAGTTTTTCAATTACTTGATATCGTGTTTCTGCGTCTTTCAGGATCCTACTCACATAGTACACCGGCATCTGTTGCTCCTCTTCTTCCTGGATAATCACTGCACTGATTGCACAATCATTGACAGATAGGTACAAGTACAGATATTTGCCGAGCTGAGATCGAGTGAGGATTGGGGGAGATGCTAGGAAGAGTTTCAGGTCTTCAAAGGACTTCTCACACTCTTCAGTCCAGACGAAATCCTTTGATTTTTTCAAGAGCTAGAAGAAAGGTCTTGCTTTTTCTGCACACTTCGGGAGAAAGCGGGATAGAGAGGCTAACCGGCCGGCTAGCCTCTGAATTCCTTTCAAATTTCGAGGACTCCGCATTTCCATAACAGCTTTGCATTTATCCTGATTAGCTTCGATCCCCCGGTGTGTTAGCATATATCCTAAGAACTTTCCTCCTTGTACACCAAAGGAGCATTTTTCCGATTTAACCTCATGTTGTATTTTCTGAGTTGGTTGAAAAATTCTTCGAGGTCGACTGGATTTTGGCTTGGGTCATCGGATTTCACCACCATATCATCAACATATACTTCTAAGTTCTTTCTGATTTGGTTGGCGAAAGCCTTGTCCATAAGCCTTTGATATGTTGCACCATCATTTTTTAAGCCAAAGGCATCACCCGATAGCAGTTGTTTGCCCCATCAGTCATAAATGCCGTTTTTTCTTCATCGGGTGGATACATCCTGATCTGGTTATAGCCTGAGTGCGCGTCCAAAAAGGACAAAACTTTGTATCCTAAGGCCCCGTCCACCAGTCTGTCAATGTTGGGAAGAGGATAAGAATCTTTTGGGCATGCCTTGTTGAGATCGGTGTAGTCAGTGCACATTCACCATTTACCATTGGCCTTTCTAACTAACACCACATTGGCCAGCCAAGTAGTGTATTTCACCTCTCTGATGAAATTTGCTTTGACCAGTTTGGAAGTCTCCTCGGCTACTGCTCGGCGCCTTTTCTCGCCAAGTTTCCTTTTTCTTTGAGCTACAGGCTTGGCTTCGGGACATACGGACAGCCTATGGCACATAAAATTGGGGTCTATACCAGACATATCCGATGTCTTCCAAGCAAACAGATCGGCATTCTTTCTTAGGACCGCGTGAAGCCTTTGTTTGAGCGAGGGGTCAAGTTGACTACCGATTTGGGTGCATTGTTCGGCTTGGGCTCCCAACTAGAACCTTTCTAAAGACTCTGTTGGTTTGGCTCTAGACTCGTACATCTCCGTCCTTGGGTCTAGTTCAAACATGCTGACCGAGCTGGCTGAAGTTACCGAACTGACCGAGCTTACCACCTCTGCTTTATCATCCTCGACTTTCTTTGCGATATACTGGTGGCGGGTAACTTTTAGGCTATCAACATAGCATTGCCTGGCTAGCTTTTGGTCAGCCCGAACAGCGACTATATCTCCGGATTCGGTTGGGAATTTCATTGTCAGGTGCGGGGTAGATAAAATCGCCCCGAGTTCATTCAACGTCGGTCTTCCAATAAGGATGTTGTACGACGTGTTGGCCTCTACAATAACGTACCTGAAGGATACGGATTTGGAGAGTCTTCCTTCTCCAAACGTTGTTAAGAGGTCTATGTAACCTCGGGTTTTGACTTGCTCCCCGACGAACCCTACTAGCTTGTCTTCCTGCTCTTTTATCAGCTTTTCTGGAATTCTGAGCTTCTTGAAGGTTGCCAGGTATAGGATGTCGGCCGAGCTCCCCTGGTCAATAAGTGTTCGTTTGACCGAGAAGTTGGCTAGTTCGACCGTTATCACCATTGGGTCGTCTTGATTTGGATCCACCCCTCGGAAATCATCATCCATGAACGTTATTGGAGGTCTTGCTCTTGTAGGCCTTCCAGACACCGCGTTGACAGACCGGAGGGCTTTTACATGATGCCACCGAGCTGAGCTTGTCGTTCCTCCTCCTGCGAATCCTCCCGAGATTGTGTTGATGATCCCTCTGATTCCTCGTTCTGATTCTCCATTAGGAGTTCTTTGGTTATCTAACCGGTCTCCGCCCTGATTGTTTCCTTGCAGGTTTGCATCTCGGTTACGATTGTCGTAACCCTGTCTTCGTCGTCTTCGACCGGGTCGTCCGCCTCCATTATCATCTCGGTGGACGAAACGATCAAGACGGCCTGCTTGTACTAAGTCCTCAATTTTTTTGAGTTGTTCTACAGTCTTCAGTAGAGTGACCATAGTTTTGATGCCACATGCATTCTTTGCTTCTGTCAGCATTGGCCGGTGTTTTGGATGGTCGAGGTAAGGTGAGTAACTCGGCGTTGCACACCTCCTGGAGGATGGCTGCCCGAGACCGGTTTAACGGGGTATAAGACTGGTACCTGGGTCGCCTCTCCGAGAATTCCCTTTCATTGGTCTTTTGGGTCCTTTGTGAATCAGACCCCCTGTTTTTCTCTTTGTTCGAGACCGAGCTCTTGTCCTCGAAAGCCTCTTTCTCTCCTTTTGAATTCCACCATCTCTTCCGAGTTCATGAAACCTGTAGCCTTTTCCTGCAACTCTTCAAAATCTCTTGGTGGTTTTCGAGATAAATACTCAAAGAATGGTCCTGGCTTCAGACCGCCCATGATGGTGTGAAGGCAGAGTTCCGAGCTCATGTTGGGAATTAAGATCTGTTTAGCATTAAAACGAGCCATGTAATCTCTGAGTGATTCATTCCTTTCCTGTTTAAATTTCATCAGCGAGACCGAGTGCCTTTTATGCCTTCGACTTGCTGCGAATTGTGCGGTGAACTTAGTTATAAGCACATCAAAGGAATCAATTGACCGAGGTGGAAGATTCGTTAACCAGGTTAAAGCTGGGCCTTGGAAAGTGGTTGGAAAAACTTTGCACATGACAGCTTCTGAATCAGTCACCAAGTAAATAGAAGAAATAAAGGATTCCACGTGCTCGAGGCCTCATGATCTTCATGATTCATGCTGTTCGCCCCTCCCCGCGGACCATTCCGTGTGGCCACCATCAAGCTTTCTTGTGGAACCGGGGAAAGTTTTTCCTCGGCCCCACGGTGGGCGCCAAATGTTCCTGTCGAGATCCGGCTTGCCGGAATCTCGCCGTAGAACATTTTAAACCAAGAGTGAACAATGGGTGTTGTTTTAGATTATGGCTTGACATAATATTGGATTTCGGTCCTACGTATCCCGATGGGAATCAAAGCCAGATGTAGTTCTAGGTTCAACCCTTGATCATACGGTGATCTCGATCCCCTAATTTTGTATCTGAGGAATACCAGCGAGCAATGACTCTTCAATAGTCTATTGATCGAGGTAGTTTCTCTAATACGCTTAACTGAGAGTCACCGGGATTCAGTGAAAAGTGAGTTTCTCTCATGGGTTCTCCTCCTTTTATAATGAGATTCCCATGTCTCTTAGAGATATGGATTTATCTCCTTTTATCTCTTCAATCTCTTTTGAGATGTGATTTCCTTAATTTAGGGGATATTATCTCTTTTAATCGGATACGGTTATTTCAGATAATATCAGGATAATTAAAGGTGATTTTAACTTATTATTCTTAAATTTCGGATTGGGTCGGGTATTCAAGTTCGATGACCGGGTTTCACTCTTCGATCGGTACACATGATAAGTTGATAACTGGCGGTCTGGCACAACCATTGAAAAGAAAGTTGCATTAATTTGGACAAGACAACTTAAAAATTAGAATTTATTTGGAGTATCGCTTTTATTTTACTTTTTTTCTGGGTATTCATAAAGAATGCTGTGAAATTAACCTTTGGATCAATGATAATGGGTAGGTAAAGTTTCTCAAAGTAGTGATTTTGGGATTCATAGGTAAAGTTCGTCTAGGTATAGTTGATTTTTATTATCATCAATATCTTTTGAATCCGGATTTGCTCATGTTAAATGAGGGTTCAGTTTTATTTTTTTTTCCACTATCGGGCCCAATAACCATTACCGGACCTGGTAATCATTTTTCTGTGCATATCACAACCGTCGATCTTGGTTGAAGGGACGTTGGATGGGGGACTGACATGAGCGAATCCGGTCTGATAACTTTTGGTAGTATCGCTTTTATTTATTTAAAGATGAAAGGGTATAATTGGATACTTCATATAAAACAGAATTTGCATATATAGAAGAAATAATATATAAAAAAAAAAGGTAGAAAAGAGATGTACACGTGAATCCAATCATAGATGAAAATGATTTAACAAATAATTTAAGACAAAAATTAGAATCCTTAGTGATAGCTAGATAGATATACCTCTCTTTTGATCCCATCTTCTTGATCTTTACCTTAAAGCTTTCCTAATACAAATCTAATTCTTATCTCTCGACTTTATTTCTTTTCGCATTTATTTATAATTTATCCCCTAATTTCTTTATGAGATTTACTAGTATATATCCTAAATAAGATACATATTCACATCCGTTAAAAATAAAATAAAATACATATTCACATATTTGTTTTTGATTTTATCTTTGATTTTTTTTTTTCGGGATGAAAGGGAGGATTAAACCCAAACTAGGCTAGCACCCTACCGAAAAAGGAAACCCGCATAAGATCATGCAAAGAACATCACCACAACCCAAAGGTGGTAAATCAAAAACACAAAGATCAATTGGAAACACTATGAGAAAAATTAGCTAACCAAACTGTTTGGATTCAATCATCTGCACTTTTTATTTTGTCCAAGAGGAAGCTCATATGATACCTTACAAGGGGATGAGGAGAGGTGATAAGGGGACGAGAAAGGAGTGGAATGCATTGTAAGGATTTAAACTTACACACTTATAATTTATATCATGCAGCTTAACCAATTGAGTTGACTCAATGAGTACAAATTGTAATATTTTCGTCATTATAGCTAAGAATATATACATGATTCTATGCATTACTTCTAAATAAATTAAGAACTTATATTGATAAGAAACCATAGCATTTAGTGATTCTTTGAAAAGATTTCATAAGACATGGTCTCTTTCTTATAATCTTTAATCACCTCTTCAAATTTTAAAATTTACTCCATATCACTCTTATTACCTTTTATTATTTTCTTCTTATCTTCTTATTTTTTGACTTGGACCAATTTGGATTGACTTATAAACAACTTATTTCAGCTTATCTACGGGATTAAACACTTGTCAAAATGTTCAGGAGAGCTTATGACATGTCCATGAGCTATTTTCAGCTTATTTTGATAAGCTCTCTAAGACAAGAATTTTGGAATCTTAGGTGAAATTTTTAAATTTAAAGAGACGACTTAATATTATATAAATTATCAATTCTCATGAATTTTTTAGCCTTTTGAACTGCAAAATTATTTATCAAAGTTTTATAATCATGCCAATTTAACATTTCACTCTTAATAGAACGTGAAGATCTGTTGGTAGCCAATATATAAATTCCATTATAAATTCTCGCTAAGATTGATAGTATTCCCTAACTTTGCAAAGGGATGTGTCTTCTCTCGATCTAAACTTTATTCAATAAAAAAATAAACTCTAACAGATTTTAATTATAAATTTTGGACATGATTAATGAAAAAACAGTTACATCAAACCACGAGCATTCAAGAAATACTCACACCAACCATCAATCTAATGATTATCTAGTTACCCTTTAAAAGTTTAATTTTAATATACTATGAGATTTTTTTCAACACTATCAATCAATTACATTTTTTTTCTCCCATATATAACTTTAGATAATTATGACAATTAATAAAAAAAAGTATGAAAAAAATCAAACATGTCTAATAATGGGACTATTTATATTTAATTAATAGTATAAAAAATCTTTACATTAAGAGTGAACACAAATTAAATTCTTATTATAATTTAAATTTAATACAATATAAATGATTTGGCTCTTCTAAAGTGAAAAAATCTTTAAAATGAGAAAGTAATGTGTATACCTTTGATTTGATAGATGTGAAAAAGTTTTCCACCACAAATATATTTAAACACGAACAAAACTTTGTAGCTATGCAGGCCGTTCAGGGTATGTTTGGATGTTTGGATTGGTGGAAGGGGATGGAATGGAATGAAGCGGAACATAATGAAATGGAACAGAATAAAATGAAATGGAATAAATAGTACATTCCATCATTTGGACAGTGAATGGAATGGAATAAGTTATAATTTTTTTATTCATTTATTACCCTTATTTTGAAAATACTGATATTTTATTTATTATACCTTTGATAAAAGTTAGACAATTATTTATTAACATTGTAATAATGATAAAAAAAACACTTTGAAATTCCAAAAAACAAAAAGTTACCCTTTTCTATCTCCACCTTGAAATATAGATAAAACTATATCATTCATAATATAATAATAATAATAATAATAATAATAATAATAATTTACAAAATAACCAAATCTGTGAATCGCACATAACATGAGCGACTTAAAAAGGAAAGTCACATAAAAGATGTACAGGAGTTTGCCTAATTCATGAAAATAAAGAATTTAATTTAAAAAGAAGACAGATAAGTAAAATTCTGATTGGACGAGCAAGCTGCAGCTAGCGAAAAATGGTGGAGCAGAGATGGATGAGTGGTAGCAGGAGCAACAACCAACGATTTATGATAAAGGAGTGGCAGGGTAAGGATAAAATAGTAATTTTCTAATTTTATAAAGCTTTGAATTTTTGTTACATTACATTCCACCCAAATTGGGAGGGAAGAAAAGTGAAGGCAAATAATGGAATAGGATGGAATGGGTTCCATTACTTTCCATTACTTTCCATTCCATTTTTATCCAATCCAAACAATGAAACATTATACCATTCCTTTCCATTCCCCTCCATTCCATCATCTTCCATCAATCCAAACATACCCTCAAGGATTTCTACCAGCAGATAGTCCTGCATAGGAAGTTATTCCTATGATCCTATCACTTAACTTTCGGCGATAATTAACGCATAATTACATCAATCATTTCATATGGAAGAGCACATCCAGCACTTCTCTAAAGTGGGAGGACTATTTCAGTACTTCCTATGTCAGTATGTCTAGACCAAGGCCATGGATACTCATCACAATAATAAGCTAACTGTTGGATTAAAACATCGTTATGGACGACTAGAGGCAAAAATTATATTTCTCCACCGGAAAACAAAATGCCTGCGAGCAGACCTCAAAATTGCTTGCAGACTGCACTTCGTAAATTAGGTAGCCAGTTGAGGATGGCATGCTACTCAGATTCATAAAACTGATGCCAAGTTCCATTTGCACAAACCCATAACATTCTCCTTAACCAGTTCCGGTCCAGTATCCCCTATAAAGTTCAATTGAAAATATGGTAACTCATAAGCAGTCTAAAAGATAAGAAATAGGACCCCTCCCCCAAGTGAACACGATTAAAACTTTTTGTCCGCCACAATCCTCGGTTCAAGTCCTTCGACGTGCCAATTTTACAATAGAGGAGTCCCTTCACTGCCAGTAATGTTTGCAACAATTAGGTCAAAGCATATCAGAACAACCTAATTATTACTTTCATTACTCATATTTAAAGAAATATATGCATTGACAAATTTCATAACTAACGGCATTTTTATTCATGCTATTAGGTTACGATGGCAGTCAAAAATAGCATGAATCATTTGAAGGGTTGAACGTAAACTAATGAAGCAAAAGATTTATTTGACACGTCGTCATGAATACACTCTTCACCTGACAAATATACAAGCCATGATCATTCTTCTATAAATACAGATGACTATGAAATTCCTAGAGATGTATAGTAGACACCAGTAGGAGTGTCTGTTGGCTAGGTTTTGTAGCATTATTCGGACCCGTTCATATAACTAATGGGTTGAGTCAGATCGGGTCAAAGGACAACTTATGTTCTAAATAATCGGAAACAGTTGGCATAACATATCTTAATTAAAGACAATTTATGTTCTAAATAAACTAAAAAGTCACATAATCAGTCTTTACAAAATATAATAAGTCTCAAACAAGCTGGATAAATATAACAAGTCTTATTAAGTTAATAAATTAAAGTAATCTAACAGGTCCTAGTAGTCATGAACAACAAACCACATTAGCTAATTGAGTGAATGTCATCATATATAGCATATGAATTGACATAACCAAGTACTTCATTTTCAACTTTCTTAAGATACTCTTTGCCATCCAAGCAATTTAATGATTTTTTTCGCGATGGTACTGCAAAATAGTCAAGGGAAAGCATCCTGAACTGTCACATGGCTAAACATTTTTTATCTTTTTAAAAAGATATTTAGGGGGGTCAGGTTTGTGCAAGTTGGAACTTTCCAAACACGCTACCAGACCATGCAGATTGAAGCGTTTCCCACCTTGACCCAACCCATGGACTCAATACAACACATATTTTGTGGATTGGGTTTAAAACACATGGGTTCGTGGGCTGACCCAACTTACCGGACACCCCTAGACACTAGGCATTAAGCAATGAAAGAGAAATTATATTTGAATACCAAATTTGGGATACCATACGTGGTCCCTTTGATTTTTTTGGTGTATTTTTAGGATGCGTGTATGCGTGTATACAAAGAAGATGAAAAAGTAGGTAAGAGATAAATATAAACATATATGGTGTCACATGCGGTGTCTGAAATTGGATGTTCAAATATCATAACTCCAATGAAATAAAAGAAATTCACAACTTATGCATATTAACATGGGAAGTGACAAGCTTGAAGGTGAATGATATGTCATGTCAGAAAAATTGGCTGAGGCATAATGTTCCAAGCTTGAAAAACTCACATAAACCAGCTTCTCACTCCAAAACATCCTTCTTGACCATTGTTATCTCATCAAGATTTTCAGCTGATTAAATGCGCATTGCATTTTATGCCTTTCTTCAATTGTCATACTGATCCTCTCTGATGACTGCATAAAAACAAAGAAATGGTCAAAGAAAGATTATCCTGATTTTATAAGAAACTATCTTAACATGACAATAAGACAAGCAAAAATGTCAATTTTTAAAACATTAAAAGAGTCGTGGTGTATGGAGTGTAAGTGAAACAGGAAAATTGCTTTTTCCTGAACAGGCTTCAATCCAGCTCGCTTGATCATCTCTGGCCAACCTGGTCCTAGGTGTATACCAAACTGCGAAACCCGTAAGATAGCCTGCTTGCATAGTCAGCACATGTGCCCAACTCATCCAGAAATTTACTAATGGTGAAATACAATCTTAAACCCTTAAAAACGCTGATGAGATGGAACAAGATAAATGTGCCCAAGGCATCCTAGCACATTTTAAGTATTTGGTGCAGAAGATGTACATTCCAAGGAGCAGCAGGTTCCCTAGTAAGTTGCAGACACTCACAGAAGAGGATGTAAATGTGATAATCACAAAATACAGAACGCCTTTATTATCACTCACAATCTCACAACTCTTATATCAAATAGAAAGGAATTCCTGCAGATTACTAATATTTAAGAACAAGAAGCTTCAAATTAGCAGTCAATAATGTTCATCAAGGTTAAACATACCTGTAAAGAAAGAACTTTCTGTGTAATATTATCAATATCTTCCTTGAATAAAGACATAATCTTTTGCAATTTAGCATCCTTGTGCATCAATACAAGTACAGAAGTGACAGCATTCACTCTAATCAAGCAGTTCCTTGTATGTTGAGTGCAATTATCAGATATCGGTGACAAGCTACTATCAGTTATAGTAGATCCCATTGTTTTCAACACAAGATTCATAAGTTTATGACACCGATCAAACAAGAAAAAGCAAGGTAGGAGATAATAATGACGAGTCCTTGATTGAATGGAGGGAGGGCGCTGCTCATCATCATCTTCTGGAATGCCCTGTGGGACAGTGAAATATATAATCAACGAAAGTGCTAATCAATTCATATCAACAAAAGTTAAGATCCATTGCTTTGAACAACATCATGCACAAAAAAAAGGGGGGAGGGGGGAATGAAAATAAAAACGAAGATAAATTAGGAGTTAGGAGACACAGATATCAGAAAACATACAAGGGATCTAGCAATAATTTTTTTTTCTTCAAAAAAGGATAATATTTTATAAAAGTTACTAGAATTATAAATACCAGGATGAGAAAAATGAAAAATGCTTTGAAGTTCGACGGTAATTTTCATATACCTCCCCATTTTTTAATTACATGGAACATTCAGCCTTAAAAAACTATATCAATGCAAGTCCTAGCTCACTTTGATTAGAACTTTGATGTAGTATACTGTTAGCAGTACAAGGCCTCCTATATATAAGGCTTACTACAGAAGAAACAAACAAACCAAGCCAACTGACAATCAGTTAGCTGAACCAGCAATATGTTAGTTAAACCATGTTAGTTAGACCTCCCATGGGATAGTATAAATAAAGGAGAGGAGGGAAGTTAGGGGATCTCTTTTCTGTTAAATTGAATAGTTAGTTGGAGAGGCTAGGCTCTCGAATCCCTAGAAGTCTTTCTTGATTTTCCTAACTGTTGTAAAGTGAATCTTTTAGCTCTGCCAAGGCATTTCTTGCAGAGAATTCTTCAATAAACTCGATTTGATAGATATTTCTGCCTAACCAGTTCTAACACTGGTATCAAAGCTCTTTTCTGGGAGTGGTACATGGTCCATACGAGAAGAATGAAATCAAGAATTGAATCAAGAATTGAATCAAGAATTGAAGCTCTGGAACGCGGAATGGAAGAGATGCGACGAGGTCGCGAAGATCGCTTTGATCGCCAAGAACTTAGACGAATTGTGGAGGAACAACAATCGGAAAACCGAAGGCAATTTGATGAAAATCGAAAGCAATTTGACGCGATTTTGACTCTCCTACAACGAGGTTCCAACAATAACCACAGCAACAACGACAGAACCCATAGTAACGAGGAAGAAGAAACGATAGGGGCGAAAGATGACGAACAGAGGGAAGAGAAATGGAGGAAGCTCGAAATCCCTATTTTCAGTGGTGATGATGCGTACGGGTGGGTCAACAGAATCGAGCGCTATTTCGAAATGAGACGAGTATCCGTTCGCGAGAAACTGCAAGCTTCGATGGTGGCGATGGAAGGTAAAGCGCTCAACTGGTATCAATGGTGGGAAATTTGTGTGACTAACCCTACCTGGGAAGAGTTTCGAACAGCCTTGATCGAGAGGTTTCAACCTTCGATCAACCAAAACCCTTTTGAAATGTTGATGAGCGTCAGGCAAACGGGCACCGTGGCAGAGTATCGGGAGAAGTTCGAGCTCTACTCTGCTCCTCTAAAAGGGGCCGATCCAGAATATGTGAAGGGAATTTTCCTAAACGGGTTAAATGATCTGATTAAGGCCGAATTGAAGATGCATTCTTTGAAAACCCTCCCGGAGATGGTAAGGTTCGCCCAGCAAGTGGATGAACGGAACGAGTTATTGAGTAAAGGGGTCTTGGTCGTAAGTAGAGGTGGGGGAAATACCCGGAATTACTCTAATACAAGAACAGTCACGTGGGATCCCGACAACTGAGGCAATTTACACAGTTCTGGGAGCAACAAAAGTGCCAGTTCAAGCGCTGACTCGAATAGCTTGAAAACGGCAGGATCTTACAGAGGAAGAGAATTCAGGGTACTAACACCTGCTGAGAAAGATGAGAAAAGGGCAAAAGGGTTGTGTTTCAAGTGTGATGGCAAGTTTGACCCAGGGCACGTGTGTACGAATAAACAACTGCTATTATTAACCTTGGATGAAGAAGAAATGGAAGAAAGGCAGGAGGAGGAGTCTGAAACAAATGAAGCAGAGCTAAAGAATCTGCAATTGTCCCTCTATAGCATCACAGGCCTCACTTCAAAGAAGTCCATTAAGATGTGGGGAGAGGTAGGAGACAAGAAGGTAACAGTGTTGATTGACTGTGGGGCCTCACATAATTTTGTTTCATCCTTATTGGTGGAAAATGAAGAGTTGCAAGTAAGGAAGACAGCCCCGTATACAGTGGAAGTGGGAGATGGTAGGAAAATACAATGTGAAGGGGTCTGTCCAAACCCGAGGGTAAAAATTCAAGGATTAGAAGTGCAACAAAACTTCTACATTTTTGAATTAGGTGGGGTTGACGTGGTACTAGGGATGGAGTGGTTGGCAGGCCTAGGGGAAATCAGAGCAAATTTTAAGGAGTTAACACTAAAGATACCATCTCCTAAGGGTACTTTAGTGTTAAGAGGGGAACCAGCTATGGCCAGAGCAGCAGCTTCCCTTAGATCAGTTATGAAGGCCATTCAGACAGAGGGACAAGGGTTCTTATTAGACTGTCACAGCATGCAGGTTACCTGTGATGAAGGCTCGGCAGAAGGGCAATGGTTGGATGAGGTGCTGGAGGGTCATGCTGAAATCTTTGCAGAACCTCAAGGGTTACCACCCCCCAGAAGACATGACCATGCCATTGTCCTCAAAGAGGGAGTTGCAATACCAAATTTGCGCCCATACAGGTATCCCCACTACCAAAAGAATGAGACAGAGAGACTTGTAACTGATATGCTGAAATCTGGTGTCATTAGACCTAGTGTTAGCCCATATTCCAGTCCCATCATTCTAGTTAAAAAGAAAGATGGCAGCTGGCGCTTTTGTGTTGACTACAGGGCCCTGAATAAGGTCACGGTACCGAACAAATTCCCCATTCTGATTATCGATGAGTTGCTAGATGAGCTGGGAGGAGCATGTTTTTTTTTCTAAACTGGACCTACGTGCAGGGTATCACCAAATCCGGATGAAGGAAGAAGATATATGTAAAACAACATTTAGGACCCACGAAGGCCATTATGAATTTGCTGTAATGCCGTTCGGTCTCACAAATGCACCCTCTACCTTTCAAGCTCTCATGAATGAAGTGTTGAAACCATATCTCCGGAAGTTCACCCTCGTATTCTTTGATGACATTCTAGTATATAGTAAGACCAAGGAAGATCATAAAAAGCACCTGCAGGCTGTGTTAACCCTGCTACAGCAAAATCAGTTATATGCCAACAGGAAAAAGTGCACTTTCGGGCAAGAACGAATTGAGTACTTGGGTCATATTATCTCGGGAAAGGGTGTAGCAGCAGACCCAAAAAAGCTGGAAATTATGAAACAATGGCCGGTTCCAAAGGATTGCAAGGCTCTAAGGGGATTCTTAGACCTCACTGGGTATTACAGAAGATTTGTGTAGGGCTATGGCAAGATTGCTCAACCATTGACCATGTTATTACGAAAAGATGGGTTCCAATGGAATGAGGAAGCTGAGAAGGCTTTCGAACAACTAAAATCAGCCATGGTTGCATTACCAACCCTTACCGTACCAGATTTTTCTAAGCAATTTGTGGTAGAAACAGATGCTTCTAGTAAGGGGCTTGGGGCTGTTCTTTTACAAGAAGGCAGACCAGTGGCATTCCTTAGCCAAACCTTATCTGAGAGAGCTCGGAAGAAGTCAATATATGAGCGAGAGTTAATGGCAATTGTTATGGCAGTCCAGAAGTGGCGACATTATTTGATGGGGAGGCATTTTGTTGTTCACACAGATCAGAAAAGCCTGAAATTCCTGACAGAACTGAGAGTGTTAAGTGAGGACCAATTCAAATGGACTTCAAAGCTACTGGGGTTTGATTTTGAAATCAAATACAAACCGGGAAGCGATAATAGAGCAGCAGACGCCCTATCCCGCGGGATGACTTATGCTGCCATATCTGTGGTCCAATTTTCAGAAGTTGAAGAATGGGAAAAAGAAGTCCACAATGATAGCAAATTGCAGGGCATCATACAGGACCTCATTCGAGACCCTCTATCACACCCAGGATATTCATTTGTAAACAAGAAGCTGTTATACAAGGGAAAACTGGTTTTACCCCGAAACTCTCCCAAAATTCCTATCCTACTCAAAGAATTTCATAGTTCAGCTATTGGAGGACACTCAGGATTTTTCAGATCCTACAAAAGGATAGCAGCTTTGGTGTATTGGGAAGGTATGAGGAGAGACATCCATCAATATGTTGCTACATGTGAGATTTGTCAATCCAATAAATATCAAACTTTATCCCCCGCGAGCCTCTTGCAACCTCTTCCAATTCCATCTCAAGTCTGGGCAGATGTTTCAATGGATTTTGTGGAGGGTCTACCCAAAACTCAAGGTAAAGATACCATATTGGTGGTAGTGGACAGACTCACTAAGTATGCACACTTCATACCATTGAGCCATCCATTCACTGCAAAGGATGTAGCTGAAGTTTTCATCAGAGAGGTAGTAAAACTGCATGGTTTTCCATCCACCATTGTTTTAGATAGAGACAAGGTGTTTCTCAGCAATTTCTGGACTGAACTTTTCAAATTGGCAGGGACTAAACTGAAATTCAGTTCTGCTTATCACCCACAATCCGATGGGCAGACTGAAGTGATTAATCGTTGTTTGGAGACATACTTGAGATGTTTAACAGGTTCTAAGCCCAGGCAGTGACCGAAATGGCTCAGTTGGGCTGAGTTTTGGTTTAACACTAATTACAATAGTTCAACTAAGCTGACACCATTTAAAGCCCTCTATGGAAGGGATCCTCCCCATTTACTTAAGGGGCTACCATCCCATCAGCAGTAGAAGAGGTCAATATTATGACACAGGAAAGAGATATGCTTTTACATGACCTCAAGAGCAATCTTCTAAAGGCTCAGGGGCAAATGAAGGCCACAACAGACAAGTCCAGGAGGGAGATTACCTATGCAGTCGGGGATTGGGTTAACTTAAAACTGCAACCATACCGACTGCGATCTTTGGCTAAAAAGATGAATGAGAAGCTTCGGCCTCGCTTCTATGGACCCTACCGAATCAGTAAAACAGTGGGGAAGGTCGCCTATCAACTTGAGCTTCCTGCTGAGAGCAAAATCCATCCTACCTTTCATGTTTCCCTTCTTAAGAAGGCTATAGGGCCATCAGTTGTGCCACAACCTCTACCTCGGGGCCTAAGTGAAGAGCTAGAGCTGTTAGTGGAACCAGAACAAATCTTGGCTGTTGTCGGGCCGGGAAGGCCAAACAGAGGTGCTAATCAGATGGAAGGATTTACCAGAGTTTGAGGCCACTTGGGAGTCATATGAAGTAATCAATGGACAGTTTCCCCTTTTCCACCTTGAGGACAAGGTGAAACTTTTGGGGGGGGAGTATTGTTAGCAGTACAGGGCCTCCTATATATAAGGCTTACTACAGAAGAAACAAACAAACCAAGCCAACTGACAATCAGTTAGCTGAACTAGCAATATGTTAGTTAAACCATGTTAGTTAGACCTCCCATGGGATAGTATAAATAAAGGAGAGGAGGGAAGTTAGGGGATCTCTTTTCTGTTAAATTGAATAGTTAGTTGGAGAGGCTAGGCTCTCGAATCCCTAGAAGTCTTTCTTGATTTTCCTAACTGTTGTAAAGTGAATCTTTTAGCTCTGCCAAGGCATTTCTTGCAGAGAATTCTTCAATAAACTCGATTTGATAGATATTTCTGCCTAACCAGTTCTAACATATACATCTGTTGAGAACTGAAAAAACCATTATCAAGAAAGGTCAGAAACCCAAATTAATCATCTGAAAGGTCAGGTAGCATTTAGAATGTATTCATTCCATCCCCTTAAACATGTCTCATTTGACGTTTTGCAGATTCCAAATTTGTTTCTAAAAGTTGTGAATTTTTAAATTACATAGCAAAGTATCACATCAATCAATCATAATATTTCAAAGATGTTCTAAACATTTTGACTTCCAGAACAAAAATAATGACAAAGAAATATATATTATAAAAAACTGAAGTTTTATAGTTTCAAAGTGAAACATGATCTGGGACATCCAAAAGAATAAATTGAAACACGTGAAATGGGTAAGTGACAACATAGCTTCAAGCATATATTGTCAAAGCATACTCACTTGCACAGCATCCATCAGATATTCAGAAAGATAATGGCCTAGCGTGGTAATGCTTTGTTCAGAAAGACTTGTGGGCTTGGAATCCACTGTAACAAGCATTCTTAGGAGAGAACATATGTTATCCAGAGGAGGCTTTAGCATCTGTGACAAAAAACGGTATGAGAATTCATGCTTCTAGAAAGTCTCTGAACACAAATGCTCAAGTAAACGCAAAAGAAAGCTCAAAACAAGACGCACAATTGAGTCAACTTACGATTTGGTCAATTATCACTTTCTCTATCATCTGTAGAACAAGATAATTGTCACCCATCTGTGCTATGTATGAGCAAAGGCGACTTGTCATTAACTTAAAAGTTTGATAGAACGGGTCACTCTTTGAACCAGGAGAACCAATTTCTGCAAAATCAAAGAATAATAACATTTATGATGTCAGAAGACTACCAAAGGTAAGTTAAAAAGACTGATCAGAATAGCTCATCCTAGACGACTTAACTATTTTCCAGTCCAGGGGGGAACACAAGTACACAACCTACCTAGCAAGCTACTACTAAACATTTTCCGCATTTCAATGACTTGCTAGCTGCTAGCTCAATAACATGTAGGCAATGCTATATGAATCTTATTATCTAGTAGTTATTGAGAAGCAAAATATAGGTGGTAGGAGTGAAAATGGGGTTGAATTGGAGAGGACGAGAATCAGCAATGCAGACATGGAGCATGTTGTCTTGCATTGCGAATTTCAACCCCTTCTAGTCCCTTCTGATCACTCCTACTGTGCATAATGTACAAAAACACCAATTTGGGAAAGTAAAATAAGCTACCGGGAGAAACTTTGAAACGCAAGACCAATGTGATGAAAACACTCAAGTGATCTGCAATTTTTATATGTCCATCTCTATAGGCTGAATGGAGAATCTCAATGGTCCGAAATACTATATGCGGATCAAGATCAGGACCTGAAATAAGTATAAAAGAATTAATATACATAAGCTTTAGCCCGAAAGAAACTTCTAAAGCATTTGTGTATTATTAGTATCAGAATCCTACTTAAATGGCATTGACTATGGTGGGGTCGGGTAGCTCAACTGTTTTGAGCTAAGGGTATAAGAAATTGAAAGAATTTGAGGTTCTGGCAAAGGAGAAAAAACTAACATAGCATCTAACATACTAACATCTTGCCTGTAAAAAAAATGGCATTGACTGGCTATATTGCAAAACCACCGGTACTGAGGAAGTAGAAAAAGTACTGTACAAAAGTATCATCCATAGTCTATTCTAATCAAAACACTCATTTATCAATAATATCAATGTGTCGGGATCTTTCTCTCGGGTAATTTAGGGACTATGTTCTCGTATTAAAATTATCACTGCCAGCTTTGAAACCAAAATAAGGATTTCGACAAAATATAAACCACATTTTAAACTTCTAGATTGAAAAGTGCCAACTTCTTTGTGTAATGTAAGCCATAAAATAAATCAAGAATATTGGTATCAAGCCAGACAAATATTTTCAATTTTCTTTTTATGAGATAACAGCTACAGGTTTTAAGCTATTTTATTTAAAAATATTAGTAGTAAACTTTGAGGACAAAGATTACTGATTACTGATACCTATAAAAAGAATACCTCGAAATACATAAAATTAGTTGGACCTCTGCTATATCTCACCTTTAAAGAAAAAGATATTATTAGAAGAAAAAAACTACCTAGTTGGAAGGTTATTCTCCTCAAACAAGTATACCTCATGTCCCGCATTCAATGACAGCTTTCTAAAGGATAAGCATTTCAATAACACACCATCATGTATCACAGTAGAACTTAAAAAACACACTATCAACTAAATTAGAAATGAGAGAGAGAGAATGAATATTGAGTGAATTTCATTGATTGAGCATTCTGTACATAAGGTCAGCTATTTATAGATAGCTGTGAGGGTAACTGAACTAACAGTTTTGCAACTGATTCTAACTACCCAGCTGTGTAAGCTTAACTAACTTAACAATCTTAGTTAGTTAAGCTTTCACAACTTCACACAATATCACTAATAAACTATGCAAATGATAACAGGTAAAATATTAAGTTAAGGAGGAGTTCTATGAACACACTCTCTAACACACTATTTTCAACACACTCTTATTGGTTGGAATTCATATGGGTCCCACTATTTTGGAAATGCGTCTCATTAATTCATGTGGGTCCCAATTGAATTTAGTGGGACCCACATGAATTTCAACCAATAGGAGGGAGTGTGTTGAAAAGAGTGGTAGAGGGTGTGTTGCTAGCATTTCTCTAAGTTAAGACATATATTGAACTAAAAGATAACAAGAAATCAATTTAGGGGAAATTTTAAACAAGCATGAAAGGCTTACCTAGGCAACAACAAACTATTGACTTTAAAAAAGGCAGGTCCAAATGAGAGAAATAGTAAAGGCAACACAAAGAGAGCTCTTGAGATTCTTTGGGAAGCCTGAGAAATGGACCATAGCATATATCTCCTGCAAGATGAAAAACATGGTAAGAGGCCAAAGAATAACTGTGGGTATTGTATTATTAATACGGATGCCAATTCCATGTTTATGTTTACCTCCTTCTTGACATGTACTATAAAACTTTTGCAACGAAAGCTGCATGCTGTCATACACACAAACAAGTGATGAATTCAACAAAGCACGCTGTCCAATACGAAGTTGAAGATGCAACACAACCTATAATGAACATTGAACATTTTAGAGACAAACTGATACTAAATAGGAGATTTAAGATCATAAATGCTAGGCACATAAATCTCTACAAATTCTTTCAGATTCAGGAATGTCACATTAAGAAATGCTTTTCAAAATAAAAATAATGATTACCTGGGAGCAGGCTGGGTATTTATCTTCGAGCTGGATCAACAACAGAGGGAGCTCCTTAATCCAAGCAATTAAAGCACCTTCAAGTTCTAAACTTTCTGGAGTGCTTGTTTCCATGGAAAGCATGCATTGGATCTAGATTTGAACCAAAAAAAAAAAAACACATTAATATGGAAAAGTGAGGAGAGAAGACGATAAATTGCTTTCATACATTATCCACGAGTCAAGAATTTCAAGGACATCCTTTGGGATAGAGATGAAGCCAAACTTACAGGAGTCAGCATATCTTCAATTGCAGAAAGACAGGCCAATTTCAATAATGAACCTGGCTTGCTTTCCTTGAATGTCTGGGTAAATGCCTGCAAGTGTCACAAATTCCATGTTACAACCTACAATAGAAGCACCTTCATAAAAAAAACTGAAATATAAACATGGTACCAGATAATATGAAAGAAGTAAATTAATATTCAGAATATCCATCAATGGCTTCCAACAAAAACAAATAATATTCAGAAGTATTGTGGTAGATTAAACCTGAAGAAGACGAGATGTCCAATGGCTTGCCCCGCGGGAAACAATTTTAGGAATAAAAGGAAGGAGCTGAACTAGATGCTTTTCCCAGACAGCTTTGCCAGACTGTACAGCCCTGCAGATCTGCATAATAAAAATTTCAGTAAAATTTGGATGTAGAATGACCATCATTTTCAACTTTATAAAATTCAAAGTTAAAAAGACTTTATTGGTGTATGTATCAAACCTTCCCAAGCAGTGCATTTTCCAAAAATTCTAGAAATTTCTCCAACAACTCGGGAGTAAGACAGATCCATTCATTCAAGTCAAAAAATATAATCGCAATGACCATGTTCAAGTCAACCAACCTATCATAATCCTGTAAAGCACAGAAAGAAAGAATTAGTTCATTTTCAAGTATAATAATATCATAGTCTTGCTGCTACCCACCCTACACACTACAAAGAAAGGGGATCACTATAACAATACTTGAGAGATGATTTTGTGTGGATAGCTTGAGGAACAAAAGTCCTCAGCTTCTGAATGTATAGTCATGATATGATATAATCTCTAAAGAAACCAGGATCTAGAAAACTAATACTAAAGCAAATCCTAAATAACTAAGGGAATATACAAATCTTATCCTAATACATACAGAGAATAATGGGTTATATCTTCCCTAAAAATTAATACTTTCTATGTAAAAAGTATTTTGAATATCATTGATTGTGTTTAGAGTACAATCACTAATCTGAATATATTGTCTAAGCTCTAACTAATGGGCCTGACTAATTGGCCTAATACAAAAAAGCTACTAATTACATATTTACAACACTCCCCCTCAAGCTGGTGAATGGATATCAATCATTCCCAGCTTGCAAGTAAGTTGGCCGAATCTTTCTGTTGGCAAGCCCTTTGTTAACACATCTGCTAGTTGGTGTCCAGAGGGAATGTAGGCTGTTGTTATTAATCCACTATCCAGCTTCTCCTTAATGAAGTGTCGGTCTATCCCAATGTGTTTTGTCCTGTCATGTTGAACATGATTATGAGCAATATTGATAGCCGATTTATTGTTACAAAACAACTTCATAGGACCCTCATACTTTATCTTCAAGTCATCAAGCACAATTTTCATCCACAATAGCTCAGATTCCTTGTGCCATGGCTCTAAACTCTGCCTCTGCACTTGATCTAGCCACTACATTTTGCTTCTTACTTATCCAAGCAACAAGGTTCCCACACAAGAATGTGCAAATGCCTGATATGGACCTTCTATCACTCACTGAACCTGCATAATCTGCATCAGTATAAGCCTCCAAAGTCAAGCTTCCACCTCTTTTGAACAAAAGTCCCCTCCCTGGAGTGGCTTTGAGATACTGCAGAATACGATCTACAGCCTGTGAGTGTCTCACCCTTGGATCATGCATGAACTGACTCACAACACTGACTGCATATGCTAAATCCGGTCTAGTGTGTGCCAAGTAAATCAACTTCCCCACAAGTCTCTGATACCGGACCTTGTCAACCTTGGCACTCTCCTCTTCGGTGCTCATTATATGATTTTGCTCAATAGGAACACTTGTAGGTTTACATCCAAGGTTGCCTGTTTCCCGCAAAAGATCAAGCACATACTTTCTTTGGGAAATGAAAAAGCCTTGTTTTGAGTAGGCCACTTCAATCCCCAAGAAATACTTAAATTTCCCAAGGTCCTGCATCTCAAACTCTGCAGATAATTTTTCCTTGAGCAGTTGTCTCTCAACCGGATCATCTCCTGTAATAATAATATCATCCACATAAACAAGAAGTACAGTCACTTTTCCTCCCGGATGTTTGAAGAAAAGTGTATGACCTCCTTGGCTTTGCTTGTAGCCCAGACACCATTGCTTTTGTAAATCTTCCAAACCATGCTCGGGGAGACTGTTTCAGCCCATATGAAGCCTTCCTCAATCTGCAAACTTTGTTCCACGTGTGGGACCAAATCCTGGGGGAATCTCCATGTACACCTCCTCCTCTAAGTCTCCATGCAAGAAAGTATTTTTGACATCAAACTAGTGTAGTTCCCACCCAGAATGGGCAGCAAGAGAAAGTAAAATACGAAGTGTTCATCTTTGCCACTGGAGCAAACGTCTCCTCATAATCGATGCCATAGGTCTGAGTATATCCCTTTGCCATTAGTCTTGCCTTGTATCTGTTGAATATAATTACTATATGGACGGTGAATTGATGTGGACGGTTGTTGAATATAATTAATATATGGATGGTGGATTAATGTGGACGGTGGAGTCCCATCCATTATATTCTTATGATTCATTGTATATTTCTCCTAGGACTTAGTATAGACTTTTATTGTTCTAGGAATCAAGTCTAGAGTCAAGTATATATATATCTTGTACTCCTATTCAATAATATACAAGTAAAAGTATTCAGTTTTCATATTCAAGTTGGTATCTAGAGCCTTGTTGGTTCCTATTTGGTATGTTCATTGGGTTTCAGCTGTTGTGAACACTGGCCCAAGTTTTTGAAGTTGTCTGGTGACCGGAGTGACACTGACATTCACCACAGACGTCGCCGACCGGACGTCCGCCGCCAGATTCGCTGTCACGCGCTCTCACGCGCCGTCGACAAAATTCTCACTCTCCAACGTGTGTAATCCACGCGCCGCCTTCCCGGCTTCCGTTTGCGCCGCCGATTCCGCCGCCGTGATCGCCGTCCTCTCCCGGTTCTGTTCCGCCCCTGTTTGGTTTGTGGGTCTGCCGTTGTGCTACCCCTTCATTGAATCTTGTTGCTGTTTGTATTCTGTTCTCTTCTTCCATGGCAGAAAAGAAGAGCTTGAGCCCTTGTTTGATTTCTGGTGCCCCCACTATTACTACCAAGTCAAATGAAGATCATCTACTTTCGGTCAGTGAGTATAAGGAGTATCTTCAATTTAAAGCCACTCAACAGGCTTTTCCTTCGTCTTTTCCTTCGGCCACCATTGCTCACACTGGTAACTCTAAAGTTTGTCTCTCTCAATCTACATCTGTTGGATCTTGGATTTTAGACTCTGGTGCTTCTGATCACCTAGCTGATAATCCTTCTCTTTTCTCTAAATTGTCATTCCCTAAAACATCTCACAGTATTACTCTTGCCGATGGGTCTAAAGCACAAGCCGCTGGTATTGGTCAAGCTTCACCTCTTCCATCCTTACCTTTAAATTCAGTCTTGTTTGTACCGGATTGTCCCTTTAATTTAATTTCAATTAGCCAAATTACTCGCACTCTGAATTGTTCCATAACCTTTAATTCTGATTCCTTTGTTATACAAGACCGGAGTACGGGACAAACGATTGGATCTGGATCTGAATCACAGGGCCTCTCCTACCTTCGATCTTCCTCATCCACCGTATGTGTTGTTTCAGAGTCTGTCGATCTCTTACATCGTACTGCCTGGGTCATCCAAGTCTAGAAAAATTAAAGCAGATGGTCCCTCATCTTTCACATTTGAAGACCTTGAACTGTGAGTCATGTCAACTTGGAAAACATGTTAGAGTATCTTTTCCTAGTAGTGCCAGTAGTCGAACTATGTCTCCTTTTGATATTATCCACTCTGATGTTTGGGGTCCTAGTCGTATTCCTTCTGTTCGAGGATATAGGTATTATGTTACTTTCATTGATGATTTCTCAAGATGCACTTGGTTATATTTAATGAAAAATCGTTGAGTTATTTGATGTCTTTCAAACCTTTTGTTCACAAATAAAGAATCAATTTGGAAAAACAATTCATATTTTACGCAGTGATAATGCAAAAGAATATTTTTCCGCATCTTTTAAATCCTTTTTGAGTTCTCATGGCATCATACATCAGTCCAGTTGTCCTCACACACCACAGCAAAATGGTGTTGCTGAATGCAAACATCGTCATCTTGTTGATACAGCTCGGACTCTTTTAATAAATGCCAAGGCACCCTTGAAGTTTTGGGGTGACGCTGTTCTTACGGCCTGTTATTTGGTAAACCGAATGCCATCTTCTGTTTTGGGTAATAAAATCCCTCACTATTTTATTTACTAACGATTCTCTTTATACTGTTCCCCCTCGTGTGTTTGGTTCTAGCTGTTTTGTCCATGATCTTTTTCCTAATCGTGATAAGTTGTCTGCACGGGCAGTTAAATGTATCTTTCTTGGGTATTCTCGAGTGCAAAAGGGATATCGATGTTATTGTCCCTCTACACATCGCTTTTATGTATCTACAGATGTTACATTTTTTGAAGATACCCCCTACTTTGTCACATCAGCTACCTCCGATTCTACTCCATCTCAGGTATTGCCCATTCCTCAACTTGCACAGCCACAGGATGACCGCCCGTTTCATCGATATGGTATTTTTTATGAGCGTCGGGCTCTTGAAGTTCCTGAGATCACACCCATTATTGATCCTCCTGATTCAGCTCCCGCTCCAATCGCTTCTCCCACTGCGGTCCAACCAGTCGCTTCTGCTAACTTACCAATTGCCCTTCGTAAAGGTAATCGTTCTACTCTTAATCCCCGTCCCATTTACAATTTCCTTAGTTACCATCGATTATCTCCTTCCCATTATGCCTTTGTATCTGCCTTGTCATCTGTTACCATTCCCAAGAATGTTCAGGAAGCACTATCTCATCCAGGATGGCGACAGGCAATGGTTGATGAGATGACGGCTTTGGAATCTAATCATACATGGACCCTTGTTTCCCTCCTGCTGGGAAATCAATAGTTGGCTGTCGATGGGTATTTACAGTTAAAGTTGGTCCTAATGGGCAAGTGGATCGCTTGAAAGCTCGACTGGTCGCAAAGGGGTACACTCAGATCTATGATCTGGGTTACGGTGATACTTTTTCTCCCGTTGCTAAGATGGCATCTGTTCGTTTGTTCTTGTCGATGGCCGCCATGAGACACTGGCCATTATACCAGCCGGATATTAAAAATGCATTCTTACTTGGTGATCTGGAGGAGGAAATCTATATGGAGCAACCACCTGGGTTTGTTGCTCAGGGGGAGTCAGATCTTGTTTACAGGTTACAGAAGTCCTTGTATGGCTTAAAACAGTCACCTCGCGCTTGGTTTGGGAAGTTCAGTAACGTCATCCAGCATTTTGGCATGATTCATTGCGAGGCAGACCATTCTGTATTCTTTAAATGCTCATCCTTGGATAAACGTATTTATCTCGTGGTATAAGTGGATGATATTGTTATTACAGGTGACAATCAAGAAGGCATTAAGGAATTGAAGCAACACTTGTTTAAACATTTTCAAACCGAAGATCTTGGACAATTGCGGTATTTTCTTGGGATTGAAGTAGCCCAATCAAGAACAGGTGTTGCCATTTCTCAAGAGGCAATATGCCCTTGACATTCTTGAAGAAACAGGGATGCTAGATTGTAAACCTGTTGATACTCCTATGGACCCAAATGTAAAGCTTCTACCAAATGAGGGGGAGCCCTATCCTGACCCAGGCAGATATAGAAGATTAGTTGGGAAGTTAAATTATCTCACCATGACTCGACCAGACCTTGCTTTTCCGATTAGTGTTGTAAGTCAGTTTCTCAACTCACCATGTGACATTCATTGGAATGTTGTTGTTCGGATCCTAAGATATATCAAGGGATCACCTGGTAAAGGGGTTGTTTATATGGACAGGGGTCATACTAATATCATGGGGTACACAGATGCAGATTGGGCAGGCGATGCTAGTGATAGGAGGTCTACTTCAGGCTACTGTGTGCTTATTGGAGGTAATCTGATTTCATGGAAAAGTAAGAAGCAGAATGTTGTTGCAAGATCAAGCACAGAAGCAGAGTATCGTGCTATGGCTAATACTACTTGTGAACTCCTATGGCTAAAATATTTGCTCCAAGAGTTGAAGTTTTGTGAGATAAGTCCTATGAAACTTGCTTGTGATAACCAATCAGCATTGTATCTTTCTTCAAATCCTATCTTCCATGAAAGAACCAAGCATATAGAAGTTGATTGTCACTTCATCCGGGAAAAGATCCTCTCGGGCATCATTAAGACTTCCTTTGTGGGTACTAGAGATCAACTTGCAGCTATGATGACTAAGTTTTTACGGGGTCCTAGAATAGTATACATATGTGACAAGCTGATTGCATCAGACATATATGCTCCAGCTTGAGGGGGAGTGTTGAATATAATTAATATATGGACGGTGGATTGATGTGGACGGTGTGGACGATTGTTGAATATAATTAATATATGGACGGTGGATTTATGTGGACGGTGGAGTCCCATCCATTATATTCTTATGATTCATTGTATATTTCTCCTAGGACTTAGTATAGACTTTTATTGTTCTAGGAATCAAGTCTAGAGTCAAGTATATATATATCTTGTACTCCTATTCAATAATATACAAGTAAAAGTATTCAGTTTTCATATTCAAGTGTATCGATCAAGAGTGCCATCTGACTTGTGCTTGACTGTATAGATCCACCTGCAACCAACTGGTTTCTTGCCCCCTGGCCTCTCAACAATTTCCCACATCCCATTCCTTTCAAGTGCCTTCATCTCCTCATCCATAGCTTGGGCCCAATTTACATCCTTTAGTTTGATGTTGCAGGGAAAGATGTTTAGAGGAGACAAATTGAGAAATAGGCTACTAGGCACACGACCTTTTCCCTTTTCTCAAAGCAATTGGTAAGTCATCTGGATTAGGATCATGTGTATCAGAAATATGAGAATCAGAAAAGGGGAAATTGTTTTCAATACTTACCTCCGGTTCGGACAGTTGAAGTTGTTTCTGGACCAGGTTGGGTTTTTGTCTCCTCTAATACACCAATATTGGCTCGCTAGCTTTGTTCTTTACTGGTGCTAAAGGTGTTGATTCCTGCAAAACAGATTCCAAAGGAGGAACAGGAACAGAACCATAAACAGGAGCCTCCGAAGCAGGTGACTGAGAAACAGGTGGCTCAGGAACAGGTAACTGAGGAACACGTAACTGAGGAGCAGGTGACTTAGGAAGACTAGGACCAAGGATGAGAAACTCGGACTCAGATTCCAAATTACTACTCTCCCCCTGAAGCTGAGGGCGAGTGAAGAACGACACATGTTCATGGAAGGTGACATCCATAGAGACAAAGTACTTACGACTGGAAGGATGATAACACTTGTACCCTTTTTTGTTAGGTGCATAACCCAGAAAGACGCATCTGACTGCACGAGAATCCAACTTAGTTCGATGCTGCTAATGAACATGAACAACGGCAACACAACCAAATAACCGGGACTCGAGACTCTGCATGATATGAACAGAAGGAAGGTGTGAGAGCATAAACTGAACAGGACTAACATTACCTAGAACACGAGATGGTATTCGATTATTCAGATAGGCAGCAGTCAATACTACTTCTCCCTAATATGACTTTGGGACTGACATTTGGAAGAGAAGGGCTCGAGCAACTTCAAGTAAGTGACAATTTTTTCTTTCTACAACCCCATTTTGTTGTTGGGTGTCAACACATGTAAATTCATGGATGATGCCCTGTTTACTATTAAAGCTTGAAAGGCTATGATTGGCATACTCTTTCCCATTGTCAGAACGTAATCTTTTAATGCCTTTCCCAAATTGTGTTTGTACCATATGATAAAAATGAACAAAAAGCTGGGGTACTTCTGATTTATCCTTCATCAAGAAAATCCAAGTTACTCGAGTACAATCATCAATAAAGGAAACAAACCATCTCACACCAGAAATATTAGAAATAGGGTTTAGCAAACGGAACATGATGGTGTTTAGCAAACTGACAGACACCACACTTAAAAGACTCAACAGATTGTTGTAAAAACAAAGACGGAAACATAGACTTAATAAGAGAAAATGGAGGATGTTCAAGACGCTTGTGCTGAAGCCAGACCTTTGATGCAGGAGAGTGAGACTAGGACTGGAAGCAGGAAGACAACACCTTCTAACCATTTATTTCATCAGACAAATAGTACAACCCTCCCTGTTCCAATCGTCCTCCCCGTGGCAAGATCCTGAAAAACACAATGAGAAGGGAAAAAGGTTACTTTACAGTTTTGATCTCAAGTAAGTTTATGAATAGAGATCAAGTTATTGGAAAGTCTAGGAACATGAAGCACATTTTCCAATTTTAAAGAAGATTGAAATTCAATATTTCTAGAACCAACCACACGGGTATGAGAACCATCAGCAACAGTAATAGAATGAGTACTAGAAGGTGAGGTATAAGAGGAGAACAATTTGGAATGGAAGGTCATATGATCAGTGGCACCAGGGTCAAGAATCCAAGCATCCTTAGGGATAGTACCAGAGGCAGTAAAGGATCGGGAGCAAAAACTCTTACCGATCATTGCCAGAGAACAAGAACCAAAAGGCTTACTAAGGGAGTCAAGAAGGGTCCGCAAACGATCCTAGTCATTCTGACAGAGTTGCGCTTCAGTTTCTGCCATAGAAGAGGAGAAAAAAGAATCCGACGAATAGTGCACGTGAACAGTACCACATGAACAGTGCGCGGTGAGCAGTAACCAATAAACATTGATCGTGTGAACAGTGACGATGAACAGTACCAATAAGCAGTAATGGGTGATAACACCTACGATTGATAAGGACACAATGACGGTGCCAAATGCTGCAATGAAGGCGGCTAAGAGGGGCCGCAATGAAGGCAGCTAGGGTTTTTCCGTGGAAGCAAGACCCCCAAGATCGAGAGCTCTTGATACCACGTGTAAAAAATATTCTGAATATTATTGAATGTGTTTAGAGTACAATCACTAATCTGAATATATAGCCTAAGCTCTAACTAATGGACCTGACTAACGTGCCTAATACAAAAAAGCTACTAATTACATATTTACAACACTTTCGAACAATATTAAACAAAAAAGGGGTAATCCACCGCAGAACAATTTATAGGGTTAAACTCTGGATGTATTTTTTGAATATACTTGGCCCTATGCCCCTAACACATCAAATTTGAGTTCTGATGTTCAATGCAAACACATAAACCAAGATGAACTCACAAATTGCATCATTTAATCTCCCAATCAGTTGTCAAATTATAAGGCTAAAAGCTGTTACTTCGATATAAATATATGTTCCTCAAAGCAGACCACTTGGAACTTTAGATATGCCTCATCATAAGTCGCATTTCTTTAATCTTACAGTACCCATTATGCTTGATAATTTTTTCTAGGATATAAAAACAAAATTTATTAATGAAAAAAGATACTACAACTATGAAGAGGGTACGATATCCACCAAAACCAGGAGAGGGGGGGGGGGGGTATCATGACATCCTGTCCTTGGACCTATGTGGGAAAGGACATGGGTTTAACAGGAAGCCTCCCTGGTAGGCATGCAAAGAAATTGGAGAGCTGTTCTCTGAATAGTTTTATCCACTCTTCAGACCAAAATTTTACAATTATTGTTCTCCTCACTGAAAGGAAAAATAAACAAATAAAAGTATATATACCTTTTCTGAAAGATGATGCACTGTATTGAGGGGAAAGAGAGGAAATAATTTCTTCAACAGTACAGAAGAGATAGTAACATCCCCTACAGCCACATCAGGTGCACCTTGAGAACTTGGAGATTTTGACTCCTTATCAGTTCCATAAACAAAGGACCTGACTATTAGATCTATGCTATGAAGAATAGACACCATACAACCAAAAGACTTCCCTTCACCACTTGCCATAGCATGAACTGATGGAATAAATTCCTGGAAACTATTTATTAACAATGGCACTAGATCCTTTAGTTTCTTTATGATGTGAGAAAAACCTACACAGACAGATAAAGCATAGAACAAGACAGTCAAACAATTATCAAGAACATAAAAACTTAACAAAACCTCTAAGATATTTGAAAATTATGTGAACTAATGCAACACCAGTGAATTAATTATTTCTTTCACAATCTAAATATATTTTTGATGTACCATTAGAGCTGACAGACATATCAGCCTCAAAAGCATGCAATACCCTTTGCCCAGCTTTATCCTATCAAAATTACAGAAAGCATCAGAAATAAATTGGAGAAGAAAAGAACAGCTGATAAATAAACAAAACCTCCATAAATCACAAAGGAAAAAACATTGCAAGTAATTTGAGATGTTTTCAGAACAAAAACCTAACAGGGTCTGAAAAGCCAGGAATTTAATCATATCTTCCATGTTGCACAGTTTATATAATTTTCCAGGTAGTAAATGTGTATTATAATTTTGCAAGATTCTAAAGTACAACATCCTTCCTGAACAAAAATTACAAGTTCCGGATGCATGTAACTCAACCAGTTTAAGCATAAATTTTCAAAGAGGAAATGAAATGACAAAAGGAGAGATTGCTAAAATGGCCAAAGGGGTTTACAATTGGATTATTGATCCACGCCACAGACTGATGCATTCAAAAATCACAATCAAATGACAACAGGATACCTTGTTATGCAAATCAGTATCTTTTTTATTCCATGGCAAGAGCGACAAGCAGCGAACCAACCCAGTAAGAACATCCTTTAGTTTTCCTTTGTCTTGTAAGTAATACTGGTTCTTCCTTAGAATATCCTCATAATTCTGAAAAATCTGTTAACCATGCAACCAGCATTACAGCGAATTAAGCCCCCAAAACAGCAATATGACAAATACAATACAATTATGGGACTGACACAAACTCAGTCATGACAGGTTTAAAGAATAAAGCATGTAGATGAATAGAATAAAATAACAGGGAAGGGAATAGAACAAAAGAAGATGACACAGAAACCAATTATGAAAAACATGAGAAACAGAAATGAAACGGTAGCAACACAATCAAGAAATAAATTCTGGAAATATTTTTTGAAGCAAATTTTGTCAGACAAATATGTCCAAATCAGATTATAATAAAAACACACTCTGGACTATAGGAACTCAGAAGAAGAATAACAAAAAGAAATTGGAAGCAAGAAGATATAAATAACAAGGAAATGACTCCTCAAATAAAGTTTAAGCTTTTGTCAAATCTGGGAACACCGTGCACAAAGTTCCATTAAATCCTAAGATATATTGCAGCATTAACTTGTGTTTCTCTTTATATTGCTAGGAAACATTTCAACACAGAAAATAGTTAAAAATAAAAAAGCCCTTACAAGAAACAGTTTAACAACGAAAGCCTTGTAATTATGCCAAAAAATAGATGGAAGCTTCCTCAAGAGACAAATGAGTGCAAAATCCAATTGCAAAGATCATCGGGAGATTGAAAGGAATCCACAACTCCAGCTACTACGTAAGTAAATCACCTCCAACCTACCCCCCAACCCAACCCAACAACCACCACCATAGAAGAAAGGGTTGCATCTTCAAACAAAGTACATGTAAATACATTTCAAGGGTCCATTCCAACAAATTGTTAAAGAAAATTTATAATATGGACAAATAATATCACCTTTTCTGCATAAGAAGAAAAGGAAGGAGGATAAAACTCAAGAACCAGGTCTAAGAAATCAAATGCCATAATCCGAATGTCAACCGACAAATGTGTCATCGCATTAAAAATGTAAGCCATCAATAGAGAAATGATCAGCTCCTGATTATCCTACAAATATAGGGAAAGTCATGTATAAGAATAAAGCGGATCGACTTTAAAAAGAGTAATATTTACTGTAATGATAATCATAACGATTACAGGAAGCATTAAGATAAACAAATTAGATCCCCGTCATCAGAAACAATGAGGATATCAATCAGCTTCACAGGGTATAGACTATAGAGTATTGCAGCTAGACATCTTAAGCATCATAAATTAATAACCAGAAGACACCAAGAAAGCAGAAATCATAAGAAAAAAACTAACATTTCATTTCTCATAAGAAAAAACCAGATCAAGCATCGGTCTACAAACACAATATTATGCCTTCCTAGTCACCGCTAAAATAAACATGGTAATCTGTATATGTAGCAGTATATCTCATTTAATTGCATATTTTGACATCATTTTTATTTTTAAAAAAATATATTAAACCTTGTACCAAAAAATATTAAAATAATTACATTAGTGCCTCATAATAAAATTCAAACATTCTGAATAGAAAAGATATGATAATATAAACCACCCATCCACCCCCCAAGGGGGAATCATATTAAATTAATAATGAACAACCAGCATCAAACAGATGTTCAAGTGATAAAATCCGCAAGGAAAGATATAATCTTCCAAACAAATAAAATTTAATCAATTTACATTCTGAGAGGCTGAATATTCTGAAGTCAGAAGGACAGAGTATTTCCCAAAAAAACATAGTCTAATTGATTTTAGATTTCTAGATGAATTGAAAATTATATCCTTCACAAATGATATATATTTGAGTTTCTAAGGGATGAAAATTTTCCCTGAAAATATTTCTATAAATTCAATAAGAATTCGGAATGGCTCTCCAACATTTATTTTTCTCGGCTCATTATAGAGGTTTCAGGAGTAGGGTGGATACTAAGGTGCTTTGGTGTTGTGCTGTTTTCCCTTAAGTGTGGTGAATTTAGCTGCAGCATAAAGATTTTAAGGATGTTTCTAGCTCTGACAAGTAAAAGTATTGGACCACTCTCTTGAGCTAATGTACTTTTTTGTTATTTTCTTTTCTCCCTAGCATCCTTTGTAGCTTTAAGAGGGTTTTTGATCCTATATTTTGCATTATTTTCGTTTCTCTAAATAAATTTGTTGATCAAAAGAGAGGGGAAAAAAGTTAGAAACTTAGAAAACTCCATCCAAATGATAATGGAGCAACTCCTAAAGTGAAAGAAAGGTAATTTATGTAAACAAAACGGAAAGTACCTCTTTACAGCCAGGTAAAATCACCAATTTAAAAAGATCATATAATGATTTTCGGACCACTTTATCATCATCACCAATGCGCTCACGAAGTTTTTCAACGGCAGCAATCTTGTTCAACTTCAGTTCCTTTGGATTTTTGATGAATAAATCCTTAATGCCCATCAATGCATCTATAATTTAGGGGGGGAAGGAAAGAAAGTATTAATATGACGAACACTGAACTTAAATGAAAATTTGAATGCTTGACTGGATTAAAAAAAAGTAAGAACATTAGCTCATAATATTACAGTTGAAAAAGTAGATATTAGGAAGCAACACCTCAAAGAGGTCATGAGTCATGACATGCCATTAGAATAACTTTCCTCGTATTCAAACAATAAAACTAACTGCATTGTTACCTTCATTTCAATAGATTTTTTTTTAAATAAAACTTTTAAATAGATTTTGAAACAATGATTGATATTGATGCAGTTATCATGATTGGTTTTGAGGGTTTAACTCAAACCAAAACGACCTTTATTGATACTTAGATTTTAAAACTGAACAGGGCCATTGGTCCTGGTCTGGAGGTCCTGTTTCCAAATCAAGGGTCATTGTTGTTTCAGTTCTTAACAATGTTCTATAAATTATAAATTATAATAACACAACACACATGATAATTGTATTTCCGAGTAGTTCAAACATAATTAGTTGCTAATGCATAACTACAATCAGCTTTTAAGGTTTTAAAATAACCAAATTAAGTAATTTCTATTCAGCTGAAAACTTCTGCTCAACTTAGTTTATCAAGACTAGTCTCTTTGAAGATTTTGTTGGTTTCAAACTCAAAGGATTTTTAAGAGATTTAACTATATTGATATGCACATTTAGAGGCGCAACTATATAACGAAATGACAACTTATTCAACAACAAATAAATAATAAATAAATAAGCAAATATATACCTCGACGAACTTTTGCATTGTGATGCGATGTTTGCTGAAGAAGTTCTTTTAAAGTTAAACCTTTCTTGTTGACAGCTAATCCCACTTTCTCTGCTGCTACACTCTGCTCCGGTAGAACAATTGCTGTTGGAAGTGTGTCAGTAAACTTATCTCACAATATTTGTTCATGTAAATTCACTCAAAACTTCAAAATTATATAGAAATTCAATTAGTTAAGTTAAAAGACATAATACAAACACGCTTTAACTTAACATATTTGTCTGGTATTTTAATTTTGAAGCGGAAAAATAATAATTCAAAGTAAGCCGACATCGTCGAATAATTCTCGTCAACAAACACAAAGAAGTTATTCATTATTAATCAGGGTGAGTTTAAGTAAAAAACTTAATTAAGTGGTTATTCGATAAGCTTTTTTTCAAATAAGCTAAAAATAGCTTATTTTCAGAAGCTTACCTAACAAATGACAAACTTATTGCAAATAGACTGAATAGAGCTTATAACGAAATCATAAACTATTTTCTTAAACTATTCAGTAAGTTAATTTTTATATAAGCTATTATCATGAACTCAAATAAGATCTCAATATCCTCTTCTAAACACATCCTTATAATACAGAATAAATTTCAGCACGTCTCTCTCATTTATACGCACTAACACAAACAAGTTTGTAACACATTTTGAAGCAGAAGAAGGAATGTAAACTTAGTACCTTTAGATTTAATTTCGGTATTGGTTGTATTGTTAGGTGGTGGCAATTTTCTCCCAATCTTGCGCCTTATTTTCTGAGAAAAAATTGAGCCAGTGAGCGTTTCAAAAGCTTCGAAAAACTCATAACACAATTAGTTACAGAATGCAAGGAATAAAGCAAGTATAGAAGTGAAGAAAGAAGTGTGCTAGGGCACGTAGAAGTGTAAAACCTTAAAGTCCACACCACCACGCTGTTTCTTCGAGTTAGGTTTAGAACGAGGCATCTCTGTCTTAGAGATTGATTGTAGCGAGAGAATTAGGAGATGGAAGAAGCAATTGAAAGTTGAAAAAGTGATTTCTAACAGAGATGGAACACTAGAACTGGGACTGAGGTGCTTGAACACTGGAACTGGTGGAACGATTGAACGACGCCGCCGAGAGTCACCGTCTCACCGAGGAGCAGCAGGCAGCAAACGGAGAGTTGCACCGCGGTAGAGGACGGAACAGAGCCACTGACGGCGGGACTGAGATGAGACGTGAGAGGCAGTGTGACTTGTGTGAGGCACCGATCGAAGAGTGAAGGTTGCGTTTTTTTCCTAAAAAGGAAAAATAATATAGGTACGGGTCTATGGGCCATGGGTTTTTGAAACATGAAACCTGCCACCCAAACCATTCATTGTCGAGTTTGGACGGGTTGAATTGAATCGAGCTATTGAATTCATCGGGTTGATCCTAACCCAACACTTCTAGGTAGTGTTTGGTTAGAGGGAGGGTTTTTTTAAATATATTATGTTTGGTTCAATTTTGGAAGTGGAGGAACTGAGAGTAAAATTCCTCCTTAAGTGAGTTTTAACTCCCCTCCAATATTGGGGGATTTGGAGGGGAGGGGATGTATTTTAAAGTATTTTATATGCATTGACTAAAATATCATCATTTGTTTATTTTTAAATAAATAATATAATGGTTAAAAAGTAAAGTTATTTTGAAATCCCTTATCTCCCCTCTGAATCAAACATGAAAGTGTTATTTCCCCTCCCATCCTCTCAATCAAACACATTGTCAAATTAAAATCCCCCTCCCCTCCCCTTCGTTGAACCAAACACACCCCTAGGGTTCTATTTGATAAAAATTAGCGATCACCTATAAGATAGCATGTCGGACTTAAAGTCTTTGGTAAAATTAATGATTGAACTAATTTATAAATATAAAATAACATAAAAGTACATGTTTATATGCATTTTTATATAAATTTTATTTATGTATATATATTATTTATTTTAAGGTGACTTCTATGGTGAGGGATTAATAAGTCCTTCACTTGTGAGCGAGCCCATTTAACCATTAGATATAATAATTAATTAACTGGGTGGTTGTGATGACTCGTGGGTTATCTGATCTACCACTTTATTCAAATTTTATGAAATTGCCCCATCTTTTTATTAATTTTTTTATCATTATGCCCTCAAAAATTAAAATCGAAAACCCTTGTCTTGTTCCCCTACTTATGCTCGCCGGTGTTTGCTTTGTTTGGAATCCCTTTGCTTTTACGGTACCAACTACTTCCTCTTCTCACTTCGATTCACACTCTGATACGATAAATTTCCGCACGACATTATTCTTAGTTTCATTTTCACTTCTGCGTTTATCTAGCTCCATAGAATTAGTTCCTCATCTTCATATTACTATGTTCAATGTCGTTGACGGTCGTCCTTGTGCCTGGTTACTCCACCTTTCTGGAACTGTCGGTTCAAGTGAGCGGTTTTAGCCAATAAAATTAATAAAAAAAAACGGCGTCCCTTCACCAAACAAGCTCAATGAGTATTAAACCAAGCTTCACCGTCAATTGAATGAAGAAAAAGAATAGGCGTCGAACGGTAAATCTACAATTGCAGAACTTATCAAATTTTCACGGCCCAAGTAGCTGTAAAATGTCATAGGACAGCACCAAACTGTAGGATTCTAGGCACTTACTTCTGGTGCAACACATTTGCTGGATTATAGCTTTAGTGCACGGCCTAAATATTTGTGTTTAGTTCATTACTAAGTTTTATCGTAACATTTTTTTTTCTATAAAAGGCTTGTCCCTCCCTGTACGGTATCAATGAAGTTGGAGAGAATACAAGATTGATTCTCTACTTCTCTTCCTTTAGGGCCCGTTTGGTCGTCAGGATAAGAGAGACAGGATAGGATAATCTATCATATCCTGCCTGAAACTGTTGTTTGGTGAGCCAGCAGGATAGGATAAGTCAATCCTGTTACTTATCTTATCCTGTCAATCTAGTTAAAATTCTATCCTAAGGGGAGGGCTGGGTTAGAACTCGACAGGATAGGATAAGGTAATTTTTTTTTCCGGTAACAAGTAGGACATGGTGATTTAAAGTATAATAAAATATAAAAATATATAATATATAAAATAATTAAAGTATAGTAAAATAATAATTTAAAGTATAATAAAATTTAACATGATTACCAAAAAAAGGTATAATAAAATATAAAATATTTAAAATAATAAAAATATTAATAATCAGTTTTAAAATTTATTTTTATTTTATCACAATGTTAAGTTTGTTATTTTATATTACTTTTAAAAACTGTAAAATATAAAAAATTATTCTAATAGTTTAACTATATGTAAAGTAAAAACAAAAAATGAATATTTAAAAATATAAAAATTAATTTTAGTTAGACAATATTTAAAAAATTTAAAACATTATATGCAATTTTATCATAAGGATAATTTTGTTTTTTATATAAATTTAAATAATGAAAATTATTTTAAAAAAAAGTAAATCTAATAAAAGATGAAAAGTTTAGAATAAAAAAGAAAAAATTTAAAATTCACTTAAATTATAATGCTGTCAAATTGGTTATCTGGTGGACACCAAACGTCCGATGGGATAACAGTTTATCCTGCTCATATACTATCATACTCATCTCCTGTTCTCTTATCATATCCGTCTTTATCCTATCCTGACCACCAAACGAGTTCTTAAGTCTTGTTGCATGAATGAGTTAGAGTGTGAGAAAAATTATTCCGGGCATGTGTTTCTGATATCATGCTCACAAACTCAACATTAGAGAGAAGAACAATGAAGGCTTCAAGTGGTGTCTTCATTCAGAAAGTATGTGTTAACACTAAAAACCTAGGCCTTTATTGCAAAAATGACTATTTACAAAAGTATACTACAAGACTTTAAATTAATGTTACACCCACCATGTCCACCGAATTCTAGGGTGAAGTATCAGTTTTACTGGAATATGGGTGAGGAACTAAATTAACCGGCTATATCAGGTTTTTCAGGTTTTTTTAATTTTTTATTTTATTTTATTTTATTTTATTTTAGAAAACCCATTTACCCCTAATTCACCCCATCTCCATCCCCGCCTTCTGCCTTCTTCCACCACCAGACCCCACCTCTCACCACAGCGAGCCACCGCCAAGCCCCGTCGTTCACGGCAAACCACCGCCGTTCCATCACCCCGTTTCTATCCCTTCTCTCTCGCACTGTCACCACCATTGTGAAACGCTTCGTTGCGATGGACCTGAAAGAGAGACAGAGTGAGGGGAGCGGATCTGATTCTGGAAATTGTGGAAGAAGGAAATGAACAACAAAACCCAAACCAACATACAAATTGTGGATCTGATTCTGGAAATTGTGGAAGAAAGAAATGAACAACAGAAACCAAACATACAAAAATAAAATATTTGCATAACAGAGGAGGGGAGCGAACCTGAAGGTAGTGAACACGGCGGTGGAAGGAGGTGGTGTGCTTGCAGTGAACAAGGCACTGGCAGGCGCTAAATCTGCAACGGAGAAGCGAGAGACGAGTGACAACCGTACGATGGACCTGAAAGAGAGACAGAGTGACGAGGCGGCGGTGGCTTGCCGTGAATGGCGGCGACTTATACACGACGGCGGGATGGCGGCGATGGATGGTGGCTTGCGGTGGTGAGGACGAATGGGCCGATGGATTTCATTTTTGAAGAACAGTGTTTTCCTTTAATATTTTTTAACATTTTAAAATCTTTGTTTATTTTGGACCATACGATTTAAATGAATGGTTTATATATGCTGAGAGGGGGTGAAGGCCAAGTGATTAATGAATAAGGGTAAAATTGTCTTTAAATTTTGTTGGGTGACCTATTCAGCCAAGAGAAGGTTAATTTTTTTTTTGGGACAACTAAATCCAGACCATTCATCAATCTATTATTATATCTAACGGTTCAAAGTTGTTAATGATGAAAAAATTAGTGATATATGGGTATACCACTAAAATACATATTTCATGCTAGAATCCACCGTGTCTATTTATTAAAATCAGTTTTTTGGGCTCACTCACAAGTGAGAGACTTAGTTGGTCCCTCACCTTAGATGCAACCTTATTTTAAAATAATTATAACTTATAATACTTAATTTATTTATCATTTCAAAAATTAAAATATTATATTTTAATTAGGGATTAGAAAATATTATATTTTTATTTTATTTAACTAAGGATAAATGTGGATTTTAATTAAAATCATAAGGATAAAATGGAAGAAAAATTTATAAACTATAAGTTATAACCTTAAACCCTACTTGAATTAAACTTTGTTTGGGACGATGAAGTGAGATAGTATTTTATTTTTTATTTTTCACTAGGGAGTGTGATGATTAGTAATGAAGTTGAGTGGTGAAAATCCATTAACCCATTGTTTGAGAGTTTTTTCATTAATGGATTGAGATGATTGATGATGGCAGCCCAACTCATTCCTCTCCATCCAAACCCTCTCATTTTCATACCCTCCAAGATTTTGGGATTTTCTTTCATTCCCTCATTAAACTTCAAAACAATGGAGTGTGATGTTTTTACCTTTCCACTCTACTCCATTATTAACCGCTCTAGTAGTAACAACTCCACTTTATCTCATTGAAAACTTCCAAACATAGCCTTAACGTTTAGAATAAATACTATAAGCCAGTGAAAAAACGTGCTATAAGCTAGTTAAAAACTAATTATCAACATGGTTACTTGTTCATCAGTTATAAGCTAGCGGATTGATCTTACCCAACAAACCCTTGATTGAAAAGAAAATGAAAGCTCCTTTTGTTCATGGTGCATCAAGGGTATCTTAGCCGATAGTCAAGAAAATAATCCCTTCCGAAGTGTAGAGATCATTAAAGTGAGTTTCATCTTTTCTGTCAAAACTTTTTTCACATACACGATTGAAATCGACCCCTTGGTAACATGCTTAACAAACTCAACTATCTGTCAAGCATGCGAGGCCTTGCTAGTTTTTTCTCCTTTTATTTGATTGTATGCAAAGTGAGTGAAAAGAAAAAAAAAGTATTTGTGAAAAGATATAAATACCCATAAGTAAAAATTGGATGTAATAAAGTCAAAGATGTTTACGTCTTCTTCACCATTTTTCTTCGCAAATGATTTTTGAACATCCAAGATTCCAAATAGGGACAATAATACAACGTCCCTTTTTTTATGTATTTTTTGAATACAAATATACAAATAAGAAAAAAAATCAAGTAAGAGATATAAATAAACATATACGATATCACATAGACGTCCAAAATTTGATATTCAAATAACACAACGATTTTCTTCCTAATTTGGAATTTATCTCCCCTTCCTTTTTGCAATTATTTTCAACCAAACAAGGAAAACTCCTTTTTTTTCCCCCTCTCTTTTTCTTTCTTTCTCTTTTACCCTCAAAAGTCAAAACAAAGATAGCGGTTGTGAATACTGTCAAAAACAAAAAAAAAAGATAGCGGTTGTGAACTGATAAAAAAAAAAGATAGGGGTAGTGTGGTTTTATTAATGGGCCGTAAGTGGTAAAAGAAGGCCCAATCCGAGTTGTACGAAAGAATTAACAGAGGGAACCCACGTTCCTTTGTTGGCGTCTCAAGCCTGCAAAAACAGCGCAAATGCAACAAACTCAGCAGTTCACGACGGCGCCAATCTCAACCTCCACTCCTCCCCCCTCCTCCGGTGGATCCACGGCCGAGGCACCGCCGAAGCAGGTGGCGATAGCAATGGACAAACTCGGACTAGCCGAACGCACCATTGCCGATATCAGAATCGGTGCCGATCGCATCCTCGAAGCTCTCTACATCGCTTCTTCACAGCCTCACCATGGAAACAAGCCTCTCCAGTTGTTCCTCAGAGAAGACGCTTGCATGCGTCAGCATCTTCAAGACCTTCGATCTCTCGGTATGCCATTCCGTTAACTATGATTTTTTATTGATTTTCGATTATGAGATTAGGGTTTTAGGTTCTTCGGTGTTGATTTTGCGATTTTTGATTTTTGGTAGGGAAGGAACTTGATGAATCTGGAGTTCTAAGTGAATCGGTTCGATTGCGGAAAGATTTTTGGGGGTTGCATATGCCGTTGGTTTGTCCCGATGGTGCCGTCGTTGCTTATGCTTGGAAACGACAGCTTGCGGGACAAGCCGGTGCTTCCGCCGTTGACAGGACTAGGTTCGTTTCATATCAATTGGTTCCTGCTGAAGAATTTGTTCATACTTGAGTGAACGCTTTAGTTCTTCATATTTTGATAGTGCCTCCAGAATTCATAGCTCACACACAGACACAACATATACACACACATAGCCAGGTATATTTGTTTTAGGATGTGTTTGGTTAAACAACTTAATTAAGCGTTTATTCAATAAGCTTTTTTGTAATAAGCTAAAAACAACCTTTTTCATAAGCTTCTTCGACAAGCTTATTGCAATAAGCTGAAATGAGCCTATGTATGACCATGATAAACTATTTTCATAAACTATCTGCATGTGATTATTTTCATAAATGAATTTTTCTCGTAAGCTCAAATAAGCTCTCTAAATCTCTTCCAAACACACCCTTAGTTTATTTACTTTTGCGTTTTTTTAAGCTGTAAAAATTGCTGTATTTGCACACTTACCTTTAATGAAGTTTCACCTCCAAATTTAGTGGGACTAGGTTTAATTTAAATTATTATTAAACTTGAATTATTATTATTATTATCATCGTTGCCAGCAAGATTCTGTACAAAATTTTGTCGCTCCACTTTTTTTTTATTACTAATTTGGCATTATGATTTATAATGCTTTTGCTGACTTCCCAATGCTGCTGACTTGTGCTACATTAGCTGCTCACTTTAGGCTTTTGAATGATTTCAGGTTAGCTCTAAAAGCCTTCACTGATCAGAAAAGGCGTTTTTTCCCTCATCTTGACAATGGTCTCGAAACTAATGAACCAGCTTCAAAGAAACGTTGTGGGTCTGAAGAAATTACAATGGACCCTAAGGAAGAAATTAGTTTTGTTAGGACACTACCTGATATTCTGAAGTCCTTTGAAAAGGATGTGCCGAATTTGAAAATTTTAACTTTTGAACGATTGGACTGGTTGAAAAGAGCTTCTACACTTACCTCTTCAACAAATGAGAGTTCTTTGGAACATAATTATCATGGTTCTAATAAGCCAAGGCTTGGATCAGTGGGAACTGTTTCTGCAGAGAAGGTTGCAGTGATCGAATTGTTCTTCCCATCTGTCTTCAGAGCTGTTATATCCTTGCATCCTGCCGGTTCCATTGATCCTGATGCTGTAGCTTTCTTTTCCCCAGATGAGGTATACTTGGCAATATTACCATGGCATTTATCACTATTTCTCGTTCCTAAAATACGGGGTGTGAACTGTTTGCTTGTCAGCTTGTTATGAACATTCTAGATGATGCCTCAACATCAATTATGTTGTATTTCTTGTAAAGAATGTGATTTTCCCCTCTCCTTAAGCCCTAGCTGGTAGAAATGTGGGTTAACTCCAGTAAATCAAGCTTATATGACGCCCCTATTAAATTATTGTAGCTACAGTAAGGCTTCATTTTCAGATTGAACTGTGTGTGAACTTGCTTGTCTACAAGACTCTGTTGTCTTCTTCAATCTATTTTCCTATTCACTTCTTGAATTATTTTTCATAGCAATCAACTTGGTTCCAGGGAGCCCTGAGCTGTGGTCATCCACCATGGTAGTCAGGCTTTTTTTCTTTACCCCATCTATGATGTCCTTTATTTGTTTAGCGTCACTGTGTATATTTTGTTAGATAATCTACTCGTGATTTGCATGTTTTGATATGATTCTGAAGCTTTCTGAGTTTACAGTTTTCTTCATGTATTTGTGCCTGTATGTTATTCTAAAACTACCTCTGAGGTGTCTGGATTCTGGAGACATTGAGAGAAGTACTCAATAGGAATAGTAGGTCCCACACATCTCTTTCTCTTAATATTTGTGTTATATGATGCTCAAGTTTGGAAATGTAGCCCATTTATTTTACGTTGTAAGAAGGCTACTTCCTTTGTAATAAGCTGTTTGTTTGGTGTGCTGGATGAGTTTTGAGTGTGGCTTTCAATGGTTTTGGTAGAAATAAGGAGGCTTCAAATTTTTTTTTTTGCGACTGTACACAGTCTTGGCAGTTCTTTTTTGGTTGGAGCAGAATCTCCACATTTTCAACTGTGCCTCTGGTATAGTTTTGTGAATCTTGTGATTACGGTACTCTGTGGTGCTCTGCTCATGGCTGTTTCTAGGAAGCTTCTGTTTCTAATTTGCAGAGTCTAGACAGTGTTTCTATATATTTTTTAATTATTTCATTTTGCTTTTCCCCCTGTTTTGGATGATATCTTATCCCTTAGTTGTTTTTGACTTATTTTTATAGCCCCTAGTTGTTTTTTGCTTATTTTCTCTTTATAGAACCTCTTTTTAAATAATTAAGAAAATTTTTATTTGTTTTTCTTAGAAAAAATTGCATGAATTTTGCATCCATATATTCCACTGTCTTGTAGTTGGGTTAGTACCTTTAACTCGGTGTATTTAACTGTGTACCACATTAACAGAGCGGAAGCTATGTGCATCCAAGGGGGTTTTCAGTTCATCATGTGTATAAACATATTACGGTAATGATTTTTGTTGCTAACTTAATATTTCCTGTCATTCTTTTAGTGAGACTCTGTCTGTGAAGTCTTTCTGATTACAGCCTTTTTGTCTTGCATTGCAGGATTATGCAGCTACAGCACTGCAGTATTTTCTCGGGAACCAAGCTGAAACATCTCTGTATTCTCTTTTGGTACTAAAATTGTCTTGCTTTAGCAAATCATTATACTTATTTTGGTTATGAGCTGTTCATTCCAGATTTACTCAAGGACAAGGTTTTCTTGCTTTCTGTTTTTTTTTTTTTTTTGTAGCATTGGATTTGCAGCTACCAGACTCTGTTTTCAAGACCATGCAGGTTTGATTTGCAGTTTCCGGATCCTTAGATTTCCATATCATGTCGTATAATTACAATTCTCAATTTTTTGGTGGTGCAGCAAATGTTCTCGGCTCCTTGCCATGGATAAACAATCAGCTTTACTGTTACCTCCAGTCCATCGTCCTTACTGGAAGTTTTCCTTTTCAAAAATTTTGTCAACCATCTCGTCAAAAGACCAGAATTCAGATATTGCTCAAGCTTATCATGTTGGCTGCCTCTCTGAGGAAGTGTGATTGCATCTACCATTGATTCAGGTAAGCCGGAGTGCCCAAGTAGATGTTGTATGCACATGTCTTCCTTGTGTATAAGTTAGGAAGGGAAGGTACATGGCTTCTTGTGCAGGCATCATGCGAGTCGTATCATGCTCATTCGGAGATCAGTTTTTTGGATGCCAGGAAGGAATCCTCACTCTGACATTGATATTGTGACAAGACAAAACCAAAAAAAAAAGTGCAAGACAAGAAAGTGACGGCATTTATATTTGTTAGGTGGAAATGCTAGTTGATTGGAATTTTTCAGAAAGTTCTGTCGGCATAGGAAACACTATTATGATACAAAATTAGCAATATCTCTGATTTTGGAATGATGCTGATTTTAGACGAGATTCAATGGCCCTTGTACAGTTAGTTATATGGAGTGGTGGATGCAAATGTTTTGCTGGTGCTGAAAGTTGCTTCCGTGGTCCTACGAATATAAATATTCTGATAGAGGATGATGTCCCCAGCACACTTTGTTGACTACTCCACTGCTAAACAATTAGCATGTGCTCATTACTGATTGATTGCTGGAGTAGAATTACTTGTAATTGGTGAACCTCTTCAACTTTCAAGTGAAAACGTTAGACTATGTAGTTCTGCTGTAATTTCCAAGTGTTGATGCTTTATACATAAAAAGCTGGTATTTTTTAGCAGTGCACCTTTTGCAACTCGTAATTCATATAAACTCATTTATATAATTGTGTAGAATTATTCACCAAATATGTCTAGGCGTTGCATTGTCTTGGGTAAGTGCTAGACTGTTGGGTATATGAATGTTCGGTCAACATGACCAAATTTACAATATATTAAAATCAGTGTATCTTAGGCCTCTTTATTGTTAAGGAGCGAAAAGTTTCGTTCAGCAAGCAAATTCAATGGATTTACCTATGATTATTTGTAGAGCCCCACCAATATCATTGCATTATAGCTACGCATCTCATCTATAGAATCCATGACTTGGAGGCCATGAATTTGAGTGCTGAAAGCAGTTATTTGGTTTTTGCAAATGTAAGGTTTAGGCTTCTTCAATAAAAATGACCACTTTGTTCATGCTCCAATCCACCTCGTCACTCAAGGTTCATTCCCGTGTCATTGCTGGTCACCACTCGAACCTCCACCAAATCCGCCACAAACAAGTCAAGGTTTATGGCAAAGAGTTTATAGGGTGGCCGAAGCCTAAAACCACGGACGATTTGGCAGTGGCTTGTGGGGGTAGGGTGGCGATGTTAGCACCACTTCTTCATGAATAGTGCATTGAAGAAGCCCTCATGTAAGGTAACGTTGCTTATTATAGGTTTACAAAGTGGATCCAATTCTTTCGTGCTTCTATTGCATGAACAAGAGCTTTAAAATATTTGCTAGGCAAATCGGATCATCAATACCGACCAGAAAGCCTAAAACAAGCCACGGAATAAAGAGGAATAACTGAAGAAATAGATTTGATCAAGACTTCTTTACCACCTGGGAAAGTACTTGCTTTGTTTGATAATGATAATGACAAATGTTCCCCTTTTCGAACTATTGAAAAAGTAATTGAAGATCTAGCATATCATGTGATCCAATTGACGGGTTATTCAGCATGTTTTCCAACGTGTTAGCAAGCACTATGGATATTTTAGCAAAGAAAATTGTAACCCACGTTAACTTTCCGACCATTAACTTATATATTAATAAATATGCAGAGAAGCCAAAAGGCTAAAATCACTCATGGCGATTCATGGGAAACAGCTGGGCACTTCCAAACAATGAGAAACAATAGTATGATTGGGACCCTCGAGCAATTAATCCTTATCAGCAGGTCCCATTTAGTGCAAAAATTATGCAAGAACATATGAGGGGGAGAGAAAAAACCATCATGGAACCTTTCATTAATAGAGAAAACAAAACAATACATTATACATTGATCCCACTCATACGTCCCATGAGGAGCCAGAGGGTATTCATGGTATCTAAAAAATTGAAACAGGACAAGATTGAGTGTAAGAACTCCATGCTCAATTAATTGCGCTAATTGGGTCTATTATCATCCAACTGATAGAATAGAATACGTACACAAGAATTTGTCGTGACCAATGAGCAAGGTTGATAGGCCAGCTGTCAAGAGGCGTGGCACAAGTTTGATCATTGAGTTAATTGGGCTTTTTGACCAAACTGTGTTCCTTTTAGAAACTATTTACCAGTTTAGAGTTGTTCTGAAACTATTTATCAATGGGGGGTCGTTTTAAATATTTTATTATTTTTGGGTCTGACGGGTCAAAAACGCCACTGCAGATGGCGCCTTTGAAGGCGCCACTGCAGTTGGCGCCTACTGTTTTATAAAAAAAAAAAAATGAAAAGGGGAGGCGCATTTGGCAGTGGCGTCCTCCCCTGCTAGCTACAGTAGCGCTACAGTGCGCTACTGTAGCAGCAACTCTTTTTTTTTTAAAAAAAATAAAAGTTTTATTTTTAAAAAAACACATTTTTTTTAAAATATTTTATTTTTTTACACATAAAAGTTTTATTTCTCAAAAAAACACATTCACCGGATAATGAATTGAATTCACGATATTTTCGATTCACGGATATTTTACACATACTTAACCAAAAAAATTTATTTCTCAAAAAAATCCATTCACCAGATAATGAACTGAATTCACCAGATATTTGTATCCGATTCACCAGATATTTACACATACTTAACCAAAAAAATTTATTTGACTTTTTTAAAAAAATAAAAATTTTATTTCTAAAAACACCCATCCACCAGATAATGAACTGAATTCACCAGATATTTGTACCCGATTCACCAGATATTTACACATACTTAACCAAAAAAATTTATTTGACTTTTTTTAAAAAATAAAAATTTTATTTCTGAAAACACCCATCCACCAGATAATGAACTGAATTCACCAGATATTTGTACCCGATTCACCAGATATTCACACATACTTAACCAAAAAAATTTATTTGACTTTTTTAAAAAAATAAAAATTTTATTTCTAAAAAAACCCATCCACCAGATAATGAACTGAATTCACCAGATATTTGCACATTCCTGACCTGATTATGGAGACACCGCGGTTTCTCTTGTATTATATATAATATAATGAGAAAGGGAATCTGTATATTATGAGCTTGCTGAGAGAGCTTTAGACGGAACCATCAGCGACAGGATCAAGGAATATTCATCTCAGGTAAAATAATAAAATAATATTTGTGAGGCCTCCACCTCAGCACTACAGGAGGCATAAAAAAATAATAGCAATAACAATTTACACCAAAAAACATTCGCTGCCTTCTTCCCACAGAGAGAGGAAGCTTTTTACTGAACTGAACAAAATACAAAGAGAAAAATGTTCGCGAAAAAAAAAAATAAAACGACGACTGGAAATAGTGAACAACCCTAAACCGGCCATCTCTCAAGCAAGGAACGATCTCGTACGAATCCAGTTGATATTGACATTTGGTTTGCTGATTCCAATTGAAGAAGTTTCTATCCATAAAAAACGAACAGACCCTATCACGCTTGTTCTTGTTTACGAGAGGATAGTACCAAAACCATAGCAGATAACGATTTTCGCTAATAACTTTCATCATCCCACAAAGAGAAAATAAGACTACATGGGAAAATTAAGCTCAACTTGAATTGAAATTTAATTTAATTGTATTTGAGATTTTTATTTATTTTAAAAGTTATAGTATTTATCCTTCTTTAAAAAAGAATTCGCATCATTCAATTATCATATCCACAGGAAAAGGAATATGATAACATCATAAATTTAAATGAGATTGCATAATTCTAGAACAAAAGAATATTAAATGTAATTATGTTAAATTCAAGAAATAAAATTTTTATTTTTTAAAAAAGTCAAATAAATTTTTTTCGTTCATATGCGTAAATTAAAAATCCAAAAACAGTTTTGAAAGTATAAATAACACAAGTTCCTATATAAATTTATTTTTTTGAGAAATAAATCTCTAAAATTACAGGATAGAAAAACACAATTAATTATAATAAAACATGACAATTAATTATTAAATATTTTAATGAGTATTTTTTGAAAATAAATGTGTGGTTAACATTAAATAGGAATGAACAAATTGAAGATATATAATGATTTGCATATTCATTATCCGTTGAATATGTTTTTTAAAAATAAAACTTTTATTTTTAAAAAAAATTTTGAAAAAAAAAAAAAAGATCCTGCTCACGATAACAATGGACTCCATTAAATCCAGCGAGGGGACGCCACCTTAGAATGCACTCCCCTTTTCATTTTTTTTTTTTAGCAAGGGCTAACGGACTCGGTCCTTCAAGCGCCATCTCCATGACGCCTTGATCCGTACTCAAAAATAATAAAATATTTAAAACGCCCCATCTAGTAACTAGTTTAACAACCCTCTAAACCAATAGTTTAAAAGGTGAATCGAGGAAGAGAAAAAGCTCATCGTACGAATTCAGTTGGATATTGACATTTGGTTTGGCTGATTCCAATTGAGGTGAGAGTTTTTATTTTCCGATAAAAAACGAACAGACCCTATGCCCACGCTTGTTCTTGTTTACGAGAGGACTTTTGAGGGTGCCAACTGCATGGCAGATAATGATTTGTTCGTTCTCTTGACTTGCAGCCCCACAACTCCACGAGAAAATCCAAGGTTACATGGGAAAATTAAGCTCAACTTGGGTTGAAATTTAATTTAATTGTATTTGAGATTTTTTATTTATTTTAAAAGTTATAGTATTTATCCTTCTTTAAAAAAGAAGTTAGCATAAGTTCAATTATCATATCCACAGGAAAAGCGAATATGATAACATCATAAATTTAAATGAGATTGGCATAATTGCTAGAACAAAAAGAATATTAAATGTAATTATGTTAAACTTCAAGAGTAACTATAATTATCTTAAGTTAGATACCCCAGACCAACCATATAATTAATTAGGGTTTTTCTATCATATGCGTACAAGTTAAGAAATCCAAAAACAGTTTTGAAAGTATAAATTACACAAGTTCCTATATAAATTTACTCTTTTGAGATACTTAACCTCTACAAAATTACACGGGATAGAAAAACACAATTAATTATAATAAAACATGACAATTAATTATTAAATATTTTTTATGAGTATTTTGTTGAAAATTCAAGTGAGTGGTTAGTCCCACATTGAATAGGAATGAACAAATTGAAGGATATATATTATCTTTCCCTTAAATTTCTTTTTCCTTAAGTGTAAAGTCCATGGATAAGTTAGCCGTGGATATAGGATAAGACTTGATCATTTTTCTAGTCCATTTTTCATCGCTTAAAGTGATGTTTAAATGCGGATATGCGAGGATAAGGATAAGGCAATCCCCACTTATCACTTATCTTATCCTGTCCATCTAGTTAAAATTCTATCATGAGGGGAGGGTTGGGTTAGCACTCAACAGGATAGGATAAGGTATTTTTTTCTGGTAACAAGTAAGATATGGTGATTTAAAGTATAATAAAATATAAAAATATATAATATATAAAATAATTAAAGTATAATAAAATAATAATTTAAAGTATAATAAAATTTAACATGATTACCAAAAAAAGTATAATAAAATATAAAATATTAATAAAAATATTAATAATTAATTTTAAAATTTATTATTTTTATCACAATGCTAATTTTATTATTTTATATTATTTTTGAAAACTGTAAAATATAAAAAATTATTCTAATAATTTAACTATATGTAAATTAAAAACAAAAAATGAATATTTAAAAATATAAAAATTAATTTTAGTTAGACAATATTTAAAAAATTTAAAACATTATATGTAATTTTATCACAAGGATAATTTTGTCTTTTTATATAAATTTAAATAATGAAAATTATAAAAAAAACTTAATCTAATAAAAGATGAAAACATTTAGAATAAAAACGAAAAATTTTAAAATTCATACTTAAATTATAATGCTGTCCAGTTGGTTATCTGATGGACACCAAACGTCGGATTGGATAACAGTTTATCCTGTTCATATCTTATCCTACTCCTATCCTGTTCTCTTATCATATCCGCCATAAGATTTTGAATGATGTAATGTCTTGATTTGTTGGTGTTTTAGGTCATTTGCTCATTGTTATTCCTGGTGCTACCCGACTCCATTAATAAATAATACAATTGGTTAAATATATCCAACTTAATATTCTTAATTTGTATAAGATTTTCTCTTTAAGATTAATAAGTTATCCCCTACTCAATACTGCTTAGAGAGTGACACACTCCTTTAAACACACCCAATTACATCAAGCCACGTCACTCACTTCTTTTAATCCCTTACTTGGTAACTGGCACTTCCAGTTCAGAGAATTCAACAATTATTTATTTATTTTAATTATTTTTATTCGGGTCCAGACGAAGCAAACCCTCAATCTCTGTTTAGTTCACTTTTATAGTTCGGTCATCTCTGTTTAATTCACTTTTATAATTCGGTCATCCACATTTTTATTATTGGTGCTGATAGAGGAACAGTGGCGATGGTGGCAATTGATGCAATGGTCCAGACAGCAAGGTGTTGTGTAGGGGTTGGTGGTGTTGAGAGGCAGAGATGAGCGCAAGGTGGCAAAGGTGGTTGCGGTCAATGATTTTTCTTTTGGCTCCACAACTTCTACATGTCAATGATTAATAATCCCACAACCATGATGAGAGGAATCATACCCAGAAGATAAAGTATTTCTCTTTGTTACCAAGAAAATGCACCATCTGAATAAAGGAAAATGAGTATGAAAAGTAGGATCCTTAGGGTTCTCAATAATCCGTGACAGGGTTTGCAAGAATGAAGCCAGATCAGCACAATAGATCACCTGATGATCAGATGATCAGCAGTAACATTGACCTGCAATTCAGTTTGATTATTTTTAGAGTAAGGAGAGAAGCATACATGGAGGCATAGGCATTTGGAGTGGAGAGGCTGACGTTTCGTTTGCTTGATGTAAGTCGGTGTGTTTGAAGGAGTGTGTTTGAGAGTGTGTCCGCTTAAATAAAAATGATTTTTTTTTATAACAAAAACAACTTTTTTAATTAGATATGTTTGGATAAATTATATAAAAGTTATTGAACAAAAATCAATGCAAAAAAATAACTTTCAATAAGCTCCAAGTATGTGCATAGCTAACAGTATACTTCTGGGCCTAAGATCATTCGCCAAAACACAATTTTTTGAAGAATCCTAAATGCAAAGATGATCTTATCAGTTTAGTCTTTGATGCATTCCCATTAAAAAGAAAATTTATGACATAAACTAAGTATTTGGCCAAAAACTATGTATATATAATGCAAATATCTTCACCAATATCCAAACCATTTCACATGACAAATGAGCTTTGAATCATAAATGAATGAACAAATAACAAGCATTCTCATTGATCGTGGCTCACTATCTACAACCATTAACACTTATGTCATAGTGGAAAATACAAACATACAAATGAGATTTCAAGAGCATATGAAATCTACACCACCAGTACCGAACACTTTTGCAAGGCATTTTTAAACATACAGAAAAGAACATCATATCTACACCTATTGAAAAATAAAATGAAAAGAGAAAGAAGAAGGTACACATTCATGAAAGCAGCAAACCAATTGTTTCACCGGCCATCAGCTGAAGTAAAAGAATCTGCAAATCCAGTAGGCCTTGCAGGGATACTACTCTTACTGTCTTCTAAGCCCATATAACTGATATCCTTTCCCTCTGCCTCCTGCCAACCCTTCACCATCTGGTTAAGGGGAAGGCTATAATCAATGCCGGAATACTCCTCAGTGTCATCATCAAATGGTTTCCATTTCTCGACTAGCGGCGCGAGAACATTCACGGCATGACCCATATCGGGCCGTTGGCTTGGTTCTCTGGCAGTGCAGTGCCCAGCTAGCTCAGCAATGACAACGATGCTCTCAAACGTTTCTTCCTTTATGTCAAGGGCTGGGTCAATAGCAGTCATTAGTTTCTCCTTATCTGATTTTATATGCCAGAACCACGCGGCCAAGTATTGGCTTTCCTCAGGTCTATCATCATCAAGTGCCATCAATCCGGTCAATAGCTCCATTAGCACAACCCCAAAACTGAAAACATCTGCTTTGGTTGTGATTTTTCCTGTGACTGAAATATATTAAAAGATAAAACCATAATTAGTGTACTTTTTGAATGCATCAAATAACTTGGGACGACACAAGTTGAAATATGCCGTATGAGACGTATAATGCAGAAATGAAATGTTCACTCGGATGAGAGAGATTTGTGTGCTATGTGCCTATGTCCAATTTTTCAGGAAAAAGTGCTTAAGAATCAATATACCGATATTTTACTTCTCTTCAGGAAGGTGCTTAGACACGTATGTTCACTTCTTTTCGAGACTTGTTAGATTGGCTAAAGTATTATAAAAGAAAAAGTTGATTGATTTATTCAGTAACTTCTGAAAGAGCAATCACACACCATTGTTATTCTATCTATAATGCTAAATCAACATACTCTAAAATCTAAATGATGCATAAAGGTTAAATCAAGTTTTTTCCCTTTGAATTAGTCACTTTACTAACAACAGGCTAACAGCATTGAGTCCAAAGCAATAAAGCACTATAGCAGAAAATATGAGGTCAATGGCCACCAGTTCTCCCAGAGAGCTCCACCATGAAATCCACACGCTAACACTGCTTTAGAAACCATAAGCTAATACTACAGTAAATATTAACTAATGCATATACAAATAATAAAATGAATTTAAAAATATAAGAAGAGAGTGAGTGATATAATACGAGTGTGCTAATTTTAAAAACTTGAAAAGAAAAAAAAAAACACCTGCATATTCTGGCGCCAAGTATCCAAAAGTCCCAGCAAGCCGGGTCACTACAGATTTTTCTCCTTCAGGAGCAAGTTTTACCAATCCAAAATCTGAGACTTTAGCTCTAAAATCATCAGCAAGCAAAATATTTGATGACTTAAGATCTCTGTGAATGAAGCTCTGGTGAGCCAGAGTGTGAAGATACTCCATTCCTCTAGCAACATCCAAGGCAATATTGAGCCTCCTTTTCCAAGAGAGGGGCTCAAGTTTAAAGCTCTTCCAATGGAAAAGATGCCTACTGAGAGCCCCTTGTGGCATGTACTCATATACTAGAATTCTCTCATTTCCTTCAATGGAATAACCCAAAAGAGACACTAAATGCCGGTGTCGGACTTTTGATAGTACCGCAATTTCAGCCTGGAATTCATCCAAGGCTTTGTTACTAATAATACCAGCTTCCATTCGTTTTACTGCAATTTTAGTTCCGTCATCCAATTCTCCCTTATAAACAACCCCAAATCCACCACGGCCAAGCTCATTCTCGGGGGCAAAATTCTTGGTGACATTTCGTAGAACTTGAACTGATATCACAAGATTCCCAGCTTCAATGACATGAGAATCCCCAATGCCACTGCTGTTTCTACTCCCAGACCCACTCCCCGTTATGGTGGAAATGTTTTCATTAGTATTATTAGCAACTACAATCTTTACTGTATTGTCTGAATCAGATGGATCTCTAGGGTGAATGACTAGTGAACTTGGAGCCTTGTAGCTATCCTTTCTCTTCCTGAAACAGTATGCATAAAGGGGAATCAGCAGTAAAGCTGCAGCCGCCGCACCAACAATGGGGGCTACAATTGTAACCAATATTTTCCTTTTGGACTTGTTGGTTTCATGAGAGTCACTTGAATCGGAATTTGAGTGTGCTGGTGTCAACTTTGGTGAAGGTTCAGCATTTCCAGATCCAGATGAAGGGCTGTCAGATGAAGGGCTTTTGCTCCCCGACGAAGGAGCTTCCGGGTTACCATTCAACAGAGGATTCCCATCAGTTACAAGTTTAAAGCCAGTAGTAGTAAACTTAGGCAAGGGTGGGGAAATGTTATTGCTACTCAGATCCAACAATTTCAGAGATGTCAAGCTAGTCCAGTTACTAGGCACTAAACCACTGAGATTATTACCCCCTAATCTGATTTCAACAAGAGAACCTAATTTTGCAACAGAAGGACTCAAAGTACCATTAAGCTTAAAGTTAGGCAAATTAATCATAGACACCTTTCCATTAGCATTGCAATTAATTCCAAGCCATTGCCCCTCACATGGATTATCACCAACCCATGAATTAACCAGATTTGAAGGATAATTCAACCCACCAAGGAATTCCAATAGTGCCATGACTTCAAAAGCACATGGAACCCTAGGTTTGGTCTGACAAAAATTATTGAAATCACAAGTTGCTTTAGCTGCTTTGAAATTTGGGATCGAACCCATCAAGTGATTATTGTTCAAATCAAGATTATCCAATTGCAAATTACCTAAAGCATCAGGGATTAGCCCAACAAGTTGATTATCGTTGAGGTTGAGATCCTTCAAAGACACCAAATCCCCAATGTTCTGAGGAATAGACCCAGTGAACTTATTCCCATGAAGCCACAAACTTGAAAGCGAAACCATAGTGGTGACAACATCAATAGTCCCAGTGAGACCCCCACCACCACCATTCTGATTATTCAACCACAGAACCTGCAAAAGGGTGCCGTTGAAGCTCCGGGGAATCTCTCCGGTCAAATTGTTGCCGGAAAGTTTCAAAAACGATAAAGAGTTCATTTTTCCTAGAAATTCCGGCATGGGACCCACCAAATTGCAACTCATACAAGAAAGATTGGTCAACTGAGTCGAACCCTGCAAAGAAGAAGGGAATTGCCACCCACCATTGGTAGCATTGAGTTCATTGTAATCCAATGCTAGAACCTCAAGGCTTTGAAGTCCATCGAAGAAATCAAAAGGGATAGCATCAAATTCGTTGAAATCTAAGAATGCGTATTTCAACTTCGATAAGCCACTGAAAGAGGGTAATGGACCGTTGAGCTTGTTGTTTTGAAGACCCAGATTTTGAAGCATGGTGAGTTGGTTGAAGTTCTTGGGAAGAGGACCAGTGAGGTTCAAGTTCTTAGCTTGAATCTGTGAAACTCTGTTACCGTCGCAGAAGATGAATTCCCAACGTGGAGTGCCACATGGGTCGGAGCCATCTTCGGGCCAGGGTAGGAGTTCCGGGTTTTTTAGGCCTTTTTTGAATTGGAGGAGGATGGTGGCGTCGTTTGGATCGGTGGCGGTGAGGGACGGTGGAGGGAGGAGGAGGAGGAAGAAAAGGAGGAGGAAGAGGAAGTGGAAGTGAGGCATGGTGGTGGTGGCGCGTGAGTGGGAGAGTTCATGTGAGAGAGTGGAGGGTGAGTGTTGATTTGGAGCAACCCATGTTGATGATGTTAATGTTGTTGTTAAGGAACGAGGAGGTTCGAGGTTGCTGCTAGTTGCTAAGGATAAAATAAAAGAAGTGAGAGAGAGAGTGTGTGTAAGAAGAAAGAAGGAAAAAGAAGAAGAAATGGGGAATGCGAGAACGGGAATTAAGGTTGTTTGTTTGATTTTGACGTGGCTTTTGAGAATGAATTGAGGATGAGAAATTTGCAATCTCTCGTGATTACTATGTTAATTAATTAATTAAGTCTTCGTCACATCCGTATTCTGGAAACTGCTTTGCCACGTCACTAGTAACACGTATCTACTTTGCTACTACTAGTAGTACTAGTATTAGTATAATAATACCTTATATACTAGTATAGTAACTCGTGAGATGTAATTTTCTCAAGTCAGCGAGAGCTTACAGCCAACGAGTAATTCTTACATCCACGTAGACTAAGAAAATTTCTCATTCTAAGAGGATCTTTCACCATTCATTTTAGATAGGTGGGATAAAATGTAAGAGGCTTTTGCTTAAAATTAGCAGTGGAGATTCGCTTTTTGGAGTAAAATATTTCTTAATCAGAAGTAGGTGTGTTCATGTCCAAACCGATTCAAAAGAAAACAGAAAATCGATCCAAAAAATTGAAAATCGAATAAAATCGATGTCTATTGGAATTTTTCAGATCTTGTTTTGTAAAAACCGATCGGATCGGATTTTGAATTCCTTTTCTTAAATCGAATCAATCCAAACCAAACCACATATATAAAATTTAATATATATTTATTCTATTTTTTGCAGCATTGATTTTTTTATTTGTTGATTTTTTTCTAATAATATTTACTAGTTTAATTTGACATAATTTTTTTACTATTTCTGCGTTCTAAACATAAAAAAAGATGTTATGAAGCTAGTTGATGATGATATTTATTTGTTTTGTATATATTTTGTGAAATTATTACATGAATATATAAACGAATACATATATGTTCAAGATTTTGTTCAATTTAGCTTGTATTCTTGATTCTTTGATGTAATGTAAATATGTAATGATGTGTCGGTAAAAACCGAATCAGTCAAACCGATCCAAACCACATTTAATCGGATCAAATCGGATTTTTTTTAAGGAAGTCATCCAAAGCGAACCGAACCTCGTGTTCTTTTTATCTTTGGATCGGATGATTTTTTGCCTCAAAATCGATCCAAACCGAACCGCGAACATCCCTACTTAGAAGATGTAAGAAAGTCTAACCAAAACTTGTAAGAAAAGTAACCATGATGGAGAGTCTCTTTGGGTGTCCTTAATTTGATAAAATTTTATTTAAACTCAATATCTTTTGGTTTTACGATTAGCAATTGTGTGTGTGTGTGTGTGTGTGTTTTAAGCAAAGAAATGGAATGCAAAGGCATCATTGCAAGACCAGACATCCTAACTAGGTTGGTACCTCATGCCTTATCATTCATCTGCAGCACAACCATAATTTATTGATAAAGTTGATAAAATAAAGAATAGAAGTAACCATGGGGACCAAACCAAAACCCATGAGAGAATATTGAAGACTATCTGAATCTGTAAAAAGGCAAATTAAATCTATTGCGATTAAAGTCTTCTAAAATAAAATTTGGGGGCAAATTCCACCAAGTGTAAAAATGACTATTAAATGTATAATTAGCCAATTTATCTGCACATGAATTCTCTTCTCTGAAAACATGAGTAACATGAAATTGCATAGTTTTGGTCAACCATATTCAATTGGACCATCTGTTCCTTAGCTTCCAAGGCATCGCCCCTAAACACTTGAAAGCAATGACCACTAGGATTGAGTCACATTCTAACCATAGCTTAATCCAACCCTTATTAGTTGCAATTTCAATAGCTTTCATGGCAACTAACAATTCAGCATGCAAAGCAGAAGAAACACCAATAAAATCTGCAAAACAGTCCATGATTGCACCACTAGAGTCTCTATAAATACCACTATAAGCTGCAAGACCCGGATTCCATCTAGATGCACCATCCATGTTATATTTAATCCAACCACAAGGAGGTTTTAACCAAATAACTTCAATAAATTGAGGAGCTCTTGGAGGATGGATGTTTATAGCAAAGTGCTTAATAATGGCAAATTCATCAATAGAGTTATTAGCTTTAGCGGATGTCAAGTTTCCAGCAAGGGAGACAAAAGCAGAAATGAGATGGATGATTCTATGAAAAGGGATATGCCTGTTATTGAATCTAATTTGATTTCTTGGGAACCAAATAAACCAGCATATGTGAACTATGGTCGAGAGCACAAGAACAATCACCTGACCACTCCAAGCCCTATCTAAAATGGACAGAATTGAATGAATGCTTGAGGAGTCAATTGAGATATGTAGGATGTCACCAAGCCAATTCCAAAGACCGTAAGCAATCTCACATGAAAGGAATAGATGATCAACAGTTTCACAGTGATTGCCACAATGACAGCAAACAGAAACAACAGTGTAGCACTTGAAGATTAAAATGTCATCAGTAGGCAACTTATTAAGGATCAATCTCCATAAAAGAAAAGACCTGGTAGGGGGAATCACAATACTCCAAATTAACCGACCACATCTCACTTGATTAGGAGATGGGAAGAGATAAGAGAATACATCCTTAAATGGTAAACATCCATCAGAAGAATATTTCCATACCAGTTTATCAAATCCTGGACAGTGAGGGATGATAACATTATTAATTTCCTGCACCAGGCCCGTGAAGGATTCTGCCACTGAAAAAGGAATATGCCAAGACCTGCTTCTAATGAAGTCATTCACGGTAGCCTTTAGCAAAGGCAAGGCAGCAACAGGTAGATAAAAAGCATCAAAGATAGGCCTATCCAATCAACTGTCTCTCCAGAAGTTGATGCAATTACCCTCTCCTAGAAGCCAACAGCTGCAGTCAATGGAAGTATTTATGAACTATCTAACCCCAGGCCAAATTAATGATTTTGCATAATGGCCAATGGGTTTATTGAATCTTAAGAATCTTGCCCTTAGCAAAGCAGCCCAATGATTGTTAGAAGACAACATATCCCAGCTCAATTTCAACAAAGCAGCTTCATTTATGGATCTCAAGGACCTCAAACCAAGGCCACCAGAGGTGATAGGAAGGCAAAGCTTATGCCAAGCTACAGAAACCAGCTTTCTTTTGCCAATATCACCTGTCCAAATGAAATTCCTAATACATCTATCCAAGGATTTCAATAATGAAATTGGCCACATCTAAACATGGAAGCTATAGATCATCATACCATGTATTATAGACTTGACTAGTTGGAGTCTCCCTATGACTGACAACAAAGAACCTTTCCATTTGGATAACTTGGACTTAATTCTATCAGAAATTGCTTTTAAATGAACTCCTCTAGGCTTCCCAAGAAAGAAAGGGACACCTAAATATGTGAAGGGAACACTACCACACCTGAAACCTAAAAGATTTTTATGGAAGAGATCCTTGCAGCAGACAAGCAGCCAACAAAAAATCTGCATTTCTCCAAGCTTAAGATCTGCCCTGATTCAGCACCATACATATAAAATAGATCCATCAAATGCCTCAGGTTTCTGCTGGTTTCCTTTCAAAAAACCATGATATCATCTGCATAGAACACATGTGTTGGAGGGAGATAGTTTCTAGGACCTGACATTGGGAGAAGTTGCCCAGAACTGACAAGGCTGGATATACCTCTACTCAGAACATCTTCTGCAAGGCAAAAAATCAATGGAGATAATGGATCTCCTTGCCTCGCACCTCTCTTGCAAGAGAAGAAACCAGCTGGATGGCCATTAACAAGGATAGAAAGCTTAGCTGAACTCAAAATAGCACTAATCCAATTGCAAAATCTAGAGTTGAAACCAAATTGTTCAAGCACCTACAAGAGGAAAGTCCAATCAATTGTATCAAAGACTTTTTTTATATCCAATTTCAATGCAACATTGCCACCAAAAGCCTTATGATCAAGCATGTTGATTGCTTCAGAAGCAGTGCAAATGCACTCTAAGATGCTCCTCCCTCTAATGATTCCTTTCTTCTGCTCAGATATTATCCTAGGAGCAATAAGTGCCAATCTATCTGCAATGACCTCAGTTATAATCTTAAATTGGAAATTGGCCAGGGCAATTAGCCTATAGTCTTCAACTCTCTCACCACCATCAAATTTAGGAATGAGAGTGACGAAATTGGAGTTCAGGTTTGGAAGAATCCAACCAAAGGAGAAAAACTGCAGGATAGATAAGGAAACATCATTACCTATAATGTCCCAAAAGCTATGAAAAAAGGCACCACCAAACCCATCTGGCCCTGGAGAACCCGATGCATTCATGTCAAAAACAGCAGCTTTAACCTCTTCAAGTGTTGGCAAGCATGTCAGTCTAGCATTATCTTCAGAGGTAACCAACCTTGGGATCACTTTCTCAACCAGACCTGAATTTGAGCAGCAATTTTCAGAAGCATAAAGAGACTCATAATAGGACAGGACATGGTTTTCAATGTCTTCTTGCTTATGCAGGACTAGATCACCATCTTTAAGCAAAGTTATTTGCCCTGTAGCATATCTAACTTTAGCTAACTTATGAAAGTAGAATGTGTTTCTATCCCCTTGTGTGAACCATTTAATTCTGGCTTTGTCTCTCCAGAATTCCTCCTCAAAAGCCAAAGCTTTCTGGAAATATACCGAGCTTGCCTTTCCTTACTGATCAGTGTATCAGTGTAACCAAGATAATCAATTTCACTTCGGATAGAGTCCAAATCTGCTTGAGCTGACTTGACTAAGTGATGAACATCACCAAAGACCTTTCTATTCCAAACCTTGAGAGCTACTTTAACAGCTTTTAACTTCTGTGATAAGATGAACATAGGGCAGCCTTAGAAGTCCCTACTCCAAACCTCAGCAACAAGATTCCTACAAGCCTCATGCTACAGCCACATAGACTGAAATTTGAAATATTTTGGGAAAGTAGGAATGTCAGACTTCATACACATAAGTAAGGGATGATGGTCAGATTTAATCCTAGTAAGGGTTGTGCAGATAGAAGAATTCCAAAAACTTAGCCAAGCATCATTACACAGTGACCTATCTAGCCTTCTCTCTGTCAAAGAGGAACCATTCCTGTTGTTTGTCCAAGTAAACTCTGACCCCCAAGGTTGGTAAATGAGACAAGGAACAACTATCAGGTCAGCTTCTAAATTCAGAACAAGAAATTGCAGAAACAGAACCCCCACCGCTTTGCTCATGACTCCCCAAGATGGAATTGAAGTCACCAATACATAACCAAGGACCATGATTGTTCTGTATAAGAACCTGCAATTCATTCCAAAGATATTTTTTGATTTTATGATCAGTGGCAGCATATACAGGAACTACGAAAATTCTATGTTGATTAACAATCAAGGAAAATGAGAAATGCTGCCTAGACCGAGATAACACATCCACATTGAGATGATCAGCACAGAGGCCCCATAAATTAGGAATTTGGGATCCACTATCATTGAAAATGAAGGGCTTCAACTTTAAACTTTTCTAAAAAGAAATAGCTACCTAATCAAAACTGGTCCAAGGCTCAGCCAAGAAGGGGAAGTCAGGTTTATGACTATTGCAAAAATTTCTAAGAGCCTGCCTAGAAGGAGAGTTGGCAAGGCCTCTGATATTCCAGTAAATTAGCTTCATACCAAAATGAGATAGATTTTGACCCTGTACTTGACCGGGTGTTGTACTGATCAGCCAGCTACACAGCCTTCAGCTTCTGTCTAATTTTCTTCTTGAGATTTAGTAAGCACGGGTTGGAAATTATCCTCACCTGAGTCCATCTTTCAGTGGAGGCATCCTCCTCAACTACATCAACACACCAGAGTTTCATAATCACCTGAAGATCTTTAGCCACAACAACAGGAACTGGACCATCCAAGGGAGGAGGAGTTAGAGGATCCCCAACAGAACCCGAGGCCTGAGAAGCAGATGTTGGAACATCACTATTAGAAGTTGAATTAGGGACCACCTCTCTATTAAGCGTCTAAGATACATGAGTTAAAGGACTAGAATTATGAGATACAGTCTTATCGGTGTCATGAACTGAGGAGTAACCATCCTATGAATGACCAGGAATCACCTCCAAATCCTTATTAGGCTCATTATTCTCACCAACAAATCCTATGATTGGATTAACATTGCAAGAATCCTCCCTCACAGGGACATTATTCATACCAACAAAATGAGTTCTATCCAGAACCTCATTCTCAATAATGACATTATCAACCAAAATTTACTTACCTTTATTGACAGCAGGAACATTAGAAGGGGTTGCCTGATTGACAAGAACTAGCTCAACAGAAGGATCATGAACATCCTTTTTAGGAGGATTCTGATAACTCATTTTTGAGTTACCTTTTAGTGTGAATACTTGGCCTAATTAATTGTTATATGTGTTTAATATTGGTGATTTGGCTGAGTTTTACATTATTGGGCTTAATTGCTAAACATTGTTAATTTTCGGATTTTTCACTCATCCTGACCTTGTTGCCTTGCGCTGAGCTTAACTAGAGCTACAAATATCGGATTTTGGTGATCTTGTTGTCCCTAGAAAGATAAGGAAGATACCTACAATTTCAGGTTTCACAAGAATTATCAAATTAGGCCAAAATCAAGGCTAAATTGGGTCCCGAGTTCTCTGGCGCGGATCAGTGCACAGTCCATGATGTTCCTTCACTTAAATGGGCCTAACTTACTCATCTTAAGCCCCATTAAGGCATATGATACCATGTTGGAAAGGTTATTCAGAGGCCCTTAATTTGTTCTAGGGTTAGGTCAGGATTAATAAGCATAAATAGCAGTTTACAGCCGCACAAGTCAGAGAGACACGAAATTAGACAACTTTTACAATCCTTGTTTTTGCAAGTTTTGGAATTCTCTTCCCCTCTCTTCTCCCCTTTTTAGTTTTCTGCACTTTGTTGGATGTTTTGTTGTTAAAGCTTCTGCAATGATGATGACTATGGAAGGCTAAACCTTTTATCAATCCTAGACATTCAAGTAATTTGGTTTGAATTCTGAGTTCCTTACTTTTAATTGTTTTTCAATTGCTTCTTCTCCTTTTCTCTTCTTTCAATTATGATTTCTGTGTTGTGAGTGTGATTACGCTTGATCTATGTCTGATTAGATGTAGATTCAGTTTTCATGATTGAATTGGAATTAGGATTGATTAATCCAAAAATCTAATAGAGATTAAGGAACCGATTGGTAACATAGGTTAATTGAATTTGTGCATAAATTAACATTATTAGAGATTGCGATTGTGCCTCCAATTTTATTGTTTAAATCCTACATGATGATGTAGTAGATTTCAAATTAACATAGGAGGAGGGCAAATGAATTTATATCTTTTAGAACAATGACGAATTCTACCAAAGAACTTGACGTCTTGTATTGATGTTTATAATTAATTGAATTTCTTTTTTAATTGCAATTTTTTTCTCCCAACGAATTTTGAAAACCCCCTTTCTCTAACATTCTTGATTGGCTAATAATTTTAAAGATCCTCGTGAGACGATCAAGGTTGTTTTGCATTGTACTGCAATTTTTTTTATTACTATATTATTTTGACCCGTGTACGACCACGGATCATATTCCCATCCTGAGGCTTATTTTCAGTCTCCAATGTGGCATGATGATGCACAGTAACATCTCTATCATTATGATCATTTCCTACTGCAACAGCAGTGATTTTGGGAACATAAGTCTTTCTGACCCGAGGCCTACGATTATTCTCCTTGCCATTCCCTTGCTCTACAGCATTCTTTCTACAATTTCCAATAGAATGACCAATCAGTTTACAGTTGGAACAATACTCTGGCAGTTTTCATATTCAATGTATACATAGAAAGATTTATCTTTCCTCTCCACCATAAGCTTATCTCTCAATTGGAAAGACGGGTCAATGTCCACCAAAATCCTTGCATAGTGACCTAAAGTTTTATTTTTGGTAGCATCATCCAAAGATAATGGAGTTCTGATACCCCTTGCTATTGAGAAAGGGATTCTTGTCCTCTAATAGTCCTGAGGAAGACCATAAACCCTAATCCAACATTGAAAATTCTTTTGCTTAACAAGAGAAAGGTTGAAATCCGGTGTCCAAGCAAACAATCTTAGAACTCCAGGATTAAGATTCCAAGCACCAGCAGCAAGAATTCTACGCATGTCCTTAATGGATGAAAATGAGAACTCAAAGAAACCTCTTCCTATCGGAGTCAATTTCCATTGATCAATAGGCTTCCAAAGATTTGTTAACTTGGCTCTCAAGTCATTGGTTTTAACCGGAGAATCACCTTTAGAGAGGAGAATATGTCTGTAACAGCCTGATTTTAATTATATTGTGCAATCGGTTAAAATATAATTAATTATATTTTAATTTGAGAGTTTTTTTAAATAAGGAGGCATGCAAAAGCATCACAATAGAGACTAACATCCCAACTAGGTTGGCACCTTAGCCACTATCCATCATATGCAGCACACCCCAATTTATTAAAAAAGAAGAAAATCAAACAATACAAGAGCATGGGGGGGGGGGGGGGGGGGGGCATAACCAAACACATGAAATCACCTAAATCGAAAATTAGGGAGACCTATTCTATTATTATGGAAATCATCCCTAATGAAACTAGGGATTAAATCCCACAAAAAAAAAAACCATTAATCAACAAACCATGATTGGCAATTTTATCTGCACAAGTGTTGCCTTCACGAAAGATATGGGAGGAGCCAAAACGCATATCCCTTATAATGGACATGCAATTATTCCATCTATTCCTAAGTTTCCAAGGAACCATTGATGGAGAGGAGATTGCAGCTATGACCATTTGAGAGTCACATTCCAGCCATAACGACCACCCTTTCTTATGGGCAATTTCAATTGCCAAGATTGCACCCATTAGCTCCGCATAAAAAGCAGTATTGACACCAAGGTTGGCTGCAAAGCAACCAAGAGTTGCAGCACTATGATCACGAAAAATGCCACCACAAGCAGAAGGACCCGGAGCACCTCTAGCAGCCCCATCCGTGTTGCACTTGACCCAGTAACAAGGAGGAGGATTCCATCTAACTTCAGAGATTTGGGGAGCACTGTTATGATGACAGCTGACTCTAAACGCATTTAATATCCTAAGCTCCTGTGAGGATGCAGAAGTTGTGCCATTGCTCAAGTTACCCGTAAGGTTAACCTTAGCAAGGATCAAGTTTTTGGTAACCTGCAAGGGGATGATTCTGTCATCAAACCTTGATTTATTTCTGCAGTGCCAAATTGACCAGATGATGCTTGATATTGCAGCAGTCAAAAGGTCCTTTACTTGAGAGCTCCATTGATGCTCACAGATTGATAAAACAGTAAGCATTGAGGTAGTATCAATAGTCAAGCCAATTGTGTTGCTCATCCAGGACCACAAATTCTTAGCAAAGGCACATTGAAAGAATAGGTGAGCAGTTGTTTCATAACTACAACCACATAAATTGCATCTAGAGACAACCATGCAGCCATTGGCCCAAAGATTATCATCGGTAGGCATACGGTTATGAAGGATTCTCCAAACCAAGAATGAAATGGAAGGAGGAACACAGTTAGTCCAAAGGGATTTGGCCCAAGAAACATCTAGTCCATTGCTGTGTAGGAACTGATAGGCATCCTTCAGTGTTAGAGAGCCCGATTCGCTTCTACACCACACACGGGTGTCCTTACAAGGAAAAGAAGGTATGCTGATGTGCATGAGTTCTTCAGCAATAGCTGGGCAGTGTTGTAAAATAATGCTTGGTATATTCCAGGAGTTATTGTACAAGAAGTCCTTAACTTTTGCTTTTAAGGAAGATTGTAATTGAGCTGGTAAAGCAAGCAAGGAGTTCAAGGGTTTATACAACCATACATCATTCCAAAAGTTGATATCAGATCCATCACCAAGCATCCGGGATGAGTTTTCCAGAACTGTGTTCAGGTGAGGCTTGATTCCAGTCCAGATTGAGGAGGAGATAGAGTATTGGATCACTGTGTTTTTTCTCAAAACTCTTGCTCTCAGAAGACAGGCCCACTGCTCAGAGGAAGAGGTGAATTCCCAGCACAGCTTGAGCATAGAAGCATTGTTAATAGATTTTAAAGATCTAAGACCAAGACCTCCCTCAGCCTCAGGTTTGCACATTTTGTGCCAAGCCACTGCCACAGTTTTTTTGATTTCTGTATTGCCAGACCAGATGAAGTTTCTTAGCCAGCAGTCAATGGATTTCAACAAGCTAGAAGGCCATGAATAAACTTGAAAGCTATACAACATCATACCAGTAATCACAGATTTGACTAGTTGTATTCTTCCCATGATCGACAACATACTACCTTTCCACGTGGCTAGTTTGGACCTGATCCTATCAGCAATGGACTGCAAGTAGGATTTCCTTGGCTTACCTTTGAACATAGGCAACCCAAGGTAAGTGAAAGGAAACCTACCAGCATTGAATCCTAAAACATTGGCAATGGAAGACATTCTGTTGACAGAAATGTTACCTGCATAAAACTTGGATTTTTGAGTATTAATCATTTGACCAGAAGCCTCTTCATACTCCTTAAAGAGAGACATTAACACCGACAAATTCTGAGTGGAAGCTCTGCAAAAGATGAGAATGTCATCCGCATATAAGATATGACTAGGAGGACTGAAGCCTCTAGGGCCAGCCATTGTTTTGAGCTTACCCTCTTGAACCAACTTGCAAATGGCCCTGCTCAATACATCTTCTGCAATACAAAATAGAAGAGGTGACAAGGGATCACCCTGCCTAACTCCCCTCTTACAAGAGAAAAAACCAACTGACTTGCCATTGACACCAATAGAGAGTTTAGCTGATTTCAGAATAGTCTCTATCCACTGGCAGAACTTGGCATCAAAATCAAAAGAATGAAGGACCTTCAAAAGGAAAGACCAGTCCATGGTGTCAAAAGCCTTCTTGACATCAATCTTCAAGGCTAAATTACCACCAAAAGCCCTTTTATCCAGCATATTTACACACTCTGATGCAGTGCAGAGACAATCAGTAATATACCTACCTTGTATAAAACCTTTTTGATTATCAGAGACAATCTTTGGTGCAACCTTAGCCAGCCTGTCTGCTAAGACTTTAGTGATGATTTTGAACTGGAAGTTAGCCAAGGCAATAGGCCTAAATTCCTCCACTCTATCAGCACCTTGAGTCTTAGGGATTAGAACCAACAGATTTGAGTTAAGGTTTGGCAGCAACCAGCCCTGCTCAAAAAACTGAATGACTGCTTTGCAAACATCATGCTGAACAATTTCCCAATAATTTTGAAAGAAGAAGCCCCCAAATCCATCCGGCCCTGGAGCACCACTGCCATTTAATGAAAATACAGCATTTTTCACTTCTTCAAGAGAGGGCAGATTTGTTAGCATTAGATTGTCTTCTCTAGATACCATCGGATTTACAATTATGTCAACTAAGCCATTGTCCCTGCACTGATTTTCAGTACTGAACAACTCAGTGTAATAGTTCAATACATGATCCTCTATATCCTTTTCATCAAGCAGAACTTGATCATCTTTTATGAGCATGGAGATTTGCTTTGAGACATTCCTAATCTTGGTGATCCTATGGAAGAATTCAGTGTTCCTATCACCTTGAATGTGCCAATCCAATCTGGATTTTTCCTTCCAGAATTCTTCTTGGTAGTGCAAAGCATTTTGCAGATCAGTTTGGGCCTGTTTTTCTTGCTCAAATAGCATATCCGTCATTCCTGAAGAATTGATTATTTGCTGAATGCTGGCAACCTTAGCCATAGCAGAATCAACTTTGATGTTCACATTTCCAAAAGAGACTTTGTTCCAGCTTTTTAACCTCCCTTTCAACAGTTTTAGTTTCTGAAACAGTATGAACATAGGACATCCTATTACCCCAGAATTCCAAACCTCTTCAATTATCCTAGTGCAGTCAGGGTTTGAAGCCCACATCTTCATGAATTTAAAAGAAGAACTATAATTATTGTCCTCTTTCTTCAAAGACAAAAGCAAGGGATAATGATCCGATTTGCTTCTAAGGAGTGTGCAGCAAGCAACACTAGACCAGTAACTAAGCCATTTGTCATTGCAAACCACTCTATAAAGCCTTTTCTCTGTTAGAGCATTACCGCTTCTGCCATTAGACCAAGTGAATTGAGCACCACGGGTCATAATATGAGATAGATGGCAGCTGTCTGACCATAGCTTAAACTCCTCCGAAGCAATCCTCAAAGGCAAGCAACCACCCCTTTGCTCATGAGCACCAAGGACCACATTGTAATCACCAATGAAGCACCATGGGCCATCATTTACTTGCTGTAGAGCCAACAATTCAGTCCACAACTCTCTTTTTTTGAGATAACTTGTGCTAGCATATATAGCAGAAATGAAAACTTCCTAAGATTCCATCTTTAGTGAGAAGGAGACCTGCTGGTTAGAGCAAGCAATAACAGAAGGTTGCAATGTTGCATGACAGATGCACCAAAGATTAGGCAAGAGGGAATTCCTATCATTAACTGCAAAAACTTTAAGATTAAGCTTTGTCCAAAACCTGTCAGGGAATTGAGCAATGCTGATCCAAGGCTCAGCAATGAAGATTAGCTCAGGCTTATTTGAAACCAGAAATTTCTTCAAAACTAACCTAGTATCTAGGTTGCCAATTCCTCTAACATTCCAGAATAGAAACTTCATCATGCAAATTTACTAGGACCAGCCCTATTTCGGGCTTTTGTTTTACCAGCCTTTGCTAGGGCTATCTGTTTTTTCCTCAGTTTTTTCTTTTGAGATTTCGAAATGAACACTTCAAAGTTACCTTGTTCTGGCTGAACTACATTAGCATCAAGGCATTACTCTTCCACATCAGTGTCTTTCTCCTCAATACCATTACTCCAGAATTTAGACACAATTCTGACATCCTGCTGAGCTTGATGAGGAAGGGTATGCACCAGAGAAGGTACAACTGCATTAGTACTATGGGGGATAGAATTGACATTGTGTTCTATGCCACCCATTGATTCAGAGACATGACTAATAGATTGCACTCCATTTCCAATATTTTCTGCACCAACAATTGGAGTCTGAAATCCAGGATCAGTTAAAACTCTGGCTGCCTGGGGAGATTTCGGATGAATTGATTCATCATATTCAGAAGAGTTCCCATCCTCCTGAATTCCTTGAAGATTCACTGCATTATTGGCAATCTGCTGCACTACTGCATTATTCATTTCTGGAATACCTCCATTAGCATCATGAACATGATTTCCACTATTAACTGGATCCTGACCAGAAACTTCCTTTTCCCCAATCACATGCTCAGGGATAACCCTATCAGCAACATCTGATTTCCTGACATTAGTCTGTTTAAGAACATATGCAGATCTTGGTTTCTGGTTTAAAGGCCGATCCTTTCGGGATGCAGGATTGTTAAGGTTTCTCTTGCATTCCCCAGCAGCATGCCCTATCGAGAGACGACATGAACAAAAGGAGGGGAGTCTTTCATAATCAAATGTAACATAAAATGCATGAGCCTCCCTTTCAACCCTGATACCATTTGGGATAGGGCCAGAAAGATCAATATCAACCAGGATTCTGGCAAAGTGGCCAAAGACTTTATTTTTTGTAGATTCATCTAGAGCAATTGGAGTGCCTATTCCATTTGCAATCTCAAAGAGAATTTTCGGCCCCCAATACTCCATAGGCAGATCATAAATTCTAACCCAAGATTGAACATGAGTCTGCTTTTGAAGATTCGGATTAAAATCTGGACTCCATTGATAAAGCCTTAGCATGCCTGGTTGCAGATTCCAGGATCCAACAGTCTAAACACTACGCAAATCTTCCAAGGATGCAAAGTTGAATTCGTAATATCCTTTGCCTAAAGGAATCATGCGCCAATGACCAATAGGGTTCCATAGCTTCGATAGCTTTTCTCTCAAGTCTTGAAATTTGATTGGCTGGTTACCTTTCTGAAGAAACAAACGACCATGCAAAATGTTTTTGCTGCTTTCTAATCCGAGCTTATATTCCTCTTCCGAGATTTTTATCGAGAACGTGTCTCCTATCAGTCGTGGCTTGGGCAACTGACTTATAGGAATGTCAAAAGAGTTGGAAAGTGCCTGGGCGAAGGATTTCTTTTGTGCAGGAAGAGAAGGAGGTGATGAAGAAGAAGGCACGGGCGATGGGGCAAGTGGCTGAAGGAAGGGCCATGGGCAGGGACAACCGGAAGCCATGATCATGCAAACCCTAGATTTTCATGCAACAACAAACCCTAGCAGAGCACCGTATAGATTCATGCCTTCATTTTAATTTGAGAGTTATAAAGTGTTTTTGAATAAAATAAAATCATATTCATAGTCTGCTTTATGGTAGAGGGTTACGGTAAAATTTTGTGTTGAAAATTCAGATGAAAGTCGGTCTGCATTTTCATTGCCAGTACAAGTTTACCGAGCAGAAAACCTAATTTTGAACCGTGAATGAAACGGTTAGTGTTTTTGTGATGTTTTGTATAATACTGGAAATTTTCAAAAATTTGAGTTCGGAAATAAAATTAATATTTATTCCGGGCGAAATACGATCGGAAACTTGAACCGGATACGCAATGAAGCAGAAAAGGGAGCCCAAAAGAAGTGAAGTGACTTGATGGGATGTGATGGACATGGGTTATGACACACTCCAAAAGTGTAATCATCACACTTTTCAAATTATATCATATTATATTCTAAAAACCCATTTTTCTCTCTCTTCTTCAACCAAACAAGGCATAAGCCAAAACTTGGCCATCAAGACTTGATCCTTCCTTCTCTTTCACGCCTATCCCACCTCTCTCTCTATAAATACCCGTTTCATTTTCTCTTCATCACTTTCTTACTTCTTCACTTTCTCATTTTTAAGTTTCTAACACTTAAAGTTTCCATTTTTACTTAGTTTCAAGTTTCAAGTTCTTCGTGCTTTTTCTTTCTAGTTTCAAAGGTAACCCTCTCATACTCTTCTATTTCAAGTTTTACACTTATTTCATGAGTTTACTTTATGTCTTCTTAAAATGTTCTTAAAGCTCTTCTAACTTCTAAAATCTCTAGAAAATAGTAGAAAACTCTGTTTGAGTTGAAACCAATTTCTATGGACTTCTATTAATCTCTACTTTCATATTATAAGAGCTTGTATCAAACAAACATCTCTAACCTATTTTTACAAGGATGGCCGAAACTATGTATTAGTGTCCTAGGAAGTTTTGTTTCAACTTTTTGAAAGATGATCATGTATTTGAGTTTCTAGATACCTCTTGATCTTAAATCTAAAGTCTCAAAAAGTTTGAAAATTTCTAACCTATTCATCCTATGATGGCCGAACCTAGTAGGTTGTGGACCTAGGATGTTTTGGTTTCATTTTCCAATATGATCATGGACTTTAGCTCCTTAATACATTTGGATGCTAAGTCTAAGAGATTGGAAAGTTTAAAGATTTCTAACCTATTTATCCTATGATGGCCGAACCTATGATGGTTGTGAACCTAGGATGTTTTGTTTTCATTTTCCAATATGATCATGGACTTGAGCTCCTTAATACATTTGGATGCTAAGTCTAAGAGATTGGAAAGTTTAAAGATTTATAACCTATTTATCCTATGATGGCCGAACCTATGATGGTTGTGAACCTAGTGTTAGACTCAATGACTTAGAGATTTTGATATATGACAAATACAATTAATGTGTGTACAAGTGTTTTAGTGTTAAATTGCAAAGACAGGTATCAAGCAGTGATCAACAAGTTCATTAAGCAAATTCAAGGAAAATATTCAAGGAAGAACTTGAAGAAATCAAAAGAGCTACATGGAGGAATCAAAGAGCAAAGACAAAGATCAAGGAATCATCAAGGCAAAAGCTTAACGGAGAATTTTAGATTTAAGTCTTAGATGATTTGTAAGAGAAAGAAATCTCTTAGTCACAAAATAGCTCAACTAAAAAGATGCATGAAGAAAATCAATTTTCACAACCTGCATTAAAAGGAATAAGTTTTCATTAATGAAAATGATTTTTGGAAATAAGATTTCATAAGAAGCGCTTGTCCACTAAAGTAATAGAGGCGCTCGTCCAACACAAGTGACAGAAGCGCTCGTCCACTAAAGTGACAGAAGTGTTCGTCCACTAAAGTGATACAAGCGCTCGTCCACTAAAGTGACATAAGTGCTCGTCCACTAAAGTGACAGAAGTGCTCATCCACTAAAGTGATACAAGCGCTCGTCCACTAAAGTGACAGAAGTGCTCGTCCACTAAAATGATACAAGCGCTCGTCCACTAAAGTGACAGAAGTGCTCGTCTACTAAAGTAACAGAAGTGCTCGTCCACACAAGTCTTTGGACTTGATAAGTCCTTAATGAGAAGCTCTGTTCAATGACGTGGCATATGGAGTTCGTCTACTAGCTCGTCCGATGTAAAATCTTAATTCAAAATGGCTAGACGGACGCACTTATTTTCAAGATGGACGCAAATGCTATAAGAACCGATGTAGAATCTTATTTCAAGAACCAGAATCAAGAAAACAGATTGTTATTAGAACCAAATCTGTTTTGATTGATCCCAACGACTATAACTTGTTTGCTATATATAGAAGGATCAAAGGAACATTTTTTACGTGAACACCATATTGAACACAATCAGAAGTTTACAAAATCAATTTGAGAATCATTCACCATCTTTCTTGAGCTTATTGTGAAAACGAGTGTTTCATTCTTATAAGTGCTTCAATTTGTATATCTGACTATTGAGAGTTAGGAATCAATTTTTCGTTCTATTTGATTGTAAAGAGAGAGGGAGTCTCTCTGAGTGATTAGGGTGAGGTATTCCTGAGGAAGAACATTGAGGCTCTTCACAAGAGTGTGGTATCTCGAGGTGAAGGGGTGCTCTGTGGTGTAAAGGTTTTTCAAGCTAATTGGCTAAAGCTTGTTGTGTTAGTGTGTGAAAATCCATAGGTGGAGTGGGGACTGGATGTAGGTCACAGTGGTGGTGACTGAACCAGGATAAATCTGGTTGTGTGGTATCTCTAAACTCAAACTCTTTAATTTCTGTCTTGCGCATATAACTGTGATCTTGATGTTCTAAGTATTCAATTGATATCAGTTCTTGATCTGCATAATCAGTATTGAACCTTGAGTAAACTGTAATAATAACTATGTATTCAATTCTATTCTCAAGGATCAATATTTGAATTGAATCTTGCATCATATACTGAAACTGAAACCTGCAAGTTTGTTCTTGATAGTTAATGCTTATATCTGAAACTTGCATAACTTGTTCTTAATCTCTAAAGGCTTAATCAGTTTCTGTATTTTGTTATTATTGAGTTTTGAACCTGAACCTATTCTGTGATCTATTAATTCTGAATCAATCTTTCTTATCCTCATCACCTTCAATTCAAGATTTCATAAAAAGCCCTTCATTGTTTTTGTAAAAGATCCCGAGGCCACAAATCTGAAAAGTAAAGTTTTATGAAAAGTTTTTTAGAGGGAAAGATTTTAAGAAAACTCAATTCACCCCCCCCCTCTTGAGTCGTTGAAGCCAAAACAACACCTAGTATGTTTTGTTTTCATTTTCCAATATGATCATGGACTTGAGCTCCTTAATACATTTGGGTGCTAAGTCTAAGAGATTGGAAAGTTTAAAGATTTATAGCCTACTTATACTAAAGAGGCAGAAACCCTAACATAAAAGGGGTGAAAGGTTTTTGATTGATTTGTGAAATCTAATGATTGATTCATACTCTTTAATACTCTAAGGTCATTGATCTAAGAAATTGTGTTGTTTTGAAAACCCCAGCCTATTTTGTAATACAAGGCCGAAACCTACCCTAAGTGGTTGGATGATTTTTATTCCATATTTTCAAGTTATAGCAATTTATCTAAGTTACCTAGAACCTAAGTGATAAGTATCCCAAGGCTTATGATGTGAAAAGAATCCTAACTCTAATTTGAATTAAATGACCAAACCTAGCCTAAAGAGAAAATAGATGAGTTTGTTTGATTTATTGGTTATTATGTTGATTGGTTGAAGGCGGAGTTAGTACTTTGTGGTATGACAGTGATAACCCAGGTGGGGGAAAGAACCAACCTATCGTCGGAATGGATAAGTATTAGATTATATAATAATTGCGTAGGGCGGCCTAAACCCTACTAGTAGTTGAGCAATCAACAAAACCAAAATCACATTGGAAATCTTTTTCAGAAAAACCAATGGCGATTCGGGGATTGTAGATTTATCGACATTAGGTTGATTTTATATTGTTGATGGTTGATTTGATTTTATTACCTTTATTGAATTGACTTTGTGCTATGTTGGTGATATTGGAATACTTTTGATTGATATTGTGTTATGTATGATCTGCCTGCTTTTTATGATTATGCTTAGTGGATTTTAAGCAATGATATATATGTTGTCTAAGAGATGATGGTTTTGGGTGTGAGGATAATGATGATTTAGAAGTGCCTAACCTAGATGATGTATGTTAAAGAGGTGTTATGGCATAGAATATGTGCCAAGTTCTAATGGAAGGTTAATGCACTAGGATATTGTTAAAACGGGTTGGTGAGATTCAAGTATAGGCATTGTTGTCCACAACCATGTATTGGTAATATAATACACAAGGACAAAAGTGTATTGGTAATATAATACACAAAGACAAAAAGTGTATTGGTAATATAATACACAAGGACATTTGTGTATTGGTAATATGATACACCGTGTATTGGTAATATAATACACATAAAATACATCTGTGTATTAGTAATATAATACACGTAAAATCAAGAGTTATCGCGAGACAACTTCCACATTAGGAAATAGGTGTGCAGCTATGGTGTCTTTGAGTAGCATGGGATTGGGGGTAGAGGATGATATATTAACTTGAGGATGATCTGTTAGTTATGTGTGTTGTTTGTCTGTGACAATTACTGTATAATTTACTGTGACTCTTTTCCGCTTTTTGATGATAGAACTGCTTCTTATCCCCTATGTTTCTGTATTTTTGTGGGTTACTTTGGTTTACGTTAGAAGATCCGATGGAGGGTTATGTTGTTGAGGAGTTGGACGAAACTCTGTATGAAACGGCAATTGCTGAGGAGTTGGATGGAACTCCTTACAAACCAGGCGCTGGAGGTCGAGTTGTGATCCATGACGATTAGAGTATAGACATTATGACCAGTGTGTCTAAGGAGTATTTTATATTTGTGCTAAGTATGTATGTTATTAAGTTTATGCTTGTGAGGGATCCTACTGAGAGGATACCCTCAACAGTGTTTTGGTATTGTAATGAACCATTAGGTGTGTATTTATATATGTTAAAGTTGGTGTGTTTTAAATTTGCAGAAGTTATATGATAATTAAATAAGTTTTAATTTTTATGTATTTTTCACGTTAAGCGCACGATTAAGAATTGATTTAAGAAGGTAATTAATCTAATAAAACACCAGGGCACAACGGGGTGTCTCAATGTCCATGTAGATTGCACTTACAAGCCTCCAATTCTGCGATATACTCATCCTCAGGTATGGTGATCGCAATCTCATCACACTTAAGATAAGGAGTCGATAATTGGCTGATTGGAATATCACAAGCATTGCCTAGTGCTGGTGAAAAAGACTTTTTTGTTGGAGGCAGAATCTCCACAGAAGGCGAAACTGTTGAAGAACGAACAGGAGGATGGGGAGGAAGAGAGGATGAAGAAGAATGAAGGATGGGAGGGATGAGAGATTCAGGGAACAAACATGGACAAGGTGCAATGTTGTCCATGACGGCACGTAGAAACCCTAAAACTTCATGCAAGCCCTAGCATAGAGTTCATATCACTTCAATTTATCTTAGATTTTGGGTTTGGGTCTAACTCAACTCAAAAGCTAGCTTCACGATTAGGAATTGTGTTATGATTAGCTTAAACATATTTTTAACAATTAAGTTTTCTAGCTCCATTCAAAGGTAAGTTATCATATATAAGGTTCACAAAAATATATCTGATGATTTGATTTTAAAATATCGACGTATCCAATATTTGAACATATGACCATACACTTAATTACATGTCACATGTTCATTGAGAGCTTAACTAACCCCTTGGTGAGGGCGTCTTTTTTTTAAGAGAAAAGTTTAAATTAGGGAAAGATACATCCCATTGTAAGGTTAAAGAAAACATCAACCTTAATGAGGATTTATAGTAGAATTTACATATTGTTTGTATAAGAACTACAAATCTACAATACTCCGAGTATGACTACTGTGCTCTTGGCAGAGCGACTAGTAAAGTGAACCTTCATAGAGTTAGCCCAAGGTCTGGCTTTTATAGTAGACGATACAGGTGACCTAATAAAATCCTAGTTATTCCTACAATGTGATTCTGGACGGATGTTGCAGAGGCGATGTAATGGTGTGATCTTTGAATGCTTATCGGGACTGATTGTCTCCGGTGGATCTGCAATCTGTCTCCTTCTTTGAATGTTTAATCTTTATGCCACGTGTTGAATCATATCTTTGAGTATCTTTAGCTTCGCATCAGGGATACAGTTCGAGTATAACTTGGTCCTGTGTTAAGCATATTGACCCGAGTACTCCTCGGCCCATATATGAATACATGTTGTCTTTTTTTTTTTGGCAGCCAAAAGGTATATTGAAATGCGTACGAGGGGTATTCAAACATATATACAAAGAACAACCCAAAAGTACAAGTAAAAGCAGAAGCTGAACGTTCAACCCCGAGAAATAACTTAAGGTTGAAAATCTAACTAAGCCCCACTAAACCAAAGCCAGAATGACGAGCAAAACTTAAAAAGACCAGTTAAGAACCTTTCAGAGGAGAAACCAAAGTCTGTAGAACCAATATATTGTCTGTTAACAGGGAAAATATGATAAACGAACTAAGTCACAACGAGTGTGGGCGAAAGACTTGATCTGATGTGTACCAACCCGTGTTGATCCATGGTGGGAGCGTCTGTGTTAAAAAAACTTTTATTTTTAAAATGATATATCTTATTTCTTGCTTATGAACTTATTTAAAGTTAATATATTAGATAAAAAATTTATTTTCAAGAGTAGAAATCTTCTCGTTTTCCATTTTTAACGAATTTGAATGTAACCAGCTTCGATCTTCATATATATAAAATTATAAATATCAATTAAGGCTCTGTTTGGTAAAAACTAGCGGATAGCGGATAACGGATAAACTAGCAGATTGGATTTGAAGTGTTTGATAAAATTAGCGGTTGTACTAGCTGATTAATGTAAAATTACATAAAAAGATATGTTTGCATGTTTTTTTACATAAATTATATATATGTATTTATATATATATATATATTATTTATTTATTTTATTTTAAAATAATTATCAATTTTAACACTTAATTTATTTTAAATTATTTATCATTTCAAAGATTAAAATATTAATTTGTAATTTTAATATTTATTTAGTTTTAGTTATTTTTTATAAATAATATGCAATACTAAAAATAATATTGCTATAAAAGATAACTGATTAGGGATTATAAAAATTAGAATGATTTCTATTAATATTTTATTTTGTTAGTGAAGGATAAGTAATGAATTTAATTAAGATAGTAAGGATAAAAATAGAAGAAAAAGTGATATGCTATATGCTATAAGCTCAAACACAACTTCAAGTAGCGTCTGAAAAAAACGTTATACGCTAGTAAAAAAATGGTATACACTAATTTTAAAAATGATTGCCAAACAAAACTAATTTTCCATCCACTATCCGTTAAACGTTAACATATTTTTGCAAACTAAACAGTGCCCAAGTTATCAACCCAAGCTTTACTTCTAATTTCATTTTCCGAACAGATACAATAAAGAAAACATGGCTGATCGGCATAATTCACATGCGTACAAGATCTAGTAAAGTATTTAAATTATACATTTCCTCGTGGTCAAATGATCACACTGACATGATCACATGTATTCCATCACTTGAACAACCGTGCAGAATGTCCAAATCCAAATGAATGTTGTTTCACATGAGAAATAGGATTTTAGTGAGGAAAAAAAATTCAGTTTTATTTTAAGACAAATGTCAATAAATGTTATAAGGACATTAATTAAAGAATAAAAAAACACTTCTTACTTTTTTTTTTCTAGTATCAATACTTGTAATTAGCAAAACCCTTATTTAAAAAAAAAACATACACGCTCATACAAGGTGTTTAATAGCTCAAGACAATTATCTGGGGTAATGAGAGCTGGGGTGTTTATATCCAAATCAATCCAAAAAAATCGAAAACTGAACAAAATCAATGTCTATTGGATTTTTATGAATCTTATTTTATGAAAATCGATCGAATTGGATTGAATTTTGGATTCTTTTTCTTAAAACGAATCAATCCAAACCAAACCGCATATATAAGATTTAATATATATTTATTCTATTTTTTTGCATTATTTTTTATTTGTTGGTTTTTTATTAATAATACTTTCTAGTTTCTAGTTTGATTTGACATAATGTTTTTTACTATTTTTAAGTTCCAAACATAAAAAAAAAAAGATGTTCTAGATCTAGTTGATAATGAGATTTATTTATTTTGTAGATATTTTATGAAATGTTATTACATGAATATATAAACAAGTATATACATGTTTAAGATTTTGTTCAATTTAGCTTGTAATATTGATACTTTGGTGTAATATAAATATGTAATGATGTGTCGGTAAAAATCAAATCAAACGATCCGATCCAAACCGCATTTAATCGGATCGGATCAGATCATTTTTTTTTTAAAGGAATCAATCCAAATCGAGCCGAACCGCATGCTCTTTTTTATCTCTGGATCTAATGACTTTTTACCTCAAAACCGAACCATGAACACGCCTAGACCAGAGCATCAATTTTTCACATTTTTTAACATTCAAATGTAATGAAGAATTAATTCAATTGGGCAGCTCCGAGTATATCACGTCCAAAAGAAAAAACATTAAAAGAATATTGTGAGTAATATTGTTTCTAAAATTGGACCAGATCGACTGCTTCAATCAGTTGAATCGAAACCAGTCAGTTGTTCGATTCATTGAACCCCAAAAACCGTTTGGTTTCAAAATTGATAGGAATCGGTCAAGAACCGGTGGCCAGAATCGGTTTGAACCGAACACTTTTTATTTTTAAATATTTTTTTGAATTTTTTAAAATTATTATTGTACATTTTTTTAGTTAAACAAAGTTTCATGGATATGTTATGAAAATACATATTCATGAGTTTTTATTTTCTATCATTTTTCGTTAATTTTTTAACTTATTAAATACATCATATAAATATTTTATGTTAATTTATAATTTGTTTTTCTTGTTTATTGTTTAATATAATATATAATATTAATATTAAAAATATATATATATATATTAATTTTTTATCGCTGATTCGATGATTTTTTTAACTTAACCTTAAACTAATATCTTTACTCACAAGGATGGTCCAAGTGACTAGTAGCTTGGATCCTTTAACCATTTGTCCAGGGTTCGAATCCTAGTGATGGGAATAAAGTTGTATCAGTGGATAGATGGGTTGTCCCTTAACTTATACTCTCCATCCTCAAAATAATAGTCTTACGACTTTCGACAGTGGAGATATCCAGGATTCCATCCGAACCTATAAAGAAAAAAAACCAATATCTTTATTGGTTCAAATGACTGATCCGGTTGATGTTGCTCGTGTGTGTGTGGTGGATTTGCATTTTTTTTTTCCCTCTTTACCGTAATAAATAACAATCATCTTACCTTGCGATTACACAAATAATTAACTAATAATTAAATCTGAATTATCCACCAAAAAAAAGTTTAAATCTGAATTATGTGTCCACGGGGTTACCCAAACTTACGGGATGGACTAATCAACTACGGTTTCCGACGCTTTAAACTTAGATGAAAAGTGATATCAACCATTGTATAAAAAAGAAAAAAGGTGATCTCAACCAAAACAATAAATAAAAAAACCAAATGCTATCTAGTAACCTTAAAAAAAATTAGAAGATGATATATTTAAAATTTTGAGAAGTAATCATTAATTTTTTAATAAAAACTTATTTTTTATTAAATTCTTTAACTCTAATTAGCAGACTTATAAAATAAAGTTTTATAAAAAAAAAGACTTATAAAATAAAGTGTTCATTAGTGATACGAACCCATGGAGGAATCTATTATATATACATTTTAGAATATGTCTCAAAGATCATTCTTTTATGTGTCAATCTCTGAACCTATCCAACTCAGCTAAATCCTATGTGTCAAGCAAACCATGATTCAAGGAATGATTGGATCTTATAAATCTAATGTGTCCTCATAATGAAATCATTAATGAAATTAATTCATGACATTGATTAAAATAATCAAAGAGGATCACAGTAAATAAAAGAGAATCAAAGGAATTCAGCTATTAAATAGTATTTGGTGATGTATAATATTCAAATTTCATGATCACAAGGAAGGTTTTCAAACATTTGGATCATTAATTAATTCAAATTTAATTTTGATTTGAACTATAAATTTTTCAAACATTTTCCGAACAAATAGATTCTGTTATAAACAATTTGATTTAGTGGATGACTATATGATATTATCTCTTATCATATCTTATCTTCTCTTATAGAAAACTGACTAGGATTAGGAGTCTACCATTATTCTATAAATAGTAGTAGTCAGATTGTATTTGAGATACTTGATCATAATATATATATATCGATAACAAATATGACAGCTAGTTCCCGAAGAACGAATTTGAATCTTAGTTCTTGAAGAACTAGTATTTGAATCTATGTCTTTATTCTCTTCATCCCTCTATTTTCTTTTTCATTTATAACATGTTATCAGCACGATCAAGTCTCTAGGAATATAGCAATTTTTCTTTGTGCTTCTTTTCAAGGTAAGGACTTACGTATATCTTTGCTGATGTATCTTTTTAACAAGAGAAGATAATAATAATAATAATAATAATAATAACAACAACAACAACAATAAAAAGTTTTATTAATTTTCAGATCCTGTAGATCTATGAAAAGTTTGTTAGTTTTCAATACTGTAGATCTATGAAATAGTTTGCTAATTTTCAGATCCTGTAGATCTATGAAAAGGTTGCCTGATATTCGAATGCGCTAATTTTCAGATCTGTAGATCTACGAATAAGTCTCTAATACTTATTTTCAAGGTGAGGTTATGTATACATGTTCTACGACTGGTATAGTTTCACGTATGTCTGCTTATTATAGTTTCATGTTTTTTCAAGGTGAGCTTTGTACAATCTGAAAGAAAAGCATCTCAGAACAATCATATGAAAAGCATCATTCTATTTTTGCTACTAGATTCCTATTTTTTTATTCTCTTTTGCCTATATTTTATGATCTCTCAATATGTGATATATAAAATATGAAATTATATCATTCATGAGCCATCTAGATGTCTTTACGATTTGAAATCTCACAAAGCATCCCTGAAGGATTGCACAAAGTCAATGATATGAATTCATCGCTTTTGATATGTCCCGGAAGAATCTATTATTCAAGCATCCCTGAAGGATTACACAAAGCCAATAATTTTTCTTGGTAATTGTTCATATGAAGATTTGTGGTATAGTTCCTGAAGAGTACCTTTGAACCATGATTGAAATTTAAAAGGTCATTTGATCTTGTTATATTTTGAAACAAATTAAAGTGATAAAAATATCATATATGCCTCTCAAGTATGCTCCCAAAGTAGCAAATAAAAAATGAGAAGGGCAACCAAATGGATCGAACTTCATTCCCAGAAGTGAATGTCATGTATTATAATTTTTGGGTACGGCAAGGCACTCGTGGTTATAATCATTGATGTGATAACCATTAATATAATGTTTTAAGGTCTTGATATGAGAATGTATCATGTGAGTGGGATAACAATGAGAAAAATATTGAAAACATACTTGTTGTATATCAATATTTTTGCTGGATGAATTTTTCAACCAAGGTAAAGATTGATTTGTCTGCCAAATCCTAATGGTGAGTTATACTTCGGTAATATATCAATTATTTTGGATTTTTCTTTTTCCAGATGCTTGAATGCTACAATGTTTGGACGTCTCTTCCTTTTAAATTATTTCATGATGGCCTTGATTAGTAACCTTTGTAAAAGGTGAATATCTCTCTTAGCAAATGAAATGCTCATTGATAAAGAAGCATTTATGCTCATGGAAAAATTATTAAACATTAGAATGATATAATTATTTTAAGATATCATTTTTTCTTTTATGAATATGGTTGGTGTTAGAACTTGCCTTATAAAAATAATTTGTTTGATGATGATCTTACAAATCACGTGCTTTGTGCTTTGTGATACACACACATATATATATATTTGTTAACCTTCTCGAAGCTAAGATTTGTTACGAAATGGTTACAAGAGAAAATAGAACGATGATTGTGTCTTTGACCAACCACTACCATAAAATTAAGATTCTGGCATACTCAATATGCAGTCTGAGTATCTGAAAATCCAGTTTGTACATTGAAGGTTAATAATAATGAAGTTTACATGATACAAATATCGAAGGTATGTGTTCTTCTTCTTTTACTATCTTGTATTTAGTAACAGGTGCTAATAAATAAAATCTACAGTCAATTGTTTTAATTTTTCCGTAGAAGTTTGGGAATATAAAAATACTCAATGACATTTACTAAATGCAATTTTCTAACTTTCTGGAATATTGGAACGTCGACATCGAATGTCAATTTATGACAACCAATAGAATGTTAATAATGGCCATTGCGCAGATTTCAAATTAATAAATGACATTTTAATGTTGTATTATTTATATCAATCAAAATTAATTATATTGTTGTAAACCATAAGTTTACTATTCTAAATAATTTTAATATTTGGCATATGATCAATTACATGATTGAAACACGTGCTAATATAAACCAGAAGTTTGCTATGCATCTGAAAATCAAAATTAATTATATTGTTGTAAACCACAAGTTCACTAATCTAAATAGTTTTATTATTTGGCATAGGGTCAATTACGCGATTGAAACACTTGCTAATGTAAACCAGAAGTTTGCCATGCACCTGAAAAATCAAAGTTAATTATATTGTTGTAAACCAGAAGTTTACTAGTCTAAATAATTTTGCTATTTGCCATATGGCCAATTACGTCATCCAAAGTCAATATTGATGATTCATATTGATGTCATTAAAGGACCAGAAGATTCTTCAATATAATGAGTTTTCATATGTTATGCATTTTGAATGCAAAAGGATTAAGGCTAAAAGCCAGATGATCACATGTTTGATTACTTTCAATTTGCAACCAGATGTTTGCAAAAATAATAAAATGTTTTGAAAGATCCCATATTATGGTTCCTAAATGGAACATAGTTTTTTTGATGTGTTGTATTCTAGTAGATCCCGAAGAAATCTACCAAGTTTCAAAGATATACATGACAAAGGGATCGTATTGAAACCAAAAAAAAATTGACGAAGATGCAAAATATCTCTTTATTACTTATTCAAATTTTGTACCAGAAGTACATGTTATAGAAATTTCCAAGTTTCTTATTAGGATTATATTTTACAAAAGTGAGGATGAATGAGTGAAATTATATGCACCGGAAGTGCTTACCATCTTCTGTACTTTGGCATGATTGCCTCTGCCATCTAATTTCAGTTGTCATAGACCTAGAAGGTCACTAAGTCACATGTACCAATTTCAAATATTTTAATTTGCATGGTTAATTGTCCCAGAAGGAAAACCCGCGAGTATGGTACAGAACTCATGAATTTAAAGAACATTAGAAACGTTGTAAACCCATTGAGGCAAAGAATATTGTTCCTTAAAGGAAAATAAAATTTCAATGTGATGCTCCAAAAGAGGTCAGTTAGACCATATCTAGAAGAGGTCAAAAGTTATATAGATCAACAACCTCATATTTCAAGAGAAGTAACCTCAGAAGTGGTTTCGGTACCATTAAATTATGAGATCTCATTAAAATATGGGAATATGAGAAGAAGATATATTGTTGATAATATATTTACATATGTAATAGCAATTGCTTCTGAAATTATTAATGATATTGAGCTTGAAGCTCAAATTACAGAAAATGTCGACATTATATTAATTGGCCAAAATTGAAAGGAACAATACAAACTGAGCTATGGTTGTTAGCCAAATCAGAGCATTTGGACCGATAGTCCAGACAGCTGAAGTTGTCAATTATAGTTACGAATGCAATCACTTTTAAATTGTTGATTAGTTTGGCGGTCCCTAAAGGACTTGACACACGCTTAATGGATGTAATGACAACTTACTTTTATAGCTCATTAGATAATGACATATATATGAAAACCCCTGAAGAACTTAAGATGCCTGAAGCATGTATTTAAAGACCTTGACTAATGTGCTCTGTAAAATTGCAAAGATCATTGTATGGATTAAAGCAATCAGGACGAATGTGATACACTTGTTTGAGTGACTATTTATTGAAAAATATGTATGAGAATAATCCTATTTGTCCTTGTATTTTCATCAAGAAAACAAATTATGTGTTTGCAATAGTTATTGTTTATGTTGATGACTTAAACATAATAGGGACTCCAAAAGAGATCTCAAAGACCGTATAGTACTTACAAAACGAGTTCCAAATGAAGAATCTTAGAAAAACAAAATTTTGTCTTGAATTCCAAGTTGAACATTTTGCGAGTGGAATACTTATTCATCAATCTTCTTATATATCAAATATTTTGAAACAATTTATATGGATAAGGCATATCCATTAAGCACTTTAATGATCGTTCGTTCACTTGATGTGAAAAAGGACCCTTTTCGTCCAAGAGAAGATGATGAAGAAATTCTTGGTCCTGAAGTACCATATCTTAGTGCTATTGGAGCACTTTTGTATCTTGAAAATAGGACAAGACCAGATATAGCTTTTGCAGTGAACTTATTAGCAAAATTCAGTTCAGTACCAACCCGAAGACATTGGGCCGGAGTCAAACATGTTCTTCGTTATCTCCGTGGTACATCTGATATGGGTTTGTTTTACCCAAATGGAGTAAAGTTAGAGTTGGTAGGGTATGCTGATGCTAGATATCTTTCTGACCCTCACAAAGCCTGGTCCCAAATAGGTTATGTTTTCACACGTGGCAAAGCTGCTATCTCATGGCCACCAGTGAAGCAAACAATCACAGCTACATCATCAAATCATTCAGAAATATTGTCTATTCATGAAGCAAGTCGCGAGTGCATATGGCTAAGAACTATGACTCAATACATCAGAAGCGTATGTGGATTGATGAAATAAAAAGACAGGCCAACAACATTGCATGAAGATAATGAAGCATGTATTGCACAAATTAAAGGTGATTACATAAAGGGTGATAGAACTAAACATATTTCACCAAAAAAAATTTATACTCATGAACTCCAAGAGAAAGGTGACATTGATGTTTACAAAATTCGTTCAAGTGATAACCCATCAGATCTATTCACAAAGGCACTGCCAACTTCAGTTTTCAAGAAACATGTGCATAACATTGGAACGCGTCAACTAAGGGATTTTTCACAATTGATGTGTTTTTAGGGGAAGTAATTCATTATGAATATTGTACTCTTTTTCCTTCGCTAAGTTTTTATCCCATTGGGGAAGTGTTATAAACAATTTGATTTAGTGGATGACTATATGCTATTATCTCTTATCCTATCTTATCTTCACTTATAGGAAACTGACTAGGATTAGGAGTCTACTATTATTCTATAAATAGTAGTAGTCAGACTGTATTTGAGATACTTGATCATAATATATCGATAACAAATATGACAGCTAGTTCCCGAAGAATTGGAATTATGACCATGTAGATAATCTGCAGAAGCTTTTTGAGCGATTAAGGAAGTTTAAGCTCCGACTAAATCTAGCCAAATGCATTTTTGGAGTGAAGTCAGGCAAGCTTCTGGGGTTCATTGTTAGTCAAAGAGTAATAGAGGTTGATCCTGAAAAAGTTCGAGCAATCATCGATATGCCAGCACCTCGAACGGAGAAATAAGTTTGTCGATTTTTAGGAAGATTGAACTACATTACCAGGTTCATCTTCCAACTAACCGCAATATGTGAACCAATCTTTAAATTGCTACGCAAAAATCAGGTAGTAACATGGAATGAAGATTGTCAAAAAGCCTTTGAGAAGATCAAACAATACCTAGAAGAGCCTCCAGTCTTGGTTCCTCCAGTGCCGGGAAGAGCTCTCATCATGTATTTGAACGTGTTAGACGAATCTATGGGTTGTGTGCTAGGGAAGCACGATGAGTCAGGAAGAAAGGAACATGCCATCTATTATGAGTAAAAAGTTCAGCAGTTGTGAAGCCAACTACTCACTGCTAGAACGCACTTGCTGTGCTTTGGCATGGGCGGCTCGCTGTTTAAGGCACTACATGTTGTGTTACACTACCTGGTTGGTGTCGAAGATGGATCCAATCAAGTATATCTTTGATAAGCCTACTCTGACTGGAAGAATTACTCGCTGGCAAGTCCTGTTATCAGAATATGACATTGTCTACGTCACCCAAAAAGCAGTAAAAGGTAGCGCTCTTGCAGAATATCTAGCCAATCAGCCAATAGAAGATTATGGATCGATGCAATGTGATTTCCCAGATGAAGATATAATGGCTTTGTTTGATAGCGAGCAATCACCAGAAAAAGAAAAATGGACTTTGTTATTTGATGGAGCTTCTAATGCATTAGGGCATAGAATCGGGGCAATCTTAATCTCACCAGAAAATGATTATTTCCCTGTCACTGCGAGACTTTGCTTTGATTGTACAAACAACATATCTGAATATGAAGCTTGTGCGCTAGGGATCCTGGCAGCAATAGAATCAAAAGCAAGAGTACTGGAGGTATATGGAGACTCTGCATTAGTCGTCCACCAGTTAAAAGGGGAATGGGAACCCCGGGATGCCAAGTTAATCCCATATCATGATTACATCAAAGGTTTGGTCGAGTAGTTTGAGGAAGTCACATTTCATCACATTCCTCGAAAAGATAACCAATTAGCGGATGCGCTGTCTACCTTGGCCTCAATGTTTAAAGTAAGTGATGAGAGGAACCTACCACTCATCAAAATGGAAAGTCATGATCATCCTCCATATTGTCAAGTGATAGAGGGAGAGCCTGATAAAAAAAAGTGGTACCATGACATCAAATGCTTCATCCAAAGAAGGGAATACCCTCCGGGCGCTTCAGAAAATGACAAAAGAACTCTAAGAAGACTTGCAATGGGTTTCTATTTAGATAGGGGTATTCTCTATAAAATAAATCATGATATGGTGTTGTTAAGATGCGTTGATACGAAAGAAGCTAAACAAATAATTGAGGATGTACACGAATGATCTTTTGGAACTCACACGAGCGGTCATGCAATGGCAAGAAAAATCTTGAGGGCTGACCAATACTGGTTGACAATGGAAGCTGATTGCTTTGATTATGTGAAGAAGTGCCATAAGTGTCAGATATATGCTGATAAGGTCCATGCGCCGCCAGCTCCCCTGGATGTCATGTTGGCACCCTAGCCATTCGCAATGTGGGGAATGGATGTGATCGGGCCAATCGAACCAAAGGCTTCAAATGGGCATCGCTTCATTCTTATCGCCATTAACTATTTCACAAAGTGGGTTGAGGCTGCATCATATGCCAATGCGACCAGGAATGACATGATCGAATTCGTCAAAAGAGAGTTAATTTGTCGTTATGGGTTGCCGAGCGAGATTATCACTGATAATACGACCAACTTGAACAACAAGATGATGAAGGAGATGTGCGAAAACTTCAAGATAAAGCATCACAATTCCTCCCCGTACCGTCCAAAGATGAACGGAGCAGCCGAGGCCGCTAATAAGAATATCAAGAAGATTGTTCAAAAGATGGTTGTGACGTATAAGGATTGGCATGAGATGTTACATTTTGCTTTGTACGGCTATCGTATCTCTATTCGCACCTCGACAGGGGCAACGCCGTATTCTTTAGTTTACAGGATGGAGGCAGTTCTCCCGATTGAAGTAGAGATCCTTTCATTAAGGGTACTGAGAGAAGCAGGATTGGAAGAAGCTGAGTGGGTACAAGATCGACTAGACAAATTGAACCTCATCAAAGAGAAGAGATTAGGGGCATTGTGTCACGGTCAATTGTACCAGAGAAGGTTGATGAGAGCTTATGAGAAGAAGGTACGCCCACGATAGTTTCGGGAGGGTGGCCTAGTGCTTAAAAAGATTTTACCAATCCAAAAGGATCACCGAGGGAAGTGGACTCCGAACTATGAAGGACCTTACGTTGTGAAAAAAGCCTTCTCTGGAGGAGCTTTAATTCTCACCAGGATGGATGGGGAAGATTTAACACTCCCTGTAAACTCAAACGCAATAAAAAAGTACTATGCTTGAACGCACTTCAAAAAAAAAGGAAAAAAGAAAAAATAAAAAAGAAAGAAAGAAAGAAAGAAAAGAAAACAAAAAAGAAAATAAAAGGCTCGCTCGACTGAAAATCTGAAAAGATGGTCAAGGCAGAAGTTAGAGCAACCCGATAGACTGAAAACCTGAAAAGGCAGGCTAGGCAAAAGTTGGGGTTAAAAATAAAAATATAACAATGGAAGTGTTGTCAAGTAGATGAATTGGGGCAATCAGTGGGCTAGATGCATGAATACTGGGGCAGATAGCATTCTCAGATGATGATTAATGAGCAGTCGAGATGGTATGAGGGATACTAACACTAGTCATGGAAAGAGATGTCACTTAAAGAGATGTGATTCCACTCCACAACCTTCTTGCAATCCCATACTCCATTGTAATATCTGCTTTGTACACCTTTTCAGTCCAAATATAATGGCATTGACTTTATTTTATTTTATTTTGCTACCCTTGTCCCTTTCTCTTAACTTTTGTCAATTGTGTGGGTGCATTCATCTTGATAAGTATATACTGAAATGTGAAACATGTATTGATGTCCTCAAAAGCATTTAGAATTTCCTTGATAGTCTCAAAAGGCTGTAAGGGACAAGATGGTCTCCCAACAAAAGGCACCGTGGTCTACTGACAGGAGGCATTGGGACAATCATTGCAAAGGAAGCATACCCTTTCAAAAGTGCTTGACCTTATTCTCCATGAAGACATGACTTGTTTTAGTTCATCTCAGAACTTGTCTGTGATCAACACTTTAAGGGGTCGAGGATGATAATAATAAAAAAAACCAAAATGAAAAAAATAAGAAATATAATGTGTATTACAAGCTTTCCTCGTGTTCCATTGAAATCATTTGAGGTTTTCATCAAGCATATAGGGCATTTCTGGCATCATGCATTATCTCATCGCATCGCAATTGTTTATCTTTTGTGAGCACAAAGCCCCATAAATTGTACATTTTAAGCATAGGCATCATAAGTTTTTTATTTTCTATCAAGCTGCAGTGGATAACCGACTCCGTAAGCTTTTAACCTTTTCTGTCACGCTTCAGCGGATACCCGACTCCGCATGCTTTTTATTTTTATTTTCTGTCAAGCTTCAACGGATAACCGACTTCGCAAGCTTTTAACCTTTTTGTTTGCAAGCTTCAGCGGACAACCGACTCCATAAGCTTTTAACATTTCTTTTCAAGCTTCAGCGGATAACCGACTCCGCATGCTTTTTATTTTCTGTCAAGCTTCAATGGATAATCGACTCCACAAGATTTTTACCTTTCCTTTCAAGCTTCAGTGGATAACCGACTCCGCAAGCTTTTAACCTTTTGTTTTCACGCTTCAGCGGATAATCGACTCCACAAGCTTTCTATCTCTTCTTTCAAGCTTTAGTGGATAACCGACTCCGTAAGCCTTTAATCTTTCTTTTCAAGCTTCAGTGGATAATCGACTCCACAAGCTTTCTATCTTGTCTGTCAAGCTTCGACAGATACCATACCCTATAAGCTCATTTTATATTTTTGTTCGAGCTTCCGACGGGCAATCTACCCTGTAAGCTCATTTTATCTTTCAGTTTGAGCTCCTAACGGGCAATCTACCCCGTAGGCTCCTTATATGAATCGCTCTGAACTCATAGATCCTTTTCTTGTTAGTGTACCCCGGACAAAATTGGAGTTTATGTCTTTACTTATTTCTTACAATGATAATAGGTTAACTACGGTTATACCTACCATATAATAAGAAACAAGTAAGGAGGGGGAGCTGTAAACACCTAATTTTGTCCAGGAATTTCTTTTTTTTCTCTTTTAATTAATATTTTCAAAATAAAAATAAATAAATAAATATAAAAATTCAAAAACTAAAAATATTTTTATTCTTGGCCCATTACATCATCAAATGGAGCCCATTTTTATTTTTGTTCCAAGTTATCTTTTGGGCCCATTATTCAAGCCCAACTAAAAAGTAAAAAATTTGAAAAATGGCCAGCTTTCACTTTTCTCTTTCAAGTATGGATCATATATTGTTTTCTTAGTCCCTCTTTGTTTTCTTTTACTTTTTTTCTAAAAATGGCGGTGTACTACCCCTGCACCATTGCAACCAAGCAAGGTGGTGGAGCAAAGGCTGATATGCTCCCCACGAAATGTACCACCCTCTGCATTTTTTTTTGTCTACACGTCAAAGCACGGCAATAACAAATTTGGCACCATCTTCCCTGTTGTTACTATATAAAGAAGCAACTTGTGGAGAAGGGGGGATCTGATCAGTAGAAACAAAAAAAACAGAGAAATATTCTTGGAGTTCTTTCCTCTATTCTTCTCTTCCCTTGTTTCACTTCATCTTCATCAAACTCCTTCTTTACCTTATTCTGTTTCCTCCTTTTCCTTTTTTTCAAAAAAAAAAAAAACAAAAGAAACAAAAACTAAACCACAAAAAGCAACAAGAGAAGTGATGTGTGTGAAACATGCATATATTTTCATATTAGTTAGCATTTAATTATTGCATTTTCTAGCATAGTTTTTAGTGATTTTTAGCATTTAGAATGCATTTAGTATTTTACCTTTAGTTTGGATGATTTCTGTTTGTTTTTGTTGCATAAGTAGGTGGATTGCAAGTTCTACAGGTTAGTCATGGAATGTACCACACCCACGGAAGGTTCTGCACTATTTCTTTCAGTAGCTGAAGGTTCCACGTCCTGACCATGGAACCTGCCATGGACGTGGAACATAGAGATGATTTTCAGAAAATAACTGAAAGATCCACAGCCAACCCATGGAACATTCCATGGCTGTGGATCTTGGAAAACTATTGCTGCGTCAATTTTTTAGGCAAGATCCATGGCCTGGCCGTGGAACATTCCATGGCCATGGATCGCGTGCGACAGAACCATAACTCCCAACTTATTGTCTTTTATTGAGGGGGGAGTGGTTACAAACAAAAATAAGAGGTAAAAAGGAGGGTAGGGAGCTTGACAATGGAGAGGAGAACAACACAGAGAACACTACAGAACACAAAGGAACACAAAGAATCAAGGTATTTTTACAAGAGAAAAGTGGAGGACATCAGGATTCTCAGCGGAAACTCTCAGAGTTCTTTTCCTTCTCCTATTTTTATTTCACCTCTAGTTTTATGAACGTTCTTTTTGATACTCATGGGTTTTATTCTGAATATATTTGAGTAGTTCTTTATTCTAGGATGAGGGATTAGCCCAATTGTTATTGACAATGTCTTGATATTTTCTCTCCTTAATCTATGAATTATGTCTATGATTCAGTTTTTGCACACCAACTGTTTGTGAATATGTGGCCACATGTTTTACATGATTATTGATCTTAAGGGATGAACTGAAAGGTGATCCTTAATCTTAGAACTCTAAAACTGAACTTGAATTGTTAATCATGAAAGTAGATTAACTTTCCTTGAAGCAATTGTTGAATTATCATTGTTCTTAAAGGGTTCATCTTAATTTGAATGCCATGAAAATAGGTATTGGATTATTTTGGGCAGGTTTTCGTATTCTGAAAGGGAACGATAATTAAATATGATAATTCTCTTTCATAGATAATTCAGATGATTAAGGGGGTGATTTTGTTATAGACTTGTCGATACTATTATGGTCAATCCTGATTCCTAGAGCTTTTTATAAATTGTTATCCTTATTCAACTCTTTTGCCTTATAAATTTTGTTCTTTTGAAATTATCTTTTTCTTGGTAACTTTAATATCTTGAAAAATTGATTTTTCTAGATAATCATGATTGTGTGTAATTGGTACTCAACAACACGGTTCTAGGGGAACAATATTTTACTACTTGGCATAACCGTGCACTTGCGGTACACAACAAGTTTTTGGCTTCGTTGCCGGGGACTGTGATTTGTTGATATCAGTTTTACTTGCATGTTGGTTAATCTAGACATTTTATTATTATTTTGTATGTATTTGATTTTTCTTTTGAGTTTTGTTTGTGCAAGGTGGATGCAACGCATGGATAATTATTATTATTATCCAACCTTGGAAGGAGTTACAAGATATTATTGTGGGCCCAATTTGTGCTTGGGAGACTTCGTGCTTTGGGGAAATCATTGTCCTCATGCACAAGCCTATAGTATAAAAATGAAGCATGAGGAGGAATGGGAATTGAATGAGCCAAAACCTTTAAAAGTTGCTCTGGAGAAATATGCACAAGAGTTATCCAACTCTGCTGCCAAAGCAAGAGCCACTTATGATTGTATGCAAGTTATTGTGTGGAAATTCAAAGAGCAAGTAGGGGAGATTTGCAAACAGTTAGAAGCACCACATGAAGCACAATTGGAGAAAAACATGGTTGCAATGATGGACCTATATGAATATGAAGTGGGAGTGGAAAAGAAGATTCATGTCGAAAGCACTTACTTCACCATGCTTGCCAAGGAACCTGGAAATTCTGAATTGGATAAGTATATTGGCTTGCATGCATGTGTGGACATTACAAAATTTGCTCAAGAAGTAAAGCCTCATGTGCTTTATGGAGGTCTAATGCATGAAGAGGTCAAAAGAAGAATGTATCACTTACTTTTCGATCCAAGAGGAATCGAAAGTACCTTCACATTCGAAGGGGCCACTATAGCTCTCAAGCCTTTGCTCCTACATTCGCCATGCTTGAAGCCATGGGATCCGGAAGGAAGCTCTTATATGTTGAGAATCACTTGGTTCTTCTTCTACAAGCAATGGGATCCGGGAGGAAGGTCTTATATTTTGAGCACACCTTGGTATTTGTACCACAAGCTATGGGATCCGGGTGGTTTCTTAACTTTTCTCTTTATTTGTTTCTTACTTTGAATAAATTGGTTGCATCGAACCCTTGTGTGATTTTCTTTTCTTGTGTCATTGAGCTGATGTTGAGATTGTGGATTAATTGTGTTTTGTCCCATTTGAAAAATGCCATGCCACTTGAACTATCATGCATGTTTATTCCTTCTCTTATTTTAGATTTTTACATCGGGGACAATGTAAATTTCTAAGCTTGAGGAAGTATTTTTATATTCGTATTTCTTTTTTAAAATCTTTGGTAGTTTCATGCATTCCCATGTTGCATATTGCATTGCATCTTCATTTCCATTTTCACACATTATTAGCTTGTGGTTCTCTGAATTTATGATTTTCATCGATTTTTGAACAACTAAATGTGAGATTTGAGCCTTCATGGGATGTATGCAATACATGATTTTCTTTGCTCCCATTCTTTGTGTTGAGTGATAATTCCTCATTGATTTTATGCTCTAGAACTTGATTTGAAACCATTTTAAGGCGAAATTTTTGTTTGCATGCTTGAATATGATAAAGGCATCTTAGGTATCTTTCTAGCCCTCTGAAATAATTGTTAGACTTTCATCCATTAGTTGCCCATCTTGAGCCTATTGCATAATTATTTTTCTTGATGCCTATGATGACTCATTGTTGGTAATCAAGTATAATATTAAATGGAGCAAATTGTGTTTGAAAGTTATGTTGGGAATTACATGAGAAAAAGGGAAGAAAAATATAAGGGGTGATGGAAAATAAAATAAAAAAAAACAAAGAAGCCATGAGAAGAAGGCTTGAAAAAGGAGAAAAAGAGAAAGAGAAAAAAAAAAGGATTGAAATTGTGGAGTTATCCTCTTGATATTGAAGAAAAAATGCACGTGCTCCATTTTTTGTTCTATTGGGTTACTTGTGCTTGTTGAAAAATTTTGTTTGCGCTTTGTGTATACCTTCCTTTCTTTACCCTTCCTAATATCATTCCCATGACCCCATTACAACCATTGAAAGACCTTTTGATTCTTGCATGCATGCAATTTATCAGTGGAAATTTGGTTTCTTATCAAGCTTATGGAAGTGCATCTTCTTTGAGGAATTTTGAGCGCATTGTCTTTACCATTAAACACTTTGAGTGTGGTTAGTGGAGTGATCCTAATTCGATGATGAGCACGATTTCTGAAAAACTTAGCCTCTAATTGGACTTGATTTTGGTTGCCTCTCTATTTCTTGGATTGCCTTTGCCTATTGCTTGGTTGTGTGATTTCTCGGGTTCCTTATTTAATATTGTCTCTTGATCCCACATCTTTGTTTGGCCATAGTTATTGCTTGGGGACAAGCAAGGTTTTAAGCTTCGGGGAGTTTGATGTGTGTGAAACATGCATATATTTTCATATTAGTTAGCATTTAATTGTTGCATTTTCTAGCATAGCTTTTAGTGATTTTTAGCATTTAGCATGTATTTTGTATTTTACCTTTAGTTCGGATGATTTCTGTTTGTTTTTGTTGCATAAGTAGGTGGATTGCAAGTTCTACAAGTTAGCCATGGAATGTACTACACCCACGGAAGGTTCTGCACTATTTCTTTCAGTAGCTGAAGGTTCCACGTACGGCCTGACCATGGAACCTGCCATGGCCGTGGAACATAGAGGTGCTTTTCAGAAAACAGCTGAAAGATCCACGGCCAGCCCATGGAACATTCCATGGCCGTGGATCTTGGAAAACTATTGCTGCGTCAATTTTTTAGCCAACTGGAACGATCCATGACCTGGCCGTGGAACATTCCATGGCCATGGATCGCGTGCGGCAGAATCATAACTCCCAACTTATTGTCTTTTATTGAGGGGGGAGTGGTTACAAACAAAAAGAAGAGGTAAAAAGGAGGGTAGGGAGCTCGACAATGGAGAGGAGAACAACACAGAGAACACTACAGAACACAAAGGAACACAAAGAATCAAGGTATTTTTACAAGAGAAAAGTGGAGGACATCAGGATTCTCAGCGGAAACTCTCAGAGTTCTTTTCCTTCTCCTATTTTGTATTTCACCTCTAGTTTTCTGAATGTTCTTTTTTATACTCATGGGTTTTGTTCTGAATATGTTTGAGTAGTTCTTTATTCTAGGATGAGGGATTAGCCCAATTGTTATTGATAATGTCTTGATATTTTCTCTCCTTAATCTATGAATTATGTCTATGATTCAGTTTTTGCATACCAACTGTTTGTGAATATGTGACCATATGTTTTACATGATTATTGATCTTCAGGGATGAACTGAAAGGTGATCCTTAATTTTAGAACTCTAAAAATGAACTTGAATTGTTAATCACGAAAGTAGATTAACTTTCCTCGAAGCAATTGTTGAATTGTCATTATTCTTAAAGGGTTCATCTTAATTTGAATGCCATGAAAATAGGTATTGGATTATTTTGGGCACGTTGTCGTATTCTGAAATGGAACGATAATTAAATAGGATTCGCTTTCATAGATAATTCATATGATTAAGGGGGTGATTTTGTTATAGACTTGTCGATACTATTGTGGTCAATCCTAATTCCTAGAGCTTTTTATAAATTGTTATCCTTATTCAACTCTTTTGCCTTATAAATTTTGTTCTTTTGAAATTATCTTTTTCTTGGTTACTTTAATATCTTGAAAAATTGATTCGTCTAGATAATCATGATTATGTGTAATTGGTACTCAACAACACGATCCTAGGGGAACAATATTTTACTACTTGGCATCCCCGTGCACTTGCGGTACACAACAAGAAGACAATATGTTTATGAGGTAGAAGAACAACCAAAGTTTTATTTCCTCCATAGCCACTGCTCAGCACCATCTCACCACCTCCGCCACGGATTCGCCTAAGCCACATCCTCCACCGCGAGTCACGTACCGTCTCCGCTGTATAACTCCTTGACCGTGACTCACACCAGCCACCACTGTAGCATCGGACTGCCGCGCACCATTTGGTCTCGTCACCACCACGGAGCTTTTCAGTCGTCGCTCTGCAACGTCTCAGCCAGGCCCACGCGGTTCAGATCCGCGAATCCGCGTCCCACGCCTCAACGCTGCCTTGAACCGTCGCAACCCCACTTTGCTCTGTCGTTCATCGCGCCGCCTCCACGACCGGCCATCATCACTGCTACGTTTCTGTAAAATGTTTTTATTTTCTTTTCCTTTTTAACTTAAAGTTCTGTTCTGATTTGATAAAGTCAAATGGGTCTTTTTTGGGTCATGGGTGCACTGTATGGGCCAGATGTATGCTCATAAAAATGTTTTCTTTCCAAAAAAAATGTAGAAGCTCTTTGGATTTGGGCTTAGAGAGGATATGTTTCTTATTGGGCCAGGGTCAGGTTTTGAATAAAAATAAATTTCAATGGAAAACCTTAAAAAAAAAAGGATTTTCAAGTTGTTATTTTTTGGATTCAAAAACCCTTTTTTAAAAAAAAGGTACAAAAAAATAAAATAAAAAAATAAATCCTTTTTTTAAAAAAGGCAAACAAAAATTAAAATAAAAATATATCCTTTTGAATCCACGCAACAATCTTCATGTTGATGTATGATTTCTCATCTATGAATTGTAAGGATTTATCGTATAGCTTGACTATCTTTAACCCTGTGCAATAGTGAATTCCCATAAAATAATAAAATGCTTTCAAGTACCCACAATCTACGACATTTGAGACACCCCGATGTGCCCCATCGTATTATTACATTAAAACCTTAATATTTATTTACTTAATCGCGCGCTTACTGTTGAAAATACGTAAAAATTTAAAGCTTAATTAATAATCATATAACTTCTACAAATATAAAACACACCAAAGTTGTAATATATATATTTGCACACATGTTTATTTATTACATTCCTAAAAGCACTGTTAAGGGTACCCTTTCAGTAGGATCCCTCACAGGCATAAACTTCACTACTGACATACTTAGCGGTAATATAAATACTCTTTAGATACACTGGCCATAATATCTATACTCTAATCGCTTTGAATCACAGCTCGACCTCCAGCATCTGGTTCATACGGAGTTCCATCTAACTCCTCAGCAATTGGTTCCTCCATCAGGTCTTCTCGTACAATCACATCAGAAATAAAATACAACACACAGGAAGATATAGGGAATAAGAAACAGTTCTATCATCAAAAAGCGGAAAAGAGTAATAGTAAATTATTCCATAATTGTCACAGACACACATCACTCAAAATCAAAAATCATCTTCAATTCACTATATCATCCTCTACCCTCAACCCATGCAACTAAATCTTTATACTGATGTGGCCATCTTCACTCCTGTCACATTAGTCAGTAGTCCAGAACAGTCTAGTACCAATAACTTTCGAACGCATCAAAGACTAATTAGTCTAAAATGGTCCAATGCCAATAACATACGAACTCGTCAAGGAACATCCTTCCATAACGGTCCAGTGCCAAGAACATTCGAACTCGTCAAGGAGTATCAATCCATAACGGTCCAGTGCCAATAACATACGAACTCGTCAAGGAACATCCTTCCATAACGGTCCAGTGCCAAGAACATACGAACTCGTCAAGAAACATCTTTCCATAACGGTCCAGTGCCAATAATATACGAACTCGTCAAGAACTAAAGAGTATTACGGCAGTCTACCTCGGCATCCACATCCGTAGGCCACTCACCCGCAATATCCGATATCCCCAAAATAGGATATCCTGACCTCGTGTGTTCCACTCACACGGCTGTGACTAACAATATCTCGATAAATGAATCTCCCTAAATTACATCAATAACAACCTAGTGCCTCAACCTTCCATCAAACTCTCAACACCTTTTTCCTCATAGACAAAACCACTTAATTAGGCTAGGCACCTCTAAATCACCTTTATTCTCTCACCCAAACAATTATCTCCCGAACAACACATATCCTTACTTAAAAATCAGCTAAGCACAATATTAACAACCAGGCAGATCATGCATAGCACAATATCAGAAAATAATTCAAATACCACAAAATATCACATAAGCAATGAAATAATAATAATAAATTCAATCAACCTCAGATAAGATAAAATCATCCTAATGTCGATAAACCTACAATCCCCAAATCACCATTGGTTTTACAGAAAAGGTTTCCAATATGATTTTGGTCTTGTCGATTACTCAACTACTATTAGGGTTTAGGTCGCCCTACACAATTATCATATAATCTACTATTTATCGATTCCGACGATAGGTTGATTCTTTTCCCCACCTGAGCTAGCACCGGAAACACGTACACGATGATCCTCGTTATTCTGCCACGAGTTAACACAACCACCTTCAACCAACAACATAACTATAATTAATCAACTAACCACCATCTATGACACTTTAGGGCTAGGTTCGGCCAAGACTTAGAAAATAGGTTTAGGGTTATCTTCTTAATGCCATCTTTTGGATCCTAGTTAATAGAGTCTTAACTAACATAGATTACTTATTACAAGACTAAAATTTGAAACAAAATCCTCTAACCTTTAGGGTTAGGGTTTCGGCTTCAACCAATTATCTAGGTTAGGAAGTTGAAAATTTGATTAACTTAAGGATTAATGATCCATAAGTTACTTAAGCATGATTAATCACTTAAACCATGATTATGAACCAAGAACATGAATTAAACTCATCTAGTTCTAAGAACTAGGGTTCGGTTTTCTCAAGATTTTTAGGCTAGAAATTTTAAAATTTCCTCAACTCTTGGATTTAATCAACATACAAAGTTTAGAGTTGGATTCAAGGATTACAAACAACTTTTGAATCACATAACCATTAAGTACTTAAACCTAGGGTTTCGGTTTTTGAAGAAACAAATAGGCTCAAGTTTGATTTTTGATCTTCTATATACTTGAATACAAGAACTAGCAAGATACAAAAGGATTGAATCATGAATCAAGACATGAAATTGAAACAAAACCTAAGAACACAACTTTAACCTAGGTTCGGCCCAGTCCAGATTTTAAGGAAAGAAATTTCTCATGATCTTATGCTTCTAGATGATGAAAATAGAGATGATTATAAGATTATAGCAATTGGTTTCATGTCAAAAGGATTTTTCTAGAATTTATTATGACTTTTCAAAGTTCTAGGGTTAGAAACTTTAAAGTGATGAACAACTATAATATAAACCTTGAATCAAGAAACTTGCTAAAGAACATAGGCATGATTAAGGAAGAAGATTAGGATTTACCTCTTGAATATCAATGATAAAGGAAATCCAAGAAATTTGCTTCACAAATCTACACTAGAAGACTTATAAACTTAGGGTTTTTGAACAAATGGCCAAAAGAAACTAAGTGAAAAGTGAGAGTATGGTATTTATATAGGTAGTGGCGCCATCTTAGGAAGGATCTAGATGATGATGAGTTGTCTTGCTAAAGGATTCAAATGCAATTAAGTTCTAAGGACCAATTTGCAAAGATTCCAAAAGTTGAAGGACTAGTTTGCAAATTGTCAATAAAGTGCCATGATGATGATTTTGCCACATTTAATGCAAGCTTATCTTGACCAAAGTTGGCTGATTTTGTGAGTCAAAGATAGGTTAAGAAGAATCAAGAAACTTGAAGAAGATTTGAGAACATTGGAGAAGAAGATGAACATGATGAGGGTTTAGAACAATTTTAGTAATTTGGGTATATCTCTCAACATACTTGTCCGTTTTGGATGATCTTTATGTCGTTGGAAATAAGAGAGAAATATGAACAACTTTCATGTTGAAAGTTTTTCGATATTCAGAGCATAAACTGGTCAGAATTTCGTGGCAGTTTCGGGTGATTGATGAGAGAATGACTTTGCCTTATAACTCATCCACTTAACATAAATGTCATTTATGGCTTAGGAAAAGTGATGTCCAAGTGATTGGAATGGAGGAAGGAGCCGTGAGTTTTGGGTTGGATTTGGACAAATTTTCCAATGGCATGACTTGTAATTGTCATAAAAAGACAAGGGTAAAATTGTCATTTCATAGCAAAAATTCACTTTGTCATAAATGCGCCATTATGACCATTATAACTCGGATAACCTCGTCATAAATGCTCGTCAAGTCGGTCAAATCCATTATCTCAGCTACTTTGCCGACTCCGGGTTTCATCTGGCGCAGGTTTTTCCTAGAGATAATCTCGACGTATACACCCGCAACAAATATAATATTTTAATTTTTTTTTACCAAAATTTTCAAAACTTCCAATATCGTAGTAAATACGATAAAAACATTTTTCATCTCGTTCACGACTCAAAATTAGGTTTTCTGAGCAGTAAAATTTTACTGTCAGCGAAAACACAGAAAACGGCTGACCGGCTTCCGTCTGAATTTTCAACCAAAAACTTCCCCGTAACCTTATGAAAATAAGTATAACAAGGAAATGACCTTGGTTTATCCAAAATCATTTTCTAAGTCTCGGATAAATATATATATTTATATATTTATTACCGATATTACAAAGCAGCGAAAATCGGGGTGTTACAACATTGATGTATGGTTTTCATCCTCAAGTGCCATATGAATTGTAAGGGTTTATCGTATAGCACCGCTATCTTGAACCTCGTGCATAAGTGAATTATTTTGAAATAAAATCCTTTTTTCAAAACTATAAAAAAAAAATCAAATCTTTACCAAAAATTAAAATCAATCAACCAACCAAACATTTTCTATAAACCCGGAATACGTAGGAACATAATCAATCATTCTGTCAAGCCAAAATTTAATTTTTCATTTTATTGTGTTTATATTTTTTTATTATTTTAAAAGTGGGGTAAATTAAATATTTTCAAAGGTTATAAAAATTATTTTGCACAATTAACTTGAGGTACTGTTTTTTAAACAGGCGATGTAGGGTGCTAACACCTCCCTACTCGTAACCGACTCCCGAACTCAAATCTCTCTTTTTTTAAAAAAGATCAGTTTCCTTAAAATAATTGTTTTTCCAATGTTTTTCTCAAATAAAATATTGGTGACGACTCCTCTAATTTTTACCTTTTTGTCGCGGCTCCCTGATGGGATAGTCGCATTTGATTGCATACCTGAGAAAGTTTGTAACACTGTATAAAAATTAGTAAAAAAAAAAAATAGTGATTTGATTGCATACCTGAGAAAGTATGAATGTCCCAAAAACAAATTATGAAAATGTATCACATTTTATAATTAGAAAGTTTTTAAGCAAGTAAGAATGTCAAAAAAACAAATTATGAATTTAATTATACCTATTTATTATTGCTATATATCACTATTAATTTTGAATTGCGTGAGTGATTGATATCTAAAGAATCAAATTTTAATAAAAATGAAAGAGATTTTTTTTTTTTTCAACTTATCACCAAATCCTTAATAAAAACAATTTCAAACCAAATCAAAAAAAAAAGTTGATCATCAAATAGAAAAAGAAAACACACACACACACATTTAATTGAAAGAGTTTAGAAGTTGAGAGATGAAGAGAAGAAGGGTCCGAAGATAAAACTGAAAGAGCGGACAATGAAGTATATATCATTAGAGAAAAGGTCTGGGATGTTTCATAAATAAATACATATCCTAATTTTTAATTTTAAATTGGACAATAACGATAAATTAATGGTACATGATTGATATTTGATTATTAATTATTAATATTGATTATAATTGATATGTTAATTAAAACAGGCAGGTAGAAAATTGATATTTATCAAAAAAAAAGTAGAGAATTGATATACTAATCGAATGACAAAATCATTGATCATTGATATACTAATACTAATTGAATAATGTAACATTATATCTGTTATTTTTTAAAGTTTAAAATCTTGAATCTTGAATTACATTAGAGAGCACCGAAGATAAATGCAAATAATAATAATCATAAATTCTGAAATTTGATTGCTTTTTAACGAAAATTGGGGGATACATTCATGTACTCTTTTTGTGAAATTATTATTCTATAGCTGGATTTTCGTTGTATTTAATTATTGTAGTATCAAATCAGTTTTTTAAAAGTTTTAATGGCTTATTTGTGGGGATCATATTATTTTACTGTTATCATATCAGATTCTCTCATATTTATTACCTTTATAATTCTACACGGTTTTGGTGTTGAAAATTAGAATTGGTATATTAATGAATTTATTATAATTGCATTCTAAAACATGTTTTGAAAATAATTTCAATTAAAATAATTTCAATTACATAATCAATATGTATTAATGTTATTTGAAAGTTATTTATATCAAAAATTCAGATCAAAAAAAATTTAGGTTCAGAATCAAATCATAAAAATACCAAGCATTATAACTCGATATATATAAATCGAATCTTGAAACGGTCTCCCGAAGTGAGACATGTCAATCCAAACAAACCTGTTGACATTTTCAAATGTATATTATAATATAATAATATAATGTAGACTCTGATTGTTTATTCTGAACCTTCCACGGTTCTGTGCTTGGTGTGCCGTTGTTGCTGGCACGTCCACGTCCCGGTAGGCGGTAGGCGGTAGGTGGTAGGCAGGTACACCCATTGCTAGGGACAAAATATTTAGCGCTAACCTAAACCTCACAGCCTGATGACCTTCTGCAGCCGCCAATCATATCTAACCCATGGTAAATTAATCAGTATTTAACGAGTAACGATAGCCGTATATATTTTTGATGTTCAATATTGTGTATATATATTTATTTATTTATTAATTATTTTGTTCTTTTTTATCACATATGTTTAGTACTTTAAAACAATTCGTTATCATATTATATTTATATATGATGTCTCAAAAGTATGTATAATTATTATTTCTCCTATTTAATGGACTGTTTCATCTCTCTTATTTATGCACTGAACTGATGACTGAGGCTTTTTCACGGTAGTAGTGTAATTTGATTGCATAATTATGATACCGGTGTGTTTTTAAAAATAGTTACATAATTAGTGTAACTTGTAGCTAGTAGTCACGAAATGTAAATGAAAGTCGTATATAGCACATCTGATTTACATTTTTTATAATTTTTCCCATAAGTCGTATTGAACACCTATGACTTCTATTGTTATGAATGTTTTCTAACTAATCGTATGTGACATATACAACTTCAACATCATATAATTTAAAAAAAAAATTATGAACCATCATGTCATAACTCATAAGACCACGTCTCTTTATTTTAAGTACACAATAGAAATATAATATTAAATATAAATTTAAATAACTACAGCATAAAATATAAAATAAAATAAAATAACAATAGCATGAAATATAAAATTAAATAACTATAATAGAATTATAAAAAAAACTAAACGATATTTTTTATCCTTTATCTTTATTTTAGGTTTCAATTTGGTAAATTTTTTTTTTCATTTTGATCACTTATCTTTTATTTTAGGTTTCAGTGTAGTCCTTTCTGTTTAAATTGTGATACGTAGAGGACCAAGTTGATATAAATTTTGCAAAATAAGGGATCATTTCATAAAAAAAAAAGATGGATCATTTTGGGACAAAAAAAAGGGACCACATTTGTTTAACTTTTGTAAAATGATCCCTTATTGTTTAGAAATGGTCCCTTATTTTACAAAATTTATATCAACTTGGTCCTCTATGACCACAATTTAAACGGAAAGGACTATATTGAAACCTAGAATAAAAGATAAGGGATCAAAATGAAAAAAAAAAGATGACCAAATTGAAACCTAAAATAAAGATAAGGGACCAAAAATATCATTTAGTTTTTTTTATAATTATATTATAATTATTTAATTTTATATTTCATGCTATAGTTATTTTATTTAATTTTATATTTCATGCTGTAGTTATTTAAATTTATATTTCATTCCATAAAAAAACTTCATTTTTTAATTTTATATTTATATTGTGTACTAAAAAAAAAAGAGTGGTTATCACCATATGAGTTATGACATGTTTCATAATTTTTTTCAAAAAAATTATATAATGTTGAAGTTGTATGTCACCCATACGACTAGTTCAAAATTTTTCATTACAGATAGAAGTCATAAATGTCCAATACGACTTGCGGGAAAAATTATAAAAATTGGAAATCGTATGTGCTATATACGACTTTCATTTATATTTCGTAACTAACAACTACGACTTACACTACTTACATAAATATTTTTAAAACTATACCAGTCCCCTAATTATGCAATCAAATTGCACTACTGAAGTAAAAAAGTCGATGACTGAAGTAAAAGTCAGGTACTCCCTCCGGTCCAATATATAAGCAAAAAAGTTTCAAGATTTTTGGTCCTATATATAAGCAAATTTTGTTTTCCAATGACTCATTTAATGACATTATTCCCAAAATGTCCTTCATTGAATACAAATTTCAATGACTCATTTAATGAAGATTGAAGTTTTAGATGAAGGGTAATTTAGGTAACAAATCTAATTTTTTACAAGATTCAATGAGATTAATTAACTACCTTAATATGTGTGTTCCATTAATTTTTTGCTTATAATATGGACAAGAGGGAGTAAATGTTAACGAGCATCTTATGAATGATATTCTCTTTAGTGAGATTTTTACCCGAGGTGTAGTGGAAAATCCACATTTTTCAACCTGTTCGACTTCCATTTTTTTATCTCGAAGTGTCTCTCTCTCCTTTTCAATTTATAGTTGACATCCCATTGCATGAAAATTCATGGGATCAAGAGAATCTATTCCCATTAACCAAGGACATTATTTAAGGAAAAGTTAAGTTTATATGGAAAGTGGTATAGGAAGAGATGTTTTTCATTGAATAATTATCTTGTTTGAATTATGTAAATAATGTCCTCGAGACACTTATTAGTAAGATCCTAAAAGTTACAACTTAGAACTGAAGATGGAACTTTTTAAATAAGCTCTCAAAAGTTTTGCAAAGTCGGTTTTTCAAAAGATTTCTTGTTTTTTTTTAAATTTTTCTTCTTTATAAATAAGATATTTTTAAAGAGTTTCTTTTAAAAATGTGTTTGACCTTACTTCCTCTTTTAAAAGAGATGAGAAGCCAAAATAAACTTAGACCAAATAAGCAATATTTAATATTTAATTTTTCGGGTTTGAATCAATTCGAATCGAACCAGTCCATTTTTGAATGAGTTGGTTTGGATTTTTTGACAAAAAATTACAAATCTGAACCAACCGAACGACATAATTTTGATAGGTTTGGATTTGTTTTTCCTAGAAATCCAAACCAAACCGACCTGTAAACATCTCTACCAAATACTAACTCAATTCAGATAAAAAACCATATTCTTAAATAACGAGTAATAATGGATAATAAGGAGTACTATTATTCTATTAAATGACCCTCATGTCACCCTAAACTAAGCTACAACTTGCAACGTGAAGCTAGTTGTAGAAGTTGTATATTCAGGGGAAAACCAGCCCTATCTTCCACGTCTCCGGATCTTCCACCAATTGTGTTAGTTTAATTTGAACGAATCACTCATAATGGAACTGTAGAATTCGGATGAATCTCCAATTGGCGAAGTTTGTTAGTTTATGCCATGTACATATTTAGCTATGTGATAGGAAGAGTAGTTAGTAGTTTTTTCTGTTTTGACAGTTAGAAAACTGAATTGTAACTGCCTTGCCTATGCACTGCTTATATAAAGTCATAGCTAGGCATTAGCATATATAGAATTCTCTTCTTGAGTGGTGTGTGCTGGAGGAGTAAGTTGAGTGATTCACAAATCACAAGTGAGTGCAAGTATAGGAGTGTGTGAGTTCATACCTTGAAGATTCTTGTACTGTAAAGTCTTGCCATAGTGGATGAAAGTCTCAACTGCAGTGTGGATGTAGGGGCTATTGATTTGTGCCCTGAACCACGATAATTCCTCTGTCTTCTTCTTCTCTATCTCTTCTTTTTCTGTTTTCTTGCACCACAAGCAAACCAAGTAGAACCCCAATTCTGCATTCTTGTCTCAGCAACAATTCTGCATTTCTATCACAGCAACAATTCTGCATTCTTGGCACAACAATTCTGCATTCTTGACATACCAACTGGTATCTAGAGCCTCTACTGGGAGGCGTTTCCCGCGATGGGGTCAGCCAATTTCGACATAGACAAGTTCAATGGTGAAAACGATTTCAGCTTGTGGAGAATCAAGATGAAGGCACTCTTGGTTCATCAAGGACTCGAGGATGCATTACTAGGAGCAGCTAAGCTTCCGGAGGACCTTTCTGAAAATGACAAGAAAGACATGCTTAGCAAGGCCCATAGCACCATTATCCTCTCTCTAGGTGATGCAGTTCTCAGGGAAGTGGCTCAAGAATCAACTGCAGCCGGTGTTTGGTTAAAACTGGAAAGTCTTTATATGACCAAGTCTTTAACCAATAAGCTATATTTGAAGAAGCAACTTCATCAGCTCAAGATGGAAGAAGGTATGTCAATCAAGGATCATGTCTCATCTTTTTCAAGAATCATTCTTGATCTGAAAAGTATTGATGTCGAGATAAATGAAGAAGATCAGGCAGTGATGCTTCTGTGTTCTCTACCCCCATCTTTTGAGAACCTTGTCGACACAATGTTGTATGGAAGAGATACTCTCACACTGGAAGAGGTTAAAGCAACCTTAAATTCCAGAGAAATGAAGAGGAAGATCACTGAGAATAGAGGAGAAACAAGTGATGCTGAAGGTCTGTATGCTCGAGGAAGATCAGAGAAAAAGGAAGGAAAGGGCAAGAACAAATCAAGATCAAAGTCCAGGACCAAGAAGAGGTGCTACTACAGTCAAAAGGAAGGTCACTTCAGGAAAAACTCTCCTGAAAGGAAAAGAAAGAATGGAGGCAGCACTAACAGCAATCACACTTCCAATGACATGGCTGTTGTGGCAGATGGATATGAAAGCTCTGATGTTTTGGCTATCACTGAAGAAATGGGAAGTGATGAGTGGATTCTTGATTCTGGATGTTCGTTCCATATGACTCCAAATAGGGAATGGTTTGATTCCTACAAGGAAGCTGTTGCCGGAAAGGTCTTAATGGGTAACAACATTGCTTGTAAAGTAATGGGAATTGGCACTGTCAAGATCAAACTAGGTGATGGAACCATCAAAGTCCTCACTGATGTGAGACATGTACCTGAGCTTAAAAGGAACCTGATATCTCTAGGCATACTAGACCAAGAAGGATGTTGTTTTACTGGTGAAAACGGAACCTTGAAGATCAGCAAAGGATCATTGTTGATCATGAAAGGAACCAGGAAGCATGGCCTGTACAGACTGCAAGGTAAAACCATTTTAAGCCCTGCTAGCCTAGTCTTTGTGTCAAAAATAAATTCCACTGCACTTTGGCACTATAGACTTGCTCATGTAAGTGGTAAGGGTCTTGAAGAATTATACAAACAAGGCTTAATTGGGAATGGAGATTTTGAAAAACTCGAATTATGTGAACACTGTATTTATGGCAAACAGAAGAGGGTCAAGTTCCTAATTGCATCACACACCACCAAGGCCATAGTGGAATATGTTCACTCAGATATATAGGGACCTGCTAAGGTTCCCTCATTGGGAGGAGCTAGCTATTTCATATCTTTCATTGATGATTGTTCAAGGAAGGTTTGGGTTTACTTGCTAAAACATAAAATCCAAGCTTTTAAGTGTTTCAAGCAATGGAAAGTACTTGTTGAAAATCAAACAGGTAAGAAGGTGAAAGTCCTAAGGACAGATAATGGCCTGGAATATCTAAGTGAAGAATTCACTGAATTTTGCAAGGATCATGGCATAATCAAGCACAAGACAGTAAGGCATACACCACAACAGAATGGCTTGGCAGAAAGGATGAACAAAACCATCCTAGAAAGGGTCAGGTGCATGCTTTCTTTTGCAAATATGAACAAAAGCTTCTGGGGAGAAGCTGTCCATACAGCTAGTTACTTGATCAATAGGTCACCCTCTTCTGCCATAAGTTTTAAAACACCTGAAGAAGTGTGGTCTGGAAAGGCACCTAGCTATGATAACATTAGAATATTTGGTTGTCCAGCATATATTCATGTCAATCGAGGAAAGCTAGAGCCAAGATCAAAGAAAGGAGTCTTTTTAGGATATCCTGATGGGGTGAAAGGCTACAGGGTATGGTTAACTGGCCCAGGAGGAGGCAAGTGCGTGATCAGCAGAGACATTGTGTTCCTTGAAGAAGTTATGCTTGAAAAGGGTGAAGGCAAATCCAACCAATCTCAGAACAATGACAAGACAAACAAGAGTGTTCAGTTGGAGGTGGAGCACACTGAAACAGAAAGGCCAGCAGTCACACCTGAACCAGAAGCTGAACCTGAAACTGAACCAGAAGTTGAAACCTCACAGTCCACAGTAGCGTCACCTTCCTACCAACTAGTTAGAGACAGAGAAAGGAGGCAAGTTAGAGCACCTCAAAGGTTTGGCTATGCTGACTTGATTGCATATGCTTTAAGTGTTGAAACAGAACAACAGGATTATGATCCTGGCAGTTTCAAAGAAGCAATTTCTATTCCTGATCATGAGATGTGGAAGATTGCCATGACTGACGAAATTGACTCTTTGAGGAAGAACCACACCTGGGAATTGGTTGAAAAACCTCCAAAGCAGAGAATTGTTGGCTGCAAGTGGATATATAAGAAGAAACCTGAAATTCCAGGAGTAGAGAGTAGCAGACACAAGGCCAGACTTGTAGCTAAAGGCTACACACAGATAGAAGGGATAGATTTCAATGAAATCTTCTCTCCAGTAGTAAAGCATACAAGTATAAGAGTCATTCTATCTCTTGTTGCTGTTTATGATCTAGAATTGGAACAAATGGATGTGAAAAAATCATTCTTACATGGACAGCTAGAAGAAAAGATCTACATGAAGCAACCTGAGGGATTTGAAGAAAAAGGGAAAGAGCACATGGTTTTCCTACTGTAAAAGTCTTTGTATGGCTTGAAACAATCTCCTAGGTGGTGGTATAAGAGGTTTGATTCCTTTATGCTCTTAAACAACTATGACAGAAGCTCATTTTACAGCTGTGTTTACTTCAAAAGGCTAGAATCTGGTTGCTTCATCTATCTTCTACTCTATGTAGATGATATGCTTATTACTAGTTCAGATATGAATGCAATAAGCAAGCTCAAGGATCTCTTAAACACTGAGTTTGAAATGAAGAATCTGGGAGCTGCAAAGAAGATTCTAGGCATGGAAATCGTGAGAAAGAGATCAGAAAAACTACTCTACTTGAATCAGTCCACCTACATTGAAAAGATTCTGCACAAGTTTAACATGCATGATGCAAAGACAGTTGTGACTCCTATAGCAGGGCACTTCAGATTGTCAGCGGATCAATCACCTAAGAATGATGAAGAACTGAGATACATGAGCAACATACCATACTCTAATGCTACAGGTAGCCTAATGTATGCTATGGTTTGCTCAAGGCCTGACTTAGCATATGCTGCTAGCTTAGTCAGTAGGTTTATGGGAAATCCAGGCAAGGAGCATTGGCTTGCTGTTAAATGGATTTTCAGATACCTTGAGGGTTCTAAATCCCTTGGATTGATCTTTGGAAAAACAGAATCATCAAACCAGAAGGTCTCTAACAGGCTACATCTTCACCCTATATGGGAATGTAGTAAGTTGGAAGGCAAATCTTCAATCCATTGTTGCATTGTCAACCATTGAATCTGAGTATATTGCTCTCACTGAAGCAATCAAAGAAGCAATATGGTTGAAAGGGTTTATAACTGAGCTAGAAAGAAAGGATATCTCCATAACTGTTTGGTGTGATAGTCAAAGTGCAATTTGTCTCTCAAAGAATCAAGTATTCCATGAGAGGACAAAGCACATTGATATAAGACTGCATTTCATCCGAGACATAATTGCACAAGGGATGGTCGAAGTAAAGAAGGTCTCTACTGAAGATAATCCAGCCGATATGTTAACTAAAGTGGTTCCAAACACCAAATTCCAACATTGTCTAGATTTGGTGAATGTTGGAACCTGCTGCACCAACTAAGATTCCATTCGGGTCTGATGGCATCTCTAACAACTTGTATTGAAGATTCAAGGTGGAGAATTGTAGAATTCGGATGAATCTCCAATTGGCTAAGTTTGTTAGTTTATGCCATGTACATATTTAGCTATGTGATAACAGTTGTGATAGGAAGAGTAGTTAGTAGTTTTTTCTGTTTTGACAGTTAGAAAACTGAATTGTAACTGCCTTGCCTATGCACTGCTTATATAAAGTCATAGCTAGGCATTAGCATATATAGAATTCTAGTCTTGAGTGATGTGTGCTAGAGGAGTAAGTTGAGTGATTCACAAATCACAAGTGAGTGCAAGTATAGGAGTGTGTGAGTTCATACCTTGAAGATTCTTGTACTGTAAAGTCTTGCCATAGTAGATGAAAGTCTCGACTACAGTGTGGATGTAGGGGCTATTGATTTGTGCCCTGAACCACGATAATTCCTCTGTCTTCTTCTTCTCTATCTCTTCTTTTTCTGTTTTCTTGCACCACAAGCAAACCAAGCAGAACCCCAATTCTGCATTCTTGTCTCAGCAACAATTCTGCATTTCTGTCACATCAACAATTCTGCATTCTTGGCACAACAATTCTGCATTCTTAACATAACAGGAACGTTGGTACATGTATGTCAACTCTACAATTATATTTTTATATATGTGTGTGTATTTTTCGACCTTATTCTTTTAATATCACAACAAATTAGGGCGGGGGCAGTGCAACGAGCTAGGAAGTTCTTCAGTGTACATAGATCATGGGTCATTTTAGGGATTTTTTTAATAAAATGGCATGCAGAAGCATCACTGCAGGAACAGACATCCCAACTATGTTGGCACCTCTGCACCTACCAATCATACGCAGCACACCAAAATAGAATTAAATAAAAGAAAGAATACAAGAAGCAAGAGGGACATGAAACCTTAACCCTTGCAAAGAATTATTTAAACCTGTAATTAGGAAGACCTATCATATTGCAATAGTAATCTTCACTAACACTATTAGGAATAGAATCCCACCAATGAAAACCAACAAAATTAAAACCAAGCGAGGCAATTCAACAATTATTGCCTTCGCGATAAATGTGAGAGAATTTAAAATTCATTCTACTAGCTAATTCCAAACAATTCCGCCACCTATTTCGAATCTTCTAAGGGACCAAAGAGCTTGAATTGAAGGCAAGAATAGCCAACATAGAATCACATTCCTGCCATAAATTGAACCAACCTTTTTTGAAAGCTAATTCAATTGCAATCATTGCACCAATTAACTCCAAGTGAAGAGCAAAAGTGATGTCTAAGTTAGCTGCAAAACAACCTAAGAAGGTTGCATTGTGATCCCTAAATACACCACCACAAGAAGCAAAGCTTGGAGATCCTTTTGCAGCCTCATCAGTATTACATTTAATCCATAAGGTAGCAGGAGGTTTCCACAAGATTTCTGTAATTTTTTGAGCTTTACTAGGCCTGCCCGAGATTAGGAATTTCTTCAAGATAATGAACTCATTCAGTGAAGAGGACATTGTACCAGTGCTATGGTTACCAGCAAGTGAAACATTACTAATATCATTAACAAAGCAAGCAGTAATCACATCTTTCAATTGATCAGACCAGGCTCTATCACAAATGGCAATTATGCTGCTAATATCAGTTGTATCAATACTGATATCTAAAATCGAGCTTAGCCAACACCACAATCTTCTAGCAAAAGGACATTCACAAAAAAGGTGATGAGTAGATTCCATAGCAGGTTCACATAAGCTGCACATTTGTTAGGGATTTCCAAAATAATGGAAGTTCAAGACACCAAGTTGGAAAGAAGTTGAAGGACACGAATAGGTGTGTCTCTTCATGGCCTTCAAATCTTTCCTAATAGATGTGTTTTTTCATGATTAAATGTATTCATTCATCAAGTGTACATTCATGAAAGGTTGCAATCATTCTTTCAAATACATGAAAGGTTATTTCATTCACCAAGAGACATAAGTTGGTCTATAAATAGAACCACTTGTGCATACAGAATGATGTCTGAAAAATGGCTAAACTTCTGTAAGCCAAATCACTTCCTTTCTTCCCTTAATGCGTAGAGAGAATTAAGGAAACTATTATTCTGTAAAATACCATTGACGATATGCTTGGTTTAGGGTGTACAAACCAAACCAAGGTTCTCCATTGTATCCTGAAGGGGATTCGCCGGTAATACCTGTTGCATCCAATCTATGAGGAGAGATTGGTGGGGGCGAATCGAACCTAAAGCCTAGTGTTCTTACACGCCTTGGAGGGTGCGTATGTCACATGTTCTTTTCTTCTCTGTTGCAGACCATACCCCATTTTCTAACAATCTTTAGGTTCAATTTTTGTTATATAATTGTGGTTGCAACATTGGAGGGAGATGACATTTGACATTGTTAATGTGGAGAGGTTTGAGGATGGAAACTACGTTCGTTGGGAGAAAGAGATGAATGATATTTTTACGACAATGAGAGATGAGTACTCATATGCTTCATCAAAAACATGTTTATTTGTGGCCATGGTGAAAGGTACACAATTACTTTTCATGGCTATGTTATACTTGGTATTCTAAATACATGTGTGTACGATGTTAAAGGCATTCTTTGTTTATGTTAAAATTAACATGTGGTATTAGAGCCTTAGATGCATGATTGTATCAAGTGCATGCATTAATGGATTTGATCCGTGCAAGAACCAATTAATTTTAGAGTTTATATTTTTATATTATGAGTGCATGATTTTGTAAATATAAGATGAGGATTATTTCTTGCCTTTGTAAAAATTAGAAATGTTTGGATGTTGTTTAGATTGTTCTAAGTTGTCAAGATAGACATGAATATTCATGAAATAATGTTATAGAAATCTGGAATTGATTTTAGATCATTGGTTTGTTAGTTTTTTATGATAACAATTATGTAGTTTTACATTAGAACACGTTTAGACATGAATCCAAGACATAGAGACAACAAAACATGTTTAATTTTGGGTTGGCAAGTTATAAAAATGGGTAAAAAAATGCTGTGGGTGATGAATGGGTCATGTGAACCCAGTTTTTCTGCAAAGTGGGTCTGGGTTGACCCGGTTGGTTGCAGGTGTGGTGCCCAAAGAGATCTTTGCTATAATTAGAAATTACAGTTATGTAATACCATCAAGTGATGTGTTGGTTTGGTGGTAGATGCGGTTGCTCATTCACACTCAGGTTGTGAGTTCAAATCAGAATTTTGATGTTTTTTTGAACCATTTTTCAAATTTTAAACAAAACGGAATTTAAGAAATATATGGAAAGATGCAACCACTGGGATTCGAACACGGACAGATTGCAGAGGGAGCAAGCAGAATAACCACCAGGCCAACAGTCATGTCGTAAGATTAGTGCCATTTCATTTGATTTATGTATGTGGTATGTTTTGAATGTTGCACTCATTTAATATTAATATTATGACTGAGTTATTAGTCAACAAAGTAAAGGATAATAAATGTTATATTATAACAGGACTCAATTATTCAGAAATTTTGATGCTTATATATATGTTATTATATAGTGTGGGTAAATTGAAATTGTTTGTTATAAGACATTTATTAAATGTTTAGGAGTTATAAGGTTATGATAATTGTATAACCCTAGTAACAAATTATTCCCCATAACAAATTATAGTTGAAAAGAAAATTAGGATGATATCCTATGTTGGTCTAGCAAAATGATATTGGGAAGAAGCCATGTTGAAGGCTTGTTAGATAGTAAATAGGTTTAAAACAATTGAACAAAATAATCCCATATTAGCTCTGGAAAATAGAAAAACTCATTCTCAAAATTTTCAAAGTTTGAGGTTGAAGGGCAATAGTAAAAGTTCTTGAAACAAAAGAAAGAAATTAGGTGAAAGGGGAATTGAATGTGAGTGTTCCCGGGCTATGCTAAAATTAGCAAAGCATATAGATTCATGGTTATGGAATCTAGTGACTTATCCTGTTACACCAGTGATTGAGTCTAGGGATTTAATATTTCAAGGAAATAGGTTTAACTCAATTCCAAGTCACATGATAATGTTCATAGTAATGCACATAATCCGGAGAACAATGTATCTAATAAAGATACTTTGGAGAGTTCATAACTTAGGAGAAGTTAGAGAGGTAGAAAAGAGAAAACGTAGAGACCAAGCTTTTCATATTCCTTGTTGAATGAACAAGAGAGTCCATAGACAATTATGGACTAATCTATTATTATACAAAAAGTGATCCATAGACATTTGAAGAGGCAATAAAGTCTCAAGTTGTCGCTTTCTGGGAGGAAGCTATACAAGAAGAAATGGACTCAGTAAATGGGAAATAAAATGTGGAAATTAGTAGACTTCCCACCTTGTTCTAAACCAATAGGTTGTAAAAGGATTTTCGAAAGGAAAAATTATTATAAATGGAACCATTGAAAAGTTTAAGGGAAGACTAGTTGTCATAGGGATTTACACAAAACGAGGGAATATACTAGAGTGCTATTAGCACTTGAATCCATCTATAAGTTTGTCATCCATCGATTGGATGTGAAAATACCATTCCTAAATGGGGAATTAGATGAAGAGGTGTGTATGACATAACCTGAAGGGTTTGTGGTTAATAGTCTAGAAAAGAAAGTGTGTAAATTGAAAAAGTCATAGTATGGACTAGAAAAGGCTCCTAAGACATGACATCAAAAGTCTGATCAAGTTGTGCTAGATAGTGAATATTAAATGAATGAATCCGGAAAGTGTGTTTATAGTAAATTCCATAATGGAAAAGGTGTCATGATTTGTTTGTTTTTTGATGATATATATGTTGAATTTTAGTGATGATCTAGATGAGGTAGAAGAAACTAAGAGTCTAGAAATTTTGGCATGAAAGACTTAGGGGTAGCTGATTTGATTCTAGGAATTAGAATAATAAGAAATTGTGAGAATGTAGGTTTAACCCAATCTCACCATTTAGGAAAGGTATTAAAGAAATTTAATCACCTTGATTGTAAACCTATCACTACTCCCTAAGATCATAGCATTAATTTAGTACTAAATAAAGGTAATCTAGTAGCACAACTTGGATACTCAAAAGTAATTGGATGTTTATGTATGCCATGACACGTACCCGGTCAAACATTGCATATGTTATAGGAGACTAAGCAAGTATACAAGTAATCCAATAAAAGACCATTGGCATGTTGTCCAAGAGTATTGAAATACTTGTGGGGGACAAGAACTATAGTTTAAACTATAATGGGCATCCTTCGGTATTAGAAGATTACAATGATGCCAGTTGGGTGACTTATACAAGAAGATCATGCTTTAACAAGCAGTTGAGTCTTGACAATTGGTGGGGGTGCCATTTCTTGGGGTTTCAAGAAATAAGTCGGCATTGCTGGTTCCACCACGACTGTAGAATTCATAGCATTGGCAGCATTTAACATTGAGATTAAATGACTTAGAAAAATATTGTATGAGATACCAATTTTAATGACGTTAGTATCTATACAATGGGATGGTCAGTCAACACTATCAAGGGGCATACAGCCAAATTTATAATGGAAAGTCTAGGAACATTGGACTAAGACATAGTTATGTCAAGGAACTAATTGCAAATGGAGTAATATCTAGGGTCTTTATAAGACGATAAGAAATCTTGCATCCTTTGATGAAAGGACTGACAAGTGATATGATGTGGAAAAACATCATTAGGGATGGGAATCAAGCCCATATCTCCATGATCACCAATGGTGGAAACCCAACTCACACTTGAATAGCATCAAGTCTTGAGTTCAATGTGGCCAAAGTACACTATGAGAGTGATTGCAAGTACTTGATGAATAGATACATCCCAAGGTTTAAAAGTACTTGGATACCATAAGGACAAAAGGAAAAGGGTGAGCTTTTGCTCTTAATGGACCTATATCATATATGTGCTGAGGTGCCCAACTTATGGGGTGCTTTTGGTAAAATCCACCTCTATGAGAGTGAAGTGGGGCCGCTTCTTAGAGTTGGGCTTGACTCTGTAAGCTCTCATGAGAAGGATACACGACACAAGGCCTTACCAAATGTGTCGCACTACCACGTCGTTCAATGGTACCGAGATTTCATGTGTAAGCAATGAACACTTGTTCTAATGAATATTTGGTTCAAAGCTTGTCTACCACTTTATTTGGGGATGAGTTCAACCATGGCTTACTAAGCAAAGGTTCAAATCCCCAAGATACCTTTGTCTTAAAGCATGCGATTTCCGGAATAATGGGATTTGGGTTTATTTTGAAAATGGTGGGGGATTGTGAGGGATTTTCAAAATAATGGAAGTCCAAGACACCAAGTTGGAAATAGGTTGAAGGACGCGAATAGGTGTGTCTCTTCATGGCTTTCAAATCTTTCCTAACAGATGTGTTTTTTCATGATTAAATGTATTCATTCATCAAGTGTACATTTATGAAAGGTTGCAATCATTCTTTCAAATACATGAAAGGTTATTTCATTCACCAAGAGGCATAAGTTGGTCTATAAATAGAACCACTTGTGCATGCAGAATGATGTCTGAAAATTGGCTAAACTTCTGCAAGCCAAATCACTTCCTTTCTTCCCTTAATGCGTAGAGAGAATTAAGGAAACTATTATTCTATAAAATGTCATTGACGATACGCTTGGTTTAGGGTGTGCAAACCAAACCAAGGTTCTCCATTGTATCCTGAAGGGGATTCGCCGGTTATACCTGTTGCATCCAATCTACGAGGAGAGATTGGTGGGGGCGAATCGAACCTAAAGCCTAGTGTGCTTACACGCCTTGGAGGGTGCGCATGTCACATGTTATTTTCTTCTTTGTTGCAGACCATACCCCATTTTCTAACAACATTGACACCAAACCATAGCCCCTAATCCATAAACTATAGTCTGTTGGTTGGCGATCAAGAAGAATTCTCCACACTAACAAAGACTTGGATGGAGGAATGACTTTGTTCCAAATCAATTTGCACCAAGGAATAGCTTGACCAACAGGCTTAAAGAACAAATAAGCATCCTTGAAACTCAATTCACCCGAAACTGTATTCTTCCATAACAGTTTATCATCACAAGCCACAAGAGGAATAACAGTATGCTGCAGTTTAGTTAAAAGACCAGGATATTGTAAAGCCAATGAGGAGGGAACAAACCAGCACCCATCTTTGATAAAATCCTGAACTTTTGCCTTAAGAAACTGATGCCTATTAGAAGGAATTTGCAGGGAATCGACCAAAATATCCAGCATCCAAAGATCAATCCGGAATCTGATTTTGTCACCTGTACCTAACTGCCAACACATGTTATCTTTAACTTCAGGGAAAAGCCTTTAAAGACCTAATGCCCAGTCCACCTTCCAAAACTGGATTACAAACCTTATGTCAAGCCACAGTGATCGATTTCCTATGATTAACATCTCCAGACCATATGAAGTTCCTAATCCATGAGTCCACAGTTTTAAGAAGATTAAGTGGCCAAGCATACACCATAAAATTGTATGTTAACATACTAAGAATTACAGATTTAACCAGTTGGACTCTACTAGTGATAATCCGCTGGCTTGTGATATTTTATCTACTATTTTAGAGCGGATTTCATCAATTAAATTTTGTTGAATGTTTGATTTAGCCCAAATTAGACTTTGTTTTCCTATTTTGGTTATTTTAGAGTCAATGTGTGCATTTAATTAGATTTTTATTAATTTTCTGATATTTTCTTATTCTTATTTTTAGGAGATGACAAAGAAGAAGGATTGAAATTAAATTGAAGATTGCCAAGTAAATTGCAAGGGCCCACATGATGGATTTGAATCCAAATCGATATGGATTTGGATTATTATGATTAAAAGATAATTCAATTGGCATTGAGATAAAAGATTGGTTCCAAATTAATCAATTTGGATTTGGATAATAATTGCCTATCACAACAATAAAGGATATGATAAGATTTGGCAATTAATTTGGAGATATTGATTTAGATATGAAGATTAAAATGCTCAGGACCAATTATGATGGAGCTTGCATGAAGATGGAGCTTGAAAAGTAAGGAAAATAAGCCAAACAGAGCCCATCACGGCCATGATCGAGTAGAGCTAAAAAGAAAGAAGGCTAAAGTCAGAACTGGTCACGGCCTGGCCGTGATGTCCATCACGGCCGTGACATGCCAACTGAACCAGACCCTCACAGGCAGAACTGATCACAGCCTAGCCGTAATGGTGGTCACGGCCGTGACAGACCAACCAGTGAAGCAACCACCAAGGCAGAACCCGTCACGACCGTGACGCGCAATATATGGATCTTTAGAAACTGATTTGATATGAAATTGTGATTGCTTGGGATTCAAGTTACCCTAGTCTATAAATAGAGCACTTAGGCTCGAAAATAGGGGATTTTGGAGACTTTTGGGCTGCTACTCTTAGGCAAAATTAGGATTTCTCTTCTTCTTCTTCTTCTCTTCTCTTAGGTTTTCATTTATGTTTGTTAATCAAGCTTGCCATCACCATGGCAATGCTTGAGTAGTCTTTTTGTTTCTCGGGATTGGGGCTATGCCCAAGATTTGTTTTATGTTATGAATTGATATTTTCCCTTTGTTAATTTCGATTTCGCTTTTGATTTGATTTCTATCGCATGAATTACTTGTAAATCTGGTGCGCACTTATTTGCATGTCAAAGATACTCTAAGGAGGAACCTAGCGGTGAACTTAGGTATTGGATCTATAGAAATCAGACTTAGGACTTAAATCACGAGAGTTAGAAGCGGTCTTTCGAGGGTTCACGAATTGTCACAAAACTTAAAGGGTTCAATCTAAATTCAACTACCACGAGAGTAGGGGCTGGTTTAATTGGGCACGGTTTTTGTAACCCGAGAGGGTGCATTAACTTATTTAGGATAAATTCGCCTTCAAAGAATTTTTGATAATTAACAAGGGGTAGTCAATTTAGTAACATGAACAATCTTGTTGGTAACCCAATTCCTGGAAATCTCTTTTTCATATTTAAAATCCCAAAAATGTTTTATTTTATTTTATTGTTTATTTTATTTTCTTTGAAATCTTTCCACATCTATTTCTCAGTCTAAATAGTTGTTTAATTTGTGAACTGACACTTGGTTTCCCAATCCCTGAGTTCGATACTCGGTTTCTCACCGTTTTATTATTACTTGCTTTGATCCGGTTCGCTTGTCGGAGCCCATCAAGTTTTTGGCGCCGTTGCCGGGGATTGGCAATACCAATATCATTAGTAACAAAGAAAACAACTACTTTAGACATTTTTTTATTTTGTATATATTTGATATTTTCTTTTGAGTTTTGTTTGTGTTAGGTGGATGCCACACATGGACCATTGTTTCTATCTAAACAGGGAATCTCAAATTGATTGGATCGTGTTTGATTGTATAGTTGATAAGCATGTGAAGATATACTCCAAGTAGGAATGGAGATCCTATTTGTCATCCTTACAACCACCACCAGACATTAAGCTGGATCCCGAGGTGCTGGAATCACTTTGGGATATAAATGCTCAACATTTGATCCAGAGCATAGAGCGTAGCAAGGAGGAATTTAGTGGCATGATTCAAAGGCATAAAATGCGTAAAAACCTTCTCAATTGGTAGCGGAGATGCTATTAACAACTTTCAAAAGTTAGAAGAACAAGCTAGTGAATTTTCTAAATTACTAGCAGAAAAGCAACATGGAATTCAAATTGAAGAGAATCTATTTGCTAGCATGGACGTGAATGAAGATGAAGTGGTGGTGGAAGATGATTCAAGAGGAGAGGATCATGAAGAGGAGTGCAAGGAGGAAATATCTCCTATTGTTCCTTTGCAAGGGACAAAAGAAATCATTCATGTAGAAAATACTTCAATCACCATTCCTATTGAGGAGCCTAGAAATCCTGAGTTAGATAAATATGTTGGTTTGCATGCATGTGTGGATGTTACAAAGTTGGTGCCTTCAATTTGTCTATCACATTACTTAGTAAAAATACCAACTTTGGAGTTCAAGTCATTGCCTGAGAATTGGGAGTTTTCATCAACAGCGGCAAAGGCTCTGAGATCACCTCAAGAAGTTATGGTTCTAGCACTTCATGGAGAAACTAATTACATAAAGGCCATTCTTGAAGTAGGTAACTTACCATTTGACCCAGGAGGAAGTGAGCTCATCATATCACTTAAAGAAGTCAATGGAATCTCATCACACTTGCTTCTTCCATCTCCACTCCACAAGCCATGGGATCCCGGTGGAAAGTCTTACATCTTGGGCATCTCTTGGTCTTTTTACCACAGGCTATGGGATCCGGGTGGAAGCATCTTTAATGAGTTTTTCTAAACCCTTCTCTTTTTAATTTTTTGCTTTTATTTACTTGAGTCATATGTGTGTGAGTCTTCTGTCGGTAAGCTTGAATGGATTTTATTAAATTTATCATAAATGGATTGCATGATAAATATTGATTTTTGATGACTTCCCCTAATGATTTGAAAATCTGAAAATTGATCCCCATGAAAAATTGAAAATTGAACTTTGAGAAATTTTATTGTGATTGCATAATTTATGATAAGTTTGGGGTGAAGGGATGCATACATTAGGGATTGTATCTCGGTCAAACAATTTGCGAAAAAAGTCCAGGTGAGGAATTTGAGCCTCCAACATTGTTTTTAAATTGTGTGAATCACTTTTAAGTTGCACTTTCCTGGATTTGCTTGAATCTCTTCATGGTTTGCATGGTTATATGTTTGCATCAAATGATTTAGGCAATTTTCTTTGAAATAGCTACTTGGCCTAAAAAGGACCATCCCTAATGCATGTTCCCTAGTTAGCCACATTGAGCCTAATAGCCTATTGTTTCTTGACGACCTTATGTTATAAGCCAAAAATCCAGAAAAACCATGTTAACCCAATCTTAGGATTTAGGAGAGCATGGATGCTTAGCAAGACAAGGGTTGAAGGAAACTAAGTTTGGGGTGGCTACAAGGGTTCGATATGTTATTTTGGGTTGAGAAAAAGAAAAAAATATAGGTTGAAGCCAAAGGCAAAAGGGAAAAAGAAAAAGAAGAAAAATAAAAAAATGCCAAAAAAGGGCAAAATAAAAGGGTGTCAAAGGAAATAGGTTGTAGCCACCCAAAGCGTCAAAAATAAAAATGGAAAAAGGAATTAGAGTGAAAATGAAAGTATAAAAAGTTTCATGCTCTCTTAGTTTCTAGGGACTTAAGCCTAGTACCTTTGAATATCCTACTGATAAAGGTACAATGTATGTTAGTTTGATAGTGTAATTAGGAAAGAATTCGTAAAAAAATCTTAGAAATCATAGGAAAAGTGACAGGAAATACATACTTTGATTTGAATAAAGTTTGGATTAGAGTTTTGATCCTTTTATATTAAAAATATACTCAAATATGTTGAAAGTATGCAGGAACAGTAGTCCAGCACTCAGCTCTGGAATTGGACGCTCAGCTTGGACAGAAACGGAAGAAAACTGTAGGATGCAGGGCAGGCACCAGCGCCCATGAAGCAGCAGCAGCAGCAGACAGAGAGCAGTGTTTGGGCGCCCATCGCAGGCCAGGGGCGCCCAGCGCTGGGGGATGAGCAGAGAACCTATAAATTCGTGTTTCTGCAGTTGAACGTGGACTTTTGGCTCATTTTTCTCTGATTCTAATCGGTGTTCTCTGAGAGAGTTCTGAAGTCTGGGTGTTCAAGAGCTTTTGGAAGAAAGAATTGAAGAATCCATGACTTCTCTACCTCAATTCTCATCTATTTCTTCTAGATTTCAGCTTGTAGTTATGAGTTTCTAAATTTCCTAGGTTAGGATAGGATGAATTCAATCAAATCTTGATGTAAGTTCATTCTAACTTCGATTTCAATTCAAATTCGTTCAAATTGAGTAATCTCTTCAATGTTTAATGCTTTTCCTGAATTGGCCATTCATGAAATTGATCTTATGTATGAATGCATAATTGGAAAATGTGTGTTCATGCTAGAACTGGAATAGATTACCACTGTGAGGTTGATTCTAGGAATAGAACTTCATTGCAGTGCATTTCCTATAAGTCTTGTGCTTACTGCTTGTAACAAAGGATTATCACCTAAGGAATTAGGGATAGATCTAAATCAGTGACTTGAATGTCAATTGAATGAATTCAATTGAATGTTAGGGTTCTATGGGCTACATTAAATGAAGATTGGGTGATTCTGATTCCTAACCATCTTAAATACTTGATTCTTCTTAATTGTTCATTGTTTCCATTTCATTGATTGTTTGATAAAAGAAAGTCTCATTCAATTACCTTTGTGACAACACTTGATTCACCATCTGAGTTACTTGTTGGAAAAATGAGCTTTATTCGTTCAAATATCGATTGCTTAGTTGCCGTTGTTACTTGAATCTCAATCCTCGTGGGATGATACTCTACTCTCATTCTTATTACTTGATACGATTTGGTGCACTTGCCAAATAATCATCACCTACCTTTAGCCAGACCACGTTACAACCTATGAAAGACCTTTTGATGATGCATGCATGTTTTCGTGAGAACTTTGTTTGAGATGAAAATCAAATTCATGGAAAGTGCTCTTGAAATGTGAAATTGAGTGAAAGTTGATAGCCTAGACAAATTGAGCGAATGAGTGAATTATTAAATGCCCTTGTGAGGAAGACAAATGTTTGAAATTGGTGATCTCCCTTTTGTGTGTAACTCGAACCCTTTGCTTAGATTAATAATTTCATGAATGATGGAATTCTCTTTGTTTGAAGTAAATGAATGTGGGGATTACTATAATGAAATAGGGGGAAACATTGATTGGAATTGTTTTGGTAAAATTGCATGAAGATTATGTGAAGTTTGATTGAGTCCATTGAGCTTGCCAAGTTTTGAGTCTTTTTGAGCTTTAGTTTGCTTGAGGACAAGCAAAGTTTAAGTTTGGGGTGTTTGATAATCCGCTGGCTTATGATATTTTATCTATTATTTTAGAGCGGATTTCATCAATTAAATTTTTTTGAATGCTTGATTTAGCCCAAATTAGACTTTGTTTTCCTATTTTGGTTATTTTAGAGTCAATGTGTGCATTTAATTAGATTTTTATTAATTTTCTGATATTTTCTTATTCTTATTTTTAGGAGATGACAAAGAAGAAGGATTGAAATTAAATTGAAGATTGCCAAGTAAATTGCAAGGGCCCACATGATGGATTTGAATTCAAATCGATTTGGATTTGGATTATTATGATTAAAAGATAATTCAATTGGCATTGAGATTAAAGATTAGATCCAAATTAATCAATTTGGATTTGGATAATAATCGCCTATCACAACAATAAAGGATATGATAAGATTTGGCAATTAATTTGGAGATATTGATTTGGATATGAAGATTAAAATGTTCAGGACCAATTATGATGGAGCTTGCATGAAGATGGAGCTTGAAAATTAAGGAAAATAAGTCAAACAGAGCCCATCACGGCCTAGCCGTGATGACCATCACGGCCATGATCGAGTAGAGCTAAAAAGAAAGAAGGCTAAAGTCAGAACTGGTCATGGCCTGGCCGTGATGTCCATCACGGCCGTGACATGCCAACTGAACCAGATCCTCACAGGCAGAACTGATCACGGCCTAGCCGTGATGGTGGTCATTGCCGTGACAGACCAACCAGTGAAGCAACCTCCAAGGAAGAACCCATCACGGTCGTGACGCGCAATATATGGATCTTTAGAAGCTGATTTGATCTGAAATTGTGATTACTTGGGATTCAAGTTACCCTAGTCTATAAATAGAGCACTTAGGCTCGAAAATAGGGGATTCTGGAGACTTTTGGGCTGCTACTCTTAGGCAAAATTAGGATTTCTCTTCTTCTTCTTCTTCTCTTCTCTTAGGTTTTCATTTATGTTTATGTTAATCAAGCTTGCCATCACCATGGCAATGCTTGAGTAGTCTTTTTGTTTCCAGGGATTGGGGCTATGCCCAAGATTTGTTTTATGTTATGAATTGATGTTTTCCCTTTGTTAATTTCGATTTCGCTTTCAATTTGATTTCTATCGCATGAATTAATTGTAAATCTGGTGTGCACTTATTTGCATGTCATTGATACTCTAAGGAGAAACCTAGCGGTGATCTTAGGTATTGGATCTATAGAAATCAGACTTAGGACTTAAATCACGAGAGTTAGAAGCGGTCCTTCGAGGGTTCACGAATTGTCACAAAACTTAAAGGGTTCAATCTAAATTCAACTACCACGAGAGTAGGGGTTGGTTTAATTGGGCACGGTTTTTGTAACCCGAGAGGGAGCGTTAACTTATTTAGGATAAGTTCGCCTTCAAAGCAATTTTGATAATTAACAAGGGGTAGTCAATTTAGTAACATGAACAATCTTGTTGGTAACCCAATTTCTGGAAATCTCTTTTTCATATTTAAAATCCCAAAAATATTTGATTTTATTTTATTGTTTCTTTTATTTTCTTTGAAATCTTTCCACATCTATTTCTCAGTCTAAATAGTTGTTTAATTTGTGAAGTGACACTTGGTTTCCCAATCCCTGAGTTCGATACTCGGTTTCTCACAATTTTATTATTACTTGCTTCGATCCGGTTCGCTTGCCGGAGCCCATCAACCATCTATAGACAATAGAGATGCCTTCCAAGATGAGAGTTTTGACTTGATTTTGTTAGCAATTGGCAGCAGATGCATCCTTTTAGGCTTCCCTACAAAAATGGGAATTCCAAGGTATGTGAAAGGAAGCTGCCCAATGGAAAAACCCAGCAAATCAACTATTGAAGCTTTCCTCCTAGCAGAAATCACACATGCATAGAAGGTTGATTTAGCTGGAATGATAACTTGACTTGAAATGGCACCATATTTGTTGAACGGAGATGTGAGAGCTTGAAGGTTTCTCTTTGTTTCCCTGCAGAAAATCATAACATCATCCGCATAAAGGACATGATGGAACTTGCATTCCTCTAGGTCTAGTCATCAAACTCGAAGAGCCATCATTTACCAGCTTAGTTATCCCTCTACTTAGAACTTCTTCTACTAGGTAAAACAGTAAGGGAGACAGTGGATCACCTGTCTAACACCCCTCTTACAACCAAAATATCCTGAAGGTTTACCATTAATAGCAATGGACAATTTAGCTGAATGCAGGATAACATTGATCCAGTTACAGAATTTCTGATTAAAACCAAAGGCTTGCAAAACTTTGATTAGGAAACTCCAATCAATTGTGTCAAAAGCTTTCCTAATGTCAATTTTCATTGCTAAATTACCACCAAAAGACCTCTTTCCAAGTAGATTAATGACCTCAGAAGTCAAACAAACACAATCTGAGATTTTTCTTCCATGAATAAAGCCTCTTTGATGAGAAGAAATGATTCTAGGAGCAATAGTAGATAATCTATTAGCCAACACAATAGGCCTAAACTGCTCAATTTTATAAGCACCATTCACTTTTGGAATTAACACAACAAAGTTGGCATTGAAGATTGGTAACAACCGACCACTAGTAAAAAACTGTAAAACAACTTTCATGACATCATTGGCTATTACCTCCTAATAGGTTTGATAGAAAAAATCCCCAAACCCATCAGGTCCAGGAGCTCCATCAGAGTTCATTGAAAAAGCAACATGCTTGACTTCATCTAAGGAAGGAGAGCTAGTCAACAAACCATTTTCAGCTTCAGTTACCAAATTTGGGATGACTTCACTTATCAAGCCATTTTCTGAACAGGCATTATCATTACTAAAGATGTTCTCAAAGTAACTAACCACGTGATTCTCAATCTTAGCTGTATCTTTTTTTCGGGATCCCATCACTTAAGAACTCCATAGTTAAGCGTGCTTGACTTGGAGAAATTCTGGGATGGGTGACCTCCTGGGAAGTTTTCCTAGGAAGCATGTGAGTGAGGACAAAGCACGTTGAAAAGACCCGTGTTGGTTTGTGGGGACAGTCGTCAATCCATAAAGCAGTCGGGGATGTTATAAATGGTATCAGAGCGGCACCTCTCCCAGTACGGTATGGTTCGGGGACGAACCAAGCGGAACCTGGTGGGCATGTAACACCCGGGTGCCGACGAGGGCGGGGAGTGGTCGCCGGTGCAAGAAGGCACGGACAAGGAGCAGCTCCTGGCAGGCTTCTAGGCGAAGGGACACATGAATGAACCGATTACACACCCGAATGAGAGGGATCCTGAGACTGTGTAGGTATGAGACTATACAGTTGAGGAAGGCTTATATGAATTGAATGGTACTACCTATACTAACAAGATGCATCTTCTTTTCGGGATCCCATCACTTAAGAACTCCATAGTTAAGCGTGCTTGACTTGGAGAAATTCTGGGATGGGTGACCTCCTGGGAAGTTTTCCCAAGAAATCCTAAAGCAGCCGGGGATGTTATAACCTCTCCTACCATTAGACCATGTATATTGAGCACCTCTGGTCATGACATGAACCAACTCATTAGAATAAGTCCAGGACTGAAAATCCTCACAAGCTATCTTCAAAGGAGCTCCTTTACCCCTATACTTATGAGAACCAAGCACTACATTCCAATCCCCTACAAAAAACCAAGGGATTTGATTCCACTGCTGCACAACATTCAACTCCTGCCATAAGGCTCTTCTTTTCAAATAGCAGGTAGAAGCATAAATTGCAGATAAGCCAATAAGCTGACCATTCACCATAATTGAAAAAGAGATATGTTGATCCGAGTTAGCTAAAACAATCGGATCCAAATAGTCAGCACAAGCACACCATAAGTTAGACTTTAATGAGCCTCTTTCATTAATAGCAAATACTTTCATTTTAAGATGTCTCGAAAAGGTTGCTGGAAAATTACTTAAGAGCATCCAAGGTTCAGAAATAAATACAAAATCAGGCTTATGAAGTTCACAAAGCTTTTTAAAAGCTAACCTGGAAGAGGGGTTAGCAACACCTCTAATATTCCAATATAGGCACTTCATAAGGCATGATTTGCAATACCTGCCCTTGAACGGGTGTTGTGGGTCACATTTTTTGTTGCTTTCCTCTTCTGTCTTAACTTTGTCTTTTGAGACTTAGATAGTAAAGAGGTTTGAATAATGGTTTTTGTTATCTTATTCATGAAACCGCAGCTATGAATATATAGCTGAAACTGATACAAGAAAATAGGATCAAATCACCAAGCTAGGAACAATGAGCTGATGCAATCCTAGATTTGAATTTAAATACAGTAAATTAAAAGGGATAGATACAACAGATGTTACAACAAGAAAATCAAAACTGAGTCAAATGTAATTCAAACTGAGATCATCCAATACGCCCCCTCAAGAAAAAGTTACCATCTGAAACTTTTATCTTGGCTCGAAGGTCCTGAAACCTAGCAGTTGGCAGAGGCTTTGTCAGGATATCAGCAAGTTGGTCCTTGGTTGAGACATGAGAAACTTGAAGCTTGCCTGCCTGAACTTGTTCTCTGACAAAATAATAATCAAGTGAAATGTGCTTCATTCGTGAGTGGAGAACCGGATTGGCACATAGGTAAGTGACTCCAACATTGTCACAAAGAATGCGAGGTGAATGATGTAAAGGGACCGCAAGTTCTGTAAGGAGATTTGTTAACCACATGATCTCAGCCGTGACAGTAGCAACCACCCTGTATTTTGCCTCGGTGGAGGATCTGGCCACCGTACGTTGTTTCCTTGAAAGCCAAGAGATGGGGTTGCCTCCAAAGAGGATGATATAGGCAGATGTGGAAGTTCTGTCATCAAAGTTGCCACCCCAGTCGGCATCTGTAAAGGCCAGCAGATTGAGAGTGGAGGAATGATGAAGCATGACACCAAAATTAATGGTATGTTTTAAGTAGCGAAGCAGGCGCTTGAGGTGTTGTAGATGGAGAGTAGTGGGCTTGTGCATAAATTGAGAAAGCTTATTGATAGTGAATGAAAGATCAGGGCGTGTAAGGTTGAGATATTGAAGAGCACCAAGTATTTGCCGATATGTGGTGGAGTTTGTGGAAGCAGAACCATCATGAAGTTTAAGAGCAGTTGTCGTGGAGAGAGGTGTGAGTGCTAGTTTCGCCCCCTTCATTTCAAATTTCTCAAGGATCTCACGCACAAACTTGTGTTGAGACAAGAAGAGACCAGAGGTAGTAGGAATTAGTTCAACACCAAGAAAATAGTGAGGAGTACCCATGTTTTTGAGAGCAAACCTTTGGGATAGAGCTTCAATGAAAGCATGAAGAAAGGCATTGTTGTTTCCTGTGAGTAAGAGGTCATCTACATAGACTAAGAAATAAGCCTTGACTGTGGCAGTAGCAAAAATGAATAATGATGGATCACTCTTGCTTGTGGTGAAGCCATAGGAGGTGATGAAGCTCCTTAAAGCATCATGCCAGGCTCTGGGAGCTTGATGAAGACCATAGATGGCTTTGTGCAGTTTACAAACATAATCAGGATGATTAGGATCTTTAAGACCTGGGGGTTGAGCCATGAATACCTGTTCAGAAAGAGTCCCTTTCAAGAACGCATTATTAACATCCAGTTGATGCATCTGCCAGTGGTGGTGCAAGGCCAATGTAAGGATGGCTTTAATAGTTTGAGGGCGCACAACAGGAGCAAATGTTTCTTTGAAATCTATTCCAAGACATTGAGTAAAACCCTTGGCCACAAGACGAGCCTTGTAACGATCTATGGAGCCATCCGGATGTCGTTTAATTCGAAAGAGCCATTTGCAACCCACTATGTTGTGGTTTTTGGGTGGTGGGACAAGTGATCATGTGCCATTGCGAATGAGGGCATCAAATTCTTCAGATATAGCTTTCCTCCAATGAACATGTTGCATAGCCTCACGAACTGTGGAAGGCTCCAAATTCTCTGGTAAAGGATGTTTGGATGCTGCAAATACTCTTTTGGGTTTATGGATATTGTTTTTGGATCTTGTGATCATGGGATGACCCTGCTGTGGAACTGATTGCTCACTTGGAAGTGAAGACTGCACTAAATCGTTAGTGATAGAAGAGGAAATAATAGATGGAAGAGGGACAGATGATGTATTACCTGATGAAGGAGCTGAATCCAATGGCGCCTCTAGGCAAGAAGGAGGGGATTGTGAAGTAGCCTCGGGTGGTTGAGTTGATTGAGGGAGTGGTATAGGTATAAGTTGGTGCAAAGGTAAGAGATTGGTGGTTGGATTCGGATCAGGTGCAGAAAAGTGTTTAATGAGGGTTGGATATGGAAAAATGTTATCTTGAAATGCAACATGTCTAGAAGTGTATAGGCGGTTGGTAGTAGGATTAATGCAGTGATAGGCATATTGGGACGGAGAGTAGCCAACAAAGATACAAGGTTTTGACCTTGGTTGAAGTTTGTTGGAGGTGTATGGTCGTAGCCAGGGAAAACAAAGGCAACCAAAGGAGTGCAAGTGAAGAGGGTTAGAGGTGTTGTTATGAAGGACTTCAAATGGTGATTGCATGTTGAGAATTGGTGTTGGGAGGCGATTTATCAGGTAAGTGGTTGTGGTGAAGGCATAGGACCAATATGAGGATGGTAAGTGTGCATGATGTCGTAGGGCTCTACCGGTCTCAACTATATGTCTATGGCGACGCTTAGCGGTGGCATTTAGTTCAGGAGTATGCGGTGGTGTAGTGAAATGAGAAATTCCATGTTGAGTTAAATAATTTTTGAGTTTAATGAATTCCCCCCCATTATCAGAGTATAGAGAGACAACGGAAGTATTGAAGAATTTTTCAACCAAGTTTTTGAATTGAGGAAATATTATTGAAACATCCGATTTATTTTTCAATGGATACAACCAAACATATTTATAAAAATGATCAACAAGAACGAGATAATAGAGAAAACCATCTAAGGACCTAAAAGGAGCGGGCCCCCAAACATCAGTACAGATAATTGCAAGAGGCTTCTTGGAAGAAATACTGGAATTAGCAAAAGGCAGCTTGTGACTCTTGACACTACTACACGTGATGCATGGAACAGATTTGCTCAACTTTATTTTGTGAAGAGAGATCAGATGCCTGAAGATACGTTCAGAAGGATGACCAAGAATATGATGCCATGGAGGGTGTGATGAGGAGGTGGTGACAAAGGCTTTTGGTTGGATGGATGATGATGGGAGGTGGTAGAGACCATTGTTATGCAATCCTTTGACTAGAGGCACCCTTGTCTTCAGATCCTTCACCAAAAAATGGTCAGAAAAGAATTCAACAGAGATAGAGTTAGTATTTCAAAGAGATGAGACAGATAATAGGTTCTTCGAAATATTGGGAACATGTAAGACTTTGGGTAATGTAAGTGGGTGATGAGTAGTGTGAAGAAGAGTTTTACTAGTATGGGCTATAGGAAGAGAGTTACTGGTGTGTCGTGCGAACGCACGTGAGATCCGGCAAGTGTACCGGATTGTCGCCAAGTAATAAAAGATATCGATCCCACAGAGACTGTGATCTCGAATCACAACTAATTTTCAATTTGGTAAATCTGGACTGTATAAAAAAGATTTGATATTTTGAAAAGGTTGTGAATTTGAATTAAGAGATAAATAAAACATAAAACAAATCTATTTGTGGTTTTTGGATCTAAATGGATTCCTAGGGATTTGGGTTACCTACGAGGCTGTTTATGTTACTAATCTGATTTACCCTTGTTAATTATCGAAATTGCCTTGAAGGCAAGTTTATCCTCTAATAGTTTAAGCTCCCTCTCGGGTTACAAAAACCGTGCCCTATTGAACCAACCCCTACTCTTGTGGTAGTCGAATTCAGATTGGACCCCTTGCGTTTTGTGACAACTCGTTGATCCTCGAAGGACGGCTTCTAACTCTCATGATTTCAGTCCTAAGTCTGACTCTATAGATCCGACACCTAAGTTCACCGCTAGGTTCCTACTTAGAATGTCTATGACACGCAAACAAGTGACCACCGAATTTACGAGTGATTCAAACACTAGAAATCAGATCTAAAACAAAATCGAAATTAACAAAGATATTACATCAAATTAACAACATAAATCAGATCTCGGGCATGGCCCCAATCCCTAGAAACTAAGCTACTACTCAAGCCTTGTCATGGTGACGACAAGCTTGATTACAAATAACATGAAAACAGAAAATAAGAGAAGAAGAGGAAGGAGAAGAAAGAGATCCTAAATTGTAGCCCAAGTGTAGCCAAAAGTCAAAGTTCTCCTCTGCCTCTGCCTGGGTCCTTATTTATAGATTTGGGAAGTTTGAATCCCAATCTAACTCAAATTCTGATCCAATTCAGTTGCTTCAGGTCCAAGTAATGCGCGTCACGGCCGTGATGGCCATCACGGCCAAGCCGTGACGGCTTTTGCCTTGGGCACTTCTATAGATTTCAGATTCTCACGAGGCGAGTGGACTTTCGCGTCGCGAGACTTCAAGTTCTAGCCTGTAATAGGAATCACGGCTAGGCCGTGACAGATTCTGACTTGTGGGGGTGAAAGGTCACGGCCGTGATGGTCATCACGGCTAGGCCGTGATGGTCATCACGGCTAGGCCGTGACCAGTTATGACTTCAGTCTTTCTTCCTTTTCAGTTTTGCTCGATCATGGCCGTGATGTGCATCACGGCTAGGCCGTGATGGGCTCTGTTTGGCTCATTTTCTTCACTTTTCAAGCTCCTTCTTCATCCAAGCTCCATCATGGTCGATCCTGAGCATTTTACCCTTGATTTATGCAAAACAACACCACACAAACCGCCTTACCCGTTACAAGGGAAAATTAACAAAAATCAAATTAAATATGCCTAAACTACATGAAAATGCATGCAAAAATGATAAACAAAGATGAGGTGAAATCACACTCATCAAATCACCCCAAGCTTAAGATTTTGCTTGTCCTCAAGCAATCACTAAGGCCAGAAGATATAAATAATCAGAGCATGGATAGTGAATCAATAACCCGAGAAACTAATCCAAGTGACTGGCACATTCGAATAAATCCCCAAGAGATAATCGATTTCAAGTCCAATTAGAAGCATAGGTTCTTCATATTCATATTCTCACTGATTCAGGCACTCGTCTCACCTCACTCAAGTGTTCCAAGGTATATGACAATTCACTCAATTTCCTCAAAGGAAGGTATTCTACCATACGCTTGACTATTAACCAAATCTCTACTTTATTAATGAAAACACATAAGAATCAAGAGGTCTTTTACTTTGGTTGTAATGTGGCCATGGGATTAATTGTTAGGTGGGGAGATCAAGAAAAGGAAATTTCAAGAACGCTAAACAAATTACCAAACATTCCAAAGCATGACACCTTCTAAAATACCTTTTTGGGCTTTGATTCACTTTTCCACCTTTCTTTCTTTTTTTTATATTTTTATTTCTCACTTTCTTTTGTCATCCCCTTCTCCATTTTTTTTTGTGTTTATTTCATTTTATTTATTTGGAGACGGGGAGATTTTTAGCTCAAGAGAAATATTTTCTAACTTTCTCATCCCATACTTTTTCAAACTACCTTTTTACCCTTTTTGTAATACTTTAAAAGGTGCCATACCAAGCATTATTTATCAAAGTAATTAAAGGTACCAAGAAAAGTATTTTAATCTTTTCGGCTCAAAATTGGGCAACTAAGGGGTAGCATTTAATCAAACAAAGCTCAGAAGGCCAGAAAAATACCTAGTGCCTCAATCATTTTCAAATATGTTTTCAAAAATTTTTGAAGTTTCAAAACGGTTTCAAGTCAAGTTCTAGAGAATACGATCCAAGAGGAATTAAAACACTCTATCACAAGGAAAGGGGTAGATTTAGTGAGTACCCTTTTTGGCTCAAAATCTTACATTTAGTAGTTCAAAAATCAGCGAGAAATACAAATCTAGAGAACCACGTGCTAATTATCAACTATCAAATGATCAACCCAAGAATTTTTATTTTTAGCCTTGTCACAAGAATCTAAAAAAAATTGGGTTCAAAAATTCACTATCTCAATTTATTTGGCACCAAGTTCTTGCAATTGGATGCATATTCTAAGTGAGGGGCAATCTAAAGAATGTGATCATGCAAAACTATGCCTATATGAATGCAACATGAAAAATGCAAAAATTTACAAAGATACCCCTACCCCAAGCTTAAAAACTTACATTGTCCCCAATGTAAATAATCAAGTTGGAGAGAGGAGAAAAATGGAACAACTCACCGAGGTGGTAGCGGGTGTTGGCTCACATTCCAGTCAAAAACTTGTTGGAAACTGTATCACGACCGTGAGGCTCATCACGGGCGGGCCGTGATCAATTCTGGTCTTCAGGAGCTGGCCTGTCACGGCCATGACCTGCATCACGGCTAGGCCGTGATGCTCTCTGATCTTAGCATCCTACTCATCACGCCCGTGATGGATATCACGGCTGGGTCGTGATCCTTTCTGGTCTCCTTTATTAGCTCATCACGGCCGTGGCCACTGTCACGGCCTGGACGTGATGGCTTCTGACTTTATTAGTCCTTGCTCTTTTTGTTCTTCCTTCCTCTTTAACCTGAAAACACTAGACAAATCTATTAATTTATGATTTTTGCCTCTTGATCTTCTCAAATTATTCAAGAGCTAAATTCAAAAGCAAAAGGAAAAGGGAAAGAAAGCTTGGGTTGCCTCCCAAGAAGCGCTTGTTTACGGTCCTAAGCTTGACCATACTTCCTTCAATCAACCGGGGTCGGTTGGGCGTAGAAGTGCAGGAACACTTCTCTTCCATGGGAGTCCTTCAAAGAGTCGATTCTGCTCATATGGCCAATTACGCTTCCGCTTTGCTCTTTTCATTCGGACCTTCCTGGCCTTACTCCCTCCCGGCGGAAGTTTTGTTTCCACATGATCAGCAACTCCAACTCCATCACCATTTGGTGCATCATCAGCCATGCAAATCTTCGGAGTTGCTTCCATGTTGAGCTCTTCCTGTACCACTGGAGACGTGATATCGATCCTGCACACATGGCTCTCAAAAGGAGGGTTGTTATATGAGTTAGTCAAATGAAAATCTACCCTACCTTCCTCTACATTTAGAGAGAGTTTGCCATTCCTTACGTCTATTATTGCTCCAGAGGTGGCCAAGAATGGCCTTCCTAAAATAATGGGGAATTCAGAATTCTCTTTCATATCCAATAACAGGAAATCGGTGGGGATTAAGAATTTCCCTACCTTTACAGGAACGTTCTCTAGTATGCCTAGAGGAGTCCTCATTGGGCCATCCGCAAATTGTAAGGAGAATTTGAATGGACTCAACTCTTTGGTTCCCAACCTTTCCAAGATAGTGAGGGGCATCAAGCTTGCACTGGCCCCTAGGTCACACAAGGCTTGGTCTATTTGCACTTCTTCAATCGAGCAAGCGATAGAGAAACTACCTGGGTCTTTCAGCTTAGGAGGCATTTTAGTTTCTATATCTACTAGCTTTTTCTTGACCAACCTTTGTGGGAAAGGTATCGGGGGTTGTACGGTGGTGGAGGGACATACTTTGGTTCTGGCCCTTCATCTTCGCTCATGTCCTCCTCCGGTTCCACGTCCTTTTCAACCACCCCAAGCTTATCATCCCTCAAGTGTATGGCATTACAATGCTCAATGGGATTAGCTTCGGGTTGACCCGGCAACGTACCCTTAGGTCTAGTGTATGTGCTGGCTTGTTGGGCAATATGGGTTTCTAGCATCTTGTTATGGATTGCTAAGTTGTCTACCTTAGATGCTAGCTCTTTTATTGCCTCGTTTACTGCCCTGCCTTGCTGTCTAAACTCTTCATTTTGTTTTGTTTGGGTTTCAACAAAACTTTCCAATAAAGACTCGAGTTTAGACTTCTGTACCTGAGGATACCCCGGAGCGGGTTTCCTATTACCTTGGCCCTCTTGGAACTCGTGGTTCAGCGTGTTGCTGTTGTTACCGTAGGAGAGGTAAGGGTTGTTCTTCCTTTGGTTGTAGGGATTTGGGGGAGCATAATTGGGCAACTTCGGGTTTGTGTCGTAGAAGTTGTGACAAGCGTTCACTTGTTCCCCCGAAGCGCCGAATCCATGAGCAATACCTCGTGGGCACTCCATGATGTCATGTCCCTGCATTCCACAAATCTCACAAACAAGGTTAGTAGCACCTATTACACTCACATTAGCCCGTTCAAGCTTATCAAAACGTTTATTAAGTGAGTCTATTTTTGACATTATAAGATCAGTGCTATTAACTTCAAACTTACCCCCCGAAATCTTGTTCGGGTTATTACCTCTTGCTGAACCCCATTGGTGGTAGTTGGTGGCTACATTTTCAATGATGTTGAAGGCCTCAGTCAGAGGCCTATTCATAAAGGCTCCACCAGCTGCAGAATCAAGTGACACCTTCGAAGAGTAGTCCAATCCGTTGTAGAAGGTGTGCACTAGTAACCACCTCTCAAGTCCATGGTGTGGGCAAGACTCCAGCAGTCCCTTGTAACGATCCCAAGCTTCTGATAAGGATTCTCCGTCTTTTTGGAAGAAGTCGGTAATCTGGGTTCGTATGTAGGCCGTCTTGGATGGAGGGAAGAACTTCTCCAAGAACGCCTGCTCCAGTTGGTCCCAAGTAGACAAGGTGTTGGCGGGCAATTGCTTTAGCCAAGCCTTTGCCTTTCCAGTCAGAGATGAGGGGAATAACCTTAAGCGTATAGCATCGACCGGGGCACTATGAATCCTAATTGCATCGGTGAACTCCAAAAATGTTTCTACGTGATCAGTCGGGTCCTCCGAGGGCAATCCTCCGAATTGGTGCTGCCTAATCATGTTGATTAGCATAGGCGGTATAGTGTAGTTCTCCGCCTCAATCTCTGGCCTAGCAATCCTAGTTCCCAAACCCCTAGCATTTGGGGTTGCGTAGTCCTTCAATGGTTTCATATCCGGTTGATTCGCCATGAGTGGAATGGGACTCAACCTTTCTCTCTCTCTTTGTAGTCTCCTACGTCTGTGAAAGGTCCTATCGATTTCGGGGTCAATCTCAGTTCCAAGACTTAGGGATCTTTGCATAAAATAGAAAAACACAGAGATAGATACTAAAACGAAGAAGAATATTTTTTTTAAAATACGAAAATTAAAGAAAAAGTCCAGAAAAATCAATTTAAAAATTAAATTGAGATTTGAGAAAGCACAATCCCCGGCAACGGAGCCAAAAACTTGGTGTGTCGTGCGAACGCACGTGCGATCCGGCAAGTGTACCGGATTGTCGCCAAGTAATAAAAGATATCGATCCCACAGAGACTGTGATCTCGAATCACAACTAATTTTCAATTTGGTAAATCAGGACTGTATAAAAAAGATTTGAAAAAAAAAAAGATTTGATATTTTGAAAAGGTTTTGAATTTGAATTAAGAGATAAATAAAACATAAAACAAATCTATTTGTGGTTTTTGGATCTAAATGGATTCCTAGGGATTTGGGTTACCTACGAGGATGTTTATGTTACTAATTTGATTTACCCTTGTTAATTATCGAAATTGCCTTGAAGGCGAGTTTATCCTCTAATAGTTTAAGCTCCCTCTCGGGTTACAAAAACCGTGCCCTATTGAACCAACCCCTACTCTTGTGGTAGTCGAATTCAGATTGGACCCCTTGCGTTTTGTGACAACTCGTTGATCCTCGAAGGACGGCTTCTAACTCTCATGATTTCAGTCCTAAGTCTGACTCTATAGATCCGACACCTAAGTTCACCGCTAGGTTCCTCCTTAGAATGTCTATGACACGCAAACAAGTGGCCACCGAATTTACGAGTGATTCAAACACTAGAAATCAGATCTAAAACAAAATCGAAATTAACAAAGATATTACATCAAATTAACAACATAAATCAGATCTCGGGCATGGCCCCAATCCCTAGAAACTAAGCTACTACTCAAGCCTTGTCATGGTGACGACAAGCTTGATTACAAATAACATGAAAACATAAAATAAGAGAAGAAGAGGAAGGAGAAGAAAGAGATCCTAAATTGTAGCCCAAGTGTAGCCAAAAGTCAAAGTTATCCTCTGCCTCTGCCTGGGTCCTTATTTATAGATTTGGGAAGTTTGAATCCCAATCTAACTCAAATTCTGATCCAATTCAGTTGCTTCAGGTCCAAGTAATGCGCGTCACGACCGTGATGGCCATCACGGCCAGGCCGTGACGGCTTTTGCCTTGGGCACTTCTATAGATTTCAGATTCTCGCGAGGCGAGTGGACTTTCACGTCGCGAGACTTCAAGTTCTAGCCTGTAATAGGAATCACGGCTAGGCCGTGACAGATTCTGACTTGTGGGGGTGAAAGGTCACGACCGTGATGGTCATCACGGCTAGGCCGTGACCAGTTATGACTTCAGTCTTTCTTCCTTTTCAGTTTTGATCAATCATGGCCGTGATGGGCATCACGGCCAGGCCGTGGTGGGCTCTGTTTGGCTCATTTTCTTCATTTTTCAAGCTCCTTCTTCATCCGAGCTCCATCATGGTCGATCCTGAGCATTTTACCCTTGATTTCTGCAAAACAACACCACATAAACCGTCTTACCCGTTCCAAGGGAAAATTAACAAAAATCAAATTAAATATGCCTAAACTACATGAAAATGTATGCAAAAATGATAAACAAAGATGAGGTGAAATCACACTCATCAGTTACCATCTCCCACAAAGAGTTGATCAGTTCCATGATAGGGATTGGTGAGATGCAACTTGTCAAGATCACTAGTGATATGATGAGTTGCACCAGAATCCATAATCCAATTTGATTGGGCTGGTTGAGGCATTGCTTGTGCATGATGAGCAGCATGTTCAGGAGTCTTCTTGGGATAACCAACAATTCTGTAACAGACCTTGGCTGTGTGACCAGGTTTGTCACAATATTGGCAAGTGATTCTCCCGGAAGAATGAGGAGAAGAAGACCTGGTAGAGGATGAGGAATTCGGAGGGTTCCAGTTATTGGAAGAGGGGGACTTTTTGTGATAGTAATGTTTACCTTTGTGAGCAGCATGAGCAAATGGTATAGAAGCATCAGTGGTAGTGTCAGTCCTTTTGAGATAAGTTTCATTATCACAAAGAAGATCATGTAGTTCTTCAAAAGCAATCGGAGTGTCACGGGCACGTAGAGCTGCTGTCACGCCATGATACTCAGCTCCGAGGCCATTGAGAGTATGGATGACAATGTCCACATCATCCAAAGGAGAGTTGATAATAGCTAATTCATCAGCCATAGTTTTTATAGCATGAAGATATTCAGTCATAGGGCGAGGACCTTTGTCAAAATGAGAGATTCTCTCCTTCAGGTGCATGATGCGTGCTCGAGTTCTGCTAGCATACAATTTCTCTAAGATGTCCCATGCCTGCTTAGAGTTACTGACATTGCCAAGCATGGTGATAACACTCTGATCAACCGAGGATATGATAGCATGAAGGATCATTTGATCCTGACGTTTCCAGAATTTGAAGTCAGCATGAGTGGGAGCTAGGCAGCGAGTTGTGCCATCAACATAGCCAATGAGGTCATAACCGACTAGGAGAGCATTGAGTTGCACCTTCCATGCAGGGTAATTTGTTCCATCAAGTTTGATAGATGAATGATTGTTGAGAACAACAACAGATTGTGAGTTGTTGACAGGGATGTGATTTTGGAATTGATTAGAGGAAGCCATGGCTGAAAAAAAAAGATTGGATCGGAATAGCTATGAAGCAAAAGCTCTTGATACCATAAAGAGGTTTGAATAATGGTTTTTGTTATCTTATTCATGAAACCGCAGCTATGAATATATAGCTGAAACTGATACAAGAAAATAGGATCAGATCCTACAAGCTAGGAACAATGAGCTGATGCAATCTTAGATTTGAATTTAAATACAGCAAATTAAAAAGGATAGATACAACAAATGTTACAACAAGAAAATCAAAACTGAGTCAAATGTAATTCAAACTGAGATCATCCAATAGATAGAACAGTTTCAAAACTGTCGTCTTCCACATTTACTTCGAACAAATTTCCTTGTCCAAAAGACTTAGAAGCACTTAATTCCTCTTCCACAATGTCAGACCATTGCTTGCTTAGAACATTAGTATCATTCCTCACTGCAGCAGAAGTTTCTTCCATGTTGAGGGCCAAATGAGCAGAACTTCCACCTGCAATAATGTTCTGTTTTGTATGGACTGCCAAAACTGGACTATCCTGCACAACAGCAGGAATAGCCTGTGCATTAACAGGATTACTTCCATTCACCAACTGAGTTTCTGGCACAGTTTCTTCATCACCATTAATTTCAACATCAGTTGTAGAATCATAATCCAAATCCTTCTCATCAGAAGGTTTACCCTTATCACTATCCGGACCTGTATTATCCTGCGGATGAACAAATCCCAAAAGTGGGTTAGGATCAATGGATATGGTGTCATTCTCAACAGCATTAGCATGAGCATCTAAGTTTTGATTAGATGCCTCCTTATCTTCCACATTAACAACTGTCTTCTCCAAATTATCAGCATTTATTATTATCTTGAGTATGAGTTGATGGACCTGATTGACTCGGGAGGAATAAAATGATATTCATATTTTGGAAGGAAATAATGCCAGTTGATTTAATTAATGCTACAAAAATATGAGAATTTAGCTCTCAAGTCTCAACAGATTATGGTAGCCACGGGATCCCTAAGTGGGACTCGAAGGGTATGAAATCTACCCCTTTGCCCCTTCCTTTCCAAAAAGAGAAAAAGAAGAAAATGTTCTTTATTTCTTTTTTCACAACAAAGGTTCTTCTTTTTCTTTTTTTATAAACAAAATTTAGGATTAGGGAACAGTCCAAGGTAGGAGTTAAGGTTCTTCTATATCTATATGGTTATCCAAACACGATCGAGAGGAAAGGAATATTATTTAAGATCCATATATACTCTTGATAAAAGTAGCATATGCAAGATTACTTGTCCTACATATTACAAAATTACAGTTGTAGTTATTTTCTAAAATTCAAGACACTAAGATGCAATCCAGCTGTATTTCTATTTTAATCTGTTTGGTCAGAATGGAAGAATGCGATCATTTCGGTTTTTTTTTTCTTTTTTGTGGATTATATAGCAAAAAAATCCTAACGCGCAGATACCTTTTTGAAGAATAAGAAGTAATTGACGGTATAATAAAAAACTTTTAAATGGTTGCATGCTTAAGTGGGAGAAAAAGAAAAAGAAAGAGGAAATTGCAAGAATCTGTTATCTGTTGACCATTTTGCCGGTTAAAGTTGTTTTGTGTATATTTTAATAGAAGTATGATGTACTATAGATCGGCAGGAGGGGCTGATTTAATTTGGAGGTTTTGATTTTAGTTAACCATTCAACCTTTTAGCTAGTCAGTTGTTTTTTGGTAGTGTTTGGTTGAATAGCTAGCTTCTTCTCATCTCCCCCTTCTCCCTTTCTCCTTGTTCTCTTCTCTTATTGTATATGAGTTGAGTAACTCTTGTACTCATTAAATTCTTATATATACATATTTGTTTATTAAAAAAAAAAAACCTATAGATCGGCAGGATCACATACTATAAGAAAATACCACTCATTTGGTAAGAACTGGTGTTGACGTTGGTTTTTGGTTGGTATCCAAAATCCTTGTCACAAATAATTTAAGATCAGACGAGTGTAGGAACGGACGAGTTATGCGGTAATCTCGTAAGGATGAGTATATTGCATGTCTGCTCAAACAAGAATGACTTCTTACTTTGAGTTTTACAGAAATACAAGGATTTAACGGGAAAAAACGTGATTTGCAGTTAAATTAGAAGAAAGTAAAGAACGTAAAATTTAAAGGAAAGCAATAAACAACGAGGAATTTAAAGGAAAGCATGTAAGTTGCAGGAAATAAATTGAAAGCTTGTAAATGACAAGTAAAGATAAATGACAGTAAATTAAAGGAAAGAAGCAAGTTATTGAAAAGTATTTAAATGATTGAAGAGTAAAAGAAAGCGTTTAAAGTGCAGGAAATTAAAAGAAAACAAGTAAAAGGCGTGAAAAATAAATGGGGAGGAATAAAGAACTGAATAAAGAACTTAAATGAAGAACATGAAAGGAAATGCTGAAGGTAAAGATGAACATGTAAAATTAAATGAGCAGTACTGTATTATAAATTGAACTGGAAATGAAAAGGGATGGAGGAAATACTTGAGTCCAATCCTTTAATCTGCTGTGTGATCGAGATATGTAGGATATCGCTTCAAGTACAACCTCCTCCATTACATCGGGATTAACAGTATTTATAAGCATACAAAATAACTGCCTAAAGAAACTTCCTATCTTAAAAATTGACACTTGTATGGCAGTTTTGCTATGTTTCAGATTCAAACTATTTGACAAGTAAACTTCTCTAACTGCTCATTCCTTCGAATGGCTTTATGCCCACTTGCTTGTCGTCCACAGTTTGGTTATTTGACAACTTATCTTGCTGATGCTGTCAACCTTGGAAACTCAGCCATTTCTATACTTTGTTCGTCTGACAATTCTTATTACCAACTTTGTCGAAAGTTGGGTTGTTACTTCTATTTCTCCGCCAGTCAGCTGGATATATTCGTCGGGAATTTGACTGATGACAAATGTGTTTTCCTTTCTTGATGGCTTTATCTGTCCGACATACTAATTTCTGTCAACTTTTCAATCTGTCAATTTTGCTGAATTCGACTCTTCATGGTGGTTATCTGACGACTCTTCAATTTTTTCCGTCATCCTGTCGGATCCATTTCCATCAAGAATTTTAAATTCCTATTAACAGATGCCCCCCAAATTTTGCTTTTCGACGGTTTTGCCCGTAAGAATAGCAAAATTTGATTTTTCAAATCCCCAACGATCGTCTTAATCTCGGGTTCTTATCCGTTAATTAAACCTTGCTTCTTATTTCATCCCTACTTAATAGGGACAATCATGACGCCACAGGTTTCTTGGAACTCGAACCGAAGGTTTTTAATTCTCCTTTAAATGTCAATCACATCAGAATTGACTTTCTTCTTCTTATCCTTCCTTCTTCACTAGTAAACCTTTTCTAACGAAAGACCTTTTCTTCTTCCCTCGCAAAATCCTTTCTTAAAAGGAATCCTTTCTCTATCTTTTATTCCATTTACCATGGCCACATCTTCTAAGGTGCCGACTTCAGTACCTCATGCTACAGTCGTGCCTCCTAGGGCAGTGGTTCAAGACCCACTTTTGGAGAAATCCGAGTTATGGCAAGAATCCAAGGTAATTTACCCTATTCTTGATCCTTCTATTGCTTTAAATCCTCCTGCTGCATTTTTGGGTCCTTTTGTGGCCAACAACGAAATTTCTGAGGGTTTACGCAATTCCTTTCCTTCCGCTAGCGTAAATGAAGCTATTTTATCTTCTTTTACTCCTATTCCCATTCATATGTTCAAGAAGAGTAATAGGATTTTCAGAATGCCCCCTGCCACTCGGTTCGATGCCTACATTAGTTGGCTTGACCGAGTTCAAACTAAAAAACGCAGTGTATGGGAAGAAGCTGGAATCTTTGAATTCATTCAACTTTCTCGTCATGTTAAACTGGTAGACTTTTCTTTAATAGGAGCATCAGTTTTCTTTTGGAACAAAACAACAAATAATTTTCATTTTCCTTATGGAATGATGGGTCCGACTTTGTTCGACATGTCGGCTATTACTGGCCTTCGTCCAGATGGCCCCACCATGCATACTGAGGTAGAAATTGAAAATCAAATTGATGTTTATGTGCCGAAGTGTTCTTTTTCCAAATACATAGCAGATTTTAGAGGAGAAGCTCATGATCCTGTGACGGATACTGAGCATGTAGCCTTCTTGTTTCTTTGGCTATGTGCTTATGTTTTTTGTAGTAAATCTGCTTCTTTGGTCGCTTCATATGTTCCTTTAGCCAATCTTTTGTCATCTGGTAAGAGAGTAGCATTAGGACAATGTGTCTTAGCCAATCTTTATGATAGCATGAGCATGCTAGTTGACACCGTCAAATCTAAAAAGAAAACCAATATAGGAGGGCCCCTTTGGCTTCTCCAATTATGGTTAAATGCAGTTTTGGAGCGTCAATTTTCATATAAAGCTCCTGCAGATTTGACAATCGACACATATGGCTCCTATCTCTGTTATGTGTCTGCCGAGTCTTTGACGAGAGATGAGACTGCGAACTTCAAGTTTTATTTTAAAATTCTTCATTCGCTTTCATCTTCATCCCCAAAGATCAACTTTTCTCCCTTTTCCGACCGAAAATACGGTCCAAAATGGTTTACACAACTGAGCACCACCATCTCCAAATCCAACAAATCCATTTGGACCAAATTTCTTTGTCAGAAAATTCTTTTTGTTGATGGCCCTAGCTTTAAAACTCAGAGAGCCTATCTCCACTTGCCCAACACCGTTGCTTGTCAGCTTGGCTTCTGCCAAGCTATCCCTGCTCCCTATTCGTCAGATCTCGACGAGAATTTCATTGGTATCAAAGTCCCAACGTATGAGCATATTGTCGCCATTAGTGATGAAGACAAAGTTCGTGGGACTTTCTTACAACCCGTTTCATTTTCGGTCTTCCACGGAGTCACTCAAAGCTTCCTTGACTGGTGGGATGAATACTACTCCAGCCATCGTCTGAATTTACAGACTTGCTTGAGTTGTATTGAAGACACTGCGGGTAACACTGATGATTCTCTCGTGCAGGAACAGGATCCAGCAACCAAAACTCGAGGTGAACTTCAGAAAGAAATTCAAGCCTTTGAGAAATTTTATAAAATTAAGTGGAATCCCAAGTTACCATTTGATATGGTTCGTCATGTCAATAGTGTTTTTAATTTGAAGCCAAAAGGAAGCATAATAATAAGGAATCTGAGAGGCTTGCCATGTATAGGAATATTCCCAATATGACCAGGGAATATTTTGACAGTTTGAAAGCTCCTTTTCCTAAGCCAGTGCCTATTCCTTGTGCCCCTTTTGGTTTAGCTGATTCACACCCAGGAAAACCGTCGAAAGGAGGTAACTTTTTCTTTTTGGACAACGTGAGTGCTTACGTTGACCCTTTTGAAAAACCAAATCCAGTTACCTTCGCTCGTCGGTTTCTTCAACCTGATGACGACTTTGAATTCCATTCGAGAATTCTAACTTGTAACTCAGGTATTCATTTGTCAAATCACTTATTTCTCTTTTCTTTTCGTCTGACAGTCAACTTATTTACATTGCTATTGACAGCTATTCCTCTTGACAAACCCTTCCCTGGCAAGTCTAAGTCCGACGTACTGTCGGGAGAAGCTTCTGAAGATGATAATGAACCCGTTATCCCCTTGGTCAAGAAGAGCTCTCGGTCAGCCAAAGCTTCTGTTTCTGATCCTCGGTCAAAAGGATCCATAAAAAGAAAAGAGAAAATGGCTCCTTCTAGTCCTCTCTCCAAGAAATCAAAATCTGTCAAAGGTCTTGCAATTGTGACAGCACTTGATGCCGTCAAAGTCTCCACTGGCTCTAAAACTCAGGAGGTTATGACTAGTTCCTCCAACACTTCGACCTCCAACCAATCCGAGGTAACAATTTTACGTTAGTCTGTCAAGTTACATCCTTTTGCTCACATGCTTGCTATTCTTGACAGAAAAACAAAACCGCCGAGACCATTCTGGTTTCTGAGAAGGCTATTGTTGATGTTGACTTGATGTCTTCAGATTCTAATTTGGTATTTCCACTGATCTTGTCATTTTTTGTATACTTGTATAAATTCTCATTTATTTCTCATGTCGGGAAAAGTCTCCCCAGTTTGATGATTCAATGACCATTCAGGAGATCATCACGACTGTCGAGCCTATAAATGTATATGATTCGGAACTACATACTGACCAAACTTTAGGAGGTATCTCTGTTAGTACTAAGAGTTTGACAATTGAATTGCAGGTTCCTGACTCTCATCAGGAAATGCCTTCGAGCCCTCATCATCCGACTTCAATCACCCCAATTTCAACAGCTGATGACCCAGTAGGAACTACTGTCATGATTGAAATTCCGGATGAAGATATTGACATGGAGGCCCTGCTGGCTGAAACAGCTCCTGCCATTCCTTCTCCACCTGCTATCAAACCTCCTACCATGAAGTCTCCTGATCCCAAACCGGCTCTACATTTTAACACGTGGATTAATATGCTGTCGGAAGTAAGCCGGAAAGAGTCATCCTTTTCTACCACTTCTTCATCGACTCAACATGATTCCAGTGACTCTTTAGTTACTACCCTCATGCATGATCTTCAAGCTCTTCTGGTCAATCCTTTTGATAAACTTCTGTCTGATATCAAGATTCAAAAAGAACTATCTCGACTTGTCAAGGAGATCACTCCTCTTCATTCTAATCTTCCTCTATCGAGCCGTTCGCTTTTTATCTCTATTCAGACATTTTGGGAACGGCTCTCCAGTAAATTAGAAAGGATGACTTCTGTCATTCCTTCTTATGAAGAGGAAGAAAGAATCAAGGACGATCTCTTAGTTCAGTTTCAAAATCTTGAGTCATCTAAACAAAAAGAACTTGACCTTATTTCCATCGGGACTCAAACTAAGGAGAGCTTACTGGAGTACCGGAAGAAGCTGTTGGCCGAGATTGAATTGACGGACCAAAAGTGTGCCAAGTTTGACAAAGCTTTGGAAAAAAGCAAAGACAGAGTCAAAGCTATTGATGATGAATCTGTCCGTCTTGGCCAAAAAGCTGAAAGTGTAGTCAGCAAACTTCGTGCATTGCAGCCCGACTGTGAAGCAGCTACTGCTGACAAAACTAATCTTTCCCTTGCATGGGATCAATTATCTTCTATTTAGGCCAATAATGACAGTTGTAATTCTTGTTCTCGTCGACCATTTAACCTGGTCAATTTTTACGGTCAATTGTAATTAATAACCGCTTCCTTTATTGCACGTTTATTTATTATTGGATTTGACTGCATATTCCCAACTAACTTCGTAACTCATGCTTTATCAAATCATCATAAATGTGATGGTAAGTTTCGAAACTTTGGTAAACCACATCGCAATAAATGCATTTTGTGTTCAACTATAAATAACGAGGTCTATAAATCTCTGATTTCGTAGTTGAATCTTTCACATACCATGCTTTCCTCTACAACAGGTCTCCACCTATTCTTCTTTCTTCCTCCACAAGAATCTGACCTTATCTATATTAAGTTTTCAAACCAAGGTGTTTGTCTTAATGGTCACATCCTCCATGAAGGTCAATAACCAATGTAAAAACATATAGTGAAGGTCAGTAACCAATGTAACATCCATAACTGGCCTCACTGCATATCCGAGGAGAAGCAGATCTTGATACAGAACGAGTGTACCTCGTCTAGTTCCATCATCTTCATCTGGAAGGGTTTGGTGTTATCTACCGTAGCAACAACCACCTTCTGAGTGAAATGATGGTGACATCTGCTCGTGCTTATCCCCCTTTTGGAGCCTCCTTGACAAATGAGGCAACCAAAATCTCGTGGGAATGAAGCCTCAACAAATTTAACTGCACCTCTCCGCTGTTGCATGAAACTAAAATATTATTAGCGCACTGCCCTGTATTTTAGGATCAGACTAGCTTTAATTGACAACTTGATTTCTACCATCAAATGACAATATTTCATTGTATCGTCAATTTAATGAATATACTTATTTTCTTTATTCGTCAATTTGTACTTCTAACATCGTCGGTTTGTATTCCTTCAAATACTTGCCATTAATTGACTTAATTGTCGAGCCAGTATTAATATTGACAAGTGCGTAAGCATTTCCAGAAAATACTCTGTCAATTCTAAATGGTCCTTCCCATTTAGGTGACCATTTCCCGTATTCTCGACAACTTTTATCCATGGGCAATATGACCTTCCAGACTAAATCATCTACCTTGAATGCTTTGAACTTAACTCGACTATCATAAAACTTTGCAATTCTTTCTTTTTGCCGAATCAAATTTTCCAACGCAATCAATCTGTCATCACTTAATTCATTCAATTCGTCTAGCATTGCATCCCAATACTGGTCAGTAGGCAGGTCATTTTGCCTTTGAATGCGAGTGGATTGGATATTGATTTCAACAGGTAATACAGGATCGTGCCCATAAGTTAGACGATACGGCGAGGTTCCTGTCGACTGTCTGGGTGAATTTCTATATGCCCATAATACTTGATCAAGGGTATTATGCCAATTTTTAGGTTGTCGGCCCACATGCTTTTTAATAAGATTAATAATGATCTTATTTATGGCCTCAACTTGGCCATTTGCTTGTGCATAATATGGTGTAGATGTGAGCATTTTTATATGCCTAGAACTGGCATATTCCACAACTTTCATTCCGACAAACACTGACCCTTGATCCGTTGTCAGAGTCTGGGGTATGCCAAACCGACAAATAATGTGGTTTTCAATGAAGTCAATTACTTCTTGTTGGGTGACTGTTTTAAGACAAATTGCCTCTACCCATTTGGTAAAGTAGTCAACTCCAACTAAAATGAATTGATGTCCTTTCGACGAAGCAGGATGTATCTGACCAATCAAATCTAGAGCCCATCCTCTGAATGGCCAAGGCTTGACAATATAATGTAATTCGCTAGCCGGTACGTTTTGTATGCGGCCGTGCTTCTGACACTGTTCACAAGACCTGTCAAATAAAATGCAATCTTTAACCATAGTTGGCCAATAATATAAACTTCTTCGTAGGACCCATTTCATTTTATCACCTGCCTGATGGGCTCCACATATACCCTCATGGACTTCTGATAGAGCCAAATAAGCATCTTGCTCACTCAGGCACTTGTGTAGAGTTCCGTCAACAGATTTTCTGTATAACAGTCCTCCTTGCATTGTGTAATTCAATGCCTTATACTTTGTTTTTTCTATCTACATTCTGACTTGGATTTTCCAAATACTCGATTATTGGCAACCTCCAGTCATTAGGCAGAATTACATCATTAACTAAAATATCTCTTTCTTCTAATGGATACAGCAATTCTCTGATTTCCATTAGTGTCGACAGAGTCTTTTGAGATATTTTATATCCTGAGGCTATCTGAGCCAACTCATTAGCCTCTTGATTTAAATTTCTGGGAATGTATCGAACAATTACGTCATCAAATTTTTTCATCAACTTGTTAGCTACGATACAATATTTTGACAAATTGTAACTAACACATTTGTATTCTTGTGTGAGTTGTTTGATGACTAATTGAGAATCCCCAAAAATATGCACATTTCGTGCTTTTAATTCTATCAATATTTCCAATCCGACAATCAAAGCTTCATATTCAGCTTCGTTGTTGGAACATGGATATTTAAGTTCAAACATGAACTTTGTAGGAACTCCTTGTGGGGTCACAATTAGGATTCATATGCCACTACCTCCTTGATGCCTTGATCCGTCAAAATAGAGTTTCCAAGGTAGTAGACTGACAACATTTATTTCTGGCACATCCAGTCCTGGATGGTCTACCAGAAAGTCAGCTATTGCTTGTCCTTTGACAGCTTTAGCTGGCACGTATTGTAAAGAATACTCTGATAAAGCAATGGTCCACTTGCCAATTCGTCCATTAAGGATTGGTTTCGACAACATATACTTTATTACATCAGTCTTGGAAATAACTAATACATGACATGGCATCATATAATATTTGAGTTTTGTACAAGAAAAATATAATGCTAGACATAACTTCTCTATTGCACTATATCTTCCCTCAGCATCATTTAGGACTCTACTTAGATAATATACAGCCCTTTCAACATTGTCATCGTCATCCTGGGCTAATAAACATCCTATAGTGTCCTCGATCTTGATATGTACAACTTCAACGGTCGACGGGCATCTGCGGGCATCATGACCAGGTGGGTGACTAGATCTTTGCTTAATCTGGTCAAAAGCCTCTTGGTGACAAGGTTCCCAAATGAAGCTTTGTTCTGATTTCAACTTGACCAGTGGTGCAAATACTCTTGTCCTTCCTGACAGATTTGATATGAATCTTATGAGAAAGTTAACCTTCCCTAAGAAGGATTGTAGCTCTTTCTTATTTGTCGGCGCGGAGGCTTCCATGACTGCTTTAGCTTTATTCCTGTCTACCTCGATTCCTTTTTTGTGGACCAGGAATCCTAAGAATTTTGCAGCCGACACTCCGAAACTACACTTCTCTGTGTTCATTTTTAGATTATGCTTTCTCATCCTGTCAAATCCTTGCCTCAGATGCTCCAAATGGTCATCTTTGCTCTTGGACTTAACGACCACATCATCAATATATACTTCTACAAATTTTCCAATAACATCATGGAAAATTGTATTCATTGCTCGTTGATAGGTGGCCCCTGCATTCTTTAAACCGAAAGGCATGACAATCCATTCATATGTCCCAATTGCTCCTGGACATTTGAAGGCAGTCTTCGACACATCTTCTTCGGCTATAAAGATTTGATTATACCCTGCATGGCCATCCATACAACTTAAAATTTCATTTCCCGATCTTTGAGTCGACAAGCATGTCGGCTATTAGCATCGGATATTCATCTTTGGGGGTAGCCATATTTAAATTCCTGAAATCTATGCATACCCTCATTTTACCATTCTTCTTAATAACGGGGACTACATTAGAGAGCCAATCAACATACCTGGTTGTTCGTATGAACTTGGCTTTAAGCAGTCTTTGTACTTCCTCTTTGATTTTATGTACCACCTCTGGAGCAAACCGTCTGCTTGCTTGTTTAACAGGCTTGCAATCCTCCCTTAGTGGTAGGCGATGTTCAACAAGATCCCTGCTTAAACCAGGCATTTCGTCATAGTCCCATGCAAAGCAATCTTTGTACTCTGCTATTAATCCGACAAGTTTTCGTTTGTAATCCTCTGGCAGAAAAGCACTGACAAAAATGGGCCTTTTCTTTTCTTCTGACCCCAAATTTATTTCTTCCAGAGGATCTTCTACTTCCACATTTTGTTTGACTTCGGCTCCTCTTTCAAAACCCAAAGGGCCGTCGTCAATTATACAATCCGCCAATACACTGTGTGCTTCTTTGTCGGCCAGATAGGCCGACAATCTTCTCAAGTGGGTCTCAAGACTCATTGTCAGATTCTGGCCGAGTCTTGTCGGCCTTGTCTTGTATTGTAACTCCAAACTGGCTAAGAAGACTTGCTTCCAACGTATCCTTGTTGATAACCCCTTCAATGGCAGTTATTGGCTTCACATTCGGAGAATACACCCGGAAATCAATATGTGTTTGCTGAGCATAACAAGCACTATCGCCTGCCTCCACAATCTCCACTTGATCCTGTTCATTCCACAAAATCACCTTCTGATGTACCGTTGATGGAACTGCCCCTACAGCGTGGATCCAATCCCTGCCAAGCAAAATGTTGTAGCTTGACTTGGCTGGAATTATGACGAACAATGTCATTCTTTCGACAGTGCCAATTTGTATGTTTAATAAAGTGACACCATCTCACGGAGATGTTTTGCCACTGAAATCAGTGACAACCATATCAGTTGGGATTAGATCTGACTGATCCTTTCCTAATTTTTTAAACATCACCCTAGGCATCAAGTTTACAGCAGCACCTCCGTCAATTAAGACTCTATTGGTGGGTCTTCCATCGATGATGGCCTTCACATGCAAAGGCCTTAGATGATTTTTCTGTTCGTCGATAGGTTTCTCCAACTGAGCCACGTTGTCGAATACAGTAACTAAATTCTCTTGAACACACATCCAGTGGTCACTTGGGTCTCCTGCATTGTTGACGACATCACTGTCGTCATCAAAGGGATCAAACTCAAAATATCCCTCGTATTCTGCTGGGATGAAAGAAATCAAACCTGTCTTCATTCTCATTCCAGGCTCCAGTATAACTTCATTGTCTGGATCTTCATCTAGGAATGCACCTCCGACTGTCCTGCCGTGATTTTTTCTTAAATCACTCTCGTCATCTGACCCTGACCTATTTGACAAAGGTCGGGCAATTCCCGCGCCACAGTTGTCTAATGCTTCCATGATGTCGGCCCAATCCTCATTCTGGCCGTCGGTGTCCATGGCTCCACTGACATTCATGTCATCATTCGGATCATTCAATGCTTCAATGACAGCGTCAAATGACAACTCTTCTCTAGTTAAATCGCATTCTGGCTTGAACGTAGTCAGTTGTTGCTCTTCTATTCTGGCTTCAACTTTCTTCTCGAGCCCCGCAACCTTCTCCATTTTTGTCAGTCCGACAGGCCATTTGCCTCTTGATTTTACTGGTGAGGATGCTTGGCCTGAAGTCTTCTTTTCTATGAAAACCTGGGATACAGGTTTATTTTGCTTGGTCTGATTACCGGGTTTCTTGACATCAGTTTCCATGGGGTGATTTACTATTACACTCTTCATCTTGGTATCTCCCCTTTTATCTACTTTGTTGTCGGTTGTAGCAACCAAGCAACCAGCATCATGGGAAGGCATCTCTTTTATAATGACGCCTCCCTGTTTGGCAAGTTTCTTTTTCTGAGCTTGTCGGAGTCTCTGTAGTCTCCTCTTTTGGCTCTTGGAAATGGCCAATTGAGTTGAGGGTCCTGAAAGACCAGGCCCTTCCATCTGAGCATTTTTAGCCAGTTGACCCTTTCGGTAATGTTCATTCCAAAAGGGTGGCCCTCGTTCATTGTCCTTGTTTCTCCGAGCCCATGTCTGTTTTTGCAATTCTGGGTACTGTGTCATGGCTGAATTCCTCACCCATTTATCCACCATTACGTTGGATGGGGGTGTCCTGGTCTTGACAGGATTCAATCTGCCACTAACAGAGTTACCTACTGTCGATCCTCTGATTGGTTCTTCAAACCACCACGCAGGTCTTTGTCTTTGTCTAAATTTTGACTGGTGGATATGTTGCCGACAGCTATCTGTCTGTCTTACTGCTGATCCTCTGGTTGAATCAAGCCAGCCTCCGGTGTTGTGCTGTCCGGATCTTGACTGGTGCATGTGTTGCTGACGGCTGTTTGTCTGTCTATTTACAGCAGATGCAGCACTCCTCTGTACACTATTGGATCCAGCATGGCTATTTGAGTGTGAAAACCTGCTCTGGTTATCTTGTGGACGATACGATGGTAGTTTCTGCCCCCTAGCTTTTTTGGCGGCTACTTCATCATAAAACGCTTCGCATCTTGGGCAAACTTTAATTATGCCCTCATCTTTCTTTCGTGTCATATAGTCAATAAGTGGCTCCCCTGGCTTCGGATAAACATCAAATGGATCTGACAAATCCATTTGGATATTCTGTCCGGCCGTGATGTTGACCATGCCTACTCCCATATGGACTTGGCGGTCTGCTTTGTTAGCTTCAGGACCGAAGGGTTCTGTATCAATCTTCATTTCCGGTCTCTTGTCTGAAAACTTCAACCTTCCGTCTGTCAAACCTTTTTGAATGATATCCCTGAAATGCATACAGTCATTTGTCACATGACCAAAAGTATTATGATATTTACAATATTTCCGATCTTTAATTTCATGGGCTTTCAAGAGCCTATGATCATCTGACAATTTTAATTGCTTATCTTTAAGTAATATGTCAAATATTTGATCGGCCTTGGTCACGTCAAATGTGTATACTTTCTTATTAATGAAAGGGATTCTTTCTTTGGCCCTTGCGGGCTTCAAAGCTTGACATATATAAGGTGGACCATTTTTTAGTTCGACATAATCTACCTCATACTCTTCAGAATCATTACTCTCTTCGTCGGATTCATTACATCCGACAAAATTAACCCTTTCCCTCTTAAGGAATCTATTTTGCTTAAAAATCTTTTCAGTCCTTAATTGTTCAATTTGTCGAACCTTGTCCCCTAACTGGGCAAGATCTATCAAATGTTGGTTAACCAGTTTCTTCCTGATATAGTAATCCAGACCGCCGGCAGCAATTTTCACTATTTCTGCCTCTGGAATAGGGGTGAAACACCGACTCCTCATCTGACGGAATCGAGCTAGGTAGTCGTCAACAGATTCGTTATTCATTCTCTTAATTCCAAACAAATCTGTCAATCCTATTTTCAAGTCTCCCCTAAATAATTGGTCATGGAAACCTCTTTCCAATTGATTCCAAGAATGGATTGAATTAGGCCTTAGGGTTGAAAACCAAGAAAAAGCATTCTTAGTTAACGAGCTAGGGAAGAACTTCATTTTTAATCCTTCCTCCAAGGCCAAGTCTCCTAACTCGATGGTATATCTGGCAATATGCTCGACTGTAGATTCTCCACTTTCTCCTGAGAATTTCGACAACTTGGGTATTTTATATCCTCGAGGCATTTCTGCCTGTTGGACCCAATCAGGAAACGCTGATGCAAAAAATGGTTGGTTAGCATAACCAATGTTAAAACCAAACCTATTTAATGCTTGTTCGACAACTTGGTTGACATTTTGATTTAAAACATTCTGACGGAACGCTCCAACAGCACCCTGGTTTAGGATCAAATCCTCATCTTCCTCTGGTCGCAGAATATGTACATTTCCACGTCTCAAAGGAATCCGACGATGAAGCTGTTGTCGTTCATCATCTTGTTCAAATTCGTCAAGTTGTGGTTCAACCTGTGGTTGATTAATCCTGTTGAGATTTGCATTGAGATTTCTACCAATATTTTGGTTTTCGCCTGAGGTTACAAGACCCAAGGCTCTGTTTAACCGACGTATTTCATTTGTCAATGCTAAACATGCATTATTTGTGCTTTCCATCAATGGCGTAATTATTGTACTCATTTGTTGAGTAAATGTATTCACCATGTCATGGTTACTAGAATCAATCTGTTGTCGGACATTGGCTAAAGTAGCCTCCGACAGACCAACAATGCTTTGTGGGAGTTGCCTTAATGGGGAAATAGATGGCCTTTCTACCGGTTGTTCTTGTCGAGAATGAGTAACTATCATGGACCCCGTTATTCCATTCGCATGACTGGGAATTTGCCCCCCAGTCGATGGCCCTGCCTGTCCAGATGTATGGGCAGCCATCGTCATTCCATTTGGATATGGTATGTATGCAAATGGAGTATTTGGGTTGACGGTTGTTGACCCATAAGGCATCCCATATAAAGGTTGTGAGAGAGGTTGTGTAGTCCCTCTTGGATTTGAACTCACAACACTTCGTGACGACAATCCAGTAGATGTATTTATTTGTTGTAAAACAGGTGAAGTTGGTGACGGGAGTGTTCCTTGACCAACTTCGTCAAATCTATTGACCACTTGGGCGTAAGAAACGCCTCTTCTTATTCCTAGACCATTAGTACTATTTACCTCTGCACTAGTTCCATTTGCAGGAATATTGTCAACAGGTGCAATAGCATCCACTGTTGACACAGCGGCATTAGTGTCTACTACGCCTGCATCACTTGCATTACTCATATTTACAGAGTTCTGGGAAATAGATGTTTGAACCACCTTTCCGCTCCGTAAACGCATACAAATAAAGTTGTATGTTAAATTCCTGACACTATACGAGTTACTCTAAACTCGTCCCACCGGGCTTGCCAATTTGTTGACGCTGGTTTTTGGTTGGTATCCAAAATCCTTGTCACAAATAATTTAAGATCAGACGAGTGTAGGGACGGACGAGTTATGCGGTAATCTCGTAAGGATGAGTATATTGCATGTCTGCTCAAACAAGAATGACTTCTTACTTTGAGTTTTACAGAAATACAAGGATTTAACGGGAAAAAACGTGATTTGCAGTTAAATTAGAAGAAAGTAAAGAACGTGAAATTTAAAGGAAAGCAATAAACAACGAGGAATTTAAAGGAAAGCATGTAAGTTGCAGGAAATTAATTGAAAGCTTGTAAATGACAAGTAAAGATAAATGACAGTAAATTAAAGGAAAGAAGCAAGTTATTGAAAAGTATTTAAATGATTGAAGAGTAAAAGAAAGCATTTAAAGTGCAGGAAATTAAAAGAAAGCAAGTAAAAGGCGTGAAAAATAAATGGGGAGGAATAAAGAACTGAATAAAGAACTTAAATGAAGAACGTGAAAGGAAATGTTGAAGGTAAAGATGAACATGTAAAATTAAATGAGCAGTACTGTATTATAAATTGAACTGGAAATGAAAAGGGATGGAGGAAATACTTGAGTCCAATCCTTTAATCTGCTGTGTGATCGAGATATGTAGGATATCGCTTCAAGTACAACCTCCTCCATTACATCGGGATTAACAGTATTTATAAGCATACAAAATAACTGCCTAAAGAAACTTCCTATCTTAAAAATTGACACCTGTATGGCAGTTTTGCTATGTTTCAGATTCAAACTATTTGACAAGTAAACTTCTCTAACTGCTCATTCCTTCGAATGGCTTTATGCCCACTTGCTTGTCGTCCACAATTTGGTTATTTGACAACTTATCTTGCTGATGCTGTCAACCTTGGAAACTCAGCCATTTCTATACTTTGTTCGTCTGACAATTCTTATTACCAACTTTGTCGAAAGTTGGGTTGTTACTTCTATTTCTCCGTCAGTCAGCTGGATATATTCGTCGGGAATTTGACTGATGACAATTGTGTTTTCCTTTCTTGACGGCTTTATCTGTCTGACATACTAATTTCTGTCAACTTTTCAATCTGTCAATTTTACTGAATTCGACTCTTCATGGTGGTTATCTGACGACTCTTCAATTTTTTCCGTCATCCCGTCGGATCCATTTCCGTCAAGAATTTTAAATTCCTATTAACAACTGGTTAATCAATTCTTAGTTCTATCCATCACCATAAGAGCATAAAAGGTCATAATTTGAAACCCACACACATTTAACCAAAACCGTGTTGCACCTCCATATCTCGTAATTCATATATTTTGCTTAACAATTCTTCTATTCTTAACACAATCCCATGCCACGTACGAGAACCCTCCTTATTCCCTCATCCATCAAATGTTAGGTAGCAATTAACTTTCTACCGGCTTGAACAACTTAGGCCCAAAATACATATAAAGACCTTACCGGGCCCACGCAAGCTTTGCTAATCAACTTATTGATTTGACATATGAAAATACATCTGGGAAAACAAACCTCATCCGTTTCGTACGGAAAAAACCTGATTGGGAAAGATCGACTTTTAAATATCGTCCAGTATCTCAAGAGATTAATCTCTGCAGTTACCTAGGGAGAATATCTTGGAAAACAAAGAAAAAAAACATCACACATCATTGCTGTCATTAGAATTTTTTTTTTGACACCGCTGTCATTAGAAATTTGATTATTACTAGTAAGTGCTTTATATAATGTAAGATTTTCGAAATTCAGATCGAATTAAAAAAATAATTATAATAAGAAAGATGTTTAAAGTGATTTTTTATTCGACTGATGTTTGAAGTAAGAAATGAATGGTTTATATATGCACAATATTTAGATTAACAGAAAAGTTGTTCAGAAAAAATAAAGGAGTTTTTAAAAGTAAAAAAGAAACACTTGTCATTAATTCTTTAAAAAAAGTATACAATAATAAATTGTACCGGTTATATATATATATATATATATACACACACGATTTTTCTAACATGCGTAAATTAAAAAAAGAAACATTGTATTGAAAGTTATCTATTCAATTCCTTGAAAACTTAAAAGTTACTCTTTCTAATATAACAATTATATTTTAAAATTCCTTAATATATACAAAGTTACATATGTTATATATATATATATATATATATATATATGCACAATATTTAGATTAACAGAAAATAAAGGAGTTTTTAAAAGTAAAAAAGAAACACTTCTCATTAATTCTTTAAAAAAAGTATAAAATAATAAATTGTACCAGTTATATATATATATATATATATATACACGATTTTTTTAACATGTGTAACTTTGTATATATTAAGGAATTAAAAAAAGAAACATTGTATTGAAAGTTATCTATTCAATTCCTTGAAAATTTAAAAATTACTCTTTCCAATACAATTCTATTTTAAAATTCCTTAATATATACAAAGTTCTATTTTAAAATTCCTTAATATATACAAAGTTACATATGTTTTATATATATATATATATATATATTCCACTTTCATATATAAAGGAGTAAATCATACCCATACCAGCAAAACGCATCACATAATGATCAAACTCTTTAAAAGTCATATGTAGTTGAGTACCTGTGAGTTCGTATAATGTTCTGCATCATTGCATTGGACATGTTTAAACCAATCATTACTGTTCAACAAACACACCAAACAATTGTGGGGTCGGTCTATCCATCACCTTAACTTTCTTTTATGAAACAAAATTTATAATTTTCAATTCTTTGTTGCAATTTCTTTTCGGTTGTGGGCAGTGGGTAATGCACACAGCTCAACCAATAATGATTCCAAAGGATGGCGAGAGTGAGTCCCTGCCAGTGCAAAGTTGGCTTAGTGAGCCGTAGAGCACACAGACAAAGTTGGGGGTCCATAATATCGTGCCATGGTTTATTGGTTTTGGTTTGTAGTGTCTGATGAATGAAAGATAGTACTTTTGTTGGGACCAAAGAGTCAAAAGTTGGGGGGGCCATATCTACTTTCATTGTGCCCTTTTCTCCAAAATTTCTATCTTCCGTCTTTCTTTCCATTTTGATTTCGGTTATTAATATGTGATTTGTCATTCTCATTTGACTTTTACAGTAACGTGATTTTGGGTAGATTGCGGTCCTCCCTTTCTCTCCGGGTCAAAAGAAAGAAAAAACAATAAGATGAAATTACTAGCTACTATTTTACAGGGAATACTTCTGTTGAGTATTGCAGCCGATAAACACACACAACCAGGAAAGATTGAAATAACAGAAAGAATAGAATAAGGAACACAAGGGTTATCGTGGTTCGGAGTCAAGATCTAGCTCCTACATCCATACTGTGTCAATCTTATTGCTTTCAAGTTTTCAAGAGCACAAACATGAATTTTACAGAATATAGAATAAATGAATTCTCTCTCTCACCACTCTAGCTACTCTATTGCCTTTATATTGAGCCCATACAACACAGATAAGCTTTGGCTTCTATATCTAAAGCTGAATTAGTTACAACTACTTAACCAATTAGAAACTAACTAGATATCACAAAGCTTCACAGTTGTATAACCAACTTAACTGCCAAGTCAGTTTTGGCTCTAATGATGATCCACAATATAACATTCTCCACCTTGGATCTTTATTTCAAGAGTGACTCCCAACCTCTCTAAGAGACAGCAGCAAATCCCAACATCAACCGAATCTAAACGATGTGAAAACTTGGTTCCTGTTACCACTTTGGTAAGCATATCAGCAGGGTTATCCTCAGATGCCACTTTCTTCACTTCTACCACCTTTTGATCAATGATATCCCAAATATAGTGAAGCCTTATATCAATGTGCTTTGTCCTTTCATGGAATATTTATTCTTTGAAAGACAAATGGCACTTTGACTATCACACCATATTATAGTAGGAATTGTTTTCCCTTCTAGTTCATTGATCAATCCTTTCAACCAGATGGCTTCTTTGACAACCTCGGTAAGGACTACATATTCTGATTCTGTGGTAGATAGTGCCACAATGGATTGCGAGTTTACTTTCCAACTTACAACATTTCCATAAAGTGTAAAAAGGTACCCTGTTAAAGACCTTCGCTTATCCAAGTCACCCGCAAAATCAACATCTACAAAACCAGAAAGACCATTAGAATGTTCAGTAATTTTACCATATATTAAACCAACAGATTTGGATCCTTTCAAATACCGAAAGATCCATTTTACAACCGACCAATGATCCTTGCCAGGATTAGACATGAACCTACTAACAAGACTAGCCGAGTATGCCAAATCTGGTCTAGTGCAGACCATGGCATACATTAAGCTCCCAGTAGCATTAGAGCAGGGAATATGTCTCATGAAATTAATATCATCATCTGTTTTAGGTGCAAGGCTGGATGACAACTTAAAGTGTCCAGCTATAGGTGTAGATACAGGTTTGACATCCATCAAATTGAACCTTTTAAGGAGTTTCTCTATATAACTGGTTTGTGAGAGAAAAAGAATTCCTTCTGATATGTTTCTATGTATTTCCATGCCTAGTATTCTCCTAGCAGGTCCAAGATCTTTCGTGTCAAATTCTGAACTTAGCAGACACTTAAGAGAATCAATTGCTTTCTTATCTTTACAAGCAATATTTAACATGTCATCTACATACAAGAGAAGATATATAAAACAACTAGAATCAATTTTATTATAGTAAACACAACTATCATAAGAGCTCATTTGATATCCCTTTGAGATTACAAAAGAGTCAAAACGTTTGTACCATTGTCTAGGAGATTGCTTAGGTCCATAAAGAGACTTCTTAAGCAAACAAACACACTGTTCATTTCCCTTAACTTCATAACCTTCAGGTTGTGCCATATATATCTTTTCTTCTAAGTGTCCATGTAGAAAGGTTATTTTTACATCCACTTGCTCAAGTTCAAGGTCTAATACTTGTGTGTTTTACAACAGGAGAAAATATTTCATTAAAATCTATTCCTTCCTATTGTGTGAACCCTTTGGCCACAAGTCTAGCCTTGTACCTCACCTTTTCAATGCCAGGAACTTCTAATTTCATTTTATAGATCCATTTGCATCCTACAATCCTTTGTTTTTCTAGTTTTTCTACTATTTCCTAGGTTTATTTTTCATTAAGGAATGGATTTCTTCAGACATAGCATTTATCCAATTTTCCCTCTCAGCTCCTGTAACAGCATTTATATATGTTGTTGGATCACTATCTAGATTTTCTAATTCAATATTCAGGGCATATGCTATAAGGTCAGCATATCCAAACCTTTGGGGAGGTCTTGTTTGCCTCTTTTCCCTGTCCCTTACAAGATTATAAGAAGAATCTAATGTTCCTGATTGAGGTTCAGAACATTCACTTTGAGTTTCAGTATAGTGACATGCAGTATCACTATCTGTTGTAATTGGATTCTCCACCTCCAATTGAGTTCCATCATTTGATGCAGGGGGCTGATATGACAGAGAACTGTCTTGTTGAGAGTCCTTCAACATGTCCTCTTCCCTAAACACTACATCTCTACTGATTATAGTTTTAGGCCCTATAGGTTCAGATAGCCAAATTTTATAGCCTTTCACACCTTCAGGATACCCTAAGAAGATGCCTTTCTTAGCTCTAGGTTCAAGCTTTCCTTGATTGGTATGAATATAGGCAGTGCATCCAAAAATCCTTAGATGATCATAACTAGGTGGTTTTCCTGTCCAAAGCTCTTCAGGAGTTTTGAACCCTTTAGGAGAGGAGGGACATCTATTAATTAGGAAGCAGGCGGTGTTCACTGCCTCCCCCCAAAAACTCTTAGATAGATTAGCATTGGATAACATGCACCTGACCCTTTCTAGGATTGTTCTATTCATCCTTTCAGCAATTCCATTTTGTTGAGGGGTCATCCTTACTGTCCTATGTCTTGCAATTCCATTATCCTTACAAAAATCAAAGAATTCATCACTCAAATACTCTAGACCATTGTCTGTTCTTAGCACCTTTATTTTTCTGCCTGTTTGATTTTCTACAAGTGATTTCCATTGTTTGAAACACTTAAAGGCTTGGTTTTTATGTTTCATTGGGTAAACCCAAACTTTTCTTGACCAATCATCAATAAAAGTTAAGTATCTTGCTCCTCCTAGAGAATTTACTTTAGCAGGCCCCCAAACATCAGAGTGTACATAGTCAATTATAGATTTAGTATTGTGTGTAGCAGTTTGGAAACTTACTCTTTTTTGTTTTCCATATATACAATGTTCACAGAAATCTAGAGTATCTAAGTTTCCTTGTCCAATTAGTCCTTGCCTATATAGTTCTACCAAACCTTTGGCACTCATATGCCCTAATCTATAATGCCACAGTTTTGAGGATATAGATTTAGATACATAAATCAAACCAGCAGAATTTAGTATAAATTTACCTTGCAGCCTGTAAAGGCCATTTTTCTTGGTGCCTGACAGAACCAATGAGGATCCATTGTACACTTTTAGCACTCCACCTTCACCTTTGAAGGAATATCCTGCCTAATCCAGCATTCCTAAAAAGAGAAGATTCCTCTTTAAATCAGGAACATGCCTAACTCCTGAGAGCAGCTTTATTGAACCACCTTGTAGTTTCAGCTTAATGGTTCCAACTCCTGTGATCTTGCATGCTTCATTATTTCCCATCAAAACCTTTCCACCATCTATTTCCTTGTAGGAGTTAAACCATTCTTTATTAGGGGTCATATGAAATGTGCACCCTGAATCAAGAATCCATTCATTCATGCAGGTTTCTGTGGTAACTACAAGAACATTAGAACTTTCATAGAGTTATGTTGCCACTGCTGCATCAGAAAGATCATTATTCTTGAACTGTTGTTTCTTTTTCCTTTTTGGACATTCTTTCTTGAAGTGTCCATCTTTGTGACAATAATAGAAATTCTTCTTGAATTTGGATTTTGATCTCTTGCCCTTGTACTTTGAGTCACATTTGTCTGATCTTCCTTGAGCCACGAGACCTTCTGCATCTCCACTTTCTCCCTTTATGTCAGTAATTTTCTTCTTCAATTCTCTGGAATTTAAGGTAGCTTTGGCTTCCTCCAAGGTAAGGGTTTCTCTCCCAAATAGCATGGTGTCAACCAGGTTTTCAAAAGAAGGGGGAAGGGAACACACAAGCATAACAGCTTGATCATCTTCATCAATTTTCATATCAACACTTTTCAAATCAAGAATAGCTTTAGTGAATAAAGAAACGTGTTCATTAATGGAGGTACCTTCCTCCATTTTCAGCTGATGGAGTATTTTCTTGAGATACAGCTTGTTTGTCAATGACTTTGTCATATACAAGCTTTCAAGCTTGAGCCAAACACCTGTTGCAGTGTATTCAACAGCTACTTCACGAAGAACTTCATCGCCCAAAGAAAGAATGATCATGCTATGTGCCTTGCTGATCAAGTCTTTCTTTTCTTTTTCTGAAAGTGCTACGGGGAGTTTGCTCGTTCCTCCCAAGGCTTCCTCGAGTCCTTGATGAACAAGAAGGGCCTTCATCTTGATTCTCCACAGGCTGAAATCGTTTTCACCATTGAATTTCTCCACATCAAATTTCGTGGTTCCCATTTCAGAACAAGCCCCAATATCGATGAGCTACTAATATCAATTGTTGAGTATTGCAGCCGATAAACACACGCACACAGAACCAAGAAAGATTGAAATAACATAAACAATAGAATAACGAACACAAGAGTTATCGTGGTTCAGAGCCAAGGTCTAGCTCCTACATCCACACCGTGTCAATCTTATTGCTTTCAAGTTCTCTAGAGTACAAACAGGAATTTTACAGAATATAGAAAGAATGAATTCTCTCTCTCACCACTCTACTCTATTGCCTTTATACTGATCCCATACAACACAGATAAGCTTTGGCTTCTATATCTAAGACTGAATTAGTTACAACTACTTAACCAATCAGAAACTAACTAGATATCACAAAGCCTCACAGTTGTATAACCAACTTCACTGCCAAGTCAGTTTTGGCTCTAATGATGATCAACAACTTCATTATCATTTTCAAATTAATTAGTGAAAAACTTCGTGACGAGATTATTGTTATATATAAAATGTATGTGCTAATAATTATCACCATGGTTTCAAATCTGGGTTAGAAACCAAAATCTGGGTTTGGTTTTGGCTGTCGACGAAACTGCATGACCGTAATTACCGCCACATCGGCCACATTTTGCCACAATTGTTCGCAATAATGGAAAACGCAACGCAAATACAACTGCAACCATATTATTATCACATAAAAAATACATATAAAATTCGAATTTATAAGCTCGTAGAGAAATTATAGATAATGTACATTACAATAATATGTATAGAAGGTATATATTTATTAAAGTATATAATACACATATAACTTCTCTTTATATAATAAATTTATAAATGTATACATATGTATTATTATATCATAATAATCACAAAAGGGGCAAATATTACTAGTGAATGGTGATAAAGGTGAAAGTTAAGATACTTTGGTAAATGGACAAAGGGTAAAGAGAAACCCCAACAAGATCAAATGGCATTGTTTTGTTTTTGTAGAATGCTGAAACGATGGAAGATAGACATTGGGACCAGGGAATAGTAGAAGGAAGAACGAGGGAGGGAATAACATGTTGCAAGTTTAGTGTGTGAGACCACTTATCAAAAAGACCACAATTGATAGAGATAAGTCTCATACATCCTTGGTAACTATTAGGGGTTGAACATGTGATATGCCCGACGAATGACCCATTAATGCCAGTGGGGTGAGGTATGTACCATCTCTTCCTAGTTTCAATCAGAAGGCAAAGCTCCGCTGTCAAGCTGTTACAGACAAAAACTAGATACTTTTATTTGTCCCTCTTCTCGTGGTCGTGGGTCTAGGGTTATCTCATTGCAACTTACTTCCATGCAAATATCTTCCTTTAGTTGTGATTTTTCTTTTTCACTTTCTAATTTTATGTGCCGGGAATTGGATCTCAGCTATTGGACTTTGGATTATGCAGGGTATAGATGATATTTTGCATGAACCCGTGTGTGACGAGTTGAATACTCAATGAATTCCAAGCAGTTTTTTTTTCTCTTATCCGTACGTAAAAGGTTGTTGTTATGATGCATAATTTAATGAAAAGTTAGGGGTGGCAAATTGATCCATTTGTTCACCATCTATCCAGTCCATCCATGAGAAAATTCATCCAATCCATCCATTTATAAAAAAATAATATAAATAGATTGGATGGATTGGATTATTTTTTTAGTGGATGGTTTATGATCTATCCAATATTTTTTAAAATCCATTGGACCAACAATCAAAAATGTAATGGATCAACTTTTATCCATTCCAAAACCAATTTATTTTTTTCATATTATTTTTTATCAAATAAAAAAAACCTTCATTTGTAACCAAAAAAAAAAAAGAAACACTCCATCCAATTTTCTCTTTCGTTTCCTATTATTTTTTCTTTACTATGTTTTATTTTATTTATCTGCTTTTTTTTCTTTTTTTATTACATTAAGTATTAACTAATTAATTGTTCTCAAGCATCGGTTGTAGTCCACGTTATCACGTACGTTTTCTTTTATTGTTGCCTTTTTTTTGCTGAGAAACTTAAAAGAAAAGTATTAACTAATTGAAAGCACAGAAAATCATAACAAGTTTCGTAAAACAATGTCATGGAACGTTGTGGCAAGAGAGGATAAAAGAGGAACAAAAACATTTATTCCCCATTTACAGTTCGTGTCAAAATACAGCAGGCTTTTATTACGAATAAAAATCGACGCTCACAAGAAGAAAGTTAAAACAAGCAGCACACCACTGTCTCTATATGAAAGTGATGAAACACTGTATGATATAGCCTAAAATTTTAGTGGATGGATTGGATATCCATCCATGAAAAGTTGTTAATGGATGGATCGGATGGATTTTATTTAGTGGATCATGGATGGATTGGATTTTTTTTAATAAATTTTTAATGGATTATAATGGATTGTTTTTAATCCATTCATTAAGATTCGAATAAAAATTTATCTCATCGTGTGCAGTTGCTTTTTATAAATGCAAACATGATCTTAATCCGTTGAATATGCATATCAAAAAGAGATTCGGTAATCCTTGAGAATACTGACATGAGTTTAATTTTTAATTTCTGCCACATTATATCCTTCGGTAATCCTTGAATTTTAGTTTTTTTTTCCTTTGATTCTACCCTTTTAATGAAGAGAGTTTAAATAGTATACATCGTCAGTATAAAGTTTTTTACAATGTCAATCAATCACAAATCAAATGACTTTTAAGGTAATTTGAATAAGAGTTAAAGCTTTTCAATGATGTGACGATTTATTATTGATTGACACTGTGAAAATTCTTTACATGTATATCAATTAAACTCTTTAATGAAACCAAAATATTTTACTTTTTAATCTTATATGTTGTATTCTATTTATAAAATACATTAAATATATTCTAGTCAGACACATCTACCAAACGCTACCTAGCATCGTGCATGGCACAACATTGTCCACCAACTATCCTCGGTCACACTTTACGTTCATACTTATGACACATTAGTTAATAAGTCATGCTTAGAAGCTATACGGAAATAGATCCTCTCCTATTTCATAAGAACATGATATGATATGATCTTATTGTTAAGAGAGAGAGAGAAAAAAAAAACATTTTCATACAAAGACTCATAATGTATTTTGTAAGATTTGCTAATTATATTTCAAATCGTGAGAGAATCCAAATCTCAAGCCACCCCCATTCCTCCTATTTATTAGTTCACAACTCGTTTGTGAGCCACGTTTAGTTAATTTTCATCTATAACTGTTTAAGCATGAGATTTTCTGTACGGACACAAAATTTCGACACAAATACGACACCTACTACAGTAATGTTACTGTAGTACTACTGTAGCATCATTTTTTTTTAATTTTGACTTTTTTAAAAAAATAAAAAATTTATTTTTAAAAAAACCCATTCACCACATAATGAACTGAATTCACTAGATATTTGTACATGATTCACCAGATATTTGCACATACTTAACCAAAAAATATATTTATCAAAAAAACCCATTCACTAGATATTTACACATACTTAACCAAAAAAAAATTTATAAAAAAACACACCAAATAATGAACTGAATTCACCAGATATTTATACCCGATTCACCATATATTTGCACATACTTAACCAAAATTTATTTATCAAAAAAACTCATTCACCAGATAATGAACTGAATTCCCCAGATATTTATACCCGATTCACCAGATATTTGCACATATTTAACCAAAAAAATTATTTCTCAAAAAAACTCATTCATCAGATAATGAATTGAACTCACCAGATATTTGTACCCGATTCACCAGATATTACACATACTTAACCAACAAAATTTATTTATAAAAAAAAACACATTCACCAGATAATGAACTGAATTCACCAGATATTTATACCTGATTCACCATATATTTACACATACTTAACCACAATTTATTTCTCAAAAAAAACTATTCACCAGATAATGAACTGAATTCACCAGATATTTATACCAGATTCACCATTTATTTGCACATACTTAATCAAAAAAATTATTTCTCAAAAAAACACATTCACCAGATAATGAACTGAATTCACCAGATATTTGTATCCGATTCACCAGATATTGACACATACTTAATCAAAAAAATTATTTATAAAAAAATTTAAATTAAAAAAAAAAAATCCACTACAGTACCGCACTGTACGACACTATTTATACGATGTCACCGTAAGTGTCCCAAAATCGTGTCCGTTTAGCTTTTCTGTTTTCTGTCTATTTATGGCCGGTGCCCAATGGTGTAGCCTTGTTTGTGGAGTGGCAATTGGTGTGGCCCAACCCAATGGAGTGGCATCATCGTTTTCGTTTCATACGTTTATCGTATCCTTTCCGTAACTTATGTTAAGCGAACCACGTATGTGTCTTTTGTTATTGTCATTGCATTTCTTTTAGTTTTCGTCAGTACCAATGCCTAATGGACAGGGATGCATATTTTACTATTGGGCTAGCTCGATTGTTAGACCCAAATGGCTATTTACAAAAGAAGGATACATATTATAATGGGCCTTAAACTGACCCAATATTGTTATTCGATAGTATTCACGTCCACACTGCATGTTTATTGGGGAAGTGCCCTTCTACCTCAAATCCCCTACCCCTTCTCCAATGAGAAATTACTAGTGAAATATACTCGTGTAACACACGGGTAAATTTTTTATTAAATCATTTATTGTTAATTGTTAATAAAAAAAATGATCGTTATTTGATATAGTAAGATAATGGAGATAGAAAATTATATTTTGTAAGAGAGACACAATAAGGTCTATTTATTACAAATTATAAAAAATGATTTTCATATTTTATAAAAAAAATAGGACCTTATTGCATAACTATGGTAAAGACAATGAATAGTTCATCCCCATAAACCGCACAATGCCATATTTTCCTCTGGCGTGTGAGAGGAGCGAATAACAGAATCTGTGATGGAGGGACCACCATCGTTGGCATCGACTATGTCTTCTCTTGCCTTAGTGTTTCCCATCGAGAGATTGAAAAGTGTGTGAATGTGTGTCTAACAAGGAGAAAAAAATTGAGAGAGAAAAACTAAGCACCGCAAAATTTATTTTATAGAGTAGAATGTAAGATAGAAGAATGTGTAATGCAAAAAAAAGTGAGATTGAGAGATAGTACTATTTCAACTATTCCCTACTCTACCACAACTTTATGAAAAGTGGCTTTAAGTCCATGGAGATAAACTTTCCTAGGGGTGTAACTGGTCGGTTTAGTTCGGTTGGAGAAAAACCTGAACCAATCAAAATTGGTTTAGTTTGTTTTGGTTTGGTCGGACCCAAATATATATATATAAGATATGTAAAAATAAAATATAACAAATATTAAAATATTAAACTATTAAATTATATATAAATATTAAATTTAAAAAAAATATATTAAATTTAGTATATATATATATTTAAATATTAAAATATAGTAATCGGTTCGGTTCCAAAATCCTTGAACCTAATAACCGAAACAAATACCATTGGGTTTGGTTCAGTTTAGATTATTGGTTCGGCTTTTACGCTCCTAAACTTTCCTAAAGAACATGGTAGATTTGTTACCATTCCTGACTAAAAATATTTAAAAACAAAAAATTATAAATCTTAAGAAGTCAATAATAAAATAATATAACAATCTGTACCAATCAAAATTGGTTAGGTTTGGTTTGGCTCGGACTCAAAAATAATAATATAGATAAATAAAAAATATATAAAAATTATAAAAATATAAATTATTAAATTATATATAAATATTACAATATAATAAATAATAAATATATATTTATATATATATATATATATATATTAAAATACAGTAATTGGTTCAGTCCCAAAATCCTTGAACTTGATATCCGAACCAACGACCTTCGGTTTGATTTGGTTCGGTTTGGACCCGAACACAAAAAATACAAACCAATTTAATTGGTTCGGTTCGGATTTTTGGGTTCATTGAATTAATGGTTTGGGTTTACACCCCTAAATTTCCTGAAGAACACAGTAATTTTACTAACTTTCCTATCTAAATACATTTAAAAACAAAAAAAATTATAAACTTTAAAAAGTCAATAAAAAATAATATAAAAATTCAAACCAATAAAATTTTGACAGTTCGGTTTGGACCCAAAAATATTAATATATATATATATAAATGAAATATATATGAAAAATATAAAAAATATTAAACTATTAAATTATATATTAATATTAAAATAATATATATAAATATATAATATCTATAATTAATATATATATATAAACATTGTATAATAGTATTGATATAAAAAATTATAAATTTTAAAAAATAATTAATAAAATAATATAAAAAATTTTACCCCATAACACATACGCCATTACTATTACAGGAGCATAATAGTGGAGTTTCCAATTTTTTGTTAAAACAAATTGAATAAATTTTTATTAATTCTAATGGGTGTCAAAATAAGTACCTGAACCAAACAAAATTGGTTTAGTTCATTTTGGTTTGGTCGGACTCAAAAATATTAATATATATATATATATATATATATATATATAAAAGATATGTAAAAATAAAATATAACAAATATTAAAATATTAAACTATTAAATTATATATAAACATTAAAATTTAATAAATATTAAATTATATATATATATATATATATATATATTAAAATATAGTAATTGGTTCGGTTCCAAAATCTTTGAACCTAATAACCGAAACAATGACCGCCGGGTTTGGTTCGGTTAAACTTCCCAGGAGGTCACCCATCCCAGAATTGCTCCAAGTCAAGCACGCTTAACTATAGAGTTCTTCAGTGATGGTCTCTTGAAAAGAAGATGCATCTTGTTAGTATAGGTAGTATCAATCAATTCATATAAGCCTTCCTCAACTGTATAGTCCCATACCTACACAGTCTCAGGATCTCTCTCATTCGGGTGTGTAATCGGTTCATTCATGTGTCCCTCCTCCTAGAAGCCTACCAGGAGCCGCTCCTTGTCCGTGCTTTCTTGCACCGGCGACCACTCCCCGCCCTCGTCGGCACCCGAGTGTTACATGCCCACCAGTTTCCGCTTGGTTCATCCCCGAACCACACCGTACTAGGAGAGGTGCCGCTCTGATACCGTTTGTAACATCTCTGGCTGCTTTATGGATTGACGACTATCCCCAGAAACCAACACGGGTCTTTTCAGCGTGCTTTGTCCTCACTCACACACTTCTTGGGAAAGCTTCCCAGGAGGTCACCCATCCCAGAATTGCTCCAAGTCAAGCACGCTTAACTATAGAGTTCTTAAGTGATGGTCTCCTGAAAAGAAGATGCATCTTGTTAGTATAGGTAGTACCAATCAATTCATATAAGCCTTCCTCAACTATATAGTCCCATACCTACACAGTCTCAGGATCTCTCTCATTCGGGTGTGTCATCGGTTCATTCATGTGTCCCTCCTCCTAGAAGCCTGCCAGGAGCCGCTCCTTGTCCGTGCCTTCTTGCACCGGCGACCACTCCCCGCCCTCGTCGGCACCATGTTGAGGAAATATCTTCGAGTTGATACTCATGTGCTACAACCACAACCTATTGAGGTAGACCAACGGTTAGCTTTTGAGGGGGCTCCATTAAGGATTGTTGATAGGCAAGTACGAAAATTGAGGTCAAAGGAGGTACCATCAGTGAAGGTTGCATGGAGGCATCCTCTCGGTAAGGAATTCACTTGGGAGTCAGAACAGATCATGATGCGAAAGTATCCGCACCTTTTTGAGCAAGGTATGAAATTTCGGTTACAGCCATTTACCGAATTCGAGGACGAATTCCTTTGAAGGGGGGAAGAGTGTAATACTCACAAAATAAATAAATAAATAAATAAAATAATAATAATAATAAAAAAAATCAACGAGAAAGTATGAGAGAGGTAGTAAAATAGAGTTGTGGGATTGATTATTTGAGGCTTTGTTTTCTTACCCCCTAGTGTGGTGGGACCCTTCTATAAGTGTAATGGTTAAGAAATAAGATAAGGGAAAAAGAGTCGAAGTGTGGGGAGAACCCTAACTTTTAAAATCAGCTTTCTTTGGAGGAAGAGAGAGAGAGGACGCGGCAGCTCAAGATCATAGAGACGCACTCTTGGTGCGAGGAATCTAATTTCACTCTCCTTTTCCTTTCTTTTTCGTCGATTCAGGTGAGGGGATGTAGGTTTCATGGGTAGACTTTTATGAATCTAATTGGGGATTTATGGCATAAGTTAGAGTAAGTTCTTGCTGAAATAATTTGTGGACAGTGGACGAATCCTTGTTCTGAACTATTCCATCATGTGATGTTTCATTTGTTTGATTTCTCATTGTTACTGCACTTTTATGTTTTTCCGTGATTTTGGAAGAAATTTGCATGAAAGAGTATTGGCCCAAGGGGCGTCATTGATGTTGCGCAGTCTGGAGCTTTTGGGAATGAATTTACTTATATGGTTTGTCATATTAATAAATTATTTTTCTTAACTATTCTATCAAGATTTTGTCACATATGTGTGCTTTAATCACCTGGCAGGGTGTAAATTCTTGGGTCGTAGGACAGAGCACATGGGTCATAGGTGCAGGGTATATAGATGCTGACGTTAAGCACAACCTATAGCCATGAATCCAATTTTCGAAAACTATAATATATATATATATATATATATATAATAAAATATTATGTATTTGAAATAGAGATACAATATGGTCCTTATAATGACACTATAAACAGTGTCTTATTTTTACGGTGCAGGTGTAACATATATATATATATATATATATATATATATATATATATATATATATATATATATAAAAAGAAAATTGATAAAGTACATGAAAGTTATACTAGATAAGTTTGATATAGGGTGTCTGCTACGTGGGCATATATAATTATTATATATTAAAGGTTTTATTTATTTTTTTATCCTTTTGTTTTATGGATATCTTTTGCTCTATGATATATATATATATATATATATTGTTTGTGACATTGGTAATGAGAAATTAAGGTGTAAATGAATGATCGTGATTTGTGAATGTATGAGAAACACATATTAATTGTATGTCTAAAGATCCTTTTGATTGTGACGGATTCAAAGAACGTGATTGCGTGATGTGAATTGTTTTATTTTGTGAGGCTGGGCACATTGAGTAAGACTTGGTATCCGATCGGTCAGCGGATTCGACCGGTATATAAATGTGACCGTCGGAGAAGGGACTCTAGTGAAAGAACCCCGGAGTTTGGAGGGTAGTTATGTAGTGATCGAGGTCACTTGCCGGTCAGCGAATCCGACCGGGGTATAAATGTGGTCGTCGGAGTGGGAGACTTTAGTGAACAACTCCAAATGGAAAACAAGCATCTTACTCAATGGCTAAATGATTGTAATGCAACTTAAGAGTTGCAATGATGATATGGTTTGAGTACGTTATAAAGTATGATATGACATATGTATATACATTTATATATATTTGATATATCCGATTGCGTTTGTATACCCTCACTGAGTTCCGGGACTCACCCCCGCCCTTTTTTTTCCAGCTTCAGGTGGGCAACTGCTACCGCTTGGGTTATTTCTTAGTCATATGAGATCCCTTTTCACTTGTTTGAAATTTTTGGAACTATTTCCTTTGTTGTTTACACTCCGGATGTAGACTCAGGGCCACCTTGGCTTGTTATTCGGACTAATCATTTACTCTGATATTTATGTTGGTATTATATAATTACCTATGTTGCGATGTGACTTATACGTGCTTGATAGGCCTTGGGAGTGAGACATCAGGGTCTTATTCTGGCCGGTCAGGAACGCCTAAGTTGGGTCCTGACAAAAACAAAAATATTATAAACTTTAAAAAGTCAATAATAAAATAATAAAATAATATAATAATCTGAATTAATCAAAATTGGTTTGGTTTGGTTTGGTTTGGTTTGGTTTGGTTTGGTTTGGGCTAAAAAATAATAAAATAGATAAATAAAATATATATAAAAAATATAAAATTATTCAATTATGTATAAATATTAAAATATAATAAATATTAAATATATCTATGTGTATATATATATATATACACAACAATTGGTTTAGTCCCAAAATCCTTGAATTTGATAATCGAACCAACGACCTTCGGTTTGATTTGGTCCGGTTCGGATCCGAACACATAAAAATATAAATCAGTTTAATTGGTTCGGTTTGGATTTCCGGGTTCATTGAATTATTGGTTCGGGTTTACGTCCCTAAATTTCCTGAAGAACACAGTAATTTTGCTAACTTTCCTGGCTAAATATATTTAGAAACAAAAAAAAATATAAACTTTAAAAAGTCAATAAAAAAATAATATAAAAATTGGTTCGGTTCGATTTGTATCCAAAAATATTAATATATGTATAAATGAAATATATATTAAAAATATAAAAATTATTAAAATATCAAACTATTAAATTATATGTTAATATTAAAATAATATATATAAATATATAATATCTATAATATATATATATATACATTGTATAATAGTATTGATATAAAAATTTATAAATTTTAAAAATTAATTAATAAACGAATATAAAAAAAAATCCCATGACATATACACCATTACTGTTACAGGAGTAGTAATAGTGGAGTTCCCAATTTTTTCTTAAAACAAATTGAATAAATATTTATTAATTCTAATGGGTGTCAAAGGATTTCTACACCATGTGAATTGAAAAATTAGATGAATGTGTAATGCAGAAAAAATTAATTTAAGAGAATAGAATGTATGAGAGGGAGAATGTGTAATGCAGAAAAGAAAAAATGGGATTGAGAGATAGTACTATTTCAACTACTCCTTACTCTACCACAACTTTCTAAAGAGAAAGTATATATATATATAATATAAAAAAAGATAAAAAAAATTAAACTATTAAATTTTATATAAATATTAAAATATAATAAACATTAATATATATATATATATATATATATATATATATATATATATATTATAATATAGTAATTGGTTCGGTTTCAAAATCTTTGAACCTTATAATCGAACCAATCACCATCAGGTTTGGTTTGGTTCGGTTCGATCTTGAACACAAAAGAAAAAGTATGGACCAATTTAATTGGTTTGGTTCGGATTTTCGGGTTCATCGAATTATTGGTTCGGGTCTTATTCCCCTAAACTTTCCCGAAGAACACAGTTGGTTTGCTACATTTCCTTGCTAAAAACATTTAGACAAAAAAAATTATAAACTTTTAAAAGTAAATAATACAATAATTTAAAAATCTGAACCAATGAAAATTAGTTCGGTTCGAACCCGAAAATATTAATATATATATATATATATGATATAATAATATTAAAATATTAAACTAGTAACTTATATATAAATATTAAATTATAATAACCATTAATATATATATATATATATACACACACACACCAGGATGCCACTGCGGATCATCTCAATAATTAGTAAGTTTAAAATAGGAATGAATATAGATAAACAAAGTAAAGAGTGAAAGTAATTTTATCAAACTATCTGTTTTATTTCATTAACTGATGGTTATCAAATACATGAGTAAACTTACAAATACATAAGGTTATCAGAGTGTTAACAAAATAACTTACAAACTTTGAATACCTTGAAGTAAACTTGCTATAAAAGCTTCAACACTACAAGGTTACAAAGAAACTTAATTAGTAAATCTGAACTAAAGGAAAGTCTGCCTTGAATGGTGAGTGAAGTCTTCTTAAATAGAGGGGAGAAGCCTTCGAGGACGGATTTGAATCAGTTTGGAATCCGAAAAGCATGTATTGTTTACTTTTGACTTTGACTTTGACTTTTACTGTAGCCATGTGATTGTTGTTGGCCAATAAATTACTGTCGGCACAACGAGACAAACAACTTTACTTTTCTTCTTTTATTGAAAGTGGGTGACTGAGCAAAATCTTTTGTCGGCCATCTTGAATTTGATGAGATGCGACAATCTGAATTTAACTTCTTCTAATTTATTGATCAAAGAACCCGAAGTCCGGGTTATTATTTTCTAGATACGGGTTGTAATCCGATCCAACTGTTACTGAATCATTTGCCTCTTCTTCTTCTTCATCTGACCCTATTGATGAGAGAGCTTCTTTCAACAACTTCTTGTACTCTTCAGGAGTTGAAGCACTCACATTAATTGTATAGGGGGTTATTGGTGATGAACTGACTACCTCTTTTCCCTTAGCTTGTGAAGGAGGAGTCTTGGGAGGTTCAAGGCTGGAGGAGCCTTCTTTGAACGAACCTTACTTTTTCAAGTGATGAATTTAGTTTCAACTACCTTCTCATTAACTTTCTTCCACCATGAGACGGTATTAACTGAGCAGATATTCTTGGGGAATGGTTCGGGTAAATGAAGATGGTACTCATAATTAAACTTAAGTAGCCATGCTATCCCGAACTGGGCACAAAAATGCAACAGCTTCCCAAAGACTGGAATTGCTTGGGTTAACTGCTTGTATTCTTTATAAATTTCATAAAGCGAATTTGGGAGAATGTCAGCAGATAAGCCATACTCCCAAAACCATTCCATAAACCAGTTTGGGTACCTGGCTTGGTTATTTAGGAAGTTGAAGTACCAGGAGTGAAGAGGATTTGGTTGAAAAAGGACCAATTCCCAAGCCCTCTGGTAGTCCCAATAATTATAAACCGGTGGGTCAAAAACCCTAGAAAATCTTCTTGGCATGAAAGGACTTTTTCCCCATTCTGAAAGGGTGAGTACTTTAATTATCTTGCATTGTGAATAAGCAATTATTGTTGGAGCATTCGAATTTATGTTTTGTTCAATATTTACTGACTGAGTGCCAATAAGGATGTATTGGTAGAATTGAAGGGTTTTTGTTGCATCGCTGGTAGGGACCCAGCCAAAACCATCAGGGATTAGTTTATTAAGCATGTCCCAAGGTTCTTCAGTAGCCGGTTTACCAAATTCTTGTTCAACAAGGGCATGCCTTCTGCATGCTGGCTTTGCTTTGAATGCTAGGGGTTCTCTCTGAGAGGTTTGGGTTAATTTGGTTTGTGGTTCCTCGCTTAATGGTGCAAATTTATTTTGATTTTGAGTGGGTTAGTAGAGTGACTGGTTTGTGGTAAACTTTTCTTGGTTATCTGAGAGGCCGAAGGGGCAAAGGAATCTAGGGTTAATTCTTTCGATCTACTAGGAGAGGGGGAGGCCCCACCCCTGACAGACCCGCCTCGGGGTCTAGAAGTCATTTTGAATTATTGCCTTGCAAAAATTCCCTGGTTAAGAAATCAGAGATAAACTTATTATCACCTTTCAAGTATTCAATGTCAAAATCGAAACAGCTTAATATGCTTTGCCATCTGGCAAAAATATGTTTAGAAACTAAATTTTTAACATATTTTTCTAAAACATCTTTTGCTGCCTTACAATCGATTCTAAGTAAAAACCTTTTATTGATTAAATCATCTTGGAATTTTGAAATACATAGTACTATAGATAGAATTTCCTTTTTAATAGTACTATATGTTTCTTGAGACTCAATCCAAAGACCTGAATGATATCGGACAACCTGTTCAACTTTTGACTCTGGAAGGATTTGTAGTAGGATACCACCATATCCTTTATCTGATGCATCAGTTTGAACAATGAGACTGGCATCGGGATGCGGAATTCCTAAGCAAGGAAGTGACTTGACATCCTTTTTTATTTCTAGAATTAATTTGGATAACTCAGTAGACCAAGGTTTATGATTTGAAGTTTTCCTAAGCCTAGAATAAAGGGGTTTACATTTTATCCTAATATTGGGAATAAATTCAGGGACATGATTCAAGCATCCTAAAAACCTTTCTAATTGTTTTTTATCAGTTAACTCATTTGCGAATTTATCAGCAAAAACTATGCTCCTGCTAATTGGTGTTATTGTTCCTTGATAAATTTCATGACCCAAAAATCATATTTTTGTTTGGAATATTTTTATCTTTTTAGCAGATATTACCGTTCCATTTCTTTTAATTGTTTCTTTAAAAATGTTAAGATGTTTAAAATGTTGTTCTAATGATTGAGAGAATACTAAAACATCATCAATGTAAACAATAGTGAATTCTAAATAAGGATTTAATATGTCATTCATTATATGCTGAAATTTGGAATGAGCATTTTTTAATCCCATTGGCATGACATTCCATTCAAAGTGACCAAAAGGAACTGTGAATGCTGTTTATATTTATCATTTTCTTCTAATTTTATTTGATAGAATCCTGATTTCATGTCAAATATAGAGAAAATTATACAATCATGTATTCTTTTTAATAGATCTCTTTTATTTGGGATTGGATATCGTATCCATTTTAAAACTTTGTTTATTGGTTTATAATTTATTACCATACGAGGTTCCCCTCTTTCCATCTCTGATTGATTATTAACATAAAAGGCAGTGCAACTCCAAGGGGACTTGCTTGGCCTAATTAGCTTTTTATCTAAAAACCCTTTTATTTCTTTTTTACAAAACTCTAAGGTTTCTCTATTCATTTGAATAGGTCGAGCCTTAGTAGGTATTTTACTTTCATGAAAATCATCTTCATATGGTAAGGATACCATATGAGTTTTCTTTCCCAAAAAGCATTGGGAACTTCTGAACAAACTTCGTTTTCAAACTCTTTTTGTATCTTGTTTATTTTTTCTTTTGTTAATGGATCTTGTATCAGTTTTTATATTTTTGCATATAGAATCTCCTTTTGGGGATATCCTATTTGATTTTCTTTTCTTTGAATAATAGTTAAAAAATTCTTTTCTTCTATGTTATCATTCAAATTGTTCAATTATTTGGTTTTTATTGGGTTTATAAATTCAAATAATATTTCTTGATTATCTTTTACTGTTTTTATTCCTTCTTCTGTGATTTGAATTGGATAAAGTTGAGTTAAGAAAGGGGTTCCTAGGATTATTTGTTCTGATGTATCTTTTACTAAGAGAAATGAGATTTTAATGGCAGATTCCATTATTACAGATAATGGCGTCTTCTAACTTATATTTTACTTGTAGTTTTTGATTATTAGCTGTGTATAATTTTTGAAATGTTTTATGATAATATAGTGTGGGGATTAGACCTTTTTGAATAAAGTTGAGATCTGCTCCCGAGTCTATTAAAGCAGTAAATGGCTGGTGAAAAGATTTCTTAATTTTTCAATTTATTTTTACATGCCATTTTTGCTGCATGGTTTTTATTCTTAAAAAGAAATTTGCTTCTTTATTGTAAAGAGTATCGAATTCTTTTTCTTCATCAAAGTGAGTAGAGGAAGAATTAGAAATAGTGGCCTTAGCATTTCCCTTCCCCAAGGAGTTTTCAAAATTTTGTTGCAAAATTTTATATTTCTGTTTGAATTCGGCAACTTCTGTTTTTAAATTCTTAACTTCTTTATATAACATAGGAAGTGTTATTGGTTCTTGAATGAATGATGATTCAGGATTTAGAATATGCTTTAAATTATATCCTGAAAATTCCTTAGTTGTTATTTCTTGACTTTCTAATTCTTTATATTTTTCTAACATAGCTAATTTAACTTGTGGGTCATCTACTTGATTTACTAGGTCTAACAAGACTCTAGCTTCTTTAGAGATAACATTAATTGTGAATTTACAGTCACAGTTATCTCCAAGACATCCACAGCTTAAACCGCCAATATCAGAATCAGGAGAGGTTTCTTGATTCTGGTAAATTATTTCCTGTTCATCTTCAGAAGATGAGTTATCTGAGGTTTCTGTTTCATATAATAAAATTTTTGCTATTTGTTCTTTTATTTCTTCATCCATTTTTAGTTCTTTAATTTTCTACTTAACCCTACATTTTCTTGCTATGTGCCCAGCACGTCCACATTTATAACAAATTATGTTTTTATCAAAACCTTTACTGTATGGTTTATTATAAGGTTTACTTTGGGGTTTCCTATAAGGTTTATTTGTTTTTTCAGTTGGTGCCTTTTTATTAAATCTTTTATAGCTTCTAAATTTTTGGGGTTTTGTCCTTCTTTGTTTAGCAGGAGGTGTTAATTTCTCATAATCGATTTGTTCCCAGAAATTCCCTAATTCTTTATTATTAGTTTTACTTTCGAACTTCGCTTGTCTATGCATTTTAATATCTGTACAAAATTGTAAACCTGTTTTGTTTATTATTGAAATAATTCTTCCATGGGTTAAATCTTCTAATGGGGTACCTGGGTATTCATTTTTTACGAGTTCTTACTTTTTGGGTAAAATTTTTGGGAAGACCAGAGATAATTCTGTCCTTCCAATAAGACTGTCTACAGTCTGTTCTGGTGTAAATTTTTGTTAAAAAGTTATCTTTATACCATCTGAATTCTCCAAGAGTTGGACAATAAAGGTTATTTAATATTTCAAGGGATCTATCTGCAAGCATATTTGCATCCCCTATGAAAGCTTGGGATATTGCAAAAATTAATGATTCTACTTGTTGTTCTATCTGAATGGTCTCAGGTTCACCTTGTTTGTTATTTCTTATTTATTGTTTTACAAAGGTGAGAATTGTTTGTTTGTTAACTTCTCTTAGATTATTGTCTCACCATCCCTTTAGGCTTCCTGTGAAACCTTGAATTAGTAACTTTACTGTACTTAGGGCACTATTTCTTTTTGCCCTATAGACAGTTGCTGCCATGGACATTTCTTCTAATTTTCTCATTATTTGGTGTTCTGAAAACCCATTTATATTCCATTCTACAATTCCTTCTCCATTGTACTGGGATGCTAGGTCAAGCATATCATCTTCGAATTGTATATCAGGTAGAGTGGGTCTGTGATAGTAATTTCTTGAAGTGGGGTAGGTTTTTGAAGTATTTTTTATTTTATTGATTGTATTAACTTCTGTATCCTCGAATGGTTTCTCAAGCTCTAGTATATCTTCATTTTTTATCATGTTTACTTTTGATGAAGATATTTTTACTGAAGATAATCTCTTATTAATTTCTTCTAGGAGTTCACTGTTATGTTCTTGTCCTATTTTTATATTTTTATTTCAGAATCTGACAATTTATAGGGAATTATTAATGTTTTTTCTAGTTTTTTTGAAGTTTCTCTTTCTGAAGGTGTTTTGCCTTCTTCAGAAGTACTTGCAACTTGATACAAAAGCTGATTTGTAAAATTTAATTGCTGTTGAATATTTTTAATATCATTTCTTGTAGGATGTTGAATTATTAATGCTTTGGTATCTTCTTTCATGGTTTTGAAAGGAGATGTTGTTATTTCGATATTATCAACATTTGGAAAGGTTATTTCTTCCAAGGGAGGAATTACAGAAATAACCTTTTTACCTTTTGCAGTTTTCCATATTCTTTTGGCGGAATTCAATGTTTTTAATTCTAAATTCTGAAAACAGTAATATAAAATTTTGCAACAAAATTTTGAAAACTCCTTGGGGAAGGGAAATGCTAAGGCCACTATTTCTAATTCTTCCTCTACTCAGGATGCCACTGAGTTAGATAAACCCGGTACAAGTGAAAGTCTTAATTCATCATTAATTAATGAACAACAAATAATTTTACCTGATATAGAACAAAAACTACATAATTGGAGTATTCCATCAATGTTTCCGAAATTTACAAAACAAAATTAATGGATAAGTTTAAATCTGATTTCATAATTAAAACTGCAGAATACACCATTAAAGTTGATAGAACTCAAGAGAGCCTAAATCTCTTGAATTTATCTACGTTAAAAGAACATAAACAAAAATATAAATTTTTACATATTGGTTTAATTCAAGTTGCAATAAAACCTTTGCACATATTAGGCATAGATACACTTGTGTGTGTATGCCTAAGAGATACTCGACCTGCTAGGTTCGAGGATCAAGTGCTTTCAATAATTGAGACCAATCTCCATGATGGTCCTACATTTTTCAATAACTTTCCAAATTATACAATATCTTTAGAAAGTTTGGGAAAAAATAAGCATAAAATCAAATTAGATATTAAAATAAAGGAAGGAATTTGGAACCCAAATTCCTATCCAATGGCAGTAATATACAAAATATATTACAAAGCCATGAAAACGAATATTTCACCAAAAGCATTAAATATTTCTTCAAAAGAAGACACTTTACTTCTTCAAGTAAACCTTGAAAAGTCAAATGCAATCACCCCTAAAAGACTCGACCTTGATGAAGTCTCAAAGAATCTTGAATGGAATTTACAAGAGATTCTGCCTCCGGAGGAGCTAGAACCCTCTCAAATGACAATACCAGTTGAATATGCATCTGGTAATGTTTCGATAAGCTTTGCACCATTTAGTAGAAGTAGTTCTACTAGATCGTTTAGAACCCCTGAAGGATCTAAACAAACTAATAATTCAAGAAAGTCAATTGATTTATTTCATTCATTAAGATTAGCAGGAATAAGAGATCATCCTGTTATTCCTCAACCAGAATATAGGATGGAAATACCACAATCAGTCCAACCAGTAACTCAGAGAGAGTCACCAACTCAATCTGAAATTAATCAAAGTTTTGAAACCCACAATCAATATTTTGTAATAACCAAGTTCTACATTGATAAACAAAAACTTCAAAAAGATTTTTTAAAACCCGAATACGAAAGTAAGAGAAAATGGTTTTTCTCCACTTTCTCACAATCAGAGATAAGACAATATAGAGAATCTTATTCTGCTTATCTCGAGGAGGTAGAGAATGACAACATTCCCTACTTCACCTGGTTTAAAAATTACTGTTTTCAGAATTTAGAATTAAAAACATTGAATTCCGCCAAAAGAATATGGAAAACCGCAAAAGGTAAAGAGGTTATTTCTGTAATTCCTCACTTGGAAGAAATAACCTTTTCAAATGTTGATAATATCGAAATAACAACATCTCCTTTCAAAACCATGAAAGAAGATACCAAAGCATTAATAATTCAACATCCTACAAGAAATGATATTAAAAATATTTAACAGCAATTAAATTTTATAAATCAGCTTTTGTATCAAGTTGCAAGTACTTCTGAAGAAGGTGAAACACCTTCAGAAGGAGAAACTTCAAAGAAACTAGAAAAATCATTAATAACTCCCTATAAATTGTCAGATTCTGAAATAAAAAAATATAAAAATAGGAAAAGAACATAACAGTGAACTCCTAGAAGAAATTAATAAGAGATTATCTTCATTAAAAATATCTTTATCAAAAGTAAACATGATAAAAAATGAAGATATACTAGAGCTTGAGAAACAATTCGAGGATACAGAAGTTAATACAATCAATAAAATAAAAAATACTTCAAAAACCTACCCCGCTTCAAGAAATTACTATCACAGACCCACTCTACCTGATATACAATTCGAAGATGCTTTGCTTGACCTAGCATCCCAGTAGAATGGAGAATGAATTGTAGAATGGAACATAGATGGGTTTTCAGAACATCAAATAATGAGAAAATTAGAAGAAATGTCCATGGTAGTGATAGTGTGATTTTACATGATGTTTGCTGTAAACTTTTGCATGCATATTCCATATAGATTAGGCATTATTTAGTTGATTTTGTTAGATTTTCCCTTGGAACGGGTGAAGGTGGTTTTGTGTGTTGTTTTGCATGAATTACTAAAAAATCTGGTTAACTTAGAGCCAAGGGAATGAAGAAACAGTGGAGAATGAAATTCTGGGAATGCTCGCCCCGCGAGAGGATGATCGCCCCGCGACTGAAGACAGCCAGAAACAGCAGAATGTCATCCTTTCTGGTTCGCCCCACGAATCACACCTCGCCTCGCGACCCTGAGAGCTGACTGTGCCAGGAAAATGCAAGCCTTTCTGGTTCTCCTCGCTAACCTTGTCTCGCCTCGCGAGAGATCAAATCATTGAAGACCAGAAGTTTAATATTCGCCTCGCGAGATACATCTCGCCCCGCGAGTGCGCGAAAACCAGAACCACTGTTATAAGCTGTTTAAGGCAGAATGGGAAAGGACACCTTGGAGACATTGGAGGCTACGAGTTTGGAAAGCCAAAAAGGCTCTTGGAACCAGAGGCAGCTTCTGGAGGATTGCCCCCATGGAATCCCTTCTCTCATTCTTCCATGTTTCTTCAGTTGTGGACATTATTATGAGTAGCTAAACCTCCATTGTTGGGGTTAGGGTAGCTATTTCTGAACTCACATGTATTTGATTTAGACTTGCAATATAGTTTCTGCTTTGTTATTGAGTGATTGATTTTTGTACTTAATGCTTGTTGTGGCTAGCACCCCCATGACTTGATCTGTGTTTTGATATGCAATTGGAAAATTCGTGTTAAAATCGGAACTGAAATTAATCACCTAGTAAGCCTAGTATCTAGGAATGGAACTGGGTTTATTAGCAATCGCATGATCCCTAATCTTAATGCAAATTCACTAATCTAGACCACCTAAGGAATTAGGGTCTATTAGTGGGTTTAGGCTCTTGTCATCCGAGGGATCGGGACTTGAGTAATTTAGCGGATTGATTGTCATAATTGAAGTAGAACCTGTTTGTTAGTTGTTTCATTGCATGAGGATGAAGATTAGTGAACCTAATCCCAACAACTTTTATCATATTTGAAAACCTTCTTTTATTGCTTTCCAAGTATTTGAGAAAATTACAAAAAGAGTTTGTCGTTCTTATTTTGTTAATTTTAACTTTTGTTAGCATAGAACTCTCTTCAATCCAAGAATCGCTTAGATAGTAATTGAATTGGTACGTGCTAGTACTTGTTGCAGTCCTCGTGGGAACGATAAAACGATCTCACCACCGTATTACTTGCACGACTGGGTATACTTGCCCAGATTCGTCAACAAGTTTTTGGCGCCGTTGCCGGGGACTGTATTTCAATATTAGCATATCCATTTTGGTTACTAATTTGAGCACAAAATTTTTCTGTTTTAAAATTTCTCTTTTCTGTTATAAACTGTGTGCTGTCTTTTTTTCTAGTGTGTTTGCTGATGTGTGCTAACCTTTACTACTAACAATCTTGTTTGCTAGACTGTTTGTGTATGCGAGGTACTATTCTAGCTGACCAACTCCTATACGATCCATAAATTGAAAGAACAGGTAGGAAGAATAGGAAACAAGCAAGACAACAGAATTTGTTAAGACAACAAGGAGAAGAACAAGAGACTTCCATCTCTCAGGTTACTCAAGAAGAACTCAAGATGGCAGGGAATGGTGAAGATACTCCACCACCACGGAGGACACTTGGTGATTATGCCAATACAAATTTCAACCGGCATGTCACTAGTATAGTGAGACCTCCGGTGAACTCCAACAATTTTGAACTCAAGCCAAATCTCATCAACATGGTTTCACAAAATCAGTTTGCTGGGTTGGAGAAGGAAGATCCTAACAGTCATATTTCCACTTTCCTAGAGTTGTGTGATACAGTGAAGATAAATGGTGCCTCTGATGATGCAATTCGATTGAGATTGTTCCCTTTTTCTTTAAGAGATAGAGCCAAGTCTTGGCTCCAATCACAACCAAGGGGAAGTTTCACTACATGGGACAACTTAGAGGAAAAATTTCTGGCAAGATTCTTCCCCACATCAAGATTTGTAAAGGCAAGTGGTGACATCATGAGCTTTGCTCAACAAGAAGGTGAGACTCTGCATGACGCCTGGGAAAGGTTCAAGGAATTACTTCGAAGATGCCCAAATCATGGTTTTGATGATCTTACTCAGATGCAAACATTCTGTAATGGATTGAGGCCATCAACCAGGTACATGTTGGATGCCTCAGCTGGAGGTTCAATGAATACAAAGACAGCAGAGGAAGCCCTGACTTTGATAGAAGCAATGGCCTCTAATGATTACTTGATGCATCATGATCGTGGTCCCACACAAAGAAGGGGAGTGTTGGAGTTAGATTCACAAACTGCATTGTTGGCTCAGAACAAGCTCATGACACAACAATTGGAGTCTCTTACCAAGCAACTAGCTCAACTCCCGCAACAAATCCAAACTGTTCAAGGGACGACCATGCCACCACAACAGGTAATGAGATGTGATTTTTGTGGAGGTGATCATGAGAATGGAAGATGTGAGGCACCACCTAGTTCCCATGAGGAAGCAAATTATATGGGGAACTATGGGCGACAAGGCAACAACCAAGGGTGGAGGAATCAACCAGATTTTGGTTGGAATCCAGATGCCGGGCAAACAAGCAAGCCTCCTCCTACACAACCGCTTCAAGACCGGGTTTCTATCTTGGAAAACACCCTCAATCAGTTCATGCAATTGACCATGGCAAACCAGAAAAATATAGATGCTTCTATAAAAAATTTGGAGGTGCAAGTTGGCCAAATTTCAAAGCACCTAGCGGAGCAAACAAGTAGCGGTTTTTCTGGTAACACTCAAACTAATCCGAAGGAGCATTGCAATGCTATTGTTTTGAGGAGTGGAAAAAGTCTTGAGAATGTGGGCGGTGAACCTTTGGTGAAGAATCAGAGAGTTGATGGAAAAACAGAATTGAGTGCTGAGGAAAAAGAGAAAAAAAGCAAAGATGTTATAGTTGAGGAAGAAGAAAAGGGCAGTGAACAAGACAAGAGGGAGAAGCTAATAGATGAGAATTCAATTTTGAGGAGAACTAAGAGTCAAATTTTGAAGGATGGGGACAAACCTCAAGTGATCCCCTCTTATGTGAAGTTGCCCTATACTCACTTGAGCAAGAAAAAAGAGAAAGAAGAACAATTTGCCAAGTTCCTTGACATTTTCAAGAGGCTACAGATCAACATACCCTTTGCTGAAGCACTGGAACAGATGCCCAATTATGCAAAATTCATGAAGGAACTGCTCACGAAGAAAAGAAAGTTTAAAGAAGGCGAAACTGTTGCCTTAACTGAGGAGTGCAGTGCGATACTGCAAAGGAAGCTACCTCCGAAATTGAAAGATCCTGGTAGTTTTACAATCCCTTGCACTATTGGGAGTGTTGCTATCAGGAAGGCTTTATGTGACTTGGGAGCGAGTATCAATTTAATGTCGCTCTCCATTTTGAACAAGCTTGGAGGTGGAGAGGTGAAACCAACCAGGATGGCATTGCAGTTAGCTGACAGATCAATCAAGCATCCTTATGGTATCTTGGAAGATGTTCTGGTAAAGGTGGATAAGTTTATCTTCCCGGCGGACTTTGTGGTTTTAGACATGGAGGAGGATGCAGAAGTTCCGCTCATACTGGGGAGACATTTTCTGGCAACTGGTCGGGCCTTGATAGACGTACAAAAAGGCCAGCTGCAATTCAGAGTGCAAGATGAAACAGTCACTTTCAATGTGTTTGAAGCTATGCATCGCACGAGCGATCAAGAGGAGTGTTTCCACATGGACATGGTGGATACAGTAGATAAGGAAGTCATTGCACATCAACATCACCCATCTGCTCCTGAGAAGAAGGAAAAGCTCAACATAAAAGCAACTCTAAAGCTCTGCAAGACAAATGATGTATCAGTTGGTGATGAAGTTGGATCTGCTCATCTTGTGAAAACAGAACTTCCGCCGAGAAGGAGTAAGAAAAAGGGCAAGAGGCCCAGAGTGAAAGGGGCAAAAGGGAAGCACAAATGTTGGCCCTATAAGCAAAATCAGCTCTTTAAAGGAGTTCCATGGAAGAAAAGTGCTCTTGCACTTATATGCCCAGCAGACCCCGGTTAATTGAAAGAAACCCGTCAAGCTAGTGACGTTAAAGAAGCGCTTATTGGGAGGCAACCCAAGTTTCTTAACCCTTCTCCTTAGTTGTTTTCATTTTCTTAATAATTTTGTTTTTGGGTTAACCTCTTGAATAATTTGAGAAGCTCAAGAGGAAAAATAATAAATTGAGAATTGCCAAGTGTTTGCAGGGTAATAAGGAAGGAGGGAAGAGCAAGAAGATAAGACAAAGCAAGGTCAACACCCGCTACCGCCTCGGTAAGCCGTTCCAATTTTTTTGTTTTATTTTCTTTTTCTTCTCCTCTCTCCAACTTGATTGTTTACATTGGGGACAATGTAAATTTTTAAGCTTGGGGTAGGGGTATTTTTGCATTTGTTCATGTTGCATTCATATAGTCCTGCATGATAGTTTTGCATGGTCACACAATTAGATTGCCCTTGCTTAGATTCTGTATCCAATTGTGAGAACTAAGTGCCAATAATCTGTGATAGTGAATTTTTGAGCCAATTTGTTATTCTTGTAATATGGCTGCAAATGAAGAATGCTTGAGATAATATTGGATAGTTAATAATTAGCATATGGTTCTGTGGACTTGTGATTTTCATTGATTCTGAACTAAAATGTGAGATTTCGAGCCAAAGGGGTACTCACTAAATCTACCCCATTCTTTGTGTTAGAGTGTTATTCCTCTTGGTTTGTTTTCTCTAGAACTTGACTTGAAACCATTTTGAAGCTTAAAAATTTTTGAAAACATTTTTTGAAAATGATCGAGGCAATAGATATTTTTCTGGCCTTCTGAGCTTTGAATGATGAAATGCTACCCCTTAGTTGCCCAATTTTGAGCCTGAAAGAATAAAGATGCTTTTATTGATACCCTGGAATGTTTTGATAAATATGCTTGATAAGGGACCTTCTAAAGTATTACAAAACGGGTGAAAAGGTAGTTGAAAAAAGTTTGGGATGAAAGAATCAAAAAAAAAAAAATTCTCTTGAGTTGAAAAATCTCCCATTCTCCAAATAAAAGAAAAAGAGAAAAAGAAAAATAAATTAGAGAAGGAGATGACAAAAAAAAAAAAGAAATAAAAAGAAAAAGAAAGAAAAGAAAGGTGGAAAGTGAATTGAAACCCAAAAGGTATTTTAGAAGGTCATGCTTTGCAAATGTTGATATGTTGTGTAACCTTTTGAAATGACCTTTTATTGATTTCCCCACCTAACGATTAATCCCATGGCCACGTTACAACCAAGTGAAAGACCTCTTGATTCTAAATTGTTTTCATTAATAAAGTAGAGATTTGGTTGATAGTCAAGCCTATGGTAGGATTCATTCCTTGAGGAAAATTGAGTGAAATGTCTTACCCCTAAACACTTGAGTGAGGTGAGAAAAGAGAGCCAAGCAAATGAACAAGCTTGGGGTGAGCTTCAGGTGAGAAAGAGTGCCCAAATCAGTGAGAACATGAGTCTAAGGAACCTAAGCCTCTAATTGGACTTGAATTGATTGTCTCTTGCTGAATTGTTTGAATTGCCTATTGCTTGGATCATTGACTTGGGTTCTTAGTTCACTATCCATGTTCTGTTTATTCTACTGGCCTTGGTGATTGCTTGAGGACAAGCAATTGAATAAGCTTGGGGTGATTTGATAGTGTGATTTTACATGATGTTTGCTGTACACTTTTGCATGCATATTTCATATAGATTAGGCATTATTTAGTTGATTTTGTTAGATTTTCCCTTGGAACGGGTGAAGGTGGTTTTGTGTGTTGTTTTGCAGGAATTACTGAAAAATCTGGTTAACTTAGAGCCAAGGGAATGAAGAAACAGTGGAGAATGAAATTCTGGGAATGCTCGCCCCGCGACTGAAGACAGCCAGAAACAGCAGAATGTCATCCTTTCTGGTTCGCCCCGCGAATCACACCTCGCCTCGCGAACCTGAGAGCTGACTGTGCCAGGAAAATGCAAGACTTTCTGGTTTGCCTCGCTAACCTTGTCTCGCCTCGTGAGAGATCAAATCATTGAAGACCAGAAGTTTAATATTTGCCTCGCGAGATACATCTCGCCCCGCGAGTGCGCGAAAACCAGAACCACTGTTATAAGTTGTTTAAGGCAGAATGGGAAAGGACACCTTGGAGACATTGGAGGCTACGAGTTTGGAAAGCCAAAAAGGCTCTTGGAACCAGAGGCAGCTTCTGGAGGATTGCCCCCATGGAATCCCTTCTCTCCTTCTTCCATGTTCCTTCGGTTGTGGACATTATTATGAGTAGCTAAACCTCCATTGTTGGGGTTAGGGTAGCTATTTCTGAACTCTCATGTATTTGATTTAGACTTGCAATATAGTTTCTGCTTTGTTATTGAGTGATTGATTTCTGTACTTAATGCTTGTTGTGGCTAGCACCCCCATGACTTGATCTGTGTTTTGATATGCAATTGGAAAATTCGTGTTAAAACCGGAACTGAAATTAATCACCTATTAAGCCTTGTATCCAGGAATGGAACTGGGTTTATTAGCAATCACATGATCCCTAATCTTAATGCAAATTCACTAATCTAGGCCACCTAAGGAATTAGGGTCTATTAGTGGGTTTAGGCTCTTGTCATCCGAGGGATCGGGACTTGAGTAATTTAGCGGATTGATTGTCATAATTGAAGTAGAACCTGTTTGTTAGTTGTTTCATTGCATGATGATGAAGATTAGTGAACCTAATCCCAACAGCTTTTATCATATTTGAAAACCTTCTTTTATTGCTTTCCAAGTATTTGAGAAAATTACAAAAAGAGTTTGTTGTTCTTATTTTGTTAATTTTAACTTTTGTTAGCATAGAACTCTCTTCAATCCAAGAATCGCTTAGATAGTAATTGAATTGGTACGTGCTAGTACTTGTTGCAGTCCTCGTGGGAACGATAAAACGGTCTCACCACCGTATTACTTGCACGACTGGGTATACTTGCCCAGATTCGTCAACAGGCAGCAGCTGCCTATAGGGCAAAAAGAAATAGTGCCCTAAGTACAGTAAAGTTACTAATTCAAGGTTTCACAGGAAGCCTAAAGGGATGGTGGGACAATAATCTAAGAGAAGTTGACAAACAAACAATTCTCACCTTTGTAAAACAAGAAATAAGAAATAACGAACAAGGTGAACCCGAGACCATTCAGATAGAACAACAAGTAGAAGCATTAATTTTTGCAATATCCCAAGCTTTCATAGGGGATGCAAATGCGTTTGCAGATAGATCCCTTGAAATATTAAATAACCTATTGTCCAACTCTTGGAGAATTCAGATGGTATAAAGATAACTTTTTAGCAAAAATTTACACCAAAACAGACTGTAGACAGTCTTATTGGAAGGACAGATTTATCTCTGGTCTTCCCAAAATTTTTGCCCAAAAAGTAAGGACTCAGATAAAAAATGAATACCCAGGTACCCCATTAGAAGATTTAATCTATGGAAGAATTATTTCAATAATAAACAAAACAGGTTTACAATTTTGTACAGATATTAAAATACATAGACAAGCGAAGTTCGAAAGTAAAACTAATAATAAAGAATTAGGGAATTTCTGTGAACAATTCGGTTATGAGAAATTAACACCTCCTTCTAAACAAAGAAGGACAAAACCCCAAAAATTTAGAAGCTATAAAAGATTTAATAAAAAGGCACCAACTGAAAAAACAAATAAACCTTATTGGAAACCCCAAAGTAAACCTTATAATAAACCATACAGTAAAGGTTTTGAGAAAAACATAATTTGTTATAAATGTGGACGTGCTGGGCACATAGCAAGAAAATGTAGGGTTAAGCAGAAAATTAAAGAACTAAAAATGGATGAAGAAATAAAAGAACAAATAGCAAAAATTTTATTATATGAAACAGAAACCTCGGATAACTCATCTTCTGAAGATGAATAGGAAATAATTTACCAGAATCAAGAAACCTCTTCTGATTCTGATATTGGCTGTTTAAGCTGTGGATGTCTTGGAGATAACTGTGACCGTAAATTCACAATTAATGTTATCTCTAAAGAAGCTAGAGTCTTGTTAGACCTAGTAAATCAAGTAGATACCCACAAGTTAAATTAGCTATGTTAGAAAATATAAAGAATTAGAAAGTCAAGAAATAACAATTAAGGAATTTTCAGGATATAATTTAAAGATTATTCTAAATCCTGAATCATCATTCATTCAAGAACCAATAACACTTCCTCTGTTATATAAAGAAGTTAAGAATTTAAAAACAGAAGTTACCGAATTAAAACAAAAATATAAAATTTTGCAACAAAATTTTGAAAACTCCTTGGGGAAAGGAAAGGCTAAGGCCACTATTTCTAATTCTTCCTCTACTCACTTTGATGAAGAAAAAGAATTCGATACTCTTTACAATAAAGAAGCAAATTTCTTTTTAAGAATAAAAACCATGCAACAAAAATGGCATGTAAAAATAAATTTAAAAATTAAGAAATCTTTTCACCAGCCATTTACTGCTTTAATAGACTCGGGAGCAGATCTCAACTGTATTCAAGAAGGTCTAATCCCCACACAATATTATCAGAAAACATTTCAAAAATTATACATAGCTAATAATCAAAAACTACAAGTAAAATATAAGTTAGAAGACGCCATTATCTATAATAATGGAATCTGCATTAAAAGCTCATTTCTCTTAGTAAAAGATACATCACAACAAATAATCCTATGAACCCCTTTCTTAACTCAACTTTATCCAATTCAAATCACAGAAGAAGGAATAAAAACAGTAAAAGATAATCAAGAAATATTATTTGAATTTATAAACCCAATAAAAACCAAAGAATTGAACAATTTGAATGATAACATAGAAGAAAAGAATTTTTTAACTATTATTCAAAGAAAATAAAATAAAATAGGATATCTTCAAAAGGAGATTCTATATGCAAAAATAGAAAAACAGATACAAGATCCATTAACAAAAGAAAAAATAAACAAGATACAAAAAGAGTTTGAAAACGAAGTTTGTTCAGAAGTTCCCAATGCTTTTTGGGAAAGAAAAACTCATATGGTATCCCTACCATATGAAGATGATTTTCATAAAAGCTAAATACCTACTAAGGCTCGACCTATTCAAATGAACAGCGAAACCTTAGAGTTTTGTAAAAAAGAAATAAAAGGGTTTTTAGATAAAAAGTTAATTAGGCCAAACAAGCCTCCTTGGAGTTGCACTGCCTTTTTAGTTAATAATTAGTCAGAGATGGAAAGAGGGGAACTTCGTATGGTAATAAATTATAAACCACTAAACAAAGTTTTAAAATGGATACGATATCCAATCCCGAATAAAAGAGATCTATTAAAAATAATACATGATGGTATAATTTTCTCTAAATTTGACATGAAATCATGATTCTATCAAATAAAATTAGAAGAAAAGGATAAATATAAAACAGCGTTCACAGTTCCTTTTGGTCACTTTGAATGGAATGTCATGCCAATGGTATTAAAAAATGCTCCTTCCGAATTTCAGCATATAATGAATGACATATTAAATCCTTATTCAGAATTCACTATTGTTTACATTGATGATGTTCTAATATTCTCTCAATCATTAGAACAACATTTTAAACATCTTAACATTTTTAAAGAAACAATTAAAAGAAATGGAATGGTAATATCTGCTAAAAGGATAAAATTATTCCAAACAAAAATAAGATTTTTGGGTCATGAAATTTATCAAGGAACAATAACACCAATTAGCAGGAGCATAGTTTTTTATGATAAATTCCCAAATGAGTTAACTGATAAATAACAATTACAAAGGTTTTTAGGATGCTTGAATTATGTCTCTGAATTTATTCCCAATATTAGGATAAAATGTAAACCCCTTTATTCTAGGCTTAGGAAAACTTCAAATCCTAAACCTTGGTCTACTGAGTTATCCAAATTAATTCTAGAAATAAAAAAAGGATGTCAAGTCACTTCCTTGATTAGGAAATCCGTATCCCGATGCCAGTCTCATTGTTCAAACTGATGCATCAGATAAAGGATATGGTGGTATCCTACTACAAATCCTTCCAGAGTCAAAAGTTGAACAGGTTGTCCGATATCATTCAGGTCTTTGGATTCAGTCTCAAGAAAAATATAGTACTATTAAAAAAGAAATTCTATCTATAGTATTATGTATTTCAAAATTCCAAGATGATTTAATCAATAAAAGGTTTTTACTTAGAATCGATTGTAAGGCAACAAAAGATGTTTTAGAAAAAGATGTTAAAAATTTAGTTTCTAAACATATTTTTGCTAGATGGCAAAACATACTAAGCTGTTTTGATTTTGACATTGAATACTTGAAAGGTGATAATAACTTTATCCCAGATTTCTTAACCAGGGAATTTTTGCAAGGCAATAATTCAAAATGACTTCTCGACCCCGAGGCGGGTCTGTCAGGGGTGGGGCCTCTCCCTCTCCTAATAGATCGAAAGAATTAACCCCAGATTCCTTTGCCCATTCGGCCTCTCAGATAACCAAGAAAAATTTACCACAAACCAGTCACTCTACTAACCCCACTCAAAATCAAAATAAATTTGCACCATTAAGTGGGGAACCACAAACCAAATTAACCCAAACCTCTCAGAGAGAACCCCTAGCATTCAAAGTAAAGCCAGCATGCAGAAGGCATGCCCTTGTTGAACAAGAATTTGGTAACCCGGCCGGCTACTGAAGAACCTTGGGACATGCTTAATAAATTAATCCCTGATGGTTTTGGCTGGGTCCCTACTAGCGATGCAACAAAAACCCTTCAATTCTACCAATACATCCTTATTGACACTCAGTCAGTAAAGATTGAACAAAACATAAATTCAAATGCTCCAACAATAATTGCTTATTCATGGTGCAAGATAATGAAAGTACTCACCCTTTCATAATGGGGAAAAAGTCCTTTCATGCCAAGAAGATTTTGACCCACCAGTTTATAATTATTGGGACTACCGGAGGGCTTGGGAATTGGTCCTTTTTCAACCAAATCCTCATCACTCCTGGTACTTCAACTTCCTAAATAACCAAGCCAGGTACCCAAACTTGTTTATGGAATGGTTTTGGGAGTATGACTTATCTGCTGACATTCTCCCAAATTCGCTTTATGAAATTTATAAAGAATACAAGCAGTTAACCCCGGCAATTCCAGTCTTTGGGAAGCTGTTGCATTTTTGTGCCCAGTTCGGGATAGCATGACTACTTAAATTTAATTATGAGTACCATCTTCATTTACCCGAACCACTCCCCAAGAATATCTGCTCAGTTAATACTGTCTGATGGTGGAAGAAATTTAATGAGAAGGTAGTTGAAACTAAATTCATCACTTGGAAAAGTAAGGTTCGTTCAAAGAAGGCTCCTCCAGCCTTTGAACCTCCCAAGACTCCTCCTTCACAAGCTAAGGGAAAAGAGGTAGTCAGTTCATCACCAATAACCCCCTATACAATTAATGTGAGTGCTTCAACTCCTGAAGAGTACAAGAAGTTGTTGAAAGAAGCTCTCTCATCAATAGGGTCAGATGAAGAAGAATAGGCAGATGATTCAGTAATAGTTGGATCGGATTACAACCCGTATCTAGAAAATAATGACCCGGACTTCGGGTTCTTTGATCAATAAATCAGAAGAAGTTAAATTCAGATTGTCGCGTCTCATCAAATTCAAGATGACCGACAAAAGATTTTGCTCGGTCACCCACTTTCAATAAAAGAAGAAAAGCAAAGTTGTTTGTCTCGTTGTGCCGACAGTAATTTATTGGCCGACAATAAGCACATGGCTACAGTAAAAGTAAAAGTCGAAGCCAAAAGTAAATAGTACCTGCTTTTCGGATTCCAAACTGATTCAAATCCGTCCTCGAAGGCTCTCCCCTCTATTTAAGAAAACTTCACTCACCATTCAAGGCAGACTTTCCTTTAGTTCAGATTTACTAATTAAATTTCTTTGTAACCTTGTAGTGTTGAAGCTTTTATAGCAAGTTTACTTCAATGTATTCAAAGTTTGTAAGTTATTTTGTTAACACTCTGATAATCTTATGTATTTGTAAGTTTACTTATGCATTTGATAACTATCAGTTAATGAAATAAAACAGATAGTTTGATAAAATTACTTTCACTCTTTACTTTGTTTATCTATATTCATTCCTATTTTAAACTTACTAATTCTTGAGATGATCCGCAGTGGCATCCTGATATATATGTGTGTGTGTGTGTGTGTGTGTGTGTGTGTGTGTTAAAATATAGTAATTGGTTCGGTTCTAAAATCCTTGAACCTGATAGGAAAGAGTGTATTAGATAGTGTGTTGTTAGCACTCCTCATTGTATAATAACATTGATAGTATTGATATAGAAAAATATAAACTTTAAAAAAGTAAATATAAACTATTAAATTATATAAATATTAAAATATTAAATATTAATATATATTAAAATATAGTAATTGGGTCGGTTCCAAAATCCTTGAACCTTATAATCGAACAAATCACCACCAGGTTTGGTTTGGTCCTGAACACAAGAAAGAAAATATGAACCAATTTAATCGGTTCGGTTCGGATTTTCGGGTTCATTGAATTATTGGTTCGGGTCTTATACCCCTAAACTTTCCCCAAGAACACAGTAGGTTTGCTACCTTTACTTGCTAAAAACATTTAGACAAATTTTTTTTATAAACTTTTAAAAGTAAATAATACAATAATATAAAAAATTGAACCAATGAAAATTGGTTCGGTTCGGATCCAAAAATATTAATATATATATGATATAATAAATATTAAAACATTAACTTATATATAAATATTAAATTATAATATATATATATATATATATATATATATATATATATATATATATATATATATATGCTAAAAATAGTAATTTGTTCGGTTCCAAAATCCTTGAAAAGAAAAGATTATATTGAAAAGAATATAGATAGTCTGTTATTAACTCTCCTCCTTATTTAATAACATGGATAGTATTGATATAGAAAAATATAAACTTTAAAAAGTAAATAAATAATAAAATAATAAAAAAAATCTATAGTATGACACATGTCCCTTTACTGTTATAAGAACAGTAAGGTAGACCTACCAATTGTTCAATTGTATTGATATTTGAACACTAGATTTGGGACATCATATGATGTCCTTTTGATTTTTTGATATATTTTTGAGATGTATATATATAAAGAAGATGAAAAATAAATGAGAGATAAAAATAAACACATACGATATCATCTATAGTGTCTGAAATTGGATGTTCAAATATCATAACTCTCTCCGATACACTATTTTATGCTGTAAGAGAGAGAGGAAAAAAAAAGACATTATTTCTGTTATTGTAACCAAACATAAGAAAAAGAAAAAGTAGAACTAATTAATACCTTAAAAAAATAATATCAATACACTCTTTTTAACATATTTTCCAACATATTTTTTTTATTGTTATTGAATAAATTTTACATAAGTTATTTAGTGTCTTATATGAAATTCAACGAATAACCAATAATGTATATCATATTATAAATTTATAATATAAAGAATGTATTATTAGTATTTTTCATAACATAGTATAAACTAAACCTTAGGTTCGTGTCGGGAAATAGAAGCTGGAATATAATAAGAAACACAATGAGACAAGAGATGGTGGGTTCACATCCGTAGCATCCCACAGAGTGATGATGGGGGGAGTGGCAAACCACACAGGTCTGTGATGTAAAGTTGTGGTAATGGGGATGGGTTTGAGTAGCTTCCAAATGAATAAATATTACATCTATCTTATCTTGTGAGAAAATGAAGGTTACCGGTAAAAATTGTCTTGCTTGGTCCCCCGATTATCTTCAACGGATGAAATGAGAAGTTGAGAAATCAATAGGTTTGCTCACCAGCTAAAGAGAGAGAAAGAGAAGGAGAAACGTGGATGATTGCTCCTTGCCGTTGCTGTTGGTGTCAATTGCTTTGTCATGCACAATTTGTGTCAACCAGACCATCACTTGTTTGTACGCATTATTATGCGGTGCTTATAGTTCCATGATGAATTTGGACGCATTACAATTACATCGGGATTTAATTGATATATATTAATAATATAAATATTTTTTATATTATCAATCAATCAAAAATTAATAAATCATTAAAAATCTTTAACTTTTATTCTAATCACCTTAAAACTCATTCAAACCATAATTTTTGATTGGTTGACAGTATAAATTTTTTTACACTAACAATATACACTAATTAAACTCATAACATTATTACGAAAAAGTTGACATATTTAATTATTACAATTATCCACTCTTTACCCCACTTCAAGAAGCGAAATTAATTCAATAGTAACTATCTTTTTCTTTTTTCTTTTTTAAACGAACACAATGGAGAAAAGGCACCTTATAAAATAAATTTGGAATTTGGAGTTGAAAGAAAATTAAGCGAAGTAAACTTAAGTGTAAAATGAGCGAGTAAAGATGTATTTGTACTGTCAGAAAATATAAGGTCGATTATAGTCGAGCTTAATGAGCTAGACTAGTCATAGCTCAATTTATATGTTGAGAATAATATATCTTGAACCGAAAATATATACTCGGCCAATTCGAATATTTAGACCGAAGATATACATTTCGACATATTATGACTAGGTACACTTAGTCAAGATATAACTACACACTTACCCGTTACCATAAATACGGTTAAACACCCACAATAGCACTATCCCATAAAGATAACCACCCACTATCCCACTAAGGGAGGAAGAACTTGTTGTAATCAATTATCACCTTTCATTATAAATTGAGAAATACACTACATATATCTGGAATCTCTTATAATCTAACTTAGAACTATGTTAGTTTTGATTCCATTAGAATAAACGTAATTCATGCTCAAAAACACTTATGATACTCAATTTCAGTTCGATTCCAATTAACCGAATTATGGCATGAACAATATTCATATTTAATTAGCAAAATATAAATAGATTTTTTTATTCACTCACTTTATAATAAGTTGACTGATATTTTTTTTTTCCTTCACAACTTTCCTTTTCAAATCATAATTTTGTGGTAACAAATGGAATACAATTGGTTTGGCAATGACTCATCCTCGTGGAGGTTTCGACAATAAGAGAGAAATTGGGCCCTTTGACTGTCCCTCCATCTCCAATTACTGGAAACCAAACACATCCTAAGACATCGCATATTTATCTTAGCCGATTAGAATATTCTCCCATCAAACAATTACCGCGATCCTGCATCGTCCAATCTAACGTCGCCATGTCAGCACCGCACGTGACCAAATCTTGTCAACACCCCCCAACATCCTTCGTGGAACAACACGTGTAAATCCACGGTTCCGGAGAATTCCCTTAATGCCCCCAAAACATCACAACCGTTAAAAATCTCACTACATTACCCTCCATCTCTCTACTGCTTCTTCTTCATAACAAACTTTGCATTCTCCAAAACAAAACAACGAAACCCTCTTTTGCTGCTGCAGCGATAGAACTTGTTTAGGTTTAGGTTCGGGTTGAGGTTGGGGTTCGAGGTTCGGAGATGGAACCTTCCACCTCTTCCAACGCGTTCTCGTTCCTCTCGAAGGGTTGGAGGGAGGTTCGGGACTCGGCTGACGCGGATCTCCGGTTGATGCGGGACCGAGCCAACTCGTTCAAGAACCTAGCGACGTCGTTTGACCGCGAGCTAGAGAACTTCTTCAATTCGGCGGCTCCTCCGCCGTTCTCCGTCCCGGTGGTGCGCTCTCCTCCGCCGGCAGAGATCGAATTCGTGAAGAAATTGCAGCCGAAGCTCTCGGAGATTCGGAGGGCGTACTCTTCCCCCGATTTCAGCAAGAAGGTTCTGGAGAAGTGGCGACCTAGGTCGCGGATTCGGATCGATTTATCGGCGATTCGGAACGCCATCGTGTCGGAGGTGGATGAGGAGGAGGAGGGGGAAGGGGATGAGGTTGTGGATTTTGAGAGGGGGAAGAGAGGGAGGAGGTCGAGCTTGAAGGAGTTTTGGGATTGGAAGGAGTGGAAAGGGGACGGTGAAGCTCGTGATTGGGAACCAATTCGAGCGTTGAAGACTAGGTTCAAAGAGTTTGAGAAGAATAGTGAATTCGTAGAGAAATTCAAGTCAAGTTTGGTATGTTCTTCCATCTTATTTTTAGAGTTTGTGTTAATTAGCTTATTTTCTATTTAAAATAGCTTATAATCATCAAAGGGTGCTTTTAAGAGCTTATAGAAAACTTATTTGTGCTTATAAGAATACCTTACGGAAATACTTATGCAAATAGTTTACCAAATATAAGCTCTTTTTAGCTTATTTCAATTTTTTAATATGTTCATCAAAAAAGCTTATGAAAATAAGTTGTTTTTAGCTTACTTGAAAAAAGCATATTGAATAAGCGTTTAATTAAGTTGTTTACTCAAACTCACTCTCTTTTGAGAATCCATAAAATTTAATAAAAAAACAAACATGTAGTCTTCATATGGGGTTTCAGTGTTGTTTCAGTTTTCAAACTTTTCAAGTACTAGAGTGGGGTTGTTACAATAGCTCGGATTATATTGTTCAATTGGGTATGCGTGTTTTCGTCACTTGTTTGTGTGGAGTGGAAATAATCTTTTTTGTCACTTGGGTAGGGGTTCTTTTGGGATTTCAAGTGGCCAAGGTCATCCATTGCTTCATTGCTTGGCTAAATCAATGTATTCATCGAAGTGAATTTTTCTAGCGAAGATGATATTTACAGTTGGATCAAGGTTACTGTTAGAAGGAAGAGTATTTTCTGATGACTGTTGTTTGAGTACTGGTAGAACTTGGGTGGTAGCTGTTAGTAGCCATAGACTTGCTGGTTGGATTTGGTTGTTGTCATTGCTGCTTGTTTTAATGAATTTAATGATTCATAGAAAAATTGACATGATCTTTGCACGAGCCACCTTTTTATGATTCATCAGTGGAAAATGAGTGGGGTCAATACATTTGTTGGCTGGGATGGCATGGATATTATGTTTTATTTATTTTAGTGAATTACATGCCAAGCTTATGCATATGACTAGTAAATGTTCTTTAATATGATCAGTACTTTAGTAGTTTGTATTTTAAACTGGTTTTGTGATTTATGATGATATATGTTTTTGTGCATTTGATCATAAATTTGATAGGAGATTTTGTTCTGAGAATTTACCTGTTCGTTCGTTGCAGAAATCAATGTGCAGGGATCCTCGAGAGTCAAAGGTTTGTGTGTATTTTCTTCTGTTCATATGAATATGCCTGTTCAAATATTGTGCACTTTTGTGTAAAGAAACAAGAAAAACTGTACGTAACTGGAAGCCTGTAACTTTCTTTGGTCCACTATACATACATACGATACCTTGTAGAATACACCTGCTTATGCAACTTTAAATCTATCTGGACATAATAACCCACTACTCTTTAGATTTTGCTTAGCTATGTATCCAAAAAATCTGCTTCAGTTAGTAGGCATAGATTCTTTATTTGGTATGTCATTTTCATGTCCATAGTGTCATGTTTTAATTTAGACCTCGGAACAATTGGTTGGGAGATTACATGAGATGCTAAAGAAATAGGGTTTAAGCAAAACAAGAATGATAAAGAATGCTACATTTTAAGAGTTGGTTTCGTGATAAGGATATCATTCTTCATCTCTTCTTCATGCGTCATTAACATTCCTGTGGACTGTTCTTGTATGTTCTGAACTTGGGGCCTTGATTTGAATCATGAACTATGGTCAACATTTTCTCTTTGACATCTGTTGCAGGAAGTGCCACCATTGGATGTACCTGAACTTCTTGCATACTTTGTTAAACAATCTGGGCCATTTTTGGATCAACTTGGAGTTAGAAAAGGTACATGGTCATGCATAAATTATGTGGAATTTCATTGTCATGGTTTCTTGTGTATCTTATCTCGAAAGTTATATATCTCTGTGTTTTGTTTATCAGTAATGTTTTCTAGCAATATTCTCTCTTGCAATGAAAACTGTTTCACTGTTTCAACATTCTTCTGTCATTGATCTCCAAGTTACTCCTCCTCTTTTATGAACTTATCCTGCTAAGCTGTATTACTGTGTTACTTTTGTTTTGTGATTGTCTAGCTAGAAGGTGTCAGCTTCTGACATAATTGTTTGCTGCATCATTCCTTAATTATTCAACAATGTGATTTACCAGTCAATCATTTGGCGCACCCTTGTAACAAGAGCATGCACATGGTGAGTAGTTGGAGGCTATAATTCAAAGACACTAAAAATTGACACACTTGTACCATCTAATAATGTGTTGTATAAAATAATTGTAATCAATCTGATCATTGAATTATACCTAGTTATCATCTTGATCTTGCACACCAAATTTCATAAAATTCAAACAAGAAGCATGTGATCAAGTGTTAGATATTTTCATTTGCTTGAAAAAATCACATTATGCACTAATTTTAATATAAGGTGAGGGAGCAAAAACAATCTTGAATTCATGTGAGGCTTTATGAGAATTCTATCCACAGTTTACGTTCAACCCTGTTAAGTTCCACATTAGATGGGAATATGGGCAAAGAACCCCTATAATAACTTGGGCACCCCCCCCCCCTTGAGTTAGCTATTGGGGTGAAGTTAGACTTAGTTATTCTAAAAACCCCAACATTTTGTAAACATTCATTATAAAGTTATTCATCACTGAATTTCTCACAAAATCCATCAATTAAAACATATTTTGCATATATCATGCTAATAAAATCTCAAATGAATTCAAGATCATTTTTCACTACATCAAAATGTCTTAAAATTAATGTAGAGAACATACTTTTCAAATGAAATATTAACCATTTGATCATAAACTTTTTTTTTGTCAAAAACAAAAAAAAATCCTGAAACTTGTCATGTAAGATCAACATAATTGGTTAGTTAGTTATCCTTCAACAGTTGGAATGTTGGATTGATCAAAATCATTTAGAGGATGAAGATTTTATGAATCCACCATTGGTTTGAAATGTATTCTACACATACCATGCTTGCAAGATTCTCCATTAATCCAATATGTCAAGCAAGTGAAAATATCTACTGCTTGATCACATGCTTACAGTTATTTAAATTTTATTTTATGAAATTTGAAGCGAAGATTGTGAGTAGGCAGGATTATATGTTTGCTTTCTTGGTTATAGATTTCCAGTTGAAGAAAGATGTATCAAATGTATTAGTCTGGAAGCCTTGAATTTTGATGATTTGTCCTATTGTGATTGCAGAGACATGTGACAAGATAATAGAAAGCTTGTATAGTAAGCGCAAGAACCAAATTCTACTACAGTCCCTTTCTGGGGAAGAATCTACTGTTGTTGGGAATGGGAACATAAATGATGAATTGGATTTGCGAATAGCAAGTGTCCTTCAGAGCACAGGGCACCGGTACGACGGTGGATTCTGGACAGACCATGCAAAGCATGACACGTCAGTCAATGAAAGACATGTTGCAATAGTCACAACTGCTAGTCTTCCTTGGATGACGGGAACAGCTGTAAACCCACTTTTTCGAGCTGCATACTTATCACAATCTGCAAAGCAGAAAGTCACTCTACTGGTTCCTTGGCTTTGTAAATCAGATCAAGAACAAGTTTATCCCAGCAATCTCACTTTTACTTCACCAGAGGAGCAGGAAGTATATATACGTAAATGGCTTGAGGAAAGGATTGGTTTTAAGGCAGACTTCAAAATTTCCTTTTATCCTGGGAAGGTAACATTTTGATGAATTAGTTATATTCTCTCATGTTGCATATCTTTACTGTCAATGTTTACACCTCTGTCCTTCTTGTGTAGTTTTCAAAATCAAGACGTAGTATAATACCTGCTGGGGATACTTCTCAATTTATACCATCCAGGGATGCTGACATTGCAATTCTGGAGGAACCTGAACATTTGAATTGGTATCATCATGGTAAGCGCTGGTCAGATAAATTCAACCATGTTGTTGGTATTGTCCACACAAATTACTTAGAATACATCAAGAGGGAGAAAAATGGGGCACTCCAGGCATTCCTTGTGAAACACATAAACAACTGGGTTACAAGAGCATACTGCCACAAGGTATGATGCTTATATTCCTGACATTCAAGCTTGAATTAACTTGGGAGATAATTAGAAATGACTGTTGAATTATCAGGAGAGAATTAAATGTGACAAAAGAAACTAAATTATTTATTATTTATATTCAGGTTCTTCGTCTCTCAGCTGCCACTCAAGATTTACCCAAGTCTGTAGTTTGCAATGTTCATGGTGTGAATCCCAAGTTCTTAAAAATTGGAGAGAAGATTGCTGCAGAAAGGGAGCTAGGGCAGAAAGCGTTCACAAAAGGGGCATATTTCTTGGGAAAGATGGTATGGGCAAAGGGATATAAGGAGTTGATAGATTTATTAGCAAAGCATAAGACTGACCTTAATGGCTTCAAGTTGGATGTATTTGGAAACGGAGAGGATGCTAATGAAGTTCGGAGTGCAGCTAGGAGGTTGGATTTGAATCTCAACTTTCAGAAAGGAAGGGACCATGCAGACGATTCTCTTCATGGGTAAGAATAATTTGAAAACTTTCAAAAATTTAAATTAAGATATATTTACTGGAAAGGTCCCCATTGTTGTGAAACATACCTAAATGTAATGGGGAAAGGTGACTTTTAAATGGAACGAAGTTACCTTTTAATTCCCCTTATCTTCTTCATAAAGGGAATTCATTGTGTGTCAAGTAACGTGCAACGTCCAAAACTGTTCTTATTCATACATGTATAAATAGGCATTCACCTTCACGTGATACTTGCTCATGCTTCACGTACCGAGACACTAATACCAACATGCTTTTATTAAATTTAGTTCTCCTTCTGACACTGTTTATTTACTTTCATGAAGGTACAAAGTCTTCATAAATCCTAGCATTAGCGATGTGCTATGCACAGCTACAGCTGAGGCACTTGCCATGGGAAAATTTGTAATTTGTGCTGATCATCCGTCAAATGAGTTCTTCAGGTCATTCCCCAACTGTTTGACTTACAAGACATCTGAAGACTTTGTGGCAAAAGTAAAAGAAGCATTAGCAAATGAGCCTTATCCTCTTACACCTGAGCAAAGATATCAACTTTCTTGGGAGGCTGCTACTCATAGATTTATGGAATATTCGGAGCTTGACAGGATTTTGAACAATGAAAAGGATGGTGTGAAGTCTACAAATAATGGAAAGCTCATTACTATGTCAGTGTCAATGCCTAATCTGAATGAACTGGTGGATGGAGGCTTAGCATTTGCCCACTATTGTCTGACAGGGAACGAATTCCTGAGATTATGTACTGGAGCAATACCTGGGACCCGTGACTATGACAAGCAGCACTGTAAAGACCTTCATCTCTTGCCCCCACAGGTCGAAAATCCTATCTATGGCTGGTAAAATAGTTTGACTAGTTTGAATTTGTGGTGGAGGACTATTTGCTACGCCGGATTATGATGAGTGGCTCTGTAAAAAATCTTCATCTCATGCCCTGTTAGTAATGACTGTAGGTAGAAGTTTTAATCGATGGTTGGTAAATAGATTTGTTGGTTTGATCGTAGTTTCTGCTTTGTTTTATAGTTATTGGTTGTAATTAGGAGGCTGCTGAGCTTTCAGTCTGTAAGTTTTGTTTTGTTTTTTTGTTTATGTTTTTGTTTTTGCAAGTGATGTAGTTATTATTATCAAAATACATGTTTACCTTGTAATAATAGCAAAAATAGGACGTTCTCCAACGTACCTTGTCGGAGTATAATGTCATGAATACGCGTCAAGTTAAAAAAGAGAAACAGGTAAGTTATGATAACCTTAGAGACGGAATGTTTATTTCTTCCTTGAAATTTCGGCAATGAGTGTCTCAATCACAAGCTGAGAGAAATGGCCGTCAACGATTTAGGATGTTATTAATAGCTGATATTGGGTAAAGAACATCGGCTTGTTTAACTCATAATAAGGACAGAAGAACACTTATTTGAACAGTTGATCAGAACAGTATGAGGACTTCCTCAGTGTCCACATTCTACAGGGAATTCTCTGCTGATTTTGGAGGTTGATAGTGGGCAAGAGTGGGAAGGGGTAGGAGAAAACAGAATGATTTCATTTCAGTAGAACTTAAACATTTTGTAAGTAATTTATTTACTTCCAAGTCCAAAGTGGCTCAAGCACCATAATATGTATTTGCTTTTTATGTTTCATGAATAAAGAGCATCGTCACCGATATTGTTTATAGCATGAGGCCTTGGAAGGGATAAAGACGAAAACTTCAGGGCGCAACAAAATAATTTATTTCACGGCATTTTTGAACTTAAGAAATGGAATAACATAAGGTGATTTTTCAAATACAATAAAAATATATCAACTGAGGAGAATAAATCAAACACCTCAAGTTTTTTCAATTCACTCGGGGTAAGATGAGCAGGCACTACTTATTCTGCGTAGGCTTGTTCATGGGTGGCATAGGAACTAACCTCAGCCTTAGCAATTGAGGTTTTGGAAGGGATAATGATGAAAATATCAGGTTCAATAAATTATTTCTTTGACAAAAAATTGAAAATAAAAAATAGAATAAAAATAAAGTAATATTTTTATAATAATATAAAAAACATATCCTCTACTAAAAAAATTATAAAAATATGATCTTGTTAACTAGTGCCCTAAGGACATTGATTAAGGATTCCAAAGATAGAAAAATCATATTGAAAAGTGTAGCTTTTAAATTTTTAAATTCATCACTTTTCAAGACAAAGTTTCTATTTCTAATTCCTTAACCAATGCTATGGTTAGCATTTATCATAAAAATATGACAATTTTAAAAAAAACAAACCCAAATCAAACACCCAAGTTTGAAGCCATTCTTTCCACCCAATGTGGCAATAAATCTTGCATTATTCAGATATGGGCCCCATATGTGCGTTTTTTTAGGGTCTTCAGCTGGGTACCACTTTACTTGTCCCACTTGTTTCATTAGTGGCTTGCTTAGGAACTAACCTCAGCCTTAACTTTTTGGTATTTTTTTCAGTCCTAACCTTCTGATTGATGAGCCTAAGATTAGGTCCAACAGATAATTTTTAAGTTGTGTCAAAACTCAAAAGTTCAACTAAATAATTATTTTTCGCTAAATTAAAGATTAATTTTTTTTGTCTCACTACCCGGGCAAACTAGGTAGCTAAAAAGAAAGAGTTATTATATTATATGTACAATTTTTTTGAATTTTGATACCATATTTTTATACTTTAAACACATTTGTTTATATTTTTTCCCCTCTCATCTACATTATAAAAAGAAAATCAATACAAAGTGGGTACTGCTGGAACGCAAGATCAGGTTAATGTGCATGGGGTGATTCGCATACTAGAATTAATTTTTTTAGAATCTATTTCTTTTAGTTTTTTTTGACAAGAGCATCTATTTCTTTTAGCTGATCAACTTTTGACCCGCCATATATTATTATATCTTAAGTCAATGTCAAGTTGACCTTTTTAAATATTAAATCTGTGCAGACTTTGGCTAATGCATAACCACAAAAGGACTTTATTTTGCTGATGCAGAAGCAGAAGTTAAATGCTAACATTACTTTCAACGACCAGCTTTACATGGCATCTGCATATGCACGTGCAGTCAATTTGCTATTTAATAACCATTTCATTTAATGGTGCAAGTTGTGATCATAGCATGTGAATTATCCCATTGGTCGAGTCTCTGAAAACCCTCCTACTAAGAATTAGGTTTGTTCAGTTCTTCCACCTTGTGGTAATTAAGTTGCTGCAATATTCCAGTTTCTGATTGGGATTAATCTGATTTAGCCCATACTTACTTCTGCTATTCTGTATCATTAAGTATTCTATAGCACCGAAATGCATGCACCACTTTTAGTCTTTTGCTATATCAGGGAACAGAGATGGGATCTAAGTTGATAGGAATTAAGGGACGGGAATTGTTAAAGGCATGAAATATATGCCAGACCCATGTTTTGTGCACTTGAGTATTCTTGTTTGTTTCATAAGTTGCATGGTATATGCTGCTGCCACGATATTCTCATTTATAATTTATAGATGAAAAGATCACCGATATAAAAGTACCGCGGTCACAATTGGGATTGCAACGTATTATTTTTGGAGGTCTTCGAAATCGAGACGCGACTGTAATTATAGCCACACCGACCACACTTTTTCGCAATTGTCTGTGATTGCGATAAATGCAATGAAACCGCAACTATGACCGCAATTTAAACCTTGTGTGTAGGTATTCATTGAATCAAAATGATTTACACTTAAAAAATCATGCCATTTGTTCTCTACCTCTCTACTTTCCTTTCCTTTTAATCTTCTAAGAGAGGAGGGCTTAGGCTTGCATACTTATTGTTACGATATGATTTGATATGATACGATATGATTTGATTATGTAATTATTGTGATTGATATTGTAATCATATAAGGATATTAAGTTTGATTAGCCTTTATTTCTTTGTATCTTTTTCTGCTCTATAAATAGGAGCACTCTCTTGTAACATTGGTAGACACAACAAATATATGCAAAACCTTTTTCATATTCCTAAGTTAGTTTCTACATGGTATCAAGAGCTTAACCGATTCTGGTTGGTCTCTTTGTTCTTCTCCCGTCGAATTTCGTCCATTGTTTTTTTCCTTCCTCCGATTGGTTCCAAAGTCTCACTGTTCGGTCGCCTTTAGTTGTCCATCCTCCGGTCACAGTTTCATCTCACCGCCAGTATCATTGAAACCGCCGTCCGTCGATCTATACGACTGGAAAGTTTCGCCGCTGTCTGACAAGCGACGTGCCCCCCATCCTCCGGTCATAGTTTCATCTCACCGCCGATATCATTGAAACCGTCGTCCGTCGATCTATACGACTTGAAAGTTTCGCCGTTGTTTAACAAGCGACGTGCCCCCACGCGCCATCTGAACCTCTGCCGCGCGTGTGACTCACGCACCTGATCCGTTTCTACATTTCATACCGTTTCTGCACTCCGATCCGTGTTCTACCCGCGTCCTGGCCCGTATTCAAAACTGTTCTGCCCGTGTTTGATTGGTTGACTATCCGTTGATCGTGTTGACCAGCTTGGTTGAACACCTTTTTTTTTTGGCACTAGTTGACCCTTCCTTAAGTATTTCGGCGAGATCTTTCGATTTTTGCAATCAGTTTTCGTCAATTCTGCCTCGATAGTGCTATTCTTTGATTTTATTGTGATATAATGGAAAAATTTTGTGGTCATTGTCGTAATTTCGGACATTCTTTCTTCGACTTCCCTAATATTGAATGTTACAATTGCAGGAAAAATGGTCATATTACCTCAAATTGTTGTCGATACCGCAAGAAATCAGGACACTTGATTCAGAATTGTCCCACTCGTCCTCCACGACCTTACTAGAATAGGAATCAACATCGCCCCAGTTCCAGTTCCTCTAGGTCTGTACCGGCTCCTCCTATTATTGCTAATGAATCTTCGGGTTCTTCTTCCTACCTTTCGCCAGCGTTCTCTGTCAGTGACCTTGCGTTTCTCCTTCAGAAGCTCCTTACTTCCTCTAATAATGGTAATACTCCTGCAGTCCTTTCCACCACACCAGGTAATACTAAATGGTATTTAGACTCTACCTGATGCAACCATTTGACCTCTGCATCTCATCTCTTTTCATCCTTATCTGAAAATGACATTGCTCGTTCTATACACACTGCTGACGGATCTCTTATGCATGTAAGTCATAAGGATTCTACCTCTCTATCCAATCTCAGTTTACCTAACACCTATCTCATTCCTAAGCTAAATTTTAACCTTATATCTATTGGTCAATTATGTGATCTTGGTTATGAAGTCACCTTTTCTTCCTCTGGTTGTCGTGTGCAGGATCCATGGACGGGACAACTCATCGGGACTAGACATAAGATAGGAAGGCTATTTGAGCTCACTAATTTGCATGTTCCCCCCATGTCCAATATTTGAAATGCTTCCACCGCCTCCACTATTCATCTTTGGCATCAACGTCTTGCCCATAGTTCTCTTGGTAAACTCTCCGTCCTCTTGTGTCTCGGGGTGTGTTAGGATTTGTTTCTACTGAGTCTCTTAATTGTACCACTTGTCAAACTGCTAAACAACCAGCTTTATCATTTGATAATAGTACTTCTATTTTTGCTTCACCATTTGATCTTGTGCATTCTGATATTTGGGGCTCTGCTCCCACACCTACTATGGAGGTTCTCGATATTTCGTGTTGTTTATTGATGATTATTCTCGTTTTACTTGGATTTACTTGATGCAAAATTGTCATGAACTTCCTCAAATTTATATTAACTTTGCTAATATGATCCGAACACAGTTTTCTAAAACTATTAAAGTTTTTCATCGAGATAATGCCATAGAATATCGTGATTCTAAACTTTTATCGTTTCTTGGTGAATAGGGTACCTTGTCTGAGTTCTCATGTCCATATACCTCTCAACAGAATGGTCGCATTGAGAGAAAGCATCGTCACATTCTTGACTCTGTTCGTGCCATATTTATCTCAGCCTCCTGTCCTGAACGTGCCTGGGGTGAAGCCGCTCTTACTGCTGTCCATGTCATCAACCGTCTTCCTTCCTCTGTCCTTGGTAATGTTTCTCCTTTTGAGCGTCTTTACCATACTACACCCGAGTATAACTCTCTTAAGGTATTTGGTTGTGCTTGTTTTGTTCTTCTCCATCCTCATGAATACACTAAACTTGAGCCTCGTGCCCGTCTTTGTTGTTTCCTTGGTTATGGCACAGAACACAAAGGTTACCATTGTTGGGATCCGATATCTCAGCGTGTCCGTATCTCCCGTCATGTTGTCTTATGGGAACATATAATGTTCTCTTCCTTGTCCAAGTTTAAGTCAATTCCGTCCACCCCCACTCCTCTTTTTACCAACCCTGATGTTGATTTATTTCCTAGTGACACATATACAGGTTCCTTTAGTGAGATTCTAGCCTCTTCCGATGTTCCATCCATTTCTGATGATGTTATTCTGGTCGTTGATCCAGCACCTCCCACCGTTGAGCGTCCCCCAAGGGTAAGAAATCCACCTACCTACCTTCGTGATTACCATTGTTTTTCTACTATGCTTCACCTTCATGAACCACAGTCATATAAGGAAGCCTCTACAGACCTCCATTGGCAGCAAGCTATGCAGGAAGAGTTACAGGCATTAGCGAACACTCACACTTGGGACCTTGTTGATCCTCCTTCTGGTAAGCCTTTTGTAGGATGCAAGTGGGTATATAAAATCAAGACTCATTCTGATGGTTCTATTGAGCGGTACAAAGCTCGTCTGGTGGCAAAAGAGTTCACTCAAGAGTATGGTATTGATTATGAAGAAACATTCACCCCAGTTGCACGCATCACCTCTGTTCGAACTCTTCTTGCCATCTCGGCCACTCGCCAATGACCACTTACTCAAATGGATGTCAAAAATGCATTCCTTAATGGAGAGTTAGAAGAAGAGGTTTAAATGCGTCCTCCTCCAGGTTACACTTGTCTAGCAAACAAGGTTTGTTGCCTTCATAAGGCTCTCTATGGTCTCAAACAAGCACCTCGAGACTGGTTTGCTAAATTCCAGAGCACTATTAGTCAGTTGGGTTTCTCTTCCAGTGGTCATTCTGCTCTTTTTACTCGAAAAACAAAACGGTATTGTTGTCTTGCTTCTTTATGTCGATGATATGATTATTACTGGCAGTGATTCTACTGGCATTAATTATTGAGCTCAAGCAATTCTTGCGTCAACATTTTGAGATGAAGGATCTTGGATCCTTAAGTTACTTTCTGGGGCTTGAAGTTCTATCTTCCAGTGATGGTTTATTTCTCTCACAGGCTAAGTATGCTTCTGATCTTGTTTCTCGAGCAGGTCTCACTGATTGCAAAATTGAGCACACTCCTCTTGAACCCAATGTTCGGTTTACTCCTCAGGATGGTACTTTGCTAGATGATGCCACTCTTTATCGACAACTCGTAGGCAGTCTGATTTATCTTACAGTTACTCGGCCGTATATCTCTTATGTTGTTCATTTGGTTAGTCAGTTCATGGCTGCACCTGCTGTCCTCCGGATTATTCGATATATCAAAGGTACCTTGTTTTATGGTCTTCACTACTCAATTGCCTCTCCTTTGATTCTTCGAGCCTACTCTGATGCAGATTGGGCCTGTGATCCTAGTGATCGTCGCTCTCCCATTGGATTTTGTATTTTAATTGGAGATTCTCTTATTTCTTAGCATAGCAAGAAACAAACTCTGACAACTCGCTCCAGCACTAAAGCTGAATATCGTGCACTTGTTGATACTACTTCTGAAATATTGTGGCTTCGTTCTTGAAGATCTAGAGATATCTTAGACTTCTTCCACTGATCTTTATTGTGACAATCGTAGTGCCATTCAAATTGCCCACAATGATGTTTTCCATGAGTGCACCAAGCAGATTGAGATTGATTGTCACTTCATTCGCCAACATCTTCTCCATGGTGATCTCCATCTTGTCTTCATTGGCACTCTTGACCAGCCTGCTGACTTGGTCACAAAAGATCATTCTTCTGGTTGCTTCTGTTGATGCAAAACTCTTCCTCACACACACAGAGTAACAGTCTATGATACTTGCTTGCTTACACTCGAGGAAAAGATCAAGAAGGAAAAACAGAATTCTAGACAGAATGCTAGACTGATGAGTTAATACGCATCATACCAAAATTTCATTCATTTGCTGTATTTATATACAAGTCATAAGTCCCACCTTGCTGGGATAGTTTCTAACTACTTTCTCCATTTTTTCCTCTAACAAACTTACTGACTTAACAACCATAACTACCATTCTAACTAACTGAATTACACCAATACACCCCCTAATTCAGATTAGTCATAGGCTGCACTCCTAGCATACTTCTTAATTCTGCAAACCTTGCATTCTTCAGGGGCTTAGTCAGTATGTCAGCAACCTGTACATCTGTACTGCAGTGTTGTATCATTAGTTTACCCTTGCTGACTTGATCACGAAGGAAGTGATACTTGGTTTCTATGTGTTTGCTCCTGCTATGAGCAATTGGATGTTTTGCCAAGTCAATAGCTGACTTGTTGTCAATTAAGAGCTTCACTGGATTGGCTTCTCTCAACTTCATTTCTTCTAGTAATGTCTCGAGTCATAGAGCTTGACAAGCACCTATTGAGGCTGCAACATATTCAGCCTCATAGGATGATAAGGCAATAACAGTTTGCTTCTTTGAACACCAACTTACCGGCTTGTCTCCAATCATAAACACATAGCCTGTGGTGCTTTTCCTATCATCTTTGTCACCACACCAATCAGAATCACAGTAGCCAAACAATTCGGCTGCACTTCCACTTGAATTGTTAGGATAAAGAATGCCAAATCCAAGAGTTCCTTTGACATATCTAAGGACCCTCTTGGCTGCAGTGAAATGAGAGACCTTTGGATGCTCCATATATCTACTAATCATACCAACACTATAGGCTAAGTCAGGCCTCGTGTTGCACAAGTATCTTAAGGATCCTACCATTTGCTTGTAGTGAGTAGGATCCACTGCTTCATCAGTACCATCCTTCTGCAGCTTGATTCCAACCTTGTCTGCCTCCCAATTCCAGTTTTTCTTTTCATCAATCACAACATCACTACTGATCACAATTTTCTTCTTCTTAGGGTCAAACAACTTATAAGATCCAGTTGAATGATAACCTAGAAGGATCATCTGCTCAGCTCTATCATCAAGTTTCTTTCTAAGTTGTTCAGGTACATGCCTATAGCATAATGAGCCAAAAATTCGAAATTGGCTTACATTAGGCATGTTACCTGACCATGCTTCCTCAGGTGTCATGCCTTGCAGCCTCTTGGTTGGACTTCTATCCAAGATATAGGCTGCAGTTGCCACTGCTTCACCCCAAAAATAGGCAGGCATTTTCTTTGCCTTCAACATGCTTCTTGTCATATCAAGAAGAGTTCTGTTTCTCCTTTATGCAGTTCCATTATGTTGAGGTGTATATGGAGCTATCACCTCATGTATGATTCCCTCTTGGTCACAGAATTTCTGAAATTCATGTGAGACATACTCACCTCCTCCATCAGTCCTCAACACCTTGATTGCCTTCCCACTTTGCTTTTCAACCATTAATTTGAACTTTTGAAAAACACTTAACACTTCATTCTTCCTTTTAATGAGATATAGCCACATTTTCCTTGTAAACTCATCAATAAAGGAAACAAAATAACTGTTGCCACCAAGAGAGGTTACCTCAAAGGGACCACACACATCTGAGGAAATGACAGCAAGTTTCTCATTTGCACTGGTTCGAATTTCAGATTTGTAAGATTTCCTTGTCTGCTTGGATTCACAACAATCAGCACACACTTCCTTTGGCTGCACAATGGTGGGAAGGCCTTTAACCATGTTCTTTCTCTTTAACAGGCCAAGATTTCTGAAATTCAGATGTCCAAACCTGTGATGCCACAGCCAAGTTTCACTGCTGCATTCACTGGCTAGACACTGATGTTGCATCACTTGAACACTGATCTTGAAAGTCCTATTTTTTGACAAAGGAGCTTTCAGGACTAGTCTTCCTTTATTATTAAACACTTTCAACTGACTATGCTCCATTTTCATTGAGTAGCCTCTTTCCAGTAACTGACCAAGGCTTAGTAGATTCTTCTTCATATTGGGAACATACAGAACATCAGCAATGGAAGCATGCTGACCATTCTTCTGCTGAATCATTACTCTCCCCATTCCTTCAGCAGTTACAATGCTATTGTCTGCGAATCTAACCTTGCTCTTCACATTCTCATCAAGGTTTGTGAACCATTCCTTATGGCCAGACATATGATTAGAACATCCTGTATCAAGATACCATAACTCATATTTTGCATTTTCTGAGCTAGTGGTAGCCATCAAGAGGACTTCATCCGAGTCAGAATCTTCCTCATGAGCCATTTGTGCCTCTTCACGCTTTCTTGGCACCTTCTTGCCTCTGCACTCACTTGCATAATGACCAAATTTCTGACAGTTGTAGCACTGCACATCCTTTCTTGGAACTCTTCTCTTCTTATTGTTTCTGCTCCCCTCATATTTCTTGGAGCTTTCATCATTGTGATTCTTCTCAGTGCTACTGCCTTGGACCTTTTCTTGATTCTTCCATCTATTGTTTTTCCACTTTCCTTTGCCCTTGTAATTCTTTCCCCCATCTCCTCCTTTCTGTTTGGACTGAGCTTGAAGAGCTTGCTCAGTCTTCACAGGATTTCTCTCATTGAGCCTCAGCTCTCGGGCTTCAAGAGATGACTGAAGCTCTTCAATTCTCATAGTAGCCAGATCCTTGGATTCTTCCAATACAATAACCACTTGATCAAATCTAGTGGTTAGTGTTCTCAACACCTTTTCAATTATCATTACAGTTGATAGAGTCTCACCACAAGATTTCATTTGGTTTGTAAGTGCTATCAATCTAGTAAAGTACTCACCTACACTTTCTTGATCAGTCATCTGCAGCAGCTCATACTGCCTTCTTAGGGCCTGCAGTTTAACTTTCTTTAATTTGTCAGCACCCTCATAGAACCGAGTCAAGTTGTCCCATGCTTGCTTTGCAGTTTCTGCTGATGAAATCTTCTCCCAGTTATCAGAATCCATGCATTGCTGAATCAAGAAGAGGGCTTTAGCATCCTTCTTCAGGCTTACTTGATGGCTAGTTCTTTGTTCATCAGTGGGATTTCTGGGCAGTTCCCTGTATCCATCATTCACAATTTCAAGAACTTCTTGAAATCGAAAAAGAACTCTCATTTGTGCCTTCCATCTGTCATAGTTCTTCGAGGTCAAGGTTGGGAGATTCGAGGGAAGATTTCCATTAGATGCCATGCTGTTCTTTTGTGGAACCAGGATCAAGAAACACAGCTCTAGATACCACTGTTGATGCAAAACTCTTCCTCACACACATAGAGTAACAGTCTATGATACTTGCTTGCTTACACTCGAGGAAAAGATCAAGAAGGAAAAACAGAATTCTAGACAGAATGCTAGACTGATGAGTTAATATGCATCATACCAAAATTTCATTCATTTGCTGTATTTATATACAAGTCATAAGTCCCACCTTGCTGGGATAGTTTCTAACTACTTTCTCCATTTTTTCCTCTAACAAACTTATTGACTTAACAACCATAACTACCATTCTAACTAACTGAATTACACCAATAGCTTCCGCACTTTAGTATCCAAACTCAAGTTGGTAGCAGCTCCAGCTACTTAAGTTTGAGGGGGGATGTTACGATATAATTTGATATGATACGATATGATTTGATTTGATTATGTAACTATTGTGATTGATATTGTAATCATATTAGAATATTAGGTTTGATTAGCCTTTATTTTTTTTGTATCTTTTTCTACTCTATAAATGGGAATACTCTCTCGTAACGTTGAGCATCTTTATGAAGATACTTGTGATGAACTCATGAATCTAATAATTAATCTGTTTTTTTGGAGTTATATTGGCCCACGTCGTTTTTTAAGATCCAAGTGATTTAGTAGCAGTCGAATGTTCAGCTTTCTAGAAATGGCTTAATTAAGCTCTCTTGGATTATTATGTCATTGCAAGACAGAACACAGCAGGGTACTAGCACTTTTTGTGTGTGTGTGTGTGTTTGTGGGGGGTATATACCTGTCTGTCGTAATACGCTTTTTCTAGAATATATGAGAATTCGATGCATGTAGTGCTAATATATGTAATTTTAATTCTCTTTAGTGGGATTGATATTAAATAGCAACCGAGGCGGCGCGTAGTATTAACTATAAAAAAAAAAAAAACTATTAAGTGTTAACTAACATATGCATAAAAAAAAAAAACTAAGATATGCACCCTTAAAAAAAAAACCTTCTTTCAAAAAAAAAAAAACTAACATATGCAATAGCTATAATTATCTTGAAATTTCCAAAGTAAAACATTTCACCTTTAATTTTTCAAAAAAAATATAAATTATTATTATTTAGTTTGACCTTACAAATAAATAAATATTTTTATATGGTCTCTTCAATGGGAATGTTATTATCAGTTTAAAAGAAAAAAATTCAATATCAACCCATCATAAATTATCATATTAATAATAAATTTAGTACACAATAATGTCGACTACTCATTAATAAAAATTAAATTTATCATATGATAATACACATATAATTTTTTTTTAAGGGGATAATACACATATAAGTAAAGGATAGAATATGATATTTGGGTATATATAAAATATATTTTTTTGGTGAGAATATATTAAGCTATGATTTATTATATATAACATTGAATGAATATATTGTATGATTTTCATCCCGTAAAATAAAATTTGGGTGATTAACCCATACTGTTATGTTGTTATATCTTACCCTGCAGTACTTTAATTATCACCTCTTACTATATATTCTTGTGTCAAAGTTAAATCCAAGAGATTTTTTTCCCCATGTAATAAGGAGAAATTGATGCATCTAACTAAATTTTATGGACGCAGATCTCCTATGGGTGCATTTGGGTAAACAACTTAATTAAGAGCTTATCACATAAGACCTTATCGCATGAGAGCTTATGCCATAAGCGCTTAAAGAAAGAAAGGGGCATGAGAAGATTCGAATAGTGAAAAATACGGAGAGGGTATTTAGTGCATAAGCTCTTATGATAATTCCATAAGCTTCTCCCAGTGACTTATGAAAATAAGTCAAAAACTCCTTATGGGATGACATAAGTTATTTTTATAAGCTCTGCCAAACACACTGTACAAGAGCTTATGTCATCAGATAAGTCAAAAGGAGTTTAAATAAGCTCTTCCAAACGCCACCAAAATCTTGTACCAAAATCCTGTCCCACCCAATAAACACATGCCATGTCATTTAATTTAATGAAAAAAAATATACTTTTATCATTAAAAATAAATTTATTCTCGTAACACCTGTTATCTCCCCCGACTTGGTTAACGTCCCTGTCAACCACAACCCCAAGCCGGAAAACTCGAAGGCTCACTTAACCGTTATTGCACCTCTTGCTGCTACTGAGACATCTCTTTTGGATAATATATATAATATGGGTGCGTTTGGGTAAATAACTTAATTAAGAACTTATCACATAAGATCTTATCGCATGGGAGCTTATGCTATAAGCGCTTAAAGAAATAAAAAGAAAGAAAGGGGCATGAGAGGATTCGAATAGTGAAAAAGACGGAGAGGGTGTTTAGTGCATAAGCACTTATGATAATTTCATAAGCTTCTCCCAGTGACTTATGAAAATAAGTCAAAAACTCCTTATGGGATGACATAAGTTATTTTTATAAGCTCTGCCAAACACACTGCATAAGAACTTATGTTATCAGATAAGTCAAAAGGAGCTTAAATAAGCTCTTCCAAACGCCACTTATGTCTGCTACTGGTTAGCTTTAATTTGCTTTTTTTAATATAATATATTATTTGTGAAGTTGCTGGCACACCTCTGGTCAATGGTTTAGAAGCTTTAGAAGACTAAAAATCTGAGTAAAATTATAAAATCATTAGGTGGCGCAAATTATAAAATGACCATAATAAAATTCATGCTAAAAAACACAACTCTGCAAAACTAACCAGGAATATGCACAAAATGCATTTCGAAGCCATCAACTGGACTACCTGTACTGATGGAAAATATAAGGTTGGATCGACCAAGCTTACTCCTGGAAATGAGTCTTGATCCAAACTCCTTTAAAGCCGATGACTTGTTAATACACTTGTCGGTCGAGGATAAATACTCGGACCTATCCCACCATAGACCGCGGATGAAGACATCTCGATCCCGTGCAATCCAGTCACAACTGACTTGGTCAAACATCTTACTTGATTATTCAAATATCTCTCCGTATAACTCGGAGCCTTATCCTTATCTAGTTATGATAACAACATAATTTTATCAGGATATCTAAAGATAGATACGATCTCAATAACAGTCTAACTAAAACTGTTATACCTAAAAATCTCTATAAATAGGGGATCAACCCCCTCACTTAGGACTACGTTGCTTTGATTCCCACTTGGGATACGTAGGAGCAGAATATCAATTCTGTCAAGCTATTCCATAAATACTCCCACAGAGTTTCACCGGACGAGTATCTCTTACTTGAGATATTTGGACAGAACATTGGCGTCGTCTGTGGGAATTGAAGCAAAATTTTCCCATACCACATACAATGGTGAGGACAAGGAGCGGGAATGATAGGAGAGAGGGGCTGGAGAATGCCAACAATGAGGATAATGGAGAACGACCCACAAACTCAACGACGATGACCGACAATCCCATTATTCAAGAACTTCTCGCGCAGGTGGCAATGCTGAGAAGGGAGAATGAAGAGATTCGTCGGCAGAACAACCGTCGTGAACGAGAACAAAGCAGAGAAAGATCTGCCTCTTCTCCTCATGAGAAAGAGCGTCGGACAGCTGGGAATGAAGGATCCAGGAACACGCGCAGAGAAGAAGGAATCTCACAACCCCGTGTTTCTCATCATGTTGACCGAAGAGACGAGGAGGAATTTCCTAGATAGGCCGCTGAACTTTCACTTCAGGTAAATAGGCCCAATGAAAGGGCTGGCGTGCAGAAGCCGAGACATCCCTTCACTGATGCCATCATGGAAGTTCCTCTACCAGCCAATTACAAATCAATAAACATTGACAGGTATGATGGCACCACGGATCCGGAACGTCATTTAGATGCTTTTACCACCCAAATATATCTCTTTACCAATGATGATGCTGTTATGTGTAAAGTCTTCCCTATTACTCTGAAAGATGTTGCGTTAAGCTGGTATACCCAGCTACCGCCAGTGTCAATTGACTCCTTTGACACGTTTATGATTAAATTCAATGCTCAGTTTGCCACGAGCCGAGCTCATCAAAAAACATCGGTCTCGTTGGTAAATTTTAAGCAAGAAAAAAATGAGTCTCTGCGTGATTTTATGGCCAGGTTCAACAAAGAGACTGTCCTGATCCGGAATCTCAGTGCCAATGTCGCACTGCATACTATCTTGACCGGATTACAACCCGGCCCTTTCGCCAGACATCTAGCTCGGAAGCCTCCATCTAGCATGGATGAGTTGAGGAGAAAAGATGCCGGATTCATTAATATGGAAGAAATAGAAGAGTCTAAGAAGAGAGAAAGAACCGATGATTCTGATAGACGAGAGGGGAAAGAGAAGAGGAGTGCTAGAGGTGACAAGCAGAAATTCAAAAAGACATCCGAGCATTTATATAGGGGGCCAAAGTATGAGCACTATACCCCCCTCAACACCAATCGAGATCGGGTATTTGAGGAAGCCTACAACGCAGAACTTTTGCCACTCCCCAACCGTGGTCACACGCCCGAGAATGCTGATCGACAGAAGCATTGTCGGTACCATCGTAACTACGGGCATACCACTGAGGAGTGCTGGGTCTTGCGTGACAAGATTGAAGAGCTAGTGCAAGCTGGTCATCTGAATAATTTCGTTCAGAGAAGTCACAACAATGGTGAAGGGCGTGGCAGAGGTAGAAGAAGAGGAGGCGGCCAAAACCCGGGAAGGGGTGGTGGTCGGCAAAATAATGAAAGAAGAGAAAATAGGGAAGAGCATAATGAAAGGAGGATGGAGGATAATATTGTCCGAGGTGTAATAAATACTATTTCAGGTGGATTTGCGGGAGGGGCACAACGAGTTCAGCCCGGAGAAAACACCTGCGGGCTATTCGGGCTGTAAACTCGTTAGTTGGCAAACCCCCGAGAATTTCCCCGTCGATTATTTTCTCCGATGAAGACTTCTTGGGTGTGGATCCTAATCAGGACGACCCAATGGTAATCACTGTGCAATTGGCCAACTTCCTCGTCAAGAGAACTCTCGTCGACTAGGGAAGCTCAGCTGATATTCTATATTATTCAACATTTCATAAGCTCGGGATCCCAGAAAAATCTATTCAGCCATACGATAGTAAACTCGTCGGTTTTGCTGGAGAGCAGGTGGATACCCGAGGATACATAGACCTCCTAACTACTTTTGGAGATAGCGAAACGTCCAAAACTATTCTGGTCAGGTACGTGTTAGTTAATGCAGTAACATCGTACAATATCTTGATTGGAAGACCATCCTTGAACGAGTTGGGAGCCGTGGTCTATACTTCCCATAATACTATGAAGTTCGCTTCCAACTCGGGAGACATAGTTACTATCCGGGCTGATCAAAAAATGGCCAGACAGTGCTATGCAGATAGTTTGCGTGTGAGCAAACTCAAATCTACACCTGAAGAAACACTAGAAAGAGGAAAAGACGAGTCTGTAAACTCGGTTAGTTCTGTTGAACTAGACCCGAGGATTGACATGCAAGAACAACGGCCATAACCCATCGAGGAGTTGGAAAAATTCCAGCTTGGATTACAGCCCGATCAATGCACTAAACTAGGAGGTCAAATCTAGCCGAATTTAAAAGAAAATATAATGGAAGTACTCCGGAGCAACGCCGATTTGTTCGCCTGGGTAACATCAGATATGCTGGGGATTGACCCCAATTTCTTATGTCACAAACTGGCAATCTGTCCCGAGGCAAAACCGGTAGCTCAGCGGAAAAGGAGACTTGGTGAGGAAAGAAGAAAAGTGGTAGAAGAAGAAACAACAAAATTGGTTAAAGCTAACTTTATTCGAGAAATAGAACACACTACTTGGCTGGCCAACGTGGTTCTGGTTAAAAAAGCAAACGGCAAGTGGCGAATGTGCATTGATTATACAGACTTAAACAAAGCTTGTCCAAAGGATTCTTATCCTTTACCAAGTATTGACAGGTTGGTGGATGGTGCTTCCGGGTGCAGAATCTTGAGCTTCTTGGATGCATACTCGGGGTACAATCGGATACGAATGTATCCCCCAGACGAGGAAAAAACAGCTTTTATAACCGAAGGATCAAACTATTGTTACCGGGTAATGCCATTCGGATTAAAAAATGCTGGAGCAACCTATCAAAGGCTCATGGACAAAGTGTTTGAAAAACAGATCGGGAAGAACATGGAGGTTTACGTGGATGATATGGTTGTAAAATCCGATGACCACAACAATCATCCGAGGGATTTGGAAGAAATTTTTCAGCAATTAAGAAAGTACAATATGAGACTAAATCCAGAAAAATGTGTTTTTGGCGTCCAAGGCTGAAAATTCCTCGGTTTTATGTTGACACACCGGGGAATCAAAGCCAATCCGGAAAAATGCCGAGCCGTGATTGAAATGCGAAGTCCACAAAATGTTAAAGAAGTGCAACGGCTTACAGGGCGACTAGCATCATTATCTCGGTTTCTCCCCAGATCTGCAGAGAAAGCTCGACCTTTCTTTAAATTGTTGAAGAAACTTCAAACTTTCGCGTGGACTGAGGAATGCGAGAAGGCCTTTGTTGACTTTAAGACCTTTCTGCCTTCACCGCCAATATTAACTCGACCTATCCTAGGGAAAGAGTTGTATTTATACTTGTCAGTCACCGAGTATGCCATCAGTGCGGTCATTGTTCAAGAAGTAGAGAAAATGCAAATGCCGGTGTATTTCATCAGCAGAGTTATTCATGACGCTGAAACCCGGTATCAAGTTATAGAAAAGCTAGTTTTAGCTCTTATAACTGCAGCTCGGTGATTGCGTCCATATTTCTAGAGTCACCAGGTGATTGTCAAAACTGATCACCCTATTAAGCAAATTCTCAAAAAGCCTGAGTTGGCAGGCCGCATGATTGCTTGGTCGGTGGAATTATCCGAGTTTGGCCTCAAGTACGAGTTGAGAGGTCCCCTGAAAGCTCAATGTATCTCTGACTTCGTAGCCGAGCTCCATCCGCTGCCGATTACTAAAGATTTATGGTGGAATTTATATGTGGATGGATCCTCGAATGTCAAAGGCAGTGGAGCTGGGGCAATACTGGAGGGTCCGGGAGAGCTAATCCTAGAGCAATCATTAAAGTTTGAGTTCAAAACCTCAAACAACCAAGCTAAATACGAAGCCTTGATAGCAGGATTAATGTTGGCTAGGGAAATGGGAGCAAATGCTGTTAGATGCCGAAGTGATTCACAGCTGGTCACAGGTCAAATCTTTGGAGAATACCAAACAAAAGAACCTCAACTTACCAGCACGAAGAGGCCAGGCCAGCATAAGACAGTTATTCAGGAAACTATTAATGAACCGAGTATTACACTTGGAGAGGTGATGGCTAATGAACCAGTTGACCGAGAATGGATGACACCCATATGGGAATATTTATCCTCAGGTACTTTGCCCCCAGATCACGCCGAGGCCAGAAAAATCAGGCTTAGAGCGAGTCATTTTGCTATTATTTCTGGAGTGTTGTATAAAAGGGGATTCTCGGTACCGATGTTGAAGTGTCTAACTAAAGCCCAGTCAAAATATGTAATGGAAGAGGTTCACAAAGGAATCTGTGGTTTTCACTGCAGGGGCAGATCGATGGCCTCCAAGGTAGTCCGAGCATGATACTATTGGCCTACCATCCGAGCAGATTGTATCGAGTGGACGAAACAATGTGATGAATGTCAAAGATTTGCCAATATAAGTCGTACCCCGCCCGAAGAACTTCACACATTGAACTCGCCTTGGCCCTTTACTATGTGGGGGATGGATATACTTGGACCATTCCCCATAGCCAAAGGTCAAGTCAAATTTCTTTTGGTAGTTGTATACTACTTTACAAAATGGATTGAAGCAGAACCTTTGGCAAAAATTACTGCCCAGAAGGTACAAAAGTTCGTTTGGAAAAATATCATCTGTAGGCATGGAATTCCCTTCGCAATTGTCACCGATAATGGAAGGCAGTTTATAGATAAATCATTGTGAGAATTCTATGTCAATCTCGGTATTAAACATCATGTCACATCGGTGGAACATCCCCAAACCAATGGACAAGCCGAGGCAGCCAACAAAGTCATTCTCGGAGAGCTGAAGAAGAGAGTGGGAAAAGCTAAAGGAGCTTGGGCAGAAGAATTGCTGAGTATTCTTTGGGCCTACCACTGCATGCCACAATCCACTACTCAAGAAACACCCTTCAGGCTGACATACGGAACGGATGCCATGATCCCAGTTGAGGTCGGTGAGCCGTCTTTTCGGTGAATGCAATATGAGCAGAATGAGAATGAAAGCAACCTAAGGGTCGAACTTGACTTGGTGGAGGAGATCAAAGAATAGTCTAAAATCAGAGAGGAAGCCTGCAAATGAAGAGCTACTCGGAGGTACAATTCAAAGCTAAAACCGAGGAGTTTCGTGCACGGGGACTTGGTGCTAAGAATGCAAGGAGAAGCAAGAAGAGATCATACCGAGGGCAAGTTAGCAGCGAATTGGGGAGGACCATTCCGAGTAGTAGAAAAGTTAGGAAACAGAGCATACAGATTAGAAGAATTGTCAGGGAAATCTATTCCGGGAACTTGGAATGCTTCCCATTTGAAATTTTATTACAGTTGATATCTGGTGATGTACTCTTTTTCCTACCTCGGTATTTTATCCCAAAAAAGGATTTTGACCGAGAAGGTTTTAACGAGGCACACCACAGACTTTTCTTCTATCCAATAAAGAATTTATTATGAACATTGGTCCATTTTCTTATTTTGCCGATGTATTTACTATTATTCCGTGAATATTTAAATTGTTAAGGCCAAGTTTGAGCCTAAAGGCTGAGTACGAGCCATTAAATTGTTTAAGGCCAAGTTTGAGCCTAAAGGCCGAGTACGAGCCATTAAATTGTTAAGGCCAAGTTTGAGCCTAAAGGCCGAGTACGAGCTATTAAATTGTTGAAGGCCAAGTTTGAGTAGGCCAAGTTTGAGCCTAAAGGCCGAGTACGAGCCATTAAATTGTTTAAGGCCAAGTTTGAGCCTAAAGGCCGAGTACGAGCCATTTAAATTGTTAAGGCCAAGTTTGAGCCTAAAGGCCGAGTTCGAGCCATTAAATTGGTTAAGGCCGAGTTTGAGCCTAAAGGCCGAGTTCGAGCCATTTAAATTGTTAAGGCCAAGTTTGAGCCTAAAGGTCGAGTACGAGCCATTAAATTGTTTAAGGCCAAGTTTGAGCCTAAAGGTCGAGTACGAGCCATTAAATTGTTTAAGGCCAAGTTTGAGCCAAAAGACCGAGTACGAGCCATTAAATTGTTAGAGGCCAAGTTTGAGCCTACAAGTCGAGTTCAAGCTATTAAATTATTAAGGCCGAGTTCGAGCCTTGAAATTGTTAAGAGAAATCGAATTCGAGCATCAATTAAAGAAGAACAAAGTTTGAATCCAAAGGCCAAATATGAGCCATGAAATTATCAAGGAAACCGAGTACAATGCTGAAATTGAAAACAAGGCAGAGTTCATGTATTAAAAAGTACTACAACTTAGTTACAAAGCTGAGATAAAAAATAAGGCCGAGTTCGAGCCTTAAAAATACGAAAAAAAGGGGTTACAAATCTGAAATAGAAAATAAGGCCGAGCCGACCTCAAAATCCTCGGAACTGGAGCGAGACCAAGTGGCCAGAACATTCTGGGTCTAGGAGTAGGAACCCAAGTATCGCCAGTAGTCCCCCCACTCGGATGCCCCGACCTTCCTTTAGTGGAGGAAGTAATCACTTCCCCCCTGAGAAAGCTGGATGATGAGGCGCTCGGCCAGCTTCGGGAGGAGATGGTTGCTACCCCATTCTCCACCCCCGTAAACTGCTATTCTCCCAGTTAACATCCTTTTTAAAAGGATTAAATCACGAAAGGGATTCTGGATCCCATCTCCCAATTATATCCTTTTTGGCAGCTGTAAAGCTAAAAAAAAGGATGTTAACTAGGAGAGAGGAACGTAAACCCCTAGCAATATTATGAAGAGAATTACTCGGGTCAAAAGAGGACGAACTTTGCTGGTCGAAAAGATGAAGAATGAAAAAGTGAAGCAAACAAACAACCCTATTTATAAGGGGGAAGAGGCGTTGGAAAGAGGAGATATGCGCTGGGAAAATGTTTATTGAAAAAAGAAATCTCGAAACTTAGCAAAAAGCAGTAATTGCATGAACCCACTAGAATTTCCAAGGCACATAACGTGTGAACGCATATATGAAACGTGAATCATGCATTTAGCGTTTGATAACAACCAGTCGTTTTTTATACGAATGACAAAATATCTTGGCCTTAGTCGAAGTCTTGTTTAAACAGCCGAGCACGCAATACAAACAACGTCAGAATATAAAAATATTTCGGTCTTACTCGAAGTATTGGAAGAATATCTCGGCCGAACAAATGCTATAAGAGGAAGAGAAAGTCATCAAAATGCTGGAAGAGTTTTCATTAAATCAACGAGGATTACAAAGGGAAAACCCATTACAAGGGTATGGAAAACAAAAAATACAGTTACTCATCCCTATGGCTATCTTCAGCACCGACGTGGTCCTCGGGAGAATCTTCCCCCCTTCCTCCTCTTCCTCCTCTTCGGGAATAATGGGAACAAGTTCCCCATTTTGTACCTCTTTATTTACATCGGTACCCGATATATCAATCCCCGGAGCGAGAATTTGAATCTGAGCGATGGCCTTTGCGAAACCTGCCCGATGCTCCTCAAGGATGCAATCGGTGGCCTCTTTCAAATCTTCCTGAACCTCCATCTTGGCCTTAGTCTCGACATTCAAGTCGGCTCTAAGTTTTTCAATTACAACTTGATCCTCCTTGAGCTCCTCCTCAGCACGAGCTTTATCCTCCTCAGCTAATTTTGCTTGGGAGTTCAACTCGGAGTTCTTACCATTAAGCTCGACGATGGTAGTATTCAAAAGATTATTGGCTTGGGCCAGCTCATCGCGCTCCGAGGAAACCTGGTTGAGATCCCCCTTCGGCCTCTCGATCAAAGTAAACTCAGCCTCCAAGTGCTGGGACTTTCTCTCAGTCTCTGTCAATTCTCGGCTACACAAACGGGCCAGAGCAGCAGCTTGGATACAGTAGACTGAGAGGGCCTCCATACTAGACTGAGCCCTATGCTGCTTAATTAAGCGGAGATCGGCAGCCTTCAGGTAATGCGAGTCAAAAGAAGGGAAGGGGTTGAAGTCATCGCTCCAGAGAGACGAGGTTCCTGCCTTCAAAGAAGTGTTATACCACTTCAAGTCGGCAGGAAGAGGAAGTTGCTCCTCTCACTCCTTAGCACCCGTCTCATGTGTGGTAGGACGTTTGGGACTTGGGCGAGGAGGGAAAGAATCTTCGGCATCAATTACCATCTCCTCCCTTTTTCTTTTTTGAGGGGCAGACGATGAAGTCCCCTTAGCAGCGGCCGAAGAAACTCTTTTCTTCTTTTGCTTCTCGGTCGCTGAAGGACCCTCCTTCGGGGCAGATTTCAAAAGCTTTGAAAAGTCGAATTTCCACATAATAACTGCCGAAAAGGAAAGCTGTTAGTACAGGAACACATACAAAAAAGATTTTAAAACTAAAAAGCCGAACACTTACTTTTAAAATCGACTCTCTGAGTGGATGAAAAGGGGAGTTTCAGAAGACGTCCACAATGGAGAGGCCGAGGAAGTTTTTCTAAGATATCTACATCCCGTTTATCCTCGGCAGGAAGGGATTCGTATTCAAAACCAACAAATTTGGTAGGGGACGATTGCCAGTACAAAGGAAACCTGGCACATCTGTTTTCATCAAAAAAGAAGGAAAGGTGAGAATCTGATGGCGAACTCGGAAGAAGTAAACTTTGTAGTTTTTATACGATGATGTATACAAACTAATCAACCCTCTTCGGTTCAGCCCATTGAGGGAGATCCACCCAGTTTTCTCACCAAACCTTGTTTGGTAAAAGTACAGAAATTTGGGGGTGGTAAGCTCCATCCCGATGTATTGACAGAGAATTTGAAAGGCTTTTAAAGAAGCCCAACTGTTAGGATGAAGCTGAGTAGGTGCAACATTCATGGTTCTCAGGACGTCACACTCAAACTCAGTAAAGCGGAGAGACACACGTAGATGAGAAAAAAATGTTTTATACATATATGTAAAAGAAGGCTCGGAAGGATGAGCGCTGAGGAAAACATACTCGTTACCCGAGCAAGGAGAACAGATGAACTCGTCTCCAGATGCCGAGATAGAAATCTCGGACTAAAGACGAGTGATTGAATCCGAAGATTGATAGCTAGAAAAATAAACCCCAACTTCGCCCCTAACCCAGGTATACCCAGGAAGGGTAATATCAGGAATAGGGTCTTTAGGAACCCTTTGGGGTCATTTACGTGCTTTGGGTTTGGAAATTTGGGGGGAGGGAGAACCAGACCCAGAAGAACCAGACCCATAAGAAGACGACCCTAAAGAGGATGGCCTTACCTGACCGACGTTTAGTTCCTATGAAGGAACAAAAGAGTTTGAAGGAGAACCCCCAATGGGAGAAATCTCGCGTTCCACCAGAGGCGAAGTGTTCTACTCAGTAGACTCAGATGAACTCATATCTGGAAGCAAGAAATAAAACTTAGAAACACGAAAGAAGGAAGAAGGTCGGGCGATCAAGAACGAAAGGCAGAAAAACGATTGCAGAAACTCGAAAAACAGAGTTGAAGAGCGAAAGAAGGTAATGGACGAGGAAGAACAACGTGGAATTAGAAGAGATATTTATAAAAGAAAGATGCCAACGGTTAATGAAGAGACACAATCAACGGTTCACATTCCTTTAAATAAAAGAAGAAAAAAAGCTCGACTTTTAATTTTCCTCCCTCATTAAATGAGCGTGGAGCTCTACGGTTACTCACCTATAATGTACAACAGAAGGATGAAGGGGAATGATTGCCTTCTCTGACAGAAAAAAAAAGGGGGAGAAGGAAAATTCAGTTGAAATGACGATTTGAAACATGAAAGGAAGAAAGTCTACGTGGCCGAAGTATAAGCTCGGTTTGATACTTGTCAGCTCTTTCGCTTATTTAAGCTCGGAGCTCGGGGGGACTTGTGTACTGACCGAAAATATAAGGCCGGATCGACCAAGCTTACTCCTGTAAATGGGCCTTGACCCAAACTCCTCCAAAGCCGATGACTTGTTAATACACTTGTCGGCCGAGGATAAATACTCGGACCTATCCCACCATAGACCGCGGATGAAGACATCTTGGTCCCGTGCAATCCAGTCACAACTGACTTGGTCAAACATCTTACTTGATTATTCAAATATCTCTCCGTATAACTCGGATCCTTATCCTTATCTAGTTATGATAACAACATAATTTTATCAGGATATCTAAAGATAGATACGATCTCAATAACAGTCCAACTAAAACTGTTATACCTAAAAATCTCTATAGATAGGGGATCAACCCCCCACTTAGGACTACGTTACTTTGATTCCCACTTGGGATACGTAGGAGCAACATATCAATTCTGTCAAGCTATTCCATAAATACTCCCACAGAGTATCACCGGACGAGTATCTCTTATTTGAGATATTTGGACGGAACACCACCTATACACAAAACTACAGAACTTGAATCACAAAGCCAGAAATCAACACCAAGAGAGAATCTGATATCATTTAAATTCCAGAAAATCATTTGAGGACAACCAACAAATTTTAGTGAGACATTTCATCAAACACATGGCACCCCATTTCATCAAATTGACTTTTAAAAGTCCAGAAGTATGCAAGCTCAACAACACTGAAGTAGTCTCGCTTTTACAGTATCATCACGCCGCTGCTAAGTACTATGGCCACTAATGGCCCCGGAAAATACGATTTCACCATTTCCGTTGCCGGCGACTCGATCACGCTTCACTCCGGAGTTGACTCGTCGAGAATCGCGAGTTCCGTTATCGATCTACACTGTTGACAGCGTGCTTCTTCCTTTTGAGTTGTTAGCTAAGTTGCCGTCACCGGCGCCGGAACCTTCCAATGCGCCTTCGAGTTTTCCAACTTCGAGTAGTGGTTGACAGAGACTAACGAGGGGGAGATAACGGGCGAGAATAAATTAATTTTAAACGGTAAAAGTAAAAAAAAATTTCATTAAATGACGTGGCTTGTGTTTATTGGGTGGCACAGGATTTTGACACGGGAGATCTGCGTCCAAGTTTTATCCATTGAAATTTTCTTCTTTAGAGCCTATGAGCTTTAGTAGTTAACTTTAAACTTTTATCATAGATATATGTTCAGTCTAATGATCGCTTTTTAACGTTAAATGAGATTATAGATCTTTCTAAAATATTATTAGTAAAAACTAGAAAACACTTTGCATATCCACACACACGCACACATAAATAAATAAATAAATAAATATATATATATATATATATATATATATATATATATAATTATGAAGTTAGTTTTGATTTTGTTGGTGACAATTGCAATAGTTGAAAGATGTTACTCTAGGACCATTTTTGTGAAAAATATTAGAATGCACAATCATATAGATGATGAATGATTTGTTTGGTTATATATATATAGAAATATTTTTCCAGTATTAAAAAACATTTTCAAAAATGAAAATACGTGAAGGACAATCTTGGATTTTGTTCTACATGAGATTGTGTTCTTCCTAATAGCTTGTAATTTTTTTTATAAAAATATTTATAGACTATTTTTTGCCTCATTAAAAAAGTAAAAGTTTTTGTTTACGCCCACTGACTCCATACCATTCTAATTCTAAGTGGACCTATTTTATTTCCGTTCTTCCAATATTTACCCTTTCTTTTTCCATTTTATTATTATAAAATATATTTTGGCTACCAAATTAAGTTGTTTTTGTCTGAAATGCTTATGGCCATACATTTACTAGTCATCTTGCAATTTGCTTTACAGTTCCACGATCCAGGCATTCACGAGGAAACCACACTGGCCATGTCAATGTTGTTTCAATTCTTTGTTTGGTGCACTTTGCTTATGGCTTTATAATGATTATATATTATAAAAAAAGCAACACACACCATGACATATTTATAAGTGTTCTGAGGGACATGGAAAAGCACCAAATGTGGCTGAGAGCATAGCTAGTTTTCCATACGCTTTTCTGCTGCTATTTAAGTCTAATAAAATGACAGCTAGCGTAAGCAGCCGTTACAATACAACATAAAAGAAAAAGCAAGATCAAGGGATACAATACAAGTAAGGGAAGAATATGAAAATGCTTCTCCCCTTAATTTTAGTATTCCACATTACAAGGGTAAAATTAGAAAGAGATTTTTAAGTGCAATAGATTTCTTTTACCCTGAATGCACCTAAGAATTTCTCAAAATTTTAGGTTGGAGATTATTTACTCAACTAATTAAAAGGAATAAGAAAGTTGAGTGACAATTACTATTGGCTCAAGTTAATGACAACTATTTGCAGCTGCATACGTTGGAGCTCTTGGTGGTGCATTTTTTTTCTCTGGTGAATCTGTACTTATCTCTTGGATCGTGATTTCAACATGGTCATCGTTATCAATGTCCACAATAGGATTTATGATTCCTCGGTGAAGTAGTGGACCTAGGGGTTGCTTGTCCGGCGAGACATTGTGTTCTGCACTCTTGAAATGGGCCAACTGAGAAAGTTCAGAAACAGATTCATAAATTTTTTCCACGGACTTGGTGATTTCTTCAAGTATTGCAGCAGCTGTGGCAACTGGGATTATTGTTAGAAGTTCTTCATCTTCCAAAGAAAAGGTTTCCAATGCAATTTTGAGGTCATTAATTGCAGTTTTAGAATTTTCAATATAGCACTTAGCAGCTGAAGGGTCTGTCATTGTTTTTATCGATGAAGATATTACTTTTAAGGCCTTGCTGGATTCTGAACTCATCTTTATGCATGGTTCTTGAATTTTACACTTGAATTCCAAAGATGCCTGCAGTAATCAAAATGCATGTTAGCATCGATCTAGCTAATCAAACTAAAAATGCTTTGATTGCAGGGATGATGATATGTTTTCTCACGTCATGTCTTCATCAATAATATCTTTTCATATATTCTATCAAAATATTATTGGCAGGGACAAAATATATCTCACCAAATGAGACATCAAACCTTCATCCTAATTATAATTGACATTGGAGTGAAAAGATCTCAAACATTAATTACTTGGATTTCAGGGTCAAGGTAGGTGCAGAGAGTTTCAAGCTTGTAAGCACATCCCCTGGCAAGTGCTCCAATCTTTAAGTAGTGCTTCCAAGGATGACGAAGACGAAAACAACCATGTCCTGGTTCCCATCTTGCAAAATTTGCCTGTGAATGATGTGGAATATGTTATGGTGAGGTGAGGATCTGGTCAATCTATAATTCTTTATGTCTCAAAACAAAAGAATACAAAATGTTTACCAAAGACTCTTCGCTTGCTTTGGAATTTAGAACACTTTTATATCCTTCTAGAATTGACTTCTTAGTTTTTTGTTTATCCACTAGACATTGAAAATATTCGCCTTCAAATCCTGAGAATGACATAAGAACTTGAGATATTAACGTAAAACATAAAATAGAATATTAACATGAAGAAAACTAACGATGGGTCAAAATTATATACCTTCTAGGTAATTTGCTAGCTTTTCTATATTGGAAGCAACCAACTTGTGAAGGTCTTCACCTGCCCACACGGGACAAATGAATATGGAGATTACCATGCATGTTGCAGCCCCTACTAAAATTGTTGAAAGTCTCTGATGAGCAAGCTCGAAGAGTTGCTCCACCCTGTACCCTGAGACTGCAACCAAGCTGAATGTCAATATAAATATCGTCACCCCATAGTCATATCTTGCCTTGATCTTTGGGAAAAATCTGAAAAACGTAGCCCCTGCCGCTGCAAACATTTATAAAACACAAACAATTTAGCGAGAGAAATTGATGAGAAATCAAAGCTACACACATTGTTTGAAGTAATAATTTGTTATAACTTAATATATCCTTGTCATGGCTCAAATGATCATGCAGAGAAACATAAGCTTCTTTTATTTTTTTTTCAAATTATGAAGTACCTAGAATGAAGACGAGGATCCCAAGGACAATAGGTTCTCCTCTTTTTCCAACAGCAGTAGCTAAGTGGTGACCTCCTACCCCTAAAGCACCAGCTAACAGTGTAGCACATCCTCTATTTAAACTTTTGCTGAGGGTTGCACCTGAATATATAGGAACAAATCATATAATTAAATATACATGTTCATGCATTATTCTTGAACTCGTACACTTTGGTCTTTACTTCAATATAATTATGTATATAAGGGGCAATATAAATATAGTTTTTTGTGATGCCTAAATTAACTTACCTACAGTGAATTCAAATACTACCACCACAGTCAGAACAGCCCACATTCCCGCAACTCCGAAGCCATCATATAGAGGCCTTGAGTAGTAAAACAAGGACACCAATGTGAGAGCAATTCCTACTTTCAATGAGTGAATTACTCGTCTGGGGTCATCTTGTCCAATCTTCTTTATACTCCTTGTGATGTTGATAACCTTAGACTTGAAGTTCTTAGGCAAAGCCGTGAGGAAGTGCTTCAAGCGAGCAAAAAATCCACCATTGTTAACTTGAGTTGTTGACTCAATATCCATAGCTAGCTTTTGAGTGGAGAACAACTTTGTCAAAATGGGTACCTGGCTGCGATACCAAGTTTCAAAAGGAACAAAATATAACGAATATATATGATGATTTTTTCCTTAGATTAACTGGGGAGAGCATGGAAGGTTGAGAAGCTTGAGGGAAAATTGACTTTGAAGACTGATATTTATAGGAACAAAAGCATAGCTGTTTCGTGCAGCTAAGAATTTTTTTTTTATCAGATACGTGAGTTGCAGTCCTTTTGTTGAAAGAGAAAGCCCGGTTTTTTTTAGGAAGTACTTTAACAGAGCACGTATATATTATTATAATTAAATACAAAATGCCCATAACTCCAAAAGTTATAACATTTAGGAGTTCATCCACTAACCAAAATATAACATGTACGGAAACACACATAGACAGGGAATGTTAGGATATATATGGTTCGAGCTAGGAATAGTTTAGCTCCACAAGCAGATTACACAAAGTTAATTTACTAGTTTTTCCCGCGTAAGAAAGATAAATATGGTACTAGTTTATTAGGACAAGTAACTGGCACATATATATACCTTTGTCACTGTCATCGCTGTATCGCACCTCCTTTTATTTACGTACTTGTTTATTTTATTTTTTTGGTAAATTATATTTTACCTTTTTAAACCCTTTCCCTGATTTTTTTTTTAATTTATTTTCATTGTATTTACTATTTATTTTAAAGTATTACATTTCACTCTCCTTCATATGTTTTATTAAACATATATAGATATTACTGCTTTATTAGTTCTCTTATTTGAGTTATTTCCAATGTTTTGTATTCTGTTAGGTGGGTTAGTATTTTGCAAAACCTAAGATCAGCATTAGTTTGGATCAATGTTAAACTTGAGGTAGTGCATATGTATAAGTACGAAAATTTGAGTAGTGATTAGATATAACTTTTCACTTAGTTGTAAATACCTAATCTTACAAATATCATATCTAGATAATGACTTCAATATTACTCAGAAAAGCACAACAAGAAATAGGTTTCTATGATTGTTGGCCAAGTGAACTAGGTTAGAAGGATTATAGTCATAATGATGTATAGCACGTAAACTATATATCACACTTAACGCCTTTAAGTATCCTTTATCCTCCTTTAGTAAAAATTAATTGATAGTTTGATAAAATAATCACACTTAAAATAGAAAAAGTTATCGTGATTATTGATTAAAGAGTATCGTTATATAGCATAAGCTTTTCTGATTTTTAAATTGTATAAACGGAGAGGTGACAAGTGGGTTGACATGTCTATTCATGTTCTAGTATATTTTTACAAAAGGGCAGAGTTTTTGGTTTTTTTTTATAAGCCAAATTAAAATATATTAAAACAAGTATAAAGAGTACTCAAGCCTGTATACATATAAACAAAATGTACATTCCACAAAGGGTAAACTCAAGATATCCTATATATCAACCTAAAGCAAAATTGGGCTGCCATAAGGTTGAAAAATAGCTATCAATACAACCCCCTATAGAATTTGGTTCTTGTTTAGGTTCTGATTTGATTTTTCTGGTTTGTCGTGCTATATTATGTAAATAGGGTTGTACTCATGTCGAAATGAATTAGTCTCCGGTTATTGGTTATCGGCTTGGAGAAATCTTGGTGTACAAAAAAAAAATATTACCTCTCTTGTTAGAGTTTAATTGTTGTACACTGTTAGTATAATTTTTTACATTGTCAACCAATCAAAAATCATGATATGGATGACTTTTAAGTTGGTTAGGATGAGACTCAAAGATTTTCAATGATATGACAATTTATGATTGATTGACGGTGTAAAATATCTATACACTGACATTGTATAGCAATTAAATTCTTGTAAGTATATCTTTCTAAAGATAAATTTAGATTCAAGATGCTAAATTTTATATCATTTTAATAAAAAAAGTATTACACCAAAAAAACAAATTAGGTTATGATTTGAAAAAAACCTAGAGCCGTCTCTCTCCCAACCTTCTCTCTACTCCTCTTTTCCTTCTTTCTCATCCATCGGAAAGAGGTGGTTTTGGGGCATTTTTTGGCCTGGAATCACTCCTTTACATTGTTTTTCTCTCCTTTTATCTAAATAAGTGGTTTTTCCACATAGATCTGGTTTTTCTTTCGTCTTTTTTCGTGTTTTCGTTGTCTGCGTGCGGCGGTACTTTGTTCGTCGTCTTGTTGCGGTGTTGTTTGGTTTCCCGTCTTGTTGCGGTGTTCGTTTGGTTCAAATTGGCATATCAACTTCGATTTATTAGATATTCAATCAAGACTTGGGCATCAACGTTACAGATCCGGAGGCATGCATATTCCGGTCACTTTGATTTTGTCACATTTGTAGGTATTTTACCGTGTTATGCTATTAACCTGGGTGCTGTGAGTTTGTTCGCAGATTCATCCTTTTCGGTTTTTAGCAATGTTGAATTTGTGTTGTTTTCGATGTATTTTACCAATTTGAATGAATGAATATCTTTTTTTTAGTGTAAAAAAAATAAAAAAAATGAAATTTTAAAAAAAGTTAAAATATATGTTTAATTTTACACATTTGATTACTGCAATTATAAAATTTAAAATTAATATACTGAAATTATTTAAGTAAAAACTTCAAGCTGTTTTTTATCAAAAAAAAAAAAAACAAAAAAAAAACTTCAAGCTAGCTGTTAAAGTCGGACGAGGGTAGATGGATTGGGAATCAATTAGGTACAAAACTTACGGGATATACCTGTATAGTTTTCCATCCCCCCCCTAGCCGATGCATCATGCATACAGAGGCGACCTTTTTAATTCACATCAGATATCAGTTTGAATTGTTTGGGTTAGACAGTGGAAAAATGACAAAGCATGTGCAAGTCATCCATTTGTAGTAAACATTAAAAAATAACGAAATGATCCTTTAAAGAATTAGACCAACCATAGGGCATTTACTTAAAGAATGAAGATATATCTTTTTTCTTGAAGGAAAGCAAAAGAAAACAAAATGGTATTCCGGTAGCCATAATTTCTAGCAAATAACTTTAACTTCTAGTGGCTACCGAAAATCATGTTGGTCACTCAGTTACTTTATAAGCAGACTTTTAAGTTCATTCTGACACGAGGACTTCATGTAATCATGTTTGTAAGCGCAACAATTGCTCCACCGACGCTTAACTACAAATATCTATTTCGTGCTATTGAATTTTGAAGATAATTAACTCAGCAACAAGGTCATGAACGCATGAAATGAAAATATTTATGTCTAGAGTATCCTCATCTTGAAACAAAACGAAAGAACCTAGTTATTTAAAATTGTGATTCATATCCAACAATACTTAGTGTATTCTTGCATATAAAGAAACGATACAAAGAAGATAAAAGGGTTAGTCAGAACCATGCATGCATCAGCACTTCCAAATCTCCAATATGGTCAATTAAAGTGAATTGAACATATGACCAAAAAAGAGAGTTTAACATCATTATCTTTTTTGTCATTAGCCAATAAAATAAATATAATTAAAAAGCAAAAGGGAATATATACAAAGCACTAATTTAAAAAAACAGGAAAGATGAAAAGTGGAATATAAGCACAACAAGTTATTAAACATTTGATAATGACCCCTCCACATTATCTTTTCATCTTTGAACTTAAACTAATAACATAAAGAAAAGAACATTGAATTTTCTTCACCAAACTGGGAATCATTTTCCAATTTATTGACTTGATTATCCTACTAAGCTGATATTAAGTGTTTAGCCATGTGTGTTGAATCAGTAGCAGAGTCAGCAATCACTAGTGGGTAGGATCTGACGCAATCCTATTCCTTCACTTATTTCCCTTTCAAATGAGAACGTTCGAGATATTTTAAAGTTAGGCTTCTTACTAGGTTTGGAAAATGAAAATGACCAACTAGTTTTATGTGAAAAGGGGATGTTGAATAAATTTCCATGTTAATCATCCATGCGCTACAAGCTAACATTTTTTTTTTAAATGAAGAAAAGGTATATTAGATTGAGCAAAAGGATACTCGAACCCATATACAAAGTAACAAAGTAATACAAATTCCAAACACCAAAAGAAGCAACCAAAGATATCACTTCAACCTAAAGCAAAGAGAAGCTATAAGGTTAATCTTTTCAGATTCAATCATTTTACACTTGTTCGTATATAGGTCGAGAAGTCCTCAGGACATGCATATACTTGATACAGGATCGAGTTGTCCTTGGGTTACGTCCTGACGCTTGGCCAATGGCCCTTGAAGATGTAATTAAGCACATGACACAAATAGTAGAGGGAGCCAAATCACGGATCCTTCGAAGGACTACCAACCGTTACACTTGGAGATCTCGCCGCTGCATCACCTCTATGACGACATCCGCCTGGAATCATATCCTCGCCTTAATCAATACATTATTAGGTCATCTGTTTATTATAGAAGTTAGGCCAAGGACTAACTCTAGGTAGGTTCACATTTGATAGCCGCTCTGTTAAGAACATTATAGTCGTGCTCAGAGCTTTGTGGTTCACATACGAACAAATTCAGTCTTGCAGACCAATGACATTTTTCCCTGCTTAAGTATAAAGAAAAAATGACTTTATGCTCAGAGAAGGGAATCTTCAAAAATAGAACCAGCATAGCTAGAAGGTCAGTACATCAAAACCGCAGCAAAAACGAATTTAGCTAGACATGCTAAATCCTAAAACAAAATAAAAATAGAGATAAAAGAGAGAGGAAAAACTCCATAAAAATGAATTGACCCAGCAGTGTCCAGCTTCGCAGCATTGTCCCATACTACCGTTTCTTTTTCCAACAAGTGCGCGCAGCTCTCCCTTCTTGTTCACAATGCCTTTAGCTACTGTGCGGCTCTCGTGCGTTACTTTCCTATTCAATTCTTAGTTACTCACGCTCATGTGCATTACAATGCCTCTGTACTAGTGTATAAAGCACTTTTTAAGTCTGTTAAAAGTGCTTTTTAACATCTCAAAAAAATCAGACGTTAATACAGCAGATGTTAAATGTGTGACTTTTAATGTCTGTTTAGAACAGACGTAAAAGTTTACATTTAACGTATGTCTTTTATTATACCGACGTTAAATGTAACACATTTAACGTCAGTCCTTTTGTTTGACTGAAGTTAAAAATGCTATTTGTAACGTTTGTTGTTGTAAACAACATACGTACGTTAAAAGTTAACGTCTGTTTGTTTGAAAAAAACAGACGTTAAAAGTGTATTTTTTTTTTTAAATTTCTATTACAATATCCCTTCCCCCAACTAGCTTCCTGCATTCACTAATTCCAAAATACAGAATTTGCACACACACTCATCACTAACTAGTCCATATACATTAACTAATGCATTTTCATTCCAATATATATATATATATATATAACTATTACTAGCTAATTAACACAATTCTTAATTAAAACAATTAGAACTATAACCATCTTAATTAACACAATTCAGGCCAATACAAGAAAAATACGTAACATAATAATACATAATTCTATACAACTAACACTATCAGCTGGCGTAGCCGCCACCAACCCCTGGCCATTGCGGGATGTCAGACCTCTGTGATGCCTGTTTGGACAAAGAATTAAAAAATTAGGCTAGGTATAACATGGATAAATAAAAATAAAGCTAAATAAACATGGATAAATAAAAATAAATCTAAACTAACATGTATAAATAAAACACTTGCCCTAAAAGAACAAAACTCACATTATGGTCAAGTTTAATTTAGCTAGATCAATATCCCTTCGTGATGATCATCACGAGTGGCATGTACATCGTCCACCTCATATTCCTCAATGATAGTAGGCATGTTTGATGAGAAAGAAGGAGTCTCAGGAATATCAAGAGTTGAATCTTGATTTTCATCACTACAATTATGCATGTTTTTTCCTTGGAGAACCACATACAACCTTTTGTTAGAAGGATCAGTGATGTAAAACACTTGTTTTGCTTGGGAAGCCATGATGAAAGGCTCATCTGTAGGACCTAACTTGCCAAGGTCTACCAATGTAAATCCCCATTCGTCGGTTTGTACACCACATTTACTGTCAACCCACTTACATTTAAAAACTGGCACCGTAAGCTTAGTATAATTGAGCACCCAAATATCTTCAATGACTCCAAAGTAAGGTATCGGTGCAATAACGGGGTTTGTATCTTTTGAACTAGAGAAGTGCATGGATTCAGCCACGATCATAACCCCACTATTTTGCATGGTACTCTTGTTATCTTGTTCCTTTGTATAAAAGGAAAAGTTATTGATGTCGTATCCGCTTCAAAATATGACATTAAAGCTTGGCCCACGTGCTAGCCATTTTAATGAATCAGAAGCAGTACTACCGTCCTTCAGAATTTCTTTTTTAAACCATTTTAAGAAAGTCTTGTTATACTTGCTCAACAACCATTTTCTTCCTTGACTTTTCTTTTGTGATCACAAAAGTAAGGTTGAACAAAATCGATGTTATTCAATATATACAAATGTGCTTGAAGCACTTCCTCCCGACCCTTGCTCTTAATCATTACACCATGTGTACCCTTACCTTGATATCTTCTCTCATCATGATGAGGCTTAGGAACCCATATAGAATCCGTGTTAGGAAGGTAGGCTGAACAAAACTCAATAGCTTCTTCTGCAACGTACCTTTGAACAATAGATGCTTCCGGACGGTGTGGATTCTTCACATACCCTTTCAATATCTTCATGTATCGCTCAACTGGGTACATCCACCTCAAAAAACGGGGCCACATAATCTAATATCCCTCACTAAATGAACAACTAAGTGAACTATGATGTCGAAAAATGAAGAAGGAAAATACATCTCCAATTGGCACAGGATTATAGTAGCCTCAACTTCTAACTCATCCAACTTATGAGGGTCAACGACTTTGCTACATATAGCATTGAAGAATGAGCACAACCTAGTTATGACATGTCTAATATTTTTAGGAGCAATACCACAAATAGCCACGGGCAGTAGTTGTTGCATCAAGACGTGGCAATCACGAGACTTTAATCCAACTAATTTGACATCACTTGAGACAAGCCTCTTGACATTTGAAGAGTAACCATGTGGAACTTTGATGCCCTGAAGACACTCACAAAAACTTTGTCTCTCTTTTTTTGACAAAGTATGTCATGCTGGAGGCAAATATGTCCGCATACCATCCTCAACAACTGGAGCTAACTGCTCTCGTATACCCATCGCAATGTGATCGAGACGAGCACTCACGCTGTCCTTTGTCTTGTCCTGAATGCTGAGAAGCGTTCCGATTAAACTATCACACATATTTTTCTCTACATGCATCAAATCAATACAGTGTCTGACATCAAGCTTGCACCAGTATGGTAGATCAAAGAATATCGACCTCTTCTTCCATATGTTTTTCTCACTAGCCTTAGCCTTCTTTTTGGCCTTGTCGATGATAACATCGATGTGCTTCACCCGTTGATAAACATGCTCTCCATTTAAGGCCATCGGAGCATTTTCACTTTCTTGGCATACGTTAAAAGCTTTTTTCATCTTACGATATGGTTGATCGAGTCTAAGAAATCTCCGATGCCCAAGGTAAACCATCTTCCTTTCATGATGCAACTGAGTGTAGCATGTGCCTTCTTCACATATAGGGCATGCTTTATGCCCCTTAACACTGTACCCGGATAAGTTCTCATATGCTGGAAAGTCATTGATGGTGCAAAATAACATGGCACGCAGCTTGAAAGTATCGTGAGAATACCCATCAACTACATCAACACCTTCCACCCACAGCTCTTTCAAGTCTTCAATCAAGGGACTTAGATAAACATCCAAGTCATTTCCCGGTTGCTTTGGGCCCGAAATCATCAGAGACAACATCATGTATTTGCGCTTCATGCACAACCAAGGAGGTAGGTTGTAAATTATCAGGAGAACATGCAATGAACTATGAATACTACTTAAGTTACCGTATGGATTCATTCCATCTGTAGCAAGTCCAAGCCTAAGGTTTCTTGGCTCATTGGCGAAATCTGGAAACAAACTATCAATCTTCTTCCATTGCACAAAATTAGCCGGATGACGAACCTGTCCATCACGTTTCCTCTCATCATCATGCCATCTAAGGTTCTTTACGTCTTTTACATTAGCAAACAATCGCTTGAACCTTGGAATTATTGGAAGATACCACAACACCTTCGCAGGAGGACCCTTTTTTTCACATCAAAACTAGAATCATCAAGATCATCACCATCATCACCATCCTTCACTTTGTAGTGTGATAACCCACACTTAGGGAAATCGTGCATCTCTTCATAATCACCCATGTACAATATGCAATCATTGGGGCATGCGTGTATCTTCTTATACTCCATACCCATCGGACACAATACCTTATTCACCTCATAGTTACGGTCAGCCAATGTGTTTCCCTCTGGAAGCAAGTCTTTCAACAATTCAAGTAATTCGGTGAAGCTTTTATCGCTCCAACCATTTCTCGCCTTCACACAAACCAATTTTAACACCATCAACAACCGTGTATGAGTAGTACACCCCAGATACAAAGGCTTATCCGCATAACTACACAATCTTTCATACACAAGTGCTCGTTGAAAAGATTCTTGTCCAATATCACGAATCATGTCCTCTACTCGATCATCCTCCATATCTACGTTAACGTCCTCACATTGGGAGACACTTGGCTTATTATTTAACAACACATCACCATGCCATATCCATATTGTATAAATCAAGTAAATCCCAAAACAAATAAGACGAGTACGTGTATCCTACCGTACATATCCTTGTATTCAAACATTTGACACAAGGACAACATAACATTCCTTTACTATTAGGATCATTCCTTTGAGCAAATTTTATAAACTCTTCCACTCCCTTCAGATACTCATCACTTGTGCGTTTATAAACCATCCAACTACGATCCATATCTAGATAGGTTCTGTGGATATACACACATATATCCAATATAAGCACAATAGGGGATATAACACCCTTCTTGAGCGCTACATTTTTCGTGACATTTTAAGGTCGAAAAGTGGGTTAATTAAATTCCTGTAAAAAAATGGGGGGATTTTTTTTTCTTTTAAGATCAATAGAATATATCAAGGTAAGAATTCTCAAAGTTTGAAAGAAAACATTTCGAAATGTCCCCCTTGAAAAACAAAGTTTGGATGAAGTCGGAACACCTGATAAAACATTTTATAACATCAAATCCTTTTCTCTTTCTCAAGGGAGACAGTAAGAAATAAAAATTCAAACCTCATCAAATATTTACATAATACAGTCCAGGATTACTCAGAAGATAGCAATTCCATAAAACATTTACTAATCATGATTAAGGTTGTAAGTTCGAAAATTATTTCCATAAAACCCAACCCGACTCATAAACTGAAATAATAAAGATATACAGAACCAACATAAAGCTATGGAGACGCAGCTCCTAAAATATAAGATACTTGGAGTCGCAGATCCATTAACGATAACACTAACTCTCAGACCTCCCAAGCTGGCCAAACTAAAATATAAAAGACCATCCTCTCTCATACATCGTGAGAAGGACAAACCCAACTGACGAGATATAGTGGAAACTCTACTTGAGTCCACTATTGACATCGTCACAAACGACACTATTAGAATCACTACAAAATTAGCTCTCGGACTAAGCCCTTTACCTATCCAAGAGAAAAGTCGTAGCCTACTGACCAACGACAGTCATGCCTGTCTCAAGAAAAGAAAGGTCAGGCATGACAGAAAACATAAAGATGATGCCTTGAACCATCTAGAAGCTGAAAGACGTCCACTAAAAACTCCACCACATCGTCTGCAAGCTCAAACCTCAATCTCTATGATGAATCAGTCAAACGATATCTTGACATCGCAGTCTTCTCAAAAGAACACAGGAGGCACATAGCCAGACGACATACGCAATATAAAATAAGGAGGTGATATTCCCAAACATCACAACATATGACAGATATGAAAATGGCACGACACCACATTGCATACATTCATATCCATGTAGATATATACATCTCAGTCAGACAATTCAGTATATATTCAAGTAACAATCACACACATAAAACTAAAGGTGTACAATACCATCATAAACATCATCACATCAAAGCATGTCTGACACTGTCAATTTATTGAGACTCGAGAATAGAGATAACATATCGAAACTGCATAGTCCCATACCTACACAGCCTCAAGGAAGATCTGACCCTAACTTCGGAGCTAATTGACATTTTTGGAAAGGAAATGGTCAGTATAGGTTTCACATCCGCTCGCCGCGGGCATAATGGTACATACACTATTCACAAACATGTGAAATCAAGTTCCTTTACAACTGTCACAATCCTAACACATGACATCAAATTCCTTTACCACAGTCACAATCCTAACATGTGACATCAAATTCATTACGGCTATTTGTGAAACACTCTACATAACCTGTCAGCTTAGTTTCCTTGGCTCAAAGGCCTCACTGACAATTCTGCAGATCAGGCCGATAACGACGTGTACATTCATATTTATCCACCGGATAAATTTCGGGATTCCTTACGGAAATCATATGCCATCCTACTGGCATGACAATACCAACTGGGAATCCTTGTACAATCTCATTCCTGCACAATATTAGTATCCCTTCCTTGGACTATCCGAGTCTTCAATGACTTAAGTATATTATGGATATTGATCATTCATCAATCAGTTATACTTCTTCAGGTTCTTCCCGAACGAGATTACTTACCAAGTAAGCAACCTTCAAAATAATTTTTGTTGTTACGTATTATGGATGTAAGGATGAGTGATTCGTCCTTAATTTATGACATATGATTTTGCTCCACCATGAGTCATAATCATTAAGTCTTTGTTTTCACTAAGTCATCCTCGACTTAGGTTTTACATTTAACTTGAAATACTAGTCATGATGACTAAAATACTTTTGATTCAAAATTAACATTCCTTGGCTAAAACCAAACCATTTGAAAATAAATTCAAATAAGGATATACTAGTATCAAATTCCACAAAATAGTTTCTCAAAAACACTTGAAATCCACAAAAGGCGATTTTGTCCCTTTTTACTGAATTTAGGACCTAAACCACATGTTTTCAAAAGCATGCCATTTTTCTCAAGTCTTTCACTCTCTTAAATTCCAATTCCCATGTTAAGGCATGAAAATACTAATTTCAAACTTTACATTACACTTTGCTCAAAAAATCTATGACTTGATCAAATGTCGCTAAATTCACAAATCGCGTAATTCCTTTTTCAACAGTTTTTAACTCAACCGTTCTAAAACTGATGTAAGCCCAATGGAGACCGATTTGGATCAAGAAACCATTCAAGGTCTTGGTGGCCCAATGACAAGAGCAAGAGCAAAGAAAGCCCAAGAAGCTCTAACTCAATTGGTGCTTCTCTTAATGGACACAAGCCCAAATGCACATGCAAGTAATGAAGACAATGAGCCCATGTTAATAACTTTGCTCATCCAAGCCCAAGAAGCATGAAGAGGGCATGCAAGTCCATTTTTCTTTTATTTTCAATAAGTGTAATGGTTGGTGTGTTTAGGCCCAATTAATTAGTGATATTTTTGGGTCAAGTCCACTACTTACCATGATGTACACAAGTTTATTAGAGAGTCTTGGGGAGGGAATCTTTGGCTTACATGCCATAAGAAACTCCTCATTAGTGTGCATAAAATTGTATTGATTATGGGGGGTTACGCTTTTAATGTGAGAAGCAAGTGTAACCACCACATAATTAGGAGGATAAAGAGTCATGAAGAGGAGGGGGGCGCAACCTTCAAGTTGTGGTGGCTGAGTTGAATGATTTGGTGGCTACATTATGAGGGGTTTTAGGCCAATTACCTCATGATTATGGTGGCTGAGTTAAGTGGGAGTTATTGGGTGTTTTAGTGCCATGATTAGGTGAGTTAAGTGTAGGTTTTGGAATCCTATGGAAGGCAAAGTGAAGCAAAAAGAACTCAGCCATGTTCTCTATATGTAAGATGCCATAAACACATGAATAAACAACTTTGATGTTCTTTTGGATCAAATCCATTTTGTGAGAATATTGTTCTCCTAGGTTCTTGGTTGAACCAAACTAAGTTCTTATCAAGAATCCAAGATTCTTGTGGCGAACATCATTTGGATTATCAAACTACATGTTTGTGGCGCCATCCATCTCTCATATTCTTCCATTTTTGTTTCTTTCTTCACTTGATTTTGGTTACAATGTGTTACACTAAGTTCTTGTCTAAAAAATTCAACCAAATAGATCATTAACAAGGCAACCTCACCATTTGGTTGTCATCAAGTGGTACCAGAGATTAGGCTTTGATTGAATATTTTGAGTTTTGTTCTTCTTCTTCTACCTTTCTTCTTTTAAACCCAAAAAAAAAAAAAATTCACTTTGATTCTATTTGTGAAAGGAAATTTCGTGGTTGTTGTTCTTGCTCAAAAACAAGTTTTCAAGTGTGATTCTCTTCTTCAAAGTTTGAAAAAAAAATTGCACAAATTATAAGAAAAAAAATTGTGCATGAAATCTTAAAAAAAAAAAGGAAGAGAAAAGTCTATTTGAGCAATTTGTGTTCTTGAAAAAAAAAATGTTTCCCTTCTTCCTTTGTTCTTATTTCCAAAGCTTTGCTTTTCTAGCCTTTCTTTTGTTTCCTTTGTTTTTTGATAAGTTTTGTGATTTTTGTTACTTGAATTTTTTTGGATTTTTGTGTGGTTTTTGTGTTTGACTCTTCTAAGAATTAAATGAGGACAATTGAGTGGAAAAAGGCAAGAGTGTCCGAAATACATTTTGTGTGGAAAAAGCCAAAAGAGTGAAAAAAAAATCCATTGTGTGAACTAGTGAGGGAGTGTAGTGAGGAAACACATAAATTCTTCTACTCAAATCATGGACAACAATGAGGATAGTCCACCACTTTCTCCAAGGTCAGCGGCCATTCATGCTAGAGTGGCTACTCAATTTCAAGTTCTTACAAGGCAAATGGAGGCAATGCAAGCAAACTATGATAGACAACTTGGCAACCTTCAACACAATGATGATTTTAGTGGATATGAGAGTGAAAGAGGAAGGCCTAGAGGAGGAGGACCTAGAGGAGGAGGAAATAGAGGAGGGAGACGTGATAGAGGACTTCAAAGGGTCAAAATCAAAGTTCCTCCCTTTATTGGGAAGAATGATCCAGAGGCTTACTTGGAGTGGGAGCTAAAAATAGAACAAGTCTTTGATTGTAATTCATACAATGAAAGCAAGAAGGTGAAGTAGCCGCCCTTGAGTTCAAGGAATATGCCCTTGTGTGGTGGGACCAATTACAAAAATAAAGGAGAAGACATGGAGGAGAGCCCATAGGCACTTGGGAGGAGATGAAATTTGTCATGGGGAAGAGGTTTGTCCCAAATCATTACCAAAGGGACGTTCACAACAAATTACAAAGGCTTACCCAAGGGACCAAAAGCGTTGATGAGTATTTCAAGGAGATGGAGTTGGCCTTACTTAGGTCAAATTTTCAAGAAGATAGGGAGGCTACCATGGCAAGATTCCTACATGGCTTGAATCAAGATATTCAAGACATATTGGAGTTGTAACATTATGTGGAGCTTGAAGATTTGGTCCAACAAGCCATTAAGGTGGAGCAACAAATTAAGAGGAGGAAGCCTAAATATTCTTCTTCTTCATCCTCCAAATTTCCATCCTCAAATTGGAAGGACAAGCAAAAGAAGGAGGGTGCACCCACCAAGGAGGCCGTGAGCAACATATAAGGAAAGAAACCCATGGAGACAAACTCTAGGAGCCGTGATGTAAAATGTTTCAAATGCTTAGGTCATGGACACATAGCATCCCAATGTCCAACAAAGAGAACCATGGTGTCCATGAATGGGGAAGTGGTATCACAATCTGAGGCTTCAAGTGGGGAGGAAAGTGGAGAAGATGTGTTCATGCTGGATGGTGATTTACTCATGGTGAGGAGGCTTTTGGGAAGTCAAGTGAAGGATCATGAATCAAGCCAAAGGGAGAATATCTTTCATTCTAGATGTCTAATTCAAGGAAAGGTATGTTCTCTAATCATTTATGGTGGGAGTTGTGCCAATGTTGTAAGCACTAGATTGGTGTCCAAATTGAATCTTGTTACTAAGGCACATCCAAGGCCATATAGGTTTCAATGGCTAAGTGAGGTTGGGGAAATGGTTGTGAACAAACAAGTAGAGGTTCCATTCTCAATTGGAAAGTATGAAGATTGTGTAGTTTGTGATGTGGTGCCTATGGAGGCAAGCCATATGTTGTTGGGAAGGCCTTGGCAATATGACAAAAAGGTCATTCATGATGGGTTCTCAAATAAGTTTACCTTCATGTATCAAGACCGAAAAGTCATTCTTTCTCCTTTTCCCCAAAGCAAGTTAGTGAGGATCAAATAAGAATGAGAGAAAAAAGAGAGCAAGAGAGAAAAGAAGGATAAGAAAAGAAAAAAATTGAGGAAAAGAATGATGAAAAAATAAAGAAAAATCATGAGAAAAAAAGTGATAAAAATAGAGAGGAAAAAGAGGGAAAAGAGAGCTATTTTGCAACAAAGAGTGAGATAAAAAGTGCATTAATTGGTCTCAAGGCAGCCCCTATACATACTTTATTGTAGGGAATTTTGTTTAAATGCTAATGCCTCTAATGATATCTCTTTGTCTAGTGGTGTTAAAAATCTTTTGCAGGAATTTGGAGATGTTTTTCCAAAGGATGTGCCACACGACCTTCCACTTCTAAGAGGGATTGAGCACCATATTGATCTCATTCTAGGTGCATCATTTCCCAATAGGCCAGCCTATAGGAGTAACCCTCAAGAGACTAAGGGGATTCAAACCCAAGTGGAGGAGTTGATGCAAAAATGATGGGTTCAAGAAAATATGAGCCCATGTGCAGTGCCGGTAATTTTGGTACCAAAAAAGGATGGTAAGTGGAGGATGTGCACATATTGTATGGCTGTGAATAACATCACAATTAAATATAGACATCCTATCCCTAGGCTTGATGAATTTTATGGTGCATGCCTATTTTCTAAAATTGATTTAAAAAGTGGGTATCATCAAATTAGAATTAGGGAAGGGGATGAATGGAAAACTGTCTTTAAAACAAAATATGGATTGTATGAATGGTTAGTAATGCCTTTTGGGTTAACAAATGCACCTAGCACTTTTATGAGGCTTATGAACCATGTTCTAAGAGATTTTTTAGGCAAGTTTGTTGTGGTGTATTTTGATGATATATTAATATATAGTAAAAACTTAGATGATCATCTTGAACATTTAAGGGTTGTTTTACTTGTATTAAGAAAGGAAAAATTGTATGCAAATTTGGAAAAATGCACTTTTTGTGTGGACCATGTGATTTTTCTTGGTTTTGTGATAAATGCAAAAGGGGTCCACGTGGACCAAGAGAAAATTAAGGCCATTCAAGATTGGCCAACTCCTAAAAATGTGCGTGATGTAAGAAGCTTTCATGGTTTGGCTAGTTTCTACAGGAGGTTTGTTAAGGACTTTAGTACTTTGGCTGCACCTCTTAATGAAATTGTCAAAAAAAATGTGGGATTTAAGTGGGAGGAAAAACAAGAGCATGCTTTTAAGGAACTTAAAGAAAAACTCACCCATGCACCAATACTTATTTTGCCTAATTTTGCTAAATCTTTTGAGATTGAATGTGATGCTTCTAATGTTGGTGTTGGGGTTGTTTTGATGCAAGAGGGGCATCCAATTACTTATTTTAGTGAGAAATTAAGTGGAGCTTTCCTTAATTATCCCATGTATGATAAGGAGTTGTATGCCTTAGTGAGAGCTTTGCAAACTTGGCAACACTATCTTTTGCCTAAGGAGTTTGTGATTCATAGTGACCATGAGTCTTTGAAATATTTGAAAGGACAAGGAAAGTTAAATAAAAGGCATGCAAAGTGGGTTGAATTTCTTGAACAATTCCCATATGTGGTGAAACACAAAAAGGGTAAGGCCAATGTTGTGGCGGATGCACTATCAAGAATACATGCTTTACTTTCTACCCTTGAAACAAAATTGTTTGGACTTGAATGCATTAAAGATTTGTATGAGCATGATAAGGACTTTTCAAATATATTTTCTAATTGTGTGCATTCAGCCCAAAATGGGTATTTTAGGCACCAAGGGTTTTTATTCAAGGAAAAAAAGATTATGTGTGCCTAAAAGTTTCATAAGGGACTTACTTTTGAAGGAGGCGCATAAATGGGGTTTAATGGGGCATTTTGGAGTCCAAAAGACTCTAGACATTTTGCATGAACATTTCTATTGGCCTCATATGAAGTATGATGTGCAAAAATATTTTGAAAAATGCATTGTGTGTAGAAAATCAAAATCTAAAGTAATGCCTCATGGACTTTACACTCCTTTACCTATTCCTGATTTTCCTTGGATTGACTTGTCTATGGACTTTGTTGTGGGATTGCCTAGATCTAGGAATGGTAAAAATTCAATTTTTGTTGTGGTGGATAGATTTTCAAAGATGGCACTTTTTATCCCTTGCAAAAAAATTAATGATGCTTGTCATGTTGCTGATTTGTTCTTTAAGGAAGTGGTGAGACTTCATGGTCTCCCAAGGAGTATTGTAAGTGATAGGGACACCAAGTTCCTAAGTCACTTTTGGAGGACATTGTGGGGAAAGCTAGGTACAAAGCTTCTCTTCTCCACTACCTGTCATCCTCAAACAGATGGGCAAACTGAAGTTGTGAATAGGACACTTTCTTCCCTTTTAAGGGCAGTGATTAAAAAGAATATAAAATCTTGGGAGGATTGTTTGCCTCACGTGTAATTTGCTTATAATAGGGATGTTCATAGTACTACTCAATATTCTCCTTTTTAGGTAGTTTATGGATTTAACCTTTTAACTCCTCTTGATTTATTGCCGTTGCCTAACTCCTCAATTTTAAAGCATAAAGATGGTGGGGCCAAGGCTGACTTTGTGAGGAAGTTACATGAGCAAGTAAAAGTCCAAATTGAAAAGAGGACCGAAAGCTATGCAAGACAAGCCAACAAAGGAAGGAAGAAGGTGGTCTTTGAACCGGGAGATTGGGTTTGGGTACACATGAGAAAGGAAAGGTTTCCTTCCCAAAGGAAATCTAAACATCAACCAAGAGGAGATGGGCCATTCCAAGTGGTGGCCAAGATCAATGACAATGCATACAAGATAGATCTTCCTAGTGAGTATGGTGGGATTAGTGCAACTTTTAATGTGGCTGATTTATCTCTTTTTGATGTAGGTGATGAAGATTTCAATTCGAGGTCGAATTCACTTAAAGAAGGAGGGGATGATGTAAGCCCAATGGAGATCAATTTGGATCACTTCAAGGTCTTGGTGGCAGATGATGTAAGCCCAATGGAGACCGATTTGGATCAAGAAATCATTCAAGGTCTTGGTGGCCCAATGACAAGAGCAAGAGCAAAGAAAGCCCAAGAAGCTCTAACTCAATTGGTGCTTCTCTTAATGGACACAAGCCCAAATGCACATGCAAGTAATGAAGACAATGAGCCCATGTTAATAACTTTGCTTATCCAAGCCCAAGAAGCATGAAGAGGGCGTGCAAGTCCATTTTTATTTTATTTTCAATAAGTGTAATGGTTGGTGTGTTTAGGCCCAATTAATTAGTGATATTTTTGGGTCAAGTCCACTACTTACCATGATGCACACAAGTTTATTAGAGAGTCTTGGGGAGGGAATCTTTGGCTTACATGCCATAAAAAACTCCTCATTAGTGTGCATAAAATTGTATTGATTATGGGGGTTACACTTTTAATGTGAGAAGCAAGTGTAACCACCACATAATTAGGAGGATAAAGAGTCATGAAGAGGAGGGGGGCGTAACCTTCAAGTTGTGGTGGCTGAGTTGAATGATTTGGTGGCTACATTATGAGAGGTTTTAGGCCAATTAACTCATGATTATGGTGGCTGAGTTAAGTAGGAGTTATTGGGTGTTTTAGTGCCATGATTATGTGAGTTAAGTGTAGGTTTTGGAATCCTATGGAAGGCAAAGTGAAGCAAAAAGAACTCAGCCATGTTCTCTATATGTAAGATGCCACAAACACATGAATAAACAACTTTGATGTTATTTTGGATCAAATCCATTTTGTGAGAATATTGTTCTCCTAGGTTCTTGGTTGAACCAAACTAAGTTCTTATCAAGAATCCAAGATTCTTGTGGCGAACATCATTTGGCTTATCAAACTACATGTTTGTGGCGCCATCCATCTCTCATCTTCTTCCATTTTTGTTTCTTTCTTCACTTGATTTTGGTTACAAAGTGTTACACTAAGTTCTTGTCTAAAAAATTCAACCAAATAGATCATAAACAAGGCAACCTCACCATTTGGTTGTCATCAAAAACTCATGTTGGGGTTTTAGGACACTTAGTTAAGTGGTAAAATAATTCCTAACTCATAATAAATAGGATTTGTCGTATTTACTTACTTTAGTCCATTTTACACTTCCAAATTTTAGACAGTCATTTTCTAAGACTTTCAAAACTCAAGTTTGTTCCTTTTGACCTAACCAATTATCAAAGCCATTTTGGAATCATTTGAACTATTTAAGACAATTCTAAAAACTATAAAAACAATTTTGAAAAAAAAAACGCTTTCTTCTTGTTTTTCATGGATCCTTAAAACACTTATTTCTTCAGTTTCTAAAGTATCAATTGGGTAATTCAAAACATAACGTACAATCAAAATATTTCTCAAAGAATTTCTAAAACCTTAACAAAAGTCAAAGTTCCAAAATAATTGTTCAAAACTTATCATTTTTCCTTTATGGATTTAACATTCTTTTTCTCTCTTAAGGATATTAAAATCGCTTAAGTTTCAGGGATTGGAGTTAAACTCCCATTTCCATTCACATTTGGTTCAAAAGCCAATCACAACCAAAGTGAAGGTTACACTTCACCAAACAATCTCACTATTATCCATACGCATCAATATATCATGTTATATCAAATAGTCACAACAATCAAGTTATTTGCCATAACCAAGTATTAAATCATCACTTTGATTTAATGATCAAAGTGATGGTTTTCAACATGTCAAATCATTTTCCAACCAATCAACATGTTAATTCTAGCACATAACCAAGCCATAAACAATTATTACAACCACACTCATACAAAGAGATAAATAGACGGTGGATAACCCTTGGTATAGGATTTCCAACACCAGACAATTTAAAGCCATCTTCACATCCACCAATATGGTGTGATGTGGTTCACTCCCCCCTTACCTCTTGTAGACAAGAGATGATCATTTCCTTTATTTTTCATTAGTCAGCTTCCTTTTGAGCGAAGCTGCACAAAGCCAAACCCTAGCTAGCTACCCGACAACATTCCAATTTCTTCTGACACCTTGCAACAGGTACAAACAACTCTTGTCAGCTGCCGTAAAATGTAAAACCTGCTTCCCCAAGAAAACACAACCACTTTAACATCCCAGAGAGGGAGTCCAAGCATTTTCAACAACCAGACAATTCAGACAAACAGGTACTCATCATCGACTACTCATTCTAAGTTGATTTAAATACTTCATTTCACAAAATAAAACCAATTCCAATTAAATCAGTTTTGGGAAAATTACAATTCATCGTCAAAATTAGGGAAAATGGATTTGACATTAGAAATGCAAAATCAGTTTGTCAGAACATCAATTATCAGTCCCAATTACATAGAAACATAGTTAATTTCACAAAACCATAATCAATTTCCAATAAAATCAGGTTGGGGCTTTAGGTTCATATCATAATTTGGGGAAAATCAAACTACTCAAAGAATGATGAAATTAACTTAGGGAAACACTAATTAATAGTCTCAATAGCATAAAACAAGGTTAAATTTCAAAATTATAATATGAAATTAAAGAGTTAGGGTTAGGGTTTGCAACTGATTAGGGGATTCTTGAATTCTTGAATATGAACAAAGTAGATGAGATTTTACTCACCCAAGGAGGAAGAAGAAGAGGTGGTGGCTACTGGGAGCTCCGGCGTGTCGGCTGTGGTGACTACTCCGGCGAGCACAGCAACCAAACAAGAGCAAAACGGACCAACACACGAGCGGTGGCGAGCGCGGTGCGTGGCCATCTCTTCCCTGCTGCGGGGTGGTCGGACATGGAGGTCCGATGGGGTAGGTCTGGCAGCTGACGTGACAGTGAGGAGAACTAGGCACGGTGGTCATCTCCTTCCCATCGAGTGGCGGCCGAAGTTTCTACCAGTGGTGGCGTGCGCGCGACCGAACCGTGGTCAGAGGAAGGTTGAATAGTGACTGGACTTTTTAAGGAGGAGGAAGACGAAGTTGATGGAAGAAGAAGATGTGTGTTTTTCTGAGAAGAAGAAGAACATAAAATAAAGTTTAAAGTAATATTTTGGTCCCTATACATGACACGAATTCTCGATTTGGTCCCTATACATAAAAAAATTATTAAAATGATCCCTATACGTACAAAAAGTCCCCATTTGATCCCTGCCGTACAAAATTTTAGGGACTGATTTGATAATTTTTTACTGGTATAGGGACCAAACGAGTAACGTACAGGGACCAAATAGAGACTTTCTGTATTATAGGGACCATTTTAATAATTTTTTATGTATAGGGACCAAATCGAGAATTCGTGTCACGTATAGGGACCAAAATATTACTTTAACCTAAAATAAAATAAGAAGGGGTGGGGCTGTCGCGTATAAGAGAGAGGGGGGAGATAAAATGAACAATTTTTATTTACTTAGTGAGTAGGTATAAAAATGAGTGATTAAGATTGAGTCTTAAAAAAAGAAGTAATACTGGCCCTTGGATTTATAAATAATGAGTGACAAATATATATTTTCAAAGTTCAAATTAGAGTAAAGATTGATTGTTGAACTGGTCAACTAAGAAAATTAGTGATCCAAAATTAATCTCCAATTAATACTAAACTAATTTATTTTCAAATATAAAATTAAATAGAATAAAATTTGAAAATAAATTCCCCTCAATCACATTATTTAAAGCCTTTTTCTAAATAGATAATAATAGTAACAATAGCATAATATTATTGCTTTGCAAGCGTGTATACACTACAGTAGCACATTGCTAACGTAATCAATAAAATAATTTTAAATGAGAAAATATAATTATTCAAACTAAACAACATAAAAATAAACAAAATCAAATATCCGGATAATTAATTACTCCAGTAAAATAATTAAACATCTATATGAAAACTGGGATGTTACAGGGGAGATTGGAAAAATGAACTAGTATTTGAAAACCTAACAACCATATATATTCACCACTACACTCTATACCTCTTTGAAAACCTATTTGAAAACCTAACTACCATATATACACACCACTATCTAAAGAGTTGCTATCAAATTTCATTTTCAAAGGGTCAGTGAGTTCTGCAGCTAGTAATTTTTGTCTTTTGACAATAGAAGCTATAAACAACTACGCCCTTTAGATATTTCAATATATCTTACCTTTTATGTGACCAACAATAAGATTAAACATATCAGAACCAATCATGCCCCCATATATAACAGTAAACCATTTTACCAAACCAGGATCAGTTATAGTGAGTGTATGAAATCAGTGACATGGTGCAAAAGAACACTATCAATCAGAAAAATTTCTTTCTAAAATAAAATCCAGACACTTGACCATTTCACTATCTGTAAACGCATAGAACACAGAAAGATGTATCAAAGCCAAATACTGGTACAGAAGAAATTATAGAACAAGAAATGAGATTTTAGTCAATAAGCAAAAGCAAACGAAACAGAGAATCCAAGAAAACCTATCAGAGAAGAGAAACGTAGTATGTATAATGACATATGGGTATTAAAAAACAGAAACTTTGAGGGCTTTACATGCGTTCACAGAGAGGAGAAGGAGAGTGACTCAATGGTCTCGGTGTTTGCTCTTCACTGGTGGCCGCCGTTCGATGTGGTGACTGAGAGTGAGAGGGAAAGAGAGAGTTAAGGTGAGCATGCAAAGTTTAGAGAGGGATAGTATAAGTTCAGAGAGAAAGAGAGGGAGTGAGAGTAACTACCTCGCGGTGGTGGTGGAGAGGAGCTCCCGATGGTGGTGGTGGAAGAGAAGGAGCTCACGCGGTGGGCTGCGGTGGCTTACGAAAGACAGAGAAGGGTTAGGGTAGTGAAGTGATGAAAGTCATGAAGAGAAAGGGGCGCGGGTAAACATATACTTTCTAAAAACATTACAGATCATCTTTAATGTCTGTTGTCTAACAACAGACGTTAAAATCCATAATTATCATATTTAATGTATGTTGTTTAAACAACAGACGTTAAAGGTGATTTATATGAATTTGATAATTATGGGCTACCACTGCCTCCTTTTTAATGTCTACTTTCTGCTTAACAGACATTAAAAGCCACTGTTTATGCATTATCCCTCCCAATCAGTTATTCATTTCTGCACGTTTATAATCTAACTGCATATACATTTATTACTTTATTTGACTTCCAACTTCCCATGCGCCTTGGAACCTAATCCTCTTAATGAACAATTTAATTTTTTAGCAACTTACCACGCCTTGTAACTTCATCCCCTGCTCCTTATAAATAGCTTACTTCTCCTTTCATGACCAAAATATATGACTTTTTCTTTTTATATTGTATTTCTGTTTTTATTTTTCTGCTTCACAATATGGCTCTGCCATGGAGATTAACTTCATTATCACTCTTTCTTCCTATTCTTAGACTCAAAGGTCTTTGTCTTAATGGTCAATAAACAACTTCTGAGGTTGTGTAAATCATATAACATGGGTGATAAGGTTGTCTAAATCACATAATGTGAGTTGCTCACCTTATCATCCTTTAGGAGAATCGACTGCTTTCAAAACCTCAGCTTTGGCAGCAAGTGACTGTACTCCAGGAGGACCATTGCTGAAATAGATCGAGTTCACCCTTGCTCATGCCGCGCTCTGGAAAACTCAGTCGCTCGACTCTCCTCTCTTGCTCACCCGTGAAGGGAACGAAGCCTCAACAAATGTTTAGGATTTTATAGGATTTTAAACCCTTTCAATGTAACTTTATAGGATTTTAAATTTTTGAATGTATTTGCTTGTAACTTGTATTATTGATTCACTTCATGAATGAGATCCTGTTTAGGTTATTGATTCAACTTATAGCAGTTTTACTTCGTACATATATTTTAGTATTCAATGAAATACAAAACAGAAACACAAAATTAAAACCAGAACAGATCGAACAGAAACACAAAACACAAAAGCAAGTGAAACTGAAACTTTGAGGAAGGCAATGCGGTAAAAAAATTAGTAAAATCACCTTTAACGTCTGTTAATGAAACAACGAACGTAAATTATTCACTTTTAACGTCTGTTTTTTAAACAACGGACATTAAAAGTGACACTCATCACTTTTAACGTCTATTGTATGTTAAAGTGACGTAAAAGATGATTTCAATGAACCCCATATTTATGGTTCTGCCACCGCCTCCTTTTTAACGTCCATGTTTTAAATAACAGACGTTATATCTAATCGTTTATTCTATATTTTCCAGTAGTGAGAGGAGGGTGGAAAAACTATAATGCAGCCACAATATCGTTTTTCTTCATGGGTTTACCAGATAACACGATGGAGGAGGATCTCTGGAAGGTTTTCTTGAGATGGGGTAGGGTTTCAGAGGTGTTCATTCAAAAAAAAAAACGAAGGGTAAGTATGGAAAGAGGTTTGGTTTTGTGAGATTCAATGAGGTGCAAATTGTCAAAGCTTAGGAGATTAACTTGGATGCTATAAGGATTGGTGATAAGAGGCTTAGGGGTAATGTTCTTAGATTCGAAAAAGGGAATACAAGATCTCTAGGCATAAGATCATACACTAACGTTGGGTTACAGGGTGCAAAACAGCCTTATGATTTTAGAAAGGGTACAACAGAAGGGGTTTCTTTTGCAAGGGTGTTGACTCATGGTAACAAGAATTTTAAAGGGAAGGGAACAATCAACAATATTGAGCAGACAGTTAAGGTACTTGCTAATGATTGGAAGGGCTTCAAACTTAATATTCCTGAAGAAGTAATTAGGTGGCTCAGACGTAGTTATGTTGGTTGGTCAAGCAAAAAGGAAGATGTAATTAATATGCAAAGGAATATCCATTCATTGGGACTGTTCTCAATATCTGCAATTCCTATGGGAGGCAACATGTCCTTGCTTTTTGCAGATGAGGAGGTTGAGCTACATTCCATCTTAAATGAGTTTAAAGAGCTACTTTCTGAATGGTTTACAGAGTTAAAACCATGGTGTTCTACAATGGTAGTCAGTGAGAGATTAATTTGGGTGATGTTGACAGGGCTACCAGTTCATGCCTGAAAGGAGGAGGTTTTTAAGAGTGTGGTAACATCGGTTGGGAATTTTATTAAGCTTGATGAGAACACAAGCAGGAAGACTAGATTTGATGTTGAAAGGGTCTTGATAGCTACGACTTCTCTTGAGGCAGTTAACAAAGTGATTAGAGTGAAGATTAACGAAGAGTTGTTATCAATCAGAATTTTGGAGGAAACGTTTGGGGAGCTTTATCTCAGCTTTGGGAAGTGGCATCGGAAGTTGGTGGAGGAAGACTCGTCGGAGGAAAGTGGTTCTTATGTGGGGAGTGACTTCATCCCGGATTCTTTCCAGGGTGGGTATTTTGGTCACGATATATTTGCACAGCTGGGTGAGGAGGTTTCAAATTCAAAAATGCAAGTAAGTTTAACTCGGGGGGCAGCGCTGTGTGTAAAGAAACGAGGACTGACCTTGTAGGCGGTGAGAGTAGGGACCTGATAATAAGACAGGTTAACACAGTGTGTAGCTGCTATGGAGGTTGACGTGTTGGCAGGAAAATGTATTGGGAAGGGGTTTAAAGACCATATTCTAGAAGGCAGGTCTTGTACAGCGGTAGAGACAGGCCCAGAGAAACTGGGCTCATTTGTGAAGGAAGCGGCCCATTTTCCTAACGAGATGGAAGGAGGCTTGGTTGGAGCGTTTAGTGAGGTTAGTGGAGTACCTGATTCTCTTGGAGAGAAACAAAATCAAGAATACGCTTCTGATGCAATTAGTTCGATGGGTGGGATTGGGCCTAGCACAAAAGGTAACCGCATGGTAGGCAAGAAAGGTTTGTTAAGGCTGGTTGTGGGGTTTAGGCCAGGGGCTTCCAATCAAAATTCCAAGTTGATTAAGTGGATGGACTTTGTGGGTCTAGATGACCAGAAAAATACTTCAAGTGTACAACTAAACTCAAGTCCTAGTGATGAAGGCTTAGGGGTTTTGGCTGAAGGAAAGAGACTTTGTGGGCTGGTATGTGTCAACCGAAATGAGAGAAGGAATGGTTCCATGTGTATTGATCTCCAGCAACAAAGAAGTGTCAAGGGAAGGTGTGAAGAAGGTGGTGCATTCAGGAAGGTCCTTTTGCTGGAAGACAAGATGTAAGATTGTTCTTTAGTACACGGTCCTCTGAGATTAGATAAAGGTAAAGAAGTCATCAGGTAAATCTCTGATGATGAAGCTGATAGTGTGCGTTTGGAAGGGTCACGCCTAAGCAGAGTTCCAGTGAGGGCTGGTTGGTCATCAGAACCAAGAGGACTGAATTCACTTGATGACGACTCCTTTCTGGTGTCATGTTCAAATGCAGAAACAACAGGTATGTCAGTGACTGATTCTATGGTTAAACATTGTAATAGATTAATCCTATAAAAAAAATAATCCGGATACAGCCAAGAAATTATGGGATCTAGGCAAGGCTTTAGGGGTTTCTTATGAAGGAAATGAGGAGGATATGGTAGGTAAAATTTTGGAGATGGAGAACAGAGATAGATCTGTTGCTCCGTCAGGTGGGGATAGATCAGGTTTTTTATGAAGAATGGTTCAATGATCATTAGGGGGTTGAGAGCGGTGATTAATAAGAAAAAAATCCGCTCTCTCATTGCGGTAGAAAATTTAGATTTCAAGGTTATTCAGGAAACTAAGATGGAAGTTATAGAAGAGGCTCTGTGTCGTTATTTATGGGGTAATATAGATTTTAACTGGAGCTTTACTCCGGCGTCTGGAAGTTCAGGGGGTATTTTGAATATTTGGAACTCCTATACGGTAAAATGTATTTTTTTTCCTTCAAAGGAGAGGGGTTTTCAGGGGTCTGTGTGGAGTATGGGGTGTATAATATAAAATGTTTTGTTGTTAATATTTAATCTCCATGCACTATGGTGGGTAAAAGGTTTTTGTGGGAGGAATTGTTGGAAGTTAAAATTAGTTTAGGTAACGGGTTGTGGTGTCTAGCTGGTGACTTTAATACGGTAAGTAGTGCATCGGAAAGGAAGGGGTCTAGAGCGCGGGGTGAAGGTCAGCAAGTTCTACATTTTAAAATATTTATTGCAGGAATGGAGCTTTTTGATCTCCTTTTATTAGGGAGAAAGTTTACGTGGTATAAAGCGGACGACTCGGTGATGAGTAGGTTGGACCGGTTTTTGCTATCACAGGACTGGATTGATACTTGGAAGGTAGAGGCACAATGGGTTTTAGGAAGGGATGTCTCAGATCATTTCCCAATCATCTTAAAAAACAGTCAGCAGGAGTGGGGTTCGAAGCCCTTCAGGTTTAATAATTGTTGGCTATCTCATCCGGAGATACAAAAAGTGGTGGAAAAGTGTTGGAGGGAGAATAATATAATAGGATGGAAGGTCTTTGTGTTGAAGGAAAAACTGAAGGTCTTAAAAGGGGAGTTAAAGAGATGGAATAAGGAGGTCTTTGGAAATGTTGATACAAATATTCAGTCTCTAGAGTGTCACATCAGTGAATTGGATTTAAAGGCAGAATTGGATGGACTCTCGGTGGGGGATGTGGAGTTAAGAAGAAACAAGTTCCCAGAATTGAGAAAGGCATTGAATAACAAACAGAGTTTGTTGAGACAGAAGTCGCGGGTAAAATGGTTGAAGGAGGGGGATGGAAATACATCATTTTTCCATGCATGCTTAGCGGTATGAAGAGCTAAAAACATATTGGTGGCAATTAATGTTGAAGGAGAATGGATAGAGGAGGTGTCAAAAGTAAGAGATGAGGTCATAAAATACTTCACAAAGATTGTGGATGAGGAGACATGGAATTTTCCTGTTTTGGATGGTGTTATATTGGAACAGTTATCATAGGTGAAAGCGAGAGAAATCTCGGTTCCCTTCTCTAGGGAAGAATTGGAGATGGTTATGGATGGCCTGGAAGGAGACAAAATTCCAGGCCCTGATGGATTTAATTTTAACTTCTTTAAAAAGTTTCGGGATCTGGTAAAGGAAGAGGTCTGGGGTATGGTGGTAGAATTTCATGAACAGGCGATGTTGCCAAAAGGTATAGTGTCTTACTTTGTTGCTCTTATCCCAAAAATCCAAAACCCTCAAATTGGGGGAGTTTAGACCCATCTCACTGTTGGGAAGCATATATAAAATCTTATCAAAGCTTCCAGAAAATAGGCTGAGGTTGGCTCTTCATCCTTTAATCTCTGATACCCAGTCAGCTTTCCTACAAAACATAAACATTTTTGATGGGGCAGTCATTTTAAATGAGGTGGTGGATTATGCGAAAAAGCCAAGGAAAAAATGCCTCATTTTCAAGGTAGATTTTGAGAAAGCTTATGATTTAGTAAATTGGAAGTTTTTGGATTACATGATGGGGAGAATGGGAATTTGTGAGTCATGGAGGAGGTGGATTAAAGAATGTATTTATACGGGCAATTGTTCTGTTTTGGTTAATGGGAGCCCAACGGAAGAGATGCCGATCAAGAAGGGGCTGAAGCAGGGGGTGTAACCCACTTCGTTACATTAATAATCCAACAAAAAATGTAATAAAATTTCTCAAAAAATTTAATAAGGCATAAAACTCCAATAAAATTTCCACAAATTATATATATATATATATATATATATATATGAAAATACCTCAATAATTTTAAAAAAAACACTTGTAAGATAATCCTTGTATATATAAAATTAATTGCCTCAAAACTCGGGCGTCCACTAAAAATAACCCGACGATAAAAATAAAGTAATATGGTTCTAGCCACAAATGGCTCCTTATTGTACATAATACTAACCAAATATAATAAATATATAGAATCAAGTACTAAGCCTTCAAGCCTCCTTAGTCTCAAAAGTGACGTCTCCTTGCTCTGAAAACAACACTTTAATGAGATTTATAATCCCAATGAATAAAAACAATTTAATAAAAAGGTTCACAAAATAGTGATATTCTCAACCGGCACGGTAACCGGAAAATCAACCATGATACCTGCAAAAAGTATATACATAATAATCCCTTTAAAATAAGCAGAAAATATTCCAAATCATATATAATTAAAAGAATAACTCAGCAGTCAAAACATTCACATCTCAAGGTTTTAATCATGTTAATCATGCATACTGTGTGCAAAACAACTCCATGAACACGACTCGGTGATTCCCAAAATCCCTTGACTTCTTTGGTTTCCAGAACCAGTGTGAATCCCAGATCCACTAAGGTCTATGAGCTCATATCCATACAATGGCATCCCACTGCCTTCCCCATTCCAGATGGAGGTATCTTATATCCCATCCCAGATGTGGATATTTTCAATAATTTGATATCCCATCCCAGATGGTGATATCTCTCATCCTATTCCCAGAATAGAATATATACCGTCATCCCCTCCCGAAAGGTGGTGACCAACTCATGCATAATGCAATATGCCAACCCAGATGACCATTAAATGGGTTCTCAGACTCCATGTACCACTAACAATGATATAATGTCATACTGAAGCAACACTGTAACTTCATATAACATAATAGAGCATTTCACAGCAACACTATAATATCACATAACATAACAGAGTATGTCACGACAATACTATAACATCATATAATGTAAAAGAGCATGTCACGACAACACTATAACCTCATATAATACAACAGAGCATGTCACAACAATACGATAACATCATAAAACAAAACAGAGCATGTTACGACAACACTATCAAATCATATAACATAATAAAAACATGTCAATCAACCATAAACTCGTACCAATTTCATATATAATCACATAATTCACAGTAATAATCACTTAATTTAATATTAATTTCGTTTTTATACAAAATCCCCAAATTAGAAATTAAATAGGATTTGATCAATTATTGGTTCTTGCATTCAAAACTCTCCAAAAATCATAATTTAAATTAAAAACTCGGCTTCCCCAAATTGTTTGCACCATGGAAGGTTGAGAAAATATTGTTTTTAATCACCTCTTGAAGACCTCCAAATAGATCTAAGCGTTTCCTATGGCAAATCCTAACGTTTGCCAAGAGTTATCCTCATCTTCCTCTTTCTAGACTCCCTCTTCCACAACTCTCTCTTCTTAATCCTTGAATTTCTTCTCTTCTTAGTCGTTTATGAGTTTCTAGATGTAATTAGGGTTCAAAAACGTTCCCTAAGAGTGTTAATATTCTATTTATAGAGCCCCCAAAAGCCCAAAACGTCTGAAACGCGTCAAACCCGCTTACTCAGAACACAACGTTGTATTTTACACATATATTGAGTTATAGACATCCAAAAAAATTATGAAATTTATATCGTTGGAAAGATAAAAGAAATATCTATAACTTTCATGAAGACCATGAAATTTGACACAGACGTTTAAATAGTAAAAACTAGGATAGAAGTTAGAAAAATGGTTCTGGCACTGGAACTTGAACGGCGTGTACGAATTTAATCATAACTTAAGCTACAAGAATTCAATTTGAACTAATTAGGTGTATATGGAAAGATAAGAAATAGAGATACATTTATTATGAAGACCTTGAATCGAAAAAAGTTCGTTTTGACTACTAAATATCCATCTGAAGTTAGGTGTCGGGTCATAGGAAGTGTATTAAGTGAAATTGGGCGTAAAACACTCAAAATATTCTCTTTAATTTCTTTAAAGTCACGTATGAATTTTAACCACTTCTAAATTTAAATATAATAATTCTGATAATCTATTTCCTATAAAATTAACTAGTAGCCAATTTTTGGGATGTTACATTTCTCCAATCCTTCAAGAAATTTCGTCCTTGAAATTCACTTCACACCTAATCAAGATTAAAAAAATGGTACAATAGACCCAACTGATGACCTAATGCCCGAACCACACTGGGATCTATATAGGGCAATATCTAAGGTAGCATACTAATAATATCAGGGATTTAAACAAGTATGCACAAGTCAAGATCTTGAAATACAATAGCAGACAAAAGTCAAAAAGAGAAATAATACATGCAAACAATTCAATTACAACACCAAAATACGAGATCCTCGGCAATAATTAAAAATAAAATGAATACCCAAAGTAAAATAGAAAACTTTTACATGTACACTAGCAATGAACACATTATAGCAAGATACTCCTTTGATTTGACTTTTAATATTAATTAATTCCTAGTATATTTCGTGCATACTCTTACTAACAAAATATGCTCAGTCTCTAAGAAAATAATACATTCGCACGCAACCAGAGGTGCATAATCCATTCTTGAGAATTATAGTAAAAATATATTTTGGTAACAATTTTTCCTCGTAATCAAACCCAATGCAATTACCTCAAAAGGTGATAGAAGGGATAAGGTGTAACATCAAGAAGATCTTAACTTTGTATTCATGCTCATAAATGTGAATAACAAATATCAACTTGTACAACACAACTACTAAAATATAACTATTAGAATGTTTTTAGACGAGTCGACAATCAAGTCATCATGACATGCAGATTATAAAACAATCATTCTAGCAGCAAAATAACAACTTAAGTCATTTCAAATTTCAAAATCAGAAGACAAATAAAATATTAACACTATTTAAGTGAAATTTTCGCACACCAACAATCAAAGATCATTTTCAAATAATTTTTTTTAGAGAATAATATTAACAACATGAATAAAGTTTTTAACAAGGAGAACTTCTATCAATATTTTTTATATACTTTTATGTTCGAGAAAACTCCGAAAATATTTTAGAGTATCAATCTACATATCAAGACATTAAAAAATAATTTTTTAAATTCAAAAACATTTTTTTTCATATATAATCAAAATTGAAGAAGGTGCATAAAGTTTACAAATTGTCTTTTTTTCCTTTTTAGCTATATAAAGTCTAAATTTTTTTGACAATGCAAATGAATTCAGAATGCTACAAAATTAAATGGGCATAAAACTTACACATATAAGTGTATTACCATATTTTTATTTTAATAAAAATCATTGTCAATTAATATAGAAAATTCATGTAAGTTTTGAACTCAGCTCATAAAATTTCAGCACACACTACTTATTGTAATTAGTGACTTATAAAACTCAAACCTCATTGAAACATCTTGAAATTCGTTATCTAAGATCCTAACACTTATATGAAAAATTTCCAAGGGGCATCATGATAAAATCTCATGTTACTATTTGAAAAAAAAAATCAAGCAGATTCGATTCCAGTACAACCACAAAAACATGATATTGTTATCGAACTTCTTCTTAAAGTGCATGTTTCAAAATCACACAAATACTCTATAATTTTAAACGCTTCATCCTTAGCATGTTATTGGTCGCGCTGTCACGCACGCGCCAAAAAGAACGAGCGGTTTATAAAAATGTAGTTTAGGGCGACAACTCGGATGTCGTCTCACAAGGACTCTTGACTTGTTATTTATCACAAAAATCAGTTTTTGGGGGGGTTTGGTTTGAATTGCAAATGGAAAACAATGCAAAAACAGAACAATAAAACAGAGCAGTTGAAAAGGTTATCAAATAGCTAAAGACGATTAATCTACTGTTCTCGAATTCCCAACTATCATCGGTTCATGTAATTCCAAGCCCTAAGCAGATTCTAATCCCCTTTCAGTTGTAGCAACAATTAACAAACGAAATCGCTACTACGGATATATGTTCCTATTCCCGAATTAAACAAACGGGGTTAAGCCCTCGTGAACTAAACGAACATGAATGAACACACGCGAATTAAACAAACGCGATTAATTATAGGAACATAACATCACTGAAATGAATCAACACAGCACTATACACTCCTGAATTAAACAAACAGAAATGTATAATATGGTATTGAAAAGGGAAAAGCAACTAAAATAGGAATTACAAAACCTCAAGTGTAGTGAAATTCGATTACAGTAGACTAATCATAGAAAATTAGTTCTCCATGAAAAAATGAAACACACAGAAAATATGTAAAAACTATGGAGAAGCAAAAGTTCTTCCAATCTGTCCAGAACAACAATTTATACTATTCAGAAACTGAGCCCACTCGCGAGGCGAACCCTCATTCGCTAGGCGAATATCATGAACAGTCTGCAACGTTTGGTCTTCTCGCGGGCGGTAATCTTGCTCGCGTGGCGAGGAATGGAAAAGTCATGGCTTCTGGTCTCCAGTCTCGCGAGGCGAGACATGGATCCGCGAGGCGACATAGAACGGGTTGCATTTCTCTGGAACAGTCAGCCTTCAGGGTCGCGAGACGAGGTGTTGTTCGCGGGGCGAACCAGAGAGGATGACAATTTTACTGTTCAGCTGGCTTTCAGGTTCGCGAGGTGAGAAAACTCTCGCAAGGCGAACTCCTCCAGACTTGAAATTTCCCTGATTCTTTATTCTCTTGACTTCTAACTTATCCTGAAAATAACAAAATAGCCATAAGTGCTTTATTTGACTCAAAACTGGCTAAATTAACCGAAAACTACTTTAGAGACTCAAAACCTTGCTTGAGGACAATCTAATCCAATTTGGGTGAAAATGAGATATAATTAGCACAAAACCCTGGTCATACTAGCCATAAAACTAGATGAGCCAGAGGCTTATCAAAATACCCCAAACTTAAACTTTGCTTGTCCCTAAGCAAACTACAACTCAAAAAAGACTCAGACTTGGCAAGCTTAAAAGATTCAATCAACTTTGCACAAACTTCAAGCAATACATCAAAACAGTTTTCTTCAATGTTCCCCCTCTTTCAAACAAAGCAATCCCCACAATCATTTATTCTGAACAATTGAGAAATTAGTCATTCAAACAATCAGTAATCTAAGCAAGGGATCCAAGTTACACACAAGAGGGAGATCACCAAATTCAAACAAGTGCCTTCCTCACAAGGGCATTTAGTGTTTCACTCAATTGCTCAGTTTGTTAGGTTAACAACATTTCATTCAATTTCACTTTCAAGAGCACTTCCCATAAATTTGGTTTTCATCTCAAAATGGTTCCCACAGAAAACATGCATGCAACATCAAAAGGTCTTTTATGGGTTGTAATGGGGCCTGGCTAAGGGTAGGATTTACAAAGGAACTAGGCTGAAGACCCTAGGAACTAAGAGAGCATGAACATTTTGATACATTGAATTTCCACTCAAGTTCCTTTTTCCATTTTTCTTTATGCTTTGGGTGACTACAACCTTTTCTTCTAACACTTTTATTTTTATTATTTTTACACTTTTCTTTCTTTTTTTTTCTTTTTAAAACTTTTTATTATATATATATTTTTTCTCAATCCCAAACAACACAACATATCCTTGTAGCCACCCCAAACTTAGTTTCTTACAAACCTTCTCTTTCATAAGATTCCATGCTCTCCTAATCCTAAGATCGGGTTAACATGGTTTTTTCAGATATTAGGCTCATAACATCAGGTTATCAAGAATTAACAGGCTAATCAGGCTCAATGGGGCTAACTAAGGAACATGCATTAGGAATTGGTTATTTTAGGCTAAGTGGTTATTTACAAAGAAAATGCCTAAATCATCTGAAGCAAACACATAAACATGCAAACCAAAAAGAGATTCAAGCAAATTCAGGAAAGTGCAACTTAAAAAGTGATTCTCACAGTCAAAAACATGTTGGAGGCTCAAAACCTCACCTGGACATTCATGCAAATTGTTTGACAGAGATTCTATCCCTAGTGTGTGCTTCCCTTCACCCCAAACTTATCATAAATCATGCCATCATAACAAAATATCTCAAAGTTCAGTTTTCAATCACATGGGGATCACTTTTCAAAAACAAAAATTTTTTCAACCTAGGGGGAATCATCACATCAATCATGCAATCAATCTGTGCAAAATCAATCAAATTCAATCAAGCTCACCGACCAAAGACGCATACAATTTATTCAAGAGCTAAAAGAAAGACAAGACAAAACAAAACTACAACTAGTTCCCTCCCCCACACTTAAAACATACATTGTCCCCAATGAAACAACATAACTATAAAATCAGAGTGAGGGAAAGGAAAGGGTACTCCCTGATCAAGTGTCAGTGTAGGTGGGAGCTTCCAAGGAGAGCTCCTCAACAATAGCATCGTCAGGAACACCAGCAGCCACACCATGGAATGGCTTCAGCCTCTGCCCGTTAACCTTGAAGGACTTGTTGCTACCTGCATCTTTAATCTCTATTGCACCATAAGGAAACACGTTAGTAACAACAAATGGTCCAATCCACTTGGACCTAAGTTTCCCAGTCATCATTTTCAGGCGGGAGTTAAACAGTAAGACTTGCTGGCCAACAAATTTTTTTTTTCTAGTAATCATCCTATCATGAAAATATTTTGTTTTCTCTTTATAAATCCTGGAGCTTTCATAGGCTTCTAGCCTAAGCTCCTCAAGCTGTTGCAACTGGAGTTTCCTTTCAATACCAGCTTTCTTCATTTCCAAGTTACAGCACTTGACTGCCCAATATGCACGGTGCTCAACTTCCATCGGGAGGTGACATGCCATACCAAATACCAGTCTGAAGGGGGACATTCCTATTGGCGTCTTGAAAGCGGTCCTCTGAGCCCACAGTGCGTCTTCCAGACGGCGGCTCCAGTCCTTCCTATTCGGCTGCACCATTTTCTCTAAAATCTGCTTGATCTCCCTGTTTGATATCTCAGCCTGGCCATTGGTCTGGGGATGATAAGCAGTGGAAACTCTATGCACAACTCCATATTTCCTGAGTAAGGCTTCCATGGTGCGGTTGCAGAAGTGAGTGCCCTGCTCACTGATAATAGCCCGAGGTATGCCAAACCTGCAAAAAATGTTGGACCTAACAAATTTTGAAACAACTTTAGCATCGTTAGTCCTAGTGGGGATTGCTTCCACCCACTTTGAAACATAGTCAACAGCCAAAAGAATATACAGAAAACCAAAAGAAGCAGGGAAAGGACCCATAAAGTCGATTCCCCACACATCAAAAACCTCACAAAAAAGCATGGGCTGCTGAGGCATCTCACTCCTACGAGTGATGGCAGGGCCTGCTGTTTGACATTCCTTGCAATTCCTGTAGACCTCTTAGGCATCTCTAAAAATTGTGGGCCAGTAGAACCCAGAATCCAGGACTTTTCTTGCCGTCCTCTGTGGTCCAAAGTGTCCTCCTACTTGAGAAGCATGTGAAAAGTGCAAGATGGACTCTGTCTCATGATCGGGGACACACCTCCGAATCACCTGATCACTGCAAAACTTCCAAAGGTACGGATCATTCCACACATAGTACTTTGAATCGCTCTTGAGCTTGTGGAACTTGGATCTACTTGTACCTGCAGGAACAACACCAGCAACAAGAAAGTTAACAATGTCAGCAAACCAAGGTGTTACCCCATACAGATGTAGAAGTCGCTCATCAGGAAAATCATCTTGGATGGGAGAAGGATCCTCATCCCTTGCTATTCGGCTCAAGTGATTGGCTACCAAATTTTCAGCTCCACTCCTGTCTTTTATCTCCACATTGAACTCTTGGAGCAAAAGCATCCACCTAATCAGTCTTGGCTTCGCTTCTAGTTTCTTTAACAGGTACTTCAGAGCTGCATGGTCAGTGAAAACAATAACCCTGGAACCTAGCAAATATGACCTAAATTTATCAAGTGCAAAAACAACAGCTAGCAGTTCCTTCTCAATGGTGGTGAAATTTGATTGTGCAGCATCTAATGTCCTAGAAGCATAATGAATGACATGGGCAGCCTTGCCCACCCTTTGTGTTAGAACCGCTCCCACAACAAAATTAGAAGCATCACACATGAGTTCAAAAGGGAGGGTCCAGTCAGGGGGCTGGATGACGGGGGTAGAGGTCAATGCTCTTTTCAGGTAGTCAAATGCCTCCTTGCAGTTGTCATCAAAAAGGAACACGGCATCATTCTTCAGCAGGTTTGACAATGGCAGAGCTATCTTGCTGAAGTCCTTAATGAAGCGCCTGTAGAAACCTGCATGGCCAAGAAAAGAACGGATCTCGCGTACGCAATATGGATAAGGCAATGAAGAAATCACATCAATTTTTGCAGGATCTACTGAAATACCCTCTTTAGAAATAACATGACCCAAAACAATCCCCTGTTCTACCATAAAGTGATATTTTTCATAGTTCAAAATCAGGTCAGTCTCAATGCATCTTTCTAGAACTAAACTCAGACTATGCAAGCATGCATCAAATGAGGAGCCATATACAGTGAAGTCATCCATGAACACCTCCATGAAATTTTCAATAAATTCAGTAAAAATGCTAAGCATGCATCTTTGGAAAGTGCCAGGAGCATTACAAAGGACAAATGGCATCCTCCTATAGGCAAACGTGCCGAAGGGGCACGTGAAAGTGGTCTTTTCCTGATCCTCAGGGGCAATATGGATCTGGAAATACCCGGAAAAACCATCAAGAAAATAGTAATGAGATTTACCAGCCAGCCGTTCCAGCATCTGATCTATGAACGACAAAGGAAAGTGATCCTTTCTGGTGGCCTGGTTCAACTTCCTATAATCTATACAGACTCGCCAGCTATTCTGGACTCTAGTGGGTACAAGCTCATTATTATCATTTCTTACCACAGTGAGGCCGGACTTCTTGGGTACAACTTGCACTGGACATACCCAAGTAATGTCAGAGATGGGGTATATGATACCTGCCTGCAGAAGTTTAGTCACCTCTTTCTTCACCACATCCAGAATCAATGGGTTTAGCCGCCTTTGGGCCTGCCTTACTGGTTTAGCCCCATCCTCCAATAGAATTCTGTGCATACATCTGGAGGGGCTAATTCCTGGGATGTCAGCCAAGGTCCACCCAATAGCCTTCTTGTGCTTCTTCAGAACCTCCAATAGTTTTGCTTCCTGGTCAGAGTCAAGGTTGGAGGAAATAATGACTGGAAGTTTTTCATTTTTCTCCAAGTAGGCATACTTCAGGTTCCCAGGAAGTGGCTTGAGCTCTAAGGAGGGTGGCTGCTCAATGGATGGTACATTTGGAGTAGCCATGATGTCAAGGACTTCTGCTGAACAGACAGCTTCACTCTCACTATCACCCTGCAAAGTTGAATCAAGAAACTCAGCACAAACATCACATGGGTTAGTGTCAGTACAGTCAGTACATGAATATATATCATCAAATTCAGAAATAAATGGAAAATCTGAAACAAGGTCCTCATGGGTATCATCAATAATCTCATAAAGCAACTCTAATTGGAAAACAGAGTGCTCCTCCAGGGGGTGTTTTATAGCATCAAAGATGTTGAACTTTGCCACAATATCACCAAACTCCATAGACATGGTCCCATCATTAACATCAATCTTAGTCTTAGCTGTCTTCATGAATGGTCTGCCCAGGATTATAGGTGATCTACTGGAATGTGTCTCTCCTGCCATGTCTAGGATGTAGAAGTCAGCAGGGAAGATCAACTCATCAACTTGTACCAGCACATCTTCTACCATTCCCATGGGGTGGGCACTGGTCCTGTTGACCAACTGGATGGTGAGACCTGTATACTGCAAGGGACCAAGATCAAGGTTATTGAAAATGGAGGCGGGCATGACATTTATGGAGGCTCCCAAATCCAACATGCAATTTTCAAATCTTCTATCCCCAATAGTGCATGGAATAGTAAAAGTGCCTGGGTCCTTGCACTTCTGTGGTAGTGCCTGAGTAGGGGCTGAAACAGTAACTTTTTTTGGTGCAGGCTTAGACTGGATAAGAGCTGAAACATTTCTTCCCAAATCAACTCTCTCATTACTCTTCAACTTCCTCTTGTTGGTGCATAAATCCTTCAGAAATTTGGCATACTTAGGAACCTGCTTGATCACATCCAAAAGAGGAATATTGACAGCCACCTTTCTGAACACATCAAGAATTTCCTTCTCCTTGTCTTCACCACCAATCTTCTTATTTTTATGTACTCTGTGTGGGAAGGGGATCGGTGGTATGTACACTTTCTCAACTTCAACATCAACTGAAGGCTCAGGAGTTACCTCAACAGTTTCTTCATTTTTCTCAGAGGCTGCCTCAACAACTCTTCCAGATCTCAGAGAAATGGCACTCACATTAGGATTGGAGACATTGGGATTTATCACTGTTTGTGCCGGCAGTTGACTGGATCCTTGAGCTTGCTGTATGTTGTTTATGGAAGTGGCAAGCTGCCCAATCTGTGTCTGCAAGGCTTGAATGGTAGCATCCGTCCGCTGCTGAAATTGTCCAATCTGTCCAATCTGTGTGTTCAAAGTCTGAATACTAGTCTGTGCTTGCTGCTGAAACTGGAGATTATTTGCAGCCAATTGCTTGACCATGTCCTCTAGGGAAGGTTCGGAAGGTGCAGAAGTGGTCACTTGAGGAGGATTCTGTGGTGCTGCCATCGGTTGTTGCTGGGATGAGTTCCCATACCGAAGATTAGGATGATTCCTCCAATTGGGGTGGTACCTATTTGTGGAGAGGTCAGGAGTGCTGTGCACTGGGTTCGATCATTTCCTTGATTGTAAGGATGGACTGCATAAGCCTGAGACAATTCAGTAGCTGACCCTTCTCTCAGAATGGGGTATGCATCAAACGGGTGCTCAGGAGAGTTACACATGCCACACAACATCGCTGACTGAACCTTATCCATTGTCAATTTCTCTACCAAAGAAGTGAGCCTATCAATTCTATCATCACGGTCCTGGTTGGAAGAAGAATTGTGGACCTCATGCACACCTCTTGTCTCAACAGAATTTCTTCTGGTAGTAAACTGCTGGGAGTTCAGTGACATATTTTCAATTAATTGCTTGGCAGCAGCAGGAGTCTTATCAACAAGCGCTCCCCCACTAGAAGCATCCACAATATTTCTATCCATCGGCAGTAACCCTTCATAAAAATACTGGATAAGAAGCTGTTCAAAAATCTGATGCTGGGGGCAACTGGATATCAACTGCTTGAATCTCTCCCAATACTCAGCCAATGACTCATTTCCCTGTCTGATGCCACATATTTCCTTCCTAATTGATGCAGCTCTGGAGGCAGGAAAATATTTCTCTAAGAAGAGCTTCTTCAAATCGTTCCAGGTAGTAATAGAGTTTGGCTCAAGATAGAGCAGCCAATCCTTTGCAGCGCCCTGGAGTGAAAACGGGAAAGCTTTCAGCTTGATGTGATCCTCAGTTACTCCCTCTGGTCTCAAGGTTGTGGAGCAGACAACCTGGAATTCCTTCAAATGCTTGTGCGGATCCTCACCTGCAAGACCATTAAACCTTGGCAACAAATGGATTAGACCAGATTTTAATTCAAAAGGAGTGACAACACCAGAATATTCAATACACAATCCATTATAGTTAACATCAGGGGCAGCAAGCTGTCTTAATGTCCTTTGGTCACCCATATTGTCAAAAACAGTTTTAGAATTAGAATCACCACTTGTGCTAGCCCGAATTTCTCTACGGCGTGTGTGCAGTGTTCTTTCAATTTCCGGATCAAAATCACACAATTCAGGGCAAGTAGACCTAGTAGCCAGACCAATTCAAAACAAAAACGAAAATAAAAGAAACAAAAAAAAAATGAGAAAATAACAAACAGGAGTCCCCGGCAACGGCGCCAATTTTTGGTCGCGCTGTCGCGTACGCGCCAAAAAGAACGAGCGGTTTATAAAAATGTAGTTTAGGGCGACAACTCGGATGTCGTCTCACAAGGACTCTTGACTTGTTATTTACCACAAAAATCAGTTTTTGGGGGGGTTTGGTTTGAATTGCAAATGGAAAACAATGCAAAAACAGAACAATAAAACAGAGCAGTTGAAAAGGTTATCAAATAGCTAAAGACAATTAATCTACTGTTCTCGAATTCCCAACTATCATCGGTTCATGTAATTCCAAGCCCTAAGCAGATTCTAATCCCCTTTCAGTTGTAGCAACAATTAACAAACGAAATCGCTACTACGGATATATGTTCCTATTCCCGAATTAAACAAACGGGGTTAAGCCCTCATGAACTAAACGAACATGAATGAACACACGCTAATTAAACAAACATGATTAAGTATAGGAACATAACATCACTGAAATGAATCAACACAGCACTATACACTCCTGAATTAAACAAACATAAATGTATAATATGGTATTGAAAAGGGAAAAGCAATTAAAATAGGAATTACAAAACCTCAAGTGTAGTGAAATTCGATTATAGTAGACTAATCATAGAAAATTAGTTCTCCATGAAAAAACGAAACACACAGAAAATATGTAAAAACTATGGAGAAGCAAAAGTTCTTCTAATCTGTCTAGAACAGCAATTTATACTATTCAGAAACTGAGCCCACTCGCGAGGTGAACCCTCATTCGCGAGGCGAATATCATGAACAGTCTGCAACGTTTGGCCTTCTCGCGGGGCGAAGTACTGCTCGCGTGGCGAGGAATGGAAAAGTCATGGCTTCTGGTCTCCAGTCTCGCGAGGCGAGACATGGATCCGCGAGGCGACACAGAACGGGTTGCATTTATCTGGAACAGTCAGCCTTCAGGGTCACGAGGCGAGGTGTTGTTCGCGGGGTGAACCAGAGAGGATGACAATTTTACCGTTCAGCTGGCTTTCAGGTTCGCGAGGCGAGAAAACTCTCGCGAGGCGAACTCCTCCAAACTTGAAATTTCCCTGATTCTTTATTCTCTTGACTTCTAACTTATCCTGAAAACAACAAAATAGCCATAAGTGCTTTATTTGACTCAAAACTGGCTAAATTAACCGAAAACTACTTTAGAGACTCAAAACCTTGCTTGAGGACAATCTAATCCAATTTGGGTGAAAATGAGATATAATTAGCACAAAACCCTGGTCATACTAGCCATAAAACTAGATGAGCCAGAGGCTTATCATTTATCCTAATGAGGAACTCAATATATTCAAAAGCAACATACAATCAGTCATAGAAATCTAGAATCACACAACAAGCTCAAAAGGTTCATACTTTGCATACATACATAAACACTTATAATCAATTATAAATACTTATCAATGATTCTTGGACAAAACATAAGGCATAGAAAGTCAAGTTACTCATCAAGAAGTCAATTAGTCATAGAACAACATGTAACACACATCACAATATCATGTGAACGCGATACATCTTAGTTACCCCTAGTTATACGATAATCCTATCATTATGTGCTCTCTTAAAATCTTTTCTCTAAGGCTCCCCTCCTTAGGAACAATGGTAATATTCTTAACAATACTAGACCGCCAGCGGATAGTATATAATTCCCTTAATACGAATGTTGCAACTCTTGATCTAAAATTTGCCCCATCTTAAACAGACTCTAACTCCAGCACAATAGGGACAATTCCAAAATCAGTAGGGCTCTCTAATTCCAGGGAAGACAACACATGAACACTCGGGCCTCGTCTTTTATCGAAGCCTTGACTTGGTTGGCAGAGATAAAGATTGGATCCTTAGACTCCACATGAGTTCCAAAAACTATGGTTTTATCGAAACAGTTCAAAAGGACGTGGTTGGAAGATAACCAGTCTATGCCAAGAATGACATTAAGGTCCTTTAAGGGTAAGCACACAAGATCATTTGCAGAGTTGTTATTATCAACGGATAATAGAACAGCCTTTCTGAACACAAGAAGCAATCACGGGCTTCTTGGATCATCTAAGACAAACCACCAAATGCTGTAAGTCAAGCCAAAGCGAAGCTATAGGTACTTAGTACTAGGTAACATTGTCTATATAAATATAGACAATTCAAACAAGAGCACACAACAGACTCATAACAGACTTATACCACGGCCTGATAGGACAGACCTGCTCTGGTACCACTAAATGTGACACCCTCTACCCCACATGTTATACAAAGCATTAAAAGGTAAAGAGATAAAAGTAAAACATGCATTTATTTCATTAAAAAAATGGATAGAAAATACAACACTATAACGTCTCAACGCGAAAAAACATAAAAAGTTGTAAAAAGATAAAATGTAAACATGAACATCAAAAGCATAAAACATAACCAAACCCCGATGTCACATACAAATCTGGTATAACCGTTCCGGAATAAAATCCTCGGAATACAATTGAAACTGAAACTAAAAACAACTATAACTACTGATAAATCCTAACTAGAGTCGCGACTCCTCAGAGTCACTCTTCCACTCGCTGCTCGCCGTCCTCTGCATAAAGAGATACAAGCCAACAACAGAAACAGAGAAAACGGGGAGTTAGAAAATATATAAACACATCGGCATGGAGATAGTAAGCAAGATGAACATACATCACATACATAGCATTTTCATCATTTAGCATCAACATATAATTATATCAATATATTAAATACACCCATGTATGCTATGTGGTGCAACACTACTCTGCTACTCCATTATGCATGTGGATCCAAACTATCTCAGGAAGGCAACTTCGGAGTTACATATCCACATCGGTCAAAAAGCACCAACGCCAACAGTCCACCAAACCACGTGTGAACCCCTTGGATAACCAACGCACCATAATGAGGGTACGCCACCGTGGGGGCGCAGGGTTTACCAAACCTTGGGTAAACCACCCGACACTTGGCCAGATCATCATACTCTAGGAAGACCTCCCCTATGTTGAACTTCCCCCACTAACAACTTCAACGTATGAATGCATGAGCACAACAACAAACAAGGCAACCACCTCCTTTGCTTGGGTCAATAAGCACCTAAGACTTATCACCAACATCAACGTCAACACCTTAACCCTTCTGGGTCAACGCCCCCTTAGCCAAAAAGCACTATGGTTCAACTCATCAACACCTCGACCAAAAAGCATCGAGGCCACTTTGGCCAAAAAGCACCAAAGTCTATCAACGTGCGGAAACCCACTGGGCACCGGCTTAACCAACTTGTTATTCTTGTTTATCTTAATTAATATTTAATTAAGTTATCTAACTTGTTATCATTCGATTGGTGTATTGTTTCATCAATTGGGGACATTTGGGTATAACTACCTTTTAATCCTTAAGTTCACGTCACTGTTCTAATTGGGAGAACACGGACGTGCTCCCTATTAAGCATGGCTATGCTTCTTGGAGCGTGGTCGTACTGGCTGGCCAGGTTTGGTTATGTTATTTAGCCAAAAACTCCATAAACACTTTTAAATCAGTCCTTGGGTCTAGTCAAAGACCACCAAACATTAACCTCACCTCTGACTACTAAATTAATGTTTTATAATACTTTTGGGGAAATTATTCTTTTAATTACAATGTTAATAAAAAGCCCTATTTTAACCAATTAGAGTTTTATTAACGTGTTCATCATAAATCCCCATACATTCAACCATGGCATAATCAACATCATCAATCTAACAACATTCATGACGCATTCAACATACCAATTTAACCAATTTATCATGACATAACACATATCATCAAACATATAAATTGGCATACATCATCATGAACCATAAAACAGTTATAGTAATTAGACATTCATAACTGGCATACCAATAATCAATTAAACATATAATCAAACATGTGATAGGCATCAATTAACAGTTTAACAAACAATAGGGTCATGGGAACCCTTCATCTTACGCTACCTCCTTGCCTATTGTTCATACTATCCTTCTCCTCATACCTGGTATGACGATCTAATCTATGATCACTTTGAGCGAATCCAAACTTGGTCCACTCGAACGGTTCAAAGGATCTTGGTCAAGAACATCAAAGAAAGAAGGAGTAATTAATCCCCAATTCAAGAAAACAAAAGGAGATCAACAAAGGGTTTACAAGATTACCTTAATTGACACTAATGTGCGGTTTATTCTCCAATTGCAAAAGAAAACACCAAAAGTGTTGAGGAGGTTCAAGGGGAGGGAGAGAAGAGGGTTTATGACGGCCAAGGATTGAGAGGAAGAGTTAAAATAAGGGTTGTAACTTGTAACCCTTCTGACTCACTTATTTATATTGTTAGTGAAAAACATCTTTAAGAACTAGAAACAGTTGTGTCTATTAGGAGACACAGCTGTGTCCTGGGCAAAGAAGCGTTTCTGAGCGCTAGACACAACTGTGTCATGGACCAGATCAGCGTTCTGGGAATTCGACAGAGTTGTGTCTATCATGAGACACAACTGTGTCTATCAGGAGACACGGCTGTGTCCTGGTCGAAACAACGTTTGCGAGAAATAGACACAGCTGTGTCTATCAGGAGACACAGCTGTGTCTCGGAAGACATTGTTCACGAACAAATATTGAGGCGTAAGGCCTACTAAACATCTTAATTTGCCAAAACACATAAAATAATACTTGTATATTATTCTCTTATATTTCCAATGCATCAAAGATCACCTGAATCGGACATCTAGAGATCAAGATATGGCCAAAACGGTGAAACCTGTTATTAGGACTCTCACTACAAGAATTTTCACTGTTTCCCACGGCCTATGGCCCTGGGAAATCCATAAAATCCGTGGGAAAATACACATTTCCCAGGGATGACCCACGGATTCAGATCCCTCGATTTTCAGCTGGTCGGAAACGTTTCCCACGGGTATGCCCTGGGAAATACCCCGCGGTCACACCTTTGGGAAATTTCCCACGGACTACTCCCTGGGAAAAGTTTCCCACGGAAAAATCCCTGGGAAACGTTTCCCACGAAATTTTCCCTGGGAAACGTTTCCCACAGAATTTTCCCTGGGAAACATTTCCCAGGGTTTTAACCTTGGGAAACCTATGTATTTTTTTTAATTAAAAAACTTTAATTTATAGCTTAATAAGTCAATTAATTATTATTCCGGGGGAGGGAACCAGCGATTGCGCGGCGGCTCTGCAACTTCCGGTGGCAGCTTCGGGTCTGGACTTGGCTGGTCCGGGTCGCACGGCGAACGGAGGCGGCGTCTGGACTGGGCGGTGCGGTCTGGACAGCGGGAGAGAGGGAGGAGGACCAAACTATGTGTCTCTGTTTGTATGTGTTTTTACTGTTGGTATTTTTTGATTTTTGACTGTGGTTTGGAGCTTATGTTGGTGAAAAAATGGTGGAAGGGATGGATGAGTGAGGGGTTGGTTTATTGAAGAAGGAGAGAAATGGGAGGAGGAAGATGAAGTTTAGAAAGGGAAGGAGATGTGTGGGTTTGAGGTGAGAAGTGAATGTTGGCTGGGTATGGGTAATTATGGGTTTATGGTGTTTGTTGGGTTTTGGGTGAAGGAGGAAGAAGGGTTGGAGTTAGAAGGAAGATGGAGATGGGTTCTTGAAGAAGAAGAGAAATGGGAGGAGGAAGATGAAAGAAGAAGAAAGAAAAAAAAGTCTGAACGGCTCCTCGATCGTGTAACATATTTCCCAGGGCCACAGCCCTGGGAAACGGTGCCTCGATCGTGTAACATATTTCCCAGGGCCACAACCCTGGGAAACGGCGCCTCATGTAACATATTTCCCAGGGCCACAGCCCTGGGAAATGGCGCCTCGATCGTGTAACATATTTCCCAGGGCCACAGCCCTAGGAAACGGCGCCTTGATCGTGTAACATATTTCCCAAGGTCACAGCCCTGGGAAACGGTGACTCATGTAACATATTTCCCACGGCTACAACCCTGGGAAACGGCGCCTCGATCGTGTAACATATTACCCAGGGCCACAGCCCTGGGAAACGGCGCCTCATGTAACATATTTCCCAGGGCGACAACCCTGGGAAACGGCGCCTCGATCGTGTAACATATTTCCCGCGACCCAATCCGTGGGAAAACAAGCGGAGCAGTTGGCGCCTCTGTTACCCGCGGCCCAATCCGTGGGAAAACAAGCGGGAGCAGTTGGCGCCTTTGTTACCCAAGGCCCAACCCGTGGGAACCATAGAGAGAACTTTCCCAAGGCTTTAACCGTGGGAAACGTCAAAATTTCCTAGGGATTTTTTGCCCTGGGTAATATGCCTTGGGAAATAGCTTAAATTCTTGTAGTGTCTAAAAGGATTGAACCTTTCTAAGGCTAAACTTCCCCAAACATGAACTTGGACATCAAGAACAAGCATATATAAGCTAAGTCTAACACATATTAACATAAGGTGAAATTACCACCCCCCTTATAAATATTTCGTCCTCGAAATTTCTACTCACCTCGATTGAAAAGGTGCGGATACGATTCCATCATCTTTCTTTCCAGTTCCCATGTAGCACTCTCCTCAGTAGCCTCACTTAAAACGACTTTGACCAAAGGAATCTCCTTGCCTCTTAGCTGCTTCACCGTCCTATCCTCAACTCAAAGGGGTAATACCTCAAAAGTCAAGTTCTCTTTTAACTGTATGGTATCTGGTACTATCACGTGACTAGGGTCATGAATGTACTTTCTGAGTTGAGACACAAGAAAGAGACTATGAAGATTGGACAAGAACGGCGGTAAGGCTATTTGGAAGGCGACTTCACCGACTCTTTTTAGAATTTGGTAAGGACCAATGAATATAGGAGTTAGTTTCTCCGCTTTCATCACTCTACCAACCCCAGTTGTAGGGGTAACTCTCAAGAACACATGGTCACCTTCCTGGAATTCGAGCGCCTTCCTCCTTTTGTCATGGTAGCTCTTTTGCCTACTCTGTGCCACCTTCATATTTTCCTGAATCATCCTCACTTTATTATTGGTTTCTTGCATTATCTCAAGTCCTAACACAACACTATCACCAGGTTCACTCCAACACAAGGGTGTCCTACATCTCCTCCCACAAAGAGCTTCATAAGGTTCCATCCCAATACTGGAATGGAAACTTTTGTTGTAGGTAAACTCTATCAGGGGCAAAAACTTGTCCCAACTACCCGACTGTTCTAGCACACAAGCTCTATGCAAGTCCTCTGAGGACTGGATGGTTCTCTCAAACTAACCATCAGTCTGTGGGTGATAAGCTGAACTTTGCCTAAGCTTGGTTCCTAAAGCCTCGTGCAAACTATTCCAAAACCTAGAGGTAAACCTCCGGTCTCTATCTGATACTATGCTATAGGGTACACTATGTAGCCAAACTATCTCTTTGATGTACAACTTGGCCAACTTTTCCAAAGGATATTCCATGTTTATAGGGATGAAATGGGCGGACTTAGTCAGTCTATCCACAACAACCTATATAGCCTCAAAACCAGCTGGAGTCCTAGGGAGTCCAGACACAAAATCCATGGAAATACTCTCCCATATCCATTCTGGGATACTTAACGGCTGCAACTTACCTGACGGCTTCAGGTGTTCTATCTTAGCCTTTTGGCACAATAAACAAGCATACACAAACTCAGCCACATCTATATTCATCCTAGACCACCAAAACATCATCTTAAGATCCTGATACATCTTAGTGGCACCTGGGTGCACACTCAGTCCATCATATGTCCTTCTTCAAGGATCAACTTTCTAAGCTCCGGGACTTCTGGTATACAGACTCTATCTTTGAACCGCAAAATTCCATTGCTTCCTTCCTTAAATCTAAGGTTTCTACCCTGTGCGAGCAACTCTCACTGATCTAAGAGAAAACGGTCTATCTCCTGACCCTCTCTATCCTGATCCATCAACCCGTTGGTAACCTTTAAATTTCCAAAACTAATGCTCTTAGGGGTAACCTCCCAAGCTAAACTCAGGTCTCTAAATTCCTCGATCAAATCCATCTCCCTAACCATCAAAGCGGAGACGTGGAAGGTTTTTCTACTTATGGTATCAGCCACTACATTGGCTTTTTCGTAGGGAGTAGGTTTGATCAAACTCATAATCCTTTAAAAACTCCATCCACCTACACTACCTCATATTCAACTTCTTTTGATAAAAGATACTCCAGGCTCTTATGATCACTAAAGACCCCAAACGTCGCTCTATAAAGGTAATGCCTCCAGATCTTTAAGGCAACTACCACAGCTCCTAACTCTAGGTCAACACCTTAACACTTGTGGGACAGGGCCCCCATAGCCAAAAACACTATGGTTCAACTCTTCAACACCTCGACCAAAAAGCATCGAGGCCACTCTGGCCAAAAAGCACCAAAGTCTATCAACGTGCGGTAACCCACTGGGCACCGACTTAACCAACTTGTTATTCTTGTTTATCTTAATTAATATTTAATTAAGTTATCTAACTTGTTATCATTCGATTGGTGTATTATTTCATCATTTGGGGACATTTGGGTATAACTACCCTTTAATCCTTAAGTTCATGTTACTGTTCTAATTGGGAGAGCACGGGCGTGCTCCCTGTTAAGCACGGTCGAGCTTCTTGGAGCGTTATCGTACATGCTGGCCATGTTTGGTTATGTTATTTAGCCAAAAACTTCCTAAACACTCTTAAATCAGTCCAAGGGTCTAGTCAAGGACCATCAAACATTAACCTCACCTCTCACTACTAAATTCATGTTTTATAATACTTTTGGGGAAATTATTCCATTAATTACCATGTTAATAAAGAGCCCTATTTTAATCAATTAGAGTTTTATTAACGTGTTCATCATAAATCACCATACATTCAACCATGGCATAATCAACATCATCAAACTAAAAACATTCATGACGTATTCAACATACCAATTTAACCAATTAATCATGACATGACATATATCACCAAACATATAAATTGGCATACATCATCATGAACCATAAAACAGTTATAGCAATTAGACATTCATAACTGGCATACCAATAATCAGTTAAACATATAATGAAACATGTGCTAGGCATCAATTAACAGTTTAACAAACAATAGGGTCATGGGAACCCTTCATCTTACGCTACCCCCTTGCCTAATGTTCATACTATCCTTCTCCCCATACCTGGTATGGCTATTTAATCTACGGTCACTTTGAGTGAATCCAAACTTGGTCCACTCGAACGGTTCAAAGGATCTTGGTCAAGAACATCAAAGAAAGAAGGAGTAATTAATCCCCGATTCAAGAAAACAAAAGGAGATCAACAAAGGGTTTACAAGATTACCTTAATTGACACTAATGCGCCTTTTATACTCCAATCGCAAAAGAAAACACCAAGAGTCTTGAGGAGGTTCGAGGGGAGGGAGAGAAGAGCGTTTATGACGGCCAAGGATTGAGAGGAAGAGTCAAAATAAGAGTTGTAACTTGTAACCCTCCTGACTCACTTATTTATATTTTTAGTGAAAAATATCTTTAAGAACTAGACACAAATGTGTCTATTAGGAGACACAGCTGTGTCCTGGCCAAAATAGCGTTTGAGCGTAAGAATCAGCTGTGTCTATCAGGAGACACAACTGTGTCAAGGACCAGATCAACATTCGAGGAATTCGACGCAGCTGTGTCTATCAGGATACACGGATGTGTCCTAGTCGAAACAACATTTGCGAAATAGACACGGCTATGTCTATCAAGAGACACAGCTGTGTCTGGGCAGACACAGTTCACGAACAAAGATTGAGGCACGAGGCCTTCTAAACAACTTAATTGGCCAAAACACATAAAATAATACTTCTATATAATTTTCTTATATTTCCAACGCATCAAAGATCACCTCAGTCAGACATCTAAAACTCAATATATGGCCAAAATGGTGAAATATGTTACTAGGGCTCTAAAAGGATTGAACCTTTCTAAGGATAAACTTACTCAAACATGAACTTGGACATCAAGAACAAACATATATAGGCTAAGTCTAACACATATTAACATTTATTAACGAAGGGTGAAACTCAGGGCCTTACAATTCCACCCCCTTATAAAAATTTCGTCCTCGAAATTTCTACTCACCTCGATTGAAAAGGAGCGGATACGATTCCATCATCTTGCTTTCTGGTTCCCACGTAGCACTCTCCTCAGTAGCCCCACTTCAAACGACTTTGAACAAAGGAATCTCCTTGCCTCTTAGCTGCTTCACCCTTCTATCCTCGACTCGAAGGAGTAATACCTCAAAAGTCAAGTTCTCTTTTAACTGTATGGTATCTGGTACTATCACGTGACTATGGTCATGAATATACTTTGAGTTGAGACACAAGAAAGACTTTATGAAGATTGGACAAGAACAGCAGTAAGGCTATTTGGTAGGCGACTTCGCGTCTCTTTTTAGAATTTGGTAAGGACCAATGAATCTAGGAGTTAGTTTCTTCGCTTTCATCACTCTACCAACCCCAGTTGTCGGGGTAACTCTCAAGAACACATGGTCACCTTCCTGGAATTCGAGCGCCTTCCTCCATTTGTTATGGTAGCTCTTTTGCCTACTCTTTTCCACCTTCATCATTTCCTGAATCATCCTCACTTTATCTGTGGTTTCTTACACTATCTCAGGTCCTAACATAACACTATCACCAGGTTCACTCCAACACAAGGGTTTCCTACATCTCCTCCCATAAAGATCTTCATAAGGTTCCATCCCAATACTGGAATGAAAACTATTATTGTAGGTAAACTCTATCAGGGGCAAAAACTTGTCCCAACTACCCGACTGTTCTAGCACACATGCTCTAAGTAAGTCTTGTGAGGACTGGATGGTTCTCTCAGACTGACCATCAGTCTGTGGGTGATAAGTTGAACTTAGCCTAAGATTGGTTCCTAAAGCCTCTTGCAAACTATTCCAAAACCTAGAGGTAAACCTCGGGTTTCTATGTGATACTATGCTAGAGGGTACACCGTGTAGCCTAACTATCTCTTTGATGTAAAACTTGGCCAACGTTTCCAAAGGATATTCCATGTTCATAGGGATGAAATGGGTAGACTTAGCCAGCCAATCCACAACAACCCATATAGCCTCAAAACCAGTTGGAGTCTTAGGGAGTCCAGACACAAAATCCAAGGAAATACTGTGCCATATCCATTCTAGGATACTTAACGGCTGCAACTTACCTGACGGCTTCGGGTGTTCTATCTTACCCTTTTGGCACACTAAACAAGTGTACACAAACTCAGCCACATCTTTATTCATCCTAGGCCACCAAAACATAATCTTAAGATCCTGATACATCTTAGTGGCACCTGGGTGCACACTCAGTCTATTCCTATGTCCTTCTTTAGGGATCAACTTTATAAGCTCAGGGACGTCTGGTATACAGACTCTATCTTTGAACCTCAAAATTCCATCGCTTCCTTCCTTAAAGCTAAGGTTTCTACCCTGTACGAGCAACTCTCGCTGATCTAAGAGAAACCGATCTATCTCCTGACCCTCTCTATCCTGATCCATCAACCCGTTGGTAACCTTTAAGGTTCCAAGCCTAATGATCTTAGGGGTAACCTCCCAAGCTAAAGTCAGTTCTCTGAATTCCTCAATCAAATCCAGCAACCTAACCATCAGAGCGGAGACGTGCAAGTTTTTTTTTTATCAAACAGATACTTCAGACTCTTATGATCACAAAAGACCTCAAACTTCGCTCCATACAGGTAATGCCTCCAGAACTTTAAGGCAAATACCATAGATCCCAACTCTAGGTCAACAGCTTAACCCTTCTGGGTCAAGGCTCCCTTAGCCAAAAAGCACCAAGGTTCAACTCATCAACACCTCAACCAAAAAGTATCGAGGCCACTTTGGCCAAAAAACACCAAAGTCTATCAACGCGCGTTAACCCACTGGGCACCGATTAAACCAATTTGTTATTCTTGTTTGTCTTAATTAATATTTAATTAAGTTATCTAACTTGTTATCATTTGATTGGGGCATTATTTATCATTTGGCGACATTTGGGTATAACTACCCTTTAATCCTTAAGTTCACGTCACTGTTCTAATTGGGAGAGCACGGGCGTGCTCCCTGTTAAGTACGGTCGTGTTTCTTGGAGCGTGGCCGTACTGGCTGGCTAGGTTTGGTTATGCTCTTTAGCCAAAAACTCCCTAAACACTCTTAAATCAGTCCCAGGGTCTAGTCAAGGACCATCAAACATTAACCTCACCTCTCACTACTAAATTCATGTTTTATAATACTTTGGGGGAAATTATTCCTTTAATTACCATGTTAATAAAGAGCCCTATTTTGACCAATTACAGTTTTATTAACATGTTCATCATAAATCACCATACATTCAACCATGGCATAATCAACATCATCAAACTAACAACATTCATGATGCATTCAACATACCAATTTAACCAATTAATCATGACATAACACATATCATCAAACATATAAATTGGCATACATCATCATGAATCATAAAACAGTTATAGCAATTAGACATTCATAACTGACATACCAATAATCAATTAAACATATAATCAAACATGTGATAGGCATCAATTAATAGTTTAACAAACAATAGGGTCATGGGAACCCTTCATCTTACGCTACCCCCTTGCCGATTGTTCATACTATCCTTCTTCCCATACCAGGTGTGATGATCTAATCTATGGTCACTTTGAGCGAATCCAAACTTGGTCCGCTCGAACGGTTCAAAGGAACTTGGACAAAAACATCAAAGAAAGAAGGAGTAATTAATCCCCAATTCAAGAAAATAAAAGGACATCAACAAAGGGTTTACAAGATTACCATAATTGACACTAATGTGCGGCTTATTCTCCAATCGCAAAAGAAAACACTAAGAGTCTTAAGGAGGTTCAAGGGGAGGGAGAGAAGAGGGTTTCTGACGGCCAAGGATTGAGAGGAATAGTCAAAATAAGGATTATAACTTGTAACACTCCTGACTCACATATTTATATTGTTAGTGAAAAAAGTATTTAAGAACTAGACAGAGTTGTGTCTATTATCCTGGCCAAAATAGCGTTTCTGAGCGCTAGACACAGCTGTGTCTCTCAGGAGACACAGTTGTGTCATGGACCAGATCAGTGTTCTAGGAATTTGACACAGCCGTGTCTATCAGGAGACACAGTTGTGTCTCGGCAGACACAACTATGTCTATCAGGAGACACGACTGTGTCCTGGCCGAAACAACGTTTGCGGGAAATAGACACAGCTGTGTCTATCAGGAGACACAACTGTGTCTCGGTAGACATAGTCCACAAACAAAGATTGTGGCATGAGGCATACTAAACAACTTAATTGGCCAAAACAAATAAAATAATACTTGTAGATAATTATCTTAGAATTCAACGCATCAAAGATCACATCAATCGGACATCTAGAACTCAATATATGGCCAAAACGGCGAAACATGTTATAGGACTCTAAAAGGATTGAAACTTTCTAAGGCTAAACTTCCCCAAACATGAACTTGGACATTAAGAACATGCATAGCAAGCATATATAGGCTAAGTAAGTCCAACACATATTAACATTTATTAACGTAGGGTGAAATTCAGGGTGTTACAATTCCACCGCCCTTATAAAAATTTCGCCCTCAAAATTTCTACCCACCTCTATTGAAAAGGTGCGGATACGATTCCATCATCTTGATTTCCAGTTTCCACGTAGCACTCTCCTCAGTAGCCCCACTTCAAACGACTTTGATCAAAGGAATCTCCTTGCCTCTTAGATGCTTCACCCTCCTATCCTCGATTCGAAGGGGTAATACCTCAAAAGTCAAGTTCTCTTTTAACTGTATGGTATCTGGTACTATCATGTGACTAGGGTCATGAACGTACTTTCTAAGTTGAGACACAAGAAAGGCATTATGCAGATTGGACAAGAATGGCGGTAAGGCTATTTGGTAGGCGACTTTGCTGACTCTTTTTAGAATTTGGTAAGGACCAATGAATCTAGGAGTTAGTTTCTCCGCTTTCGTTACTCTGCCAACCCCAGTTGTAGGGGTAACTCTCAAGAACACATGGTCACCTTCCTGGAAATCGAGCGCCTTCCTCCTTTTGTCATGGTAGCTCTTTTGCCTACTCTGTGCCACCTTCATCTTTTCCTGAATCATCCTCACTTTATCCGTGGTTTCTTGCACTATCTCAGGTCCTAACACAACACTATCACCAGGTTCACTCCAACACAAGGGTGTCCTACATCTCCTCCCATAAAGAGATTCATAAGGTTCCATCCCAATACTGGAATGGAAACTATTGTTGTAGGTAAACTCTATCAGGGGCAAAAACTTGTCCCAACTACCAGATTTTAAGAAAAACATCTTTAAGAACAAGAAACAAATGTATCTATTAGGAGACACAGCTGTGTCTATTAGGAGACACAGCCGTGTCCTTGCCAAAATAGTGTTTCTGAGCACTAGACACAGCTGTGTCAATCAGGAGATACAGTTGTGTCATGGACCAGATCAGGGTTCTAAGAATTCGACAGAGCTATGTCTATTAGGAGACACGGCTGTGTCCTGGCTGAAACAACATTTGCGAGAAATAGACATAGCTGTGTCTATCAGGAGACACTGCTGTGTCTCGGCAGACACAGTTCACGAACAAATATTGAGACGCGAGGCCTACTGAACAACTTAATTGGTCAAAATACATAAAATAAGACTTGTAGATAATTCTCTTAGATTCCCAACGCATCAAATATCACCTCAATCGGACTTGTAGAACTCAAGATATAGCCAAAACGGTGAAACATGTTACTAGGACTCTAAAAAGATTGAACCTTTCTAAGGCTAAACTTCCACAAACATGAACTTAGACATCAAGAACAATCATCACTAGCATATATAGGCTAAGTTAACACATATTAACATTTATTAACGTATGGTGAAATTCAGGGTGTTATAAGAGAAGTCGGAGAGGACCTAATTGATTATATCAAAGTCATAATCGATTATATTATTTCAAATTTTAAATCCAACAGCTTTAATGTCATAATTACTCATTAACACCAATTAAAGCCAATTTATCTCGACTCATAATCGATTATAGTAAGACCATAATCGATTATGGTGCATGTAAACTTGAATTTGAAATACTTGACAATTAAGGAAAATGATTTCTCATTAAGGTTAGTTAATTGTCATTTTTAACGCATTTAAAACACATGTCAAAAACATTTCAGCACATGTTAAGCATTTAGGCATATGTTTAAATAAGTGTGTGTGTGTGGGACCAATACTAAGTTGAGAACTCTATTTACATATGATTCTAAAACAAACAATACAAATAACCTGTGAGGCATATATTCACATACTCCCCCTTTTTGATGATGACAAACATCTCAAGGAGGGATTAGCTTAATATCATAAAGATCGTTATAATTCAAACATAGATATAAGCTCTACTCCCCCTCACTTCATGCATTTATTCAAATCACTCCCCCTGAAACATGCAAGTATATATAGCCTATATCACTCTCCCCCTTTTGGCAATATCAAAAAGCGGGAAATAAACATACATAGCAAGGCATATATTCTTGCAAATAAAATAAGTTCAAGTGCAGTAGGAGTAAATAAGTCATAAAATACGGGTACAGTCATCCAAAATAAAATAGTCATGATAAAGGCAGAGTAATAAAATTAGAAATAGAAAAGATCAAGCGCCATCCTCCTCATCATCATCATCCACCTCATCATCACCAACTGTATCATAATTGCCGTCGTCATCTAGACCAACTGTAGGCTGAAGCGGTGCTCGAATAGGGCTGTCAATGATAATGTCTACATCAGCTACGCTACGCTCCAAAGCCTACACCTGATTACCAATCTCTCGAATGGCAGTGGAGTTGGCATGAATCTCAGTGGTGTTGACCCGAACTTCTGCTAAGATACTCTATAAGAGAGCCATAACCTCTGGTGAAGCAGCAGCAGAATGAGCCTGTGGGGATGAAGATGCACCCGCAATGGTAGATGGTTGATCGTTAGCAAAAGAGTACAGCTTCCTTTTGGGTTTATACTCCCAAACATCTCCATGATGTTCAATGCCCATCATGTTGATATTCCTTGATTATACATAGCATGATACTTTAAGCCATCAAGTTTGGCTTCCCTAGTGAGTTTGACACGGACATGTCGTAGAATCCGGGTAATCAAGTGCCCGTATGGCAAAGAGCCACCTGTCCTCATGTCAAACATATGCTACATAAAAAGACCAGCCCAATCAATTGTTTTCTTATTTTCCAGTAGCCATAGCAGAACCACATCAATCTTTAAAAGTTGTGAAAATTTGTGACACCTAGGAAACAATAACCTAGCCACAACATAATGCAGCAACCTACTCTCAACCTTCATCTGTCCAGCAGTGATTTCCCTGTGAGAGGCCTCACTAGGATCAGTTAACAAAGCCCTGGTGGCTTCCGGCCTAACAAACTCTTCCGCTAAGGGTTAAGCAGGACCCTCAGCAGTTACATGAGTGCCACCAGAGGGCACTCCAACAACTCTCCCAAAATCAGCTGCAGTAAACCTAATGGGTTTATGACATACCTCAGATCAGGATGCCATTAACCAAGCAGAGGTTGCAGTAGAAGACCCATACCAGTTCCGGATAGATATCTTCAGTGGAGGAGAGAAAAGTGATCAGATTTGCATGCTCCAGAAATGTGAAGTTTTGTTCCCTCAAGAATTCCAAGTCCAGAAATCGTGGTCTCTGGTTTTCCCTATTGTAGAACCCACTCATAAAATCTACACTTTGAGCATTGTTGGTGAAATATCTCTCCATTTGAGCAGGAGTGAGAGTTCCTGGATTGACAGTAGTGGTTCTTGAACTTTTGGGAGGCAAGATGATGTTTGATGATGTGTTTGTGAGTGATAAAGAGAGGAAGAGATGTGAGTGGGCGCAAGAGAGAGATAAGAGAAAAGGAGTTGAGAGTTTGATACCTAGGGCAAGAAATGAGCGCTACTCAGTGCTGATGTACCTTTTAAACGTACCCATAATCGATTATGTAAGTGAGCATAATCGATTATTGCTTACCATGTTGCTCTCCGATTGGTCAATTTTTGATGTATAATCGATTACCAACAAGGTATAATCGATTATTACTTTATGCGCCTGACCCTTCTTCTTCTCGAAATCGGTTATGTAATCGATTTTTACCTGGGTTTTTGTTATAATCGATTTTGTAATCGATTTTTGGATGAATATGATGAACACCTAATCGATTTTGAGTCTTCTGGAAAAATGCCCTCGTGCATAATCGATTATGCTAATCGATTAGAGGCATTCTGACTTTTGCCTTTCTGCTTCTTGATCAGCCTCTGGCTCGTCTAGTTTTATAACTAGAAAGACCGTGGTTTTATGCTAATTATATTTAATTTTCGCCCAAATTAGACTCGATTGTCATCAAGCAGCATTTTGAGTCTCTAGAGTATTTTTAGGTTAATTTAGTTGATTTAGAATCTAATAAAGTACTTACTGTTAATTCTTGTTTTCAGGTTAATAAAGTGAAGCAGTTTTGGATTCTTCGCCCCGCGAGAGGCTATTCGCCTCGCGAACCTGAAGCGTGACTGTGCCAGAAAATGCAATCCTCTCTGTCTCGCCCCGCGAATACTTGACTTGCCTCACGAGTAATCCAACCCTGGAAGACAAGAAGCCATCACGGCTTACCCGTGTTGAAGGTCACGGCTGTGACAGTTTGGAATTTGAAGAGTCTCGCCTCGCGAATAATATTTTGCCTCGCGAGAATACCAAACGTTGAAGACTGTTCATAATATTCGCCTCGCGAAGGTGTACTCGCCTCGCGAGCTCGCGGAATCCAGAATCTGTACTTAAGTATGTTTTAGGGCATAACTGATGATCTTCTTCTTTTCTCTTCTTCTCTTTAGTTTAGACGGCTACGAAATTAGGTGTAGGTTTATGTTTGTAATTAAGAACTAGTCTCCTTGATCAATCTACTGTAATCGGTTCGCATTGACGCTTGAGGTTCTGTAATTCCTGAACTCATTACTATTCTCTTTCAATATTTGTTTTGTATGTTCTGTTTGCTTAATTCAGAATTATATAGGATTAGTATTGATTTGTTTCGATGATTGTATGTTCCTATACATAATCGCGTTTGCTTAATTCGCGTGTGTTCGTTCATGTTCGCTTAGTTCATGAGTGCTTCACCCCGTTTGCTTAATTCGGGAATAGGAACATATGTCTCGTAGCATTGGTTTCGCTTGTTAATTGATGCTATAATCGAAAAGGGTTTAGAATCCGCTTAGGGCTTGGAATTATGTGAACCGATGATAGTGGGAAACCGAGAACAGTAGTTTGATCGCTTTAGCTTATTTGGTAATTACTTATTTTGCATTGTTTTTCTGCTTTGTTTCCTTAATTTAGTTTCAAACCCAAAACCCCCCAAAATATGATTTTTTTTTCTGTTAACAACAACCTAAGAGTCCTTGTGAGACGATACTCGAGTTGTCGCTCCCTAACTACATATTTTTACAAACCGCTTGCTTTTTGACGCGTGCGCGACAGCATGTCAAAAATTGGCGCCGTTGTCGGGGACTCTTGTTGTTATTAACAGAAAATTACATTTAAAAAAAAACCTTTTGCATTACTGAATTAGTTACGGCTGCTTTGTCTGGTTGTGAATCTTAGTGCTTCCCATGGATAATTATATGCAAGATTTTATGCCTAATGTTGATTATGAACCATGCATGTATTATCCTAACTTTGATAGGCCACCACCATGCATATATTGTCCTGACTTTAGTAAACCCCCACCATGCATATGTTATCCTAACTTTGCTGGAAGTTATGAGTTTAGCAGTGGTTTTGACATGATTGGAGTGAATGAGGAGCAACCTTTCTATCATAGCCAACATGGTGGAGATCAAGGCAACAATCAGAACAGGCACAACATTCCTGACCCTTCCACTGATGAGTACCACCCCAGCCAAGTGACCACCTCTCCACCTTCCGGACCTTCACTAGATGACCTGTTCCAGCAAATGACTGCGCAGATAACTGCACAAATGGAAGCAAGTAATCTTGAATTCCAACAGAGGATGGAAGCAAGTAATCTTGAATTTCAACAGAGGATGGAAGCGAACAATCTTGAATTCCAACAGAGGATGGAGGCAAGTCGTCAGGATTTTGACACTCGAAATGCTTACATTGTTTCCGCCTTGGCTACATTGGAAACTCCACATTCCCTTGAAGAACATACAGATTCACAAGTAGTTATTCTTGACAATAATTCTGAGGATAATAAAGAACCTTTGGAATTAGATGCATGTGTTGAAAGTGATGGGGTGGATGAACCGTGTGTTGAAAGTCCAGACATTCAAGCCTTTACTGATTCAGTTTATTGTACCATATGTACTGACTGTACTAACACTAACCTTTCTGTGGTGTGTGCTGAGATTTCTGCAGGTTTAGCAGGTGATGAATCTGGTAATGCAGTGGATGGGAATTGTGTAGAAGATGAAGTAGCATCAGAGACCCTCTCTACCTGTTTGCCACCTCCCCCTGTGGAACCACCAGCGATGGAGTTCAAGCCTCTGGATTTTGCACCTTTGTGGCCAGTCCAAGAGGTTGGAACCCACTTTCATTGGGAGGACTTTATTGACAGGGTTGACAAGGAGGTCATCTTTGACCTGAGAAGGAGTGAGAAGTCCGCTGCACTTGAAGGAGTCACCATAATTGTCAAGTGCCCACTCCTATACTTATGCTGTATGCCATGGGATCCGGGAGGATCATATTGTACTTTGGGCATTCCGTGGCCGCTGTATCACAGACAGTGGGATCCTGGTCGAACCATCTTCATGAGTTTTCTCTAAACCCTTTCCTTTAATTATCTTTGCTTTGTTTTTGTTTTGTTTTCTTTTAGCTCCTGAATAATTTGAGAAGATCAGGAGTATGTGTGTCGAGTCTTGTGTCGGCTAGCTTGCTGGATTTTAATTGAATTTGCATAGATGATTGCATGTTATTTGTTGACTATTGATGATTTCCCCCTAGGTTTTGAATTTGAAAATTGATCCCCATTTGAAAAATTGAAAACTGAACTTTGAGATATTTTGTTATGATTGCATGATTTATGATAAGTTTGGGGTGAAGGGGTGCACACACTAGGGATAGAATCTCGGTCAAACAATTTGCATGAATGTCCGGGTGAGGATTTGAGCCTCCAGCATATTTTTAACTGTGTGAATCACTTTCAAGTTGCACTTTCCCGAATTTGCTTGAATCTCTTCATGGTTTGCATGTTTATGTGTTTGCATCAGATGATTTAGGCAATTTTTCTTAGTAAATAACCACTTGGCCTAAATTGAACCATCCCTGTTGCATGTTCCCTAGTTAGCCCCGTTGAGCCTAATTAGCCTATTGTTTCTTGATGACCTTATATTATGAGCCCAAAATCTGGAAAAACCATGTTAACCCGATCTTAGGATTAGGAGAGCATGGAAGCTTAGCAAGAGAATGGTTGCAAGAAACTATGTTTGGGGTGGCTACAAGGATGTGACCTGTCATTCTGGGGTGAGAAAAAGAAAAAAAAATTAATAAAAAGGTTGGAGCCAAAGGGCAAAGAAAAAAAGAAAAAAAAAGAAAAGAGAAAAATAAAAATAAAAATAAAAATAAAAGAACAAAAATGTCAAAAAGGCTATTTGAAGGAAAAGACTGTAGTCACCCAAGGCAAAAGCATAAAGAAAAATGAAAAAGGAATCTGAGTGGAAATTCAAAGTGTAAAAAAGTTTCATGCTCTCTTAGTTCCTAGGGACTTAAGCCTAGTACCTTTGTATATCCTACCCTTAGCCAGGCCCCATTACAACCTTAAAAGACCTTTTGATGTTGCATGCATGTTTTCCGTGGGAACCATTTTGAGATAAAAATCAAATTTATGGGAAGTGCTCTTAAAAGTGAAATTGAGTGAAATGTTGATAACCTAGACAAACTGAGTGAATGAGTGAAACACTAAATGCCCTTGTGAGGAAGGCGATTGTTTGAATTTGGTGATCTCCCTTTTGTGTGTAACTTGGATCCTCAACTTAGATTAATGAGTGCTTGAATGATGAAGTTCTCAAATGTTTAGAGTAAATGCATGTGGGGATTGCTTTGTTTAAAAGGGGGGATCATTAAGGAAAAAAATTGTTGATGAAGTGCTCGAAATTTGTGCGGAATTTGATTGAATCTTTTAAGCTTGCCATGTCTTGAGTCTTTTTGAGTTTTTGAGTTTTAGTTTACTTGGGGACAAGCAAAGTTTAAGTTTGGGGTATTTTGATCAGCCTCTGGCTCGTCTAGTTTTATAACTAGATAGACTGTGGTTTTGTGCTAATTATATTTAATTTTCGCCCAAATTAGACTCGATTGTCTTCAAGCAGCATTTTGAGTCTCTAGAGTATTTTTAGGTTAATTTAGTTGATTTAGAGTCGAATAAAGTACTTACTATTAATTCTTGTTTTCAGGTTAATAAAGTGAAGCAGTTTTGGATTCTTCTTCCCGCGAGAGGCTATTCGCCTCGCGAACCTGAAGCGTGACTGTGCCAGAAAATGCAATCCTCTCTGTCTCGCCCCGCGAATACTTGACTCGCCTCGCGAGTAATCCAACCCAGGAAGACCAGAAGCCATCACAGCTTACCCGTGTTGAAGGTCACGGCTGTGACAGTTTGGAATTTGAAGAGTCTCGCCTCGCGAATAATATTTTGCCTCGCGAATAATATTTCGCCTCGCGAGAATACCAAACGTTGAAGACTGTTCATAATATTCGCCTCGCGAAGGTGTGCTCGCCTCGCGAGCTCGTGGAATCCAGAATCTGTACTTAAGTCTGTTTTAGGGCAGAACTGATGATTTTCTTCTTTTCTCTTCTTCTCTTTTGTTTAGACGGCTACGAAATTAGGTGTAGGTTTATGTTTGTAATTAAGAACTAGTCTCCTTGATCAATCTACTGTAATCGGTTCGCATTGACGCTTGAGGTTCTGTAATTCCTGAACTCATTACTATTCTCTTTCAATATTTGTTCTGTATGTTCTGTTTGCTTAATTCATAATTATATAGGATTAGTATGGATTTGTTTCGATGATTGTATGTTCCTATACATAATTGCGTTTGCTTAATTCACGTGTGTTCGTTCATGTTCGCTTAGTTCATGAGTGCTTCACCCCGTTTGCTTAATTCGGGAATAGGAACATATGTCTCGTAGCATTGGTTTCGCTTGTTAATTGATGCTATAATCGAAAAGGGTTTAGAATCCGCTTAGGGCTTGGAATTATGTGAACCGATGATAGTGGGAAACCGAGAACAGTAGTTTGATCGCTTTAGCTTATTTGGTAATTACTTATTTTGCATTGTTTTTCTGCTTTGTTTCCTTAATTTAGTTTCAAACCCAAAACCTCCCAAAATATGATTTTTTTTCTGTTAACAACAACCTAAGAGTCCTTGTGAGACGATACTCGAGTTGTCGCTCCCTAACTACATATTTTTACAAATCGCTCACTTTTTGACGCGTGCGCGACAGCGTGTCACTTCTCTTTTGTGCGTAATCGATTATGATAATCAATTATGACCTTTCTGACTTTTGATAATTTCCTCCTTTCTGCATATAATCGATTTTTCTAATCAATTTTGAGCTTTCTGACTTCTCATAATTGATTATGCTTATCTCATAGTCGATTATTGCTTGAAAAATTGTCACACTTAATACACAGATTAGAAATAACAATATGAAATGCACATTTATTCAATGCATGATTGATTTAAAATTCCTAACTCAGTTCCTATGAAAAAGAAACTTTTTTTATGTAGAGGTTTGGTAAAAATGTCTACGAGTTGTTTATATGTCTCTACAAATTCAATCATACAATCTCCTTTTTGGACATGGTCTCTAATAAAGTGGTGCCTTGTCTCGGTGTGCTTGGTTCTAGAGTGATAAACTGGATTTTCGTGAGGTTTACAGCACTCGTGTTGTCACATTTAATAGGGACGGTTTTAAGATCAATACCATAATCATTTAATTGTTGTTTCATCCATATTATTTGTGCACAACAACTTCCCGCCGCAAAATATTCCGCTTCGGCGGTGGATAAAGCCACACTACCTTGTTTCTTACTATGCCAAGAAACTAAAGCATTTCCTAGTAAGTGGCAAGTTCCACTAGTGTTTTTTCGGTCCAATTTACATCCAGCAAAATCAGAATCCTAGTACCCAATAAGAGTGCAATCAGTCCCTTTAGGGCACCATAAACCCATATTTTGTGTGCTAATGAGGTATCTCATAATGCGTTTTACCAGGACGAGATGTGATTCCTTAGGGTTTGATTAAAAACGTTCACACATGAAAACACTAAACATAATATCGGGACGACTAGCAGTAAGGTAAAGGATAGAGCCTATCATACCTCTATACTTACTTATGTCCACTGATTTTCCATCCTCATCTTTGTCAAGATAGCAAGAGGTGCTCATGGGAGTAGATAGTTCCTTTGAGTTGTTTTCTTAAGCAACTCCTTGCAATATTTGGATTGGTTGATGAAGATGCATTTCATTGATTGCTTGATTTGTAATCCAAGGAAATAGTTGAGCTCGTCCATCATTGACATTTCAAATTCACTTTGCATTATATTTGAGAAATCCTTGCACAAAGCCTCATTAGTAGCACCAAAAATAATGTCATCCACATAAATTTGAACTTATAGAATGTCATGCTTTTAATTTTTGATAAAAAGAATGGTATCAACTTTCCCTCTTTGAAAACCATTTTCCAATAAAAACTTACTTAAGCGTTCATACCATGCCTTAGGGGCTTGTTTTAAACCATACAAAGCCTTTTTCAATTTGAAGACATGATTTGGAAATTCAAAATTTGAAAAAACTGGGGGTTGATCCACATAAACTTCTTCTTGGATAAAACTGTTTAGAAAAGCGCTTTTAACGTCCATTTGAAGAAGTTTGAAATCTATGATGCAAGCAAAAGTAAGAAGCATGCGGATGGCTTCTAGTTTAGACATGGGAGCATAGGTTTCATCAAAATATATGCCCTCTTGTTGGTTGTAACCCTTAGCAACAAGCCTAGCTTTTTTTCTAACAATTATTCCATTTTCATCTAGTTTGTTACGAAAAACCCATTTAGTTCCAATTACCAAATGGTTTTTAGGTTTAGGGACTAATTCCCAAACGTCATTCCTTTCAAATTGGTTTAGTTTATATTGCATGGAAAGTGTCCAATGTTCATCAATTATAGCTTCATCAATATTTTTAGGTTCAATTTGTGATACAAAAGCCATATAGTGACATGCATGATTGAGAGAGTTTCGCGTGGTTACCCCTTTTGAGATATCACCTATAATATTGTCAAGAGGATGGTATCTAGATGTTCTCCATTCTCTTGGAAGATCATTGTGAGGTGATTCTTCATTTTGAGGAAGTGGTTGATTATCATTTACCTTCTCTTGAGTGTGTTTCTCCTCAAGATAGCTATTTCCCAATATTTCTGCAAGGTCATCAACACTTTCTCCCACCACAACTTTAGGGTTAGTTTCATCAAAAGATACATGCACAGATTCTTCAATGGTAATATTTCTTTTATTATATATTCGAAAAGCTTTACTAGAATTGGAATATCCAAGAAATATACCTTCATTAGCTTTAGCATCGAATTTACCAAGGTTTTCTTTACCATTATTTAAAACAAAGCACTTACATCCGAATACGTGAAAGTGGGATATGTTGGGCTTCCTTCCCTTGTAATTTTCAAAGGGCGTTTGTTTCATAATAGGTCTTATGAGGACTCTATTCATCACATAGCATGCGGTGCTTACCGCATCTGCCCAAAAATACTTAGGAAGGTTGGTCTCGTTGAGCATCGTCCTCGCTAGCTCTACTAGAGACCAATTTTTCCTTTCCACCACCCCATTTTGTTGGGGAGTCCTAGGTGAGGAAAAATTATGCCCGATTCCATTTTCAGTACAAAAGGACTCAAATGCCTCATTTTGGAACTCACCACCATGATTATTTCGGATAGTTACAATGTTTAATCCAATCTCGTTTTGAATAACCTTGGAAAGTTTACGAAAGGCACCGAAAGCATCATTTCTATGAGAAATAAACAATGTCCATGTATAATGAGAATAGTCATCCACAATAACAAGCGCATAGTAATTACCACCAAAGCTCATGGTTCTAGATGGACCAAACAAATCCATATGTAAAAGCTGTAAAGGTCGGTTTGTAGAAAAAACATTTTTAGTTTTGAAAGAGGCCTTGACTTGTTTTCCTTTTTTACAAGCATCACACATCTTGTCCTTTTCAAAGCGGAGCTTTGGTAAACCAATTACTAGGTCCTTACGAACCAACTTATTAAGATGGTCCATGTGAATATGAGCCATCCTCCTATGCCATAGCCAAGTTTCATCCTCTTTACTTATTAGACAGCATACATCATTTGAAGTGTGAGTGAGGAGAACTTGGTTTTGTCTCCTGTCACGTGCTTGGAGCATCCACTGTCAAGATACCAATTTGAGTTCCTTGCTTTCAAGCACACCTACAAAATAGATTCAAGTTTTAACTTTTGGTACCCAAATCATGTTGGGTCCTTGAGAGTTAGCTTTGGGTGCATTGCCCTTTTGAACCCATACTTTCTTGCAATTTACATTCACATTCTTTCTAGCATTACAAATAGATGCGGTATGTCCCTTTCTACCACAATAGAAACATTTTACGAAAGGGCTACTAGAAGTATTGGTTGGGCTAAAGAACTTCTTGAAATATTTTTCATGTAATTTAGGGTGATAACCCAAACTGGCTTTATCATAAGTTCCTTTTTGGTTTCCTAACAAAACATTGAGATTATCTCTCTCATTTGTGAATTTTGCAAGAATGTCATACAAGTCCTCAATTTTGATTTTCAAAACATCACATTCATTGCATTTTGAAACTTCATTTGTTTTGTTTTCGTAAGATATGCATGATGAAGTTTTGTTTGAAAGAGCTTATTTTTCTTTAATAGCTTCCATTTCTTTATTTAATAAGTCTATTTTTGCTTCAAGACTAGAAATGGTTTTCTTTGAAGATAAAATGATTTTTCGAAGATGCATGATTTCATTATTTAACACTTCACATGCAACAAGTAAATCATTATAAGACAATTCATTTTCAATTTCATTATCAGTTACCTCATCCTCGTTGTCCTCATGATTGACCATGAGGCAAACGTTTACTTCCTCGTTGTCGGATTCATCGGAGGAGTCCATGTCATTGTCTTCACAGGTAATGTATGCTCTCATTCCTTTTCTATCCTTTTGTGGTCTCTTTTCAAACTTAACATTCTTCTTTTAACTTAGAGGACACTCGGGCCTTATGTGACCCTTCTTCTTACAGTTGAAGCATGTTGGCACGTAAGTGGTTCCTTCTCCATCAACTTTCTTTTGAGGAGTGAAGGTTTGTGTTTTGCCTTTGTTCCTCATAAATCACTTAAATTGTCATACCATTAGACTCATGTTCTCATCTCCTTCACCAAGCTCATCAAGTTCATCAAAGTCATTATCTTCCTCATTTGTTTCACTTATACTTGCCTTAAGATCAAGGCCTTTCTTTTTCTTGTCACTTTCCTCACTTTCAATGAGGCAGTTCAACTCAAGTTCATGTTCCTGTAATTTACCAAATAAAGTAGCCAAATACATAATAGATAAATCCCTTGATTCAGATATAGCAGTTACTTTTGGTTACCAACTTCTATTTAAGCATCTAAGAACTTTGTTAATTAAATCTTCGTTTGAAAACGTTTTCCCAAGAGCCCTAAGATGATTAATTATATAAGTGAAACGCTTTTGCATATCTTGTAAGCTTTCACCCTATTTCATCCTAAATAGCTTATTCTCACGGGTCAATGTGTAACACCCCGATTTTCGTTAAGTGCTTTTATAAAGCTTGTTTGATTGTTTGAGTTGGTTTTGTTAAGTTTAAGTTGTTGGCTAAGGGCTTAGTGGGATTTTTGGATCAAAAGTCCGTTTCTGGTACATGAGCACGTCCGTGCTCATTAGACAGCACGCCCGTGATCAAAGTCTGGAGCATTTTGCAAGTTTTAAGTTGAGAATGCTCGTGCTCAATAGTGAGCACGCCCGTGCTCAATGTGCGGACTGCGTCTCACCGATGCTAAGTCCAGCACGACCGTGCTCAAGGGGGTGCATGGTCGTGCTCAGGTGCAGCCTTTATATGTTGGTACAGAAATCGAGGGTTACGTTTTAACCCTATTTTTGGTGGTTGCTACTACCCTAGTGCGACTGCTACTGTTGCATTCCCTCTTTCTCTCGTATTTGGTGCATTCCTTGAGTATTAGAGACCCTTGGGAATAGTTCTATCATCTGTGCCAATCAAGATAGGTAATGGTTCCTTTCCCTTATGTTTCCTTTTCTTGTTTAGAATTGGAAACTGAGTTGTTTATGTTTTTGTTTGACCAAGGCTTGATTGGGATTGAGCCGCTCAAAGGGATGAAACCGGTTTGCTGTTAGGAGCTTATGTTGAAACCTTCAATCCAGGTATGGGGAGAAGGGTAGTGTATATGTATGTCACTTGATGTTTATGTTGATTATCTTGGTATGAACATGATGCTATGTTGATAGTTGTTGTTGGTATGATGTTGGTTGAATGATTGGTGTTAATATTGAGTTTCATTGATGAGTTTTAACTCTTAAAATATGTTGCAAACTTACCTATGATTAATGGATTAATCTTCCCTAAAAATTTGTTAAAATCTGTGTTTGAACTCTGTCCAGAACAGTACTGTCGTGCATTGAGCACGACCGTGCTGAACAGGGAGCACGCCCGTGCTCCCCGTTTGAATTCTGGAAAATGGTCGCGCAATGATCACGACTGTACAGCAGAGGAGCACGATCGCGCAGCTAAGCACGACCGTTCATGAAAGGAAGCACGACTGTGCTTCACTTATGTGACCAGCACGGCCATGCAGGGGACAAGCACGCCCGTACTTCCCCTCAGGACAGAGAACAGAATTAAGGACTTGAAGGGGGTTTGAACACCAATCTCCCTCAATAACACTATGTTGACATGATTAATTAATGTTAAAGATTAGATAACTCGGTTAATGGTTAATGAAGATAATTAATGATGATAATATGTTTAAGTCAGTAACTGTTGGGTTATCGCACGTTGATAACTTTGGTGCTTATTGGCCAAAGTGGCCTGGATGCTTATTGGTCGAGGTGTTGATGATGTTAAGTCTTGGGTGCTTATTTGCCCAAGCATGATGATGTTGATGATGAAGTCCTGGGAGATTTTTGGCCCGAGCAAATGAGGTTGTTGTTTGTTGTTGTGCCATGCATAGAGCATTGGAGTTGATGGTTGAGGGGGAGGTTCGACATAGGGGAGATCGCCCGAGAGTACTGTGATCTAGCCATCCACGGTAGGTCACCCGAGGTTTGGTGACCGCGGCTCCCCGAGATGAGGTATCCACGGTTTGATGGGTTGGATATCCATCGGGTTCACCCGAGGTTCAGTGAACTGTCGGTGTTGGTGCTTCTATGACCGATACGGATATGTAACTCCGAAGTCGTTCATCCTGAGTGAGTTTGGATCCACATGCATAATGGAGTAGCGGAGTAGTGTTGACCGCATAACATACTTGATTTTAATGATGTTGATGTATGATGATATATATATATATATATATATATATATATATATATATATATGCTGATATATGCTATGATGTTGCCATGCTTGTTGTTTACCTTTCTTCGTATCTCCATGTCGTATATGTTTACATGATTCTTACTCCCTGTTTTATGTTTTCTTGTTTGGCATGTTTGGTTTCATGCAGAGAATGACAAGCATCCCAGAGAGAAGTGACTCCGAGGAGCCACCACTCATAGTTAGGGCCTTTCTTTTGTTAGTCTAGTTTTCAGTTGTATTCCGAGTTTTTTCTGGAACGGTTGTACTAGCTCTGTTGTGACATCAGATTGGGACGTTTGTTATTGTTTTATTTGTTTATTCGTTTCAAACTTGATTTTATTTCCGCATTTTGAGAACTCGTTCATGTGGGACCTTTCTATCCATGGACAAATGTTTTATTGATTTCAGTAAATACATGATTTATTTTATCAGCTTTGTCCTTTTATTACTTTTTAACATGCGGGGTAGCAGGGTGTCACATTTAGTGGTATCAGAGCTAGTCTGTCCTATCAGACCGTGGTATGAGTCTGTTGTGTGCTCCTGTTTAGAATGTCTATACTTGTTATAGACAATGATGCTTTAAGTTAAGTTGCCTATCACTTTTACCCGCTTAAGTTTTTGTATTAAGAGTTGTCTTGGACATGTACAGGAACTCATGGCCGGTAGAGGACGTAACGATCAAGCAATTACGGACGCATTGGCACTCCTTGACAATGTTATCAGTCAGGTTAACAACCCCAACAACAATGGTGGGCCCGTCGAGTTTCAGGGCCTGGACAAATTTCAAAGGAACAACCCTCCATTGTTCAAGGGAGCTTATGATCCGTAAAGAGCTTTGCTATGGTTGAGGGAGACTGAGAGGATCTTCTAAGCGATGGATTGCAACGATCAGCAGAAGCTCATCTTTGCTACCTTCATGCTAACTGAGGAGGCTGAGCATTGGTGGGAAAACTGCAGGCAGCGGATGCAAGTTGAGGGCATAGCGGTTACATGGGTTGAGTTCAGGCAGAGGTTTATGGAGAAAAACTTTCCAGCGGACATCAAGGACAAGAAAGAGATGGAGTTCTTGGCTTTGAGGCCGGGATCTATGTCAGTTGGTGACTATGCTGCCAAGTCTGAGGAGCTGGTGAGGTATTACACTCCGTACCAGCATACTGCGGATGAGCGTTCCAAGTGTGTTAAGTTCGAGGTTGGACTTAACCCCGAGATCAAGCAGGTGATCAGCTACCAGGTGATCAGAGTCTTCCTAATTCTGGCCAACAAGTGCAGGATTTAAAGGATGTTAGTCATTTCAAGGTTGCCAGTTCCAGAGGATCGGATAGTCAGAGCAGCAAGATGACTGATCAGAGAGACAAAGGTAAGCAGCATTATGCTCCGACCGGCAAGGACTTCAAGTAGAGTAGCAAGAAGCCATAGTTTCAGCAGGATAGGTTTAGGGGCGGGTTCTCTAATGCCTCTAGACTCATGAGGTGTGACAAGTGCGGCGCACCGGATCACTATTCTTCTCAGTGCAAGGAATCAACTGTGATTTGCTTCAGGTGTGGCAAGTCGAGTCACATCAGCTGTGATTGTGAAGGAGCCAAGGGAGAGCCTCCCAACGCTAGCAAGAGTCAGAAGTCTCAGGCCAACCGGCTGAAGACCACTGGAAGAGTCTTTACTCTTAGTGGAGCTGAAGTCTCCGAGTCCGATGACTTGATTCAAGGTACATGTTTTAATGATGGAACTCAATTGAATGTGTTGTATGATTCGGGTGCTACTCAATCATTCATATCGCATGATAGGGACAAGAGTCTTAAATTACCTGTTTCCTTTCTTGAGTTTTATTTGTGTCTACACCCACAAATAAACCTGTTTCAACTTCTTATGCATGGAAGAACTGTCATATTGTCATAAATGATAAAACCTTTGTTGCTGATCTTGTATGTTTACCTTTGAAAGACCTTGATATCATTCTTGGCATGGACTGGTTATCTTCCAACCACGTCCTTCTGAACTGTTTTGATAAAACCTTGGTTTTTGGAACTCCAATGGAGTCTAAGAATCCGGACCTTCTCTCTACCAGCCAAGTTCAAGCTTCAATGAAAGATGAAGCCCAAGTGTACATGATGATAGCTTCCCTGGAAGTAGAGAGCAGCCCTCCTGATGTCGCCAGCTTGCCTATTGTGCGGGACTTTCCTGAAGTGTTCCTGTGGGATTTTTATAACTTACCCCTAGAGAGAGATGTTGAGTTTACCATAGAATTAGTGCCTGGCACCGGGTCAATCTCCATAGCACCCTATAGAAGGTCTCCTCTAGAGCTAGCTAAGTTGAAGGAATAGTTGGAGGACCTGATGAATAAGCAGTTCATTAGGCCGAGTGTGTCTCCGTGGGGTGCACCTGTGTTGTTGGTGAAGAAGAATGATGGTAGTATGAAATTGTATGTCGACTATCGGCAGATCAACAAGGTGACCATAAAGAATCGGTATCCCCTCCCTAGGATTGATGATCTCATGGACCAGTTGATGGGCACTTGCATCTTTTCTAAGATAGATTTGAGGTCAGGATACCATCAAATTCTAGTTAAGTTTGAGGGCATCCCGAAGACAGTGTTCAGGATGCGATACGGTCACTATGAGTACTTGGTTATGCCCTTTGGTGTGACCAATGCTCCTGCAGTGTTCATGGACTACATGAACAAGACCTTTCACCCATACTTTGATAAGTTTGTCGAGGTGTTCATAGATGACATCTTAGTGTACTCCAAGAGCAAGGAGGAACATGAGGAACACCTGAGGGTTGTCTTACAGACCTTTAAGGAAAAGCAGTTGTACGCTAAGTTGTCTAAGTGTGAGTTCTGGTTAGAGGAAGTGAGCTTCTTAGGACATGTCATCTCTAAGGGTGACATAGCAGTGGACCCAGCTAAGGTTGAGACAGTGCTCCAGTGGGAAGCGCCGAAGTCAGTAACCGAGATTAGGATTTTCTTGGGGTTAGCCGGGTACTATAGGAGGTTCATAGAAGGTTTCTCTAAGATAGTTTTACCCTTAACCCGTCTCACCAAGAAGGGACAGTTGTTTGTGTGGGACTCTAAGTGTGAAGAGAGTTTCCAAACCCGTAAGGATAGGTTGACATCAGCACCAGTGTTAGTTTTGCCAGATCCTAGTGAACCCTTCGTAGTTTACTGTGATGCTTCTAAGCAAGGGTTAGGTGGTGCATTGATGCAGAATGATAAGGTAGTTGCTTATGCTTCTAGGCAGTTAAAAACCCATGAGAAGAACTACCCTACCCATGACCTAGAGCTAGGAGCTGTGGTATTTGCCTTAAAGATATGGAGGCATTACCTTTATGGAGCGAGGTTTGAGGTTTTTAGTGATCATAAGAGTTTGAGGTATCTCTTTGATCAAAAGGAGTTGAGTATAAGGCAGCGTAGGTGGATGGAGTTCTTAAAGGATTATGACTTCGAGCTGACCTATCACCCATGAAAGGCCAATGTGGCGGCCGATGCCTTGAGTAGGAAAACCTTGCATATCTCCACTTTGATGGTTAGGGAGATGGATCTGATTGAGGAGTTTATAGACCTTAGTCTAGCTTTTGAGTTTACCCCTAAGAGTATTAGGCTTGGAACCTTGAGGTTGGTAACAGCTTGATGGATCATATTAGAGAGGTCAGAAGTTAGACAACTTTCTTTTAGACCAGCGAGAGTTGCTTGCTTAGGGTTGATAGTGTGATTTCGCATCATATTTCTTGTACATTTTTGCATGCATTTTCATATAGTTTAGGCATGATTAGTTTGATTTTTATTAGTTTTTACCTTGGAACGGGTGAGGTGGTTTCGTGGTGTTGTTTTGCAGAAATTAAAGAGAAAATGCCCTAGATAAGCCATAATGGAGCCTAGATTAAATTGGAGCTTGAAAAGTGAAGATATTGGATGATTCCAATTTAATTTGGAAAGAAAATATTTGATGACAATTGACAAAAGTCCAGCAGAAATGTAAGAGACCTAATTGATGGATTTGATGATTTGGATATTAATGACTTGCCATAAAAATAGAAGATGAAGATTGGGCAATTAATTCAGAAGATTTGAAGTCATTAAAGAATATCAATCACCATATGCAAGGAGATAATGTCAGCATTAATTAGGGGATCAATTCGTGCTTGCAACCATCAAATAATAAGTTCAATTGGAAATTGGAGAAGAATTACTCCCTGGACTTGGGCAGCAACGTAAATTAAAAGCACAAGAGACCCACATGTGAAATCAAAGATACAGATTGAGTAATCAAAGATTGAAATCTTCAATTAATTGCTATATGGATAACGAGTTCAAACCAAAAAAATAAAGGGCTGATCCTGTGCATTATATAGAGAGAGCGCCATCAACACAAGAGGTGACTGGGATTCTTCTAGACAGAAAAACAGGGACTTTTACCCTAGGAGCACTTTCACCCTAGGAAGACCTTGGAGGCTGGCAGTTGAGGAGGACCGGAACCCTAGAATCAAAGGAGGTCGATGGCTGGGAAAAGCTTCCAATGGAGTTTCTTCTTTCCCTTCTTCTTTCCTTTGTCCCTATTGTTTTAGTTTTGGCTTTCTCTATGAGTAGCTAAATCCCTGTTGTTGGGATTAAATGTAACCAAACTGAATATTATGTATTTACCATGATTGATTAATCTATGTTCATGCCTTCGTATTAGTGTTTAATTCCTACGCTTAATGCTTGTTGTGGCTAGCACCCCCATGACTTGATTATCGTTTTGGTATGCAATTGGAAAATTCGTATTAGAACGAGAACTGGAATTAATCACCTAGTAAACCTTGCATCTAGGAATGGAGTTTGGCTTATTAGTAATCGCGTAATCCTTAATCGTAATGCAAATTCATTAATCTAGGCCACCTAAGGAATTAGGGTCTATTAGTGGATTTAGGCTCTTGCCATCCGAGGAATCGGGGCTTGAGTAATTCCGTGGGTTGATTTTAATATTTGAAGCATGAATGGGAGGTATCTAGTCTTGATATTGCATGAGGCTAAGGTTTGGTGAAATTTAATCCCAACACCTCTTTCTGCACTCCAAGTGTTTGTTAAAAGTTCCCAAAAAGACAAAAAAAAATATGTTATTGCTTTTCTGTTTTGTTTTCTCTTGATTCACAGTTTAGTCTAAATAGTTGTCTGATTTGCGAATTGGTATTTGGAAACCGATCCCTGTGGATACGATAACCGGTCTCACCACCGTATTACTTGTACGACTAGGTATACTTGCCTAGATTTCGTTTCAACAAGGGTAGAGACCTTAGTTTCAAGGATGGAGGTGATGGTGTCTTGAGGTTTAAAGATAGAGTGTGCATACCGGATGTTCCCGAGCTTAGGAAGTTGATCCTTGAAGAAGGACATAGGAGTGGGATGAGTGTCCACCCAGGTACCACCAAGATGTATCAGGACCTTAAGAGGATGTTTTGGTGGCCTAGGATGAGAAATGATGTGGCTGAGTTTGTGTATGCATGCCTAGTTTGTCAGAAGGCCAAGATAGAACACCAAAAGCCTTCAAGTAAGTTGTAACCTTTGAGTGTCCCAGACTGGAAATAGGATAATATCTCCATGGATTTTGTGTCTGGACTCCCTAGGAATCCAGCTGATTTTGAAGCTATATGGGTTGTTGTGGATAGATTGACTACGTCTGCCCATTTCATCCCTATGAACATGGAGTATCCTTTAGAGAAGGTGGCTAAGCTGTACATCAAGGAAATAGTTAGGCTTCATGGTGTACCCTCTAGCATAGTAACAGATAAAGACCCGAGGTTTACCTCAAAGTTCTGGGAGAGTTTGCAGCATGCTTTAGGGACAAAGCTTAGGCTTAGTTTAGCTTACCACCCACAGACTAATGGGCAGTCTGAGAGGATCATCCAGTCCTTAGAGGACTTGTTGAGGGCTTGTGTGCTAGAGCAGTCTCGTGGTTGGGACAAGTTTTTGCCCTTGATAAAGTTCACCTACAACAACAGCTTCCAATCCAGCATTGGGATAGCACCTTATAAGGCTCTTTATGAGAGGAGATGTAGGACACCCTTGTGTTGGAATGAACCTAGCGATAATGTGGTGCTAGGACCCAAGATAGTCCAGGAAACAACAGAAAAGATCAGGATGGTTCATTAAAAGATGAGAGTGGCACAGAGTATGCAAAAGAGCTACCATGACAAAAGGAGGAAGGCGTTCAAATTCCAGGAAGGCGATCATGTATTCTTAAGAGTTACACCTACGACTGGGGTTGATAGAGTGATGAGGGCATGAAAACTTATTCTGAGGTTCATTGATCCTTACCGGATCCTTAAAAGAGTCGGCGAAGTCGCCTGCCAGATAGCCTTACCACCCTTCTTGTCCAATCTCCATAATGTTTTTCATGTGTCTCAACTTACAGAGTACATCCATGACCTTAGTCACGTGATAGTACCCGATGCAATACAGTTGAAAGAGAACTTGATGTTTGAGGTGTTACCTCTCTGAGTCGAGGATAGGCGGGTGAAGCAGCTAAGAGGCAAGGAGATTCCCCTGGTCAAAGTAGTTTGAAGTGGGGCTACTGAGGAAAGTTCTACCTGGGAGCTAGAGAGCAAGATGATGGAAGCGTACCCGCACCTTTTCGCTCGAAGTACGTAGAAATTTGGAGTACGAAATTTTTATAAGGGGGTGGAATTGTAACACCCTGCTTTTCGTTAAGTGCTTTTATAAAGCTTGTTTGGTTGTTTGAGTTGGTTTTGTTAAGTTTAAGTTGTTGGCTAAGGGTTTAATGGGATTTTTGGCTCAAATGTCCTTTTCTGGTACAGGAGCACGCCTGTGCTCATTAGCTAGCATGTTCGTGCTCAAAGTTAGGAGTATTTTGCAAGTTTTAAGTTGAGCACGCCCGTGCTTAATGTGCGGACTGCGTCTCGCTGATGTTAAGTCCAGCACGACTGTGCTCAAGGGGGTGCACGACCGTGCTCAAGAGCAGCCTTTATATGTTGGCACAGAAACCGAGGGTTATGTTTTAACCCTATTTTTGGTGGCTGCTACTACCCTAGTGTGGAAGCTACTGTTGCATTCCCTCTTTCTCTCGTATTCGGTGCATTCCTTGAGTATTGGAGACCCTTGGGAGCAGTTCTGTCACCGGTTTGCTGTCAGGAGTTTACATTGGAACCTTCAATCCAGGAATGGGGAGAAGGGTAGTGTATTCATTAGGCAGTGGGGGTAGTGTAAAGTAAAGGGGTTCCCATGACCCCGATTTGTCATATGTTAATGTATTATTAAATATGCTAAATTGGTTTTGTGATAACATGTTCTTGGCTGTTTAGTATATTATTTCATATGCTTATGTTCATGACGTATGTCACTTGTTGTTTATATTGATTATCTTGGTATGAACATGATGCTATGTTGATAGTTGTTGTTGGTATGATGTTGGTTTAATGATTGGTGTTAACGTTGAGTTTCGATGATGAGTTTTAACCCTTAAAATATGATGCTAACTGACCTATGATTAATGGATTAATCTTCCCTAAAAATTGGTTAAAATCTGTGTTTGAATTCTGCCCAGAACAGTACTGTCGTGCATTGAGCACGACCGTTTTGAACAGGGAGCACGCCCGTGCTCCCCGTTTGAATTCTGGAAAATGACCGGGCAATGAGCACGGTCGTATAGCAGAGGAGCATGACCATGCAGCTGAGCACTGCCGTGCATGAAAGGAAGCACGATCGTGCTTCACTTATGTGACCAGCACGGCCGTGTAGGGGATAAGCACACCCGTGCTTCCCCTCATGACAGAGAACAGAATTAAGGACTTAAAGGGGGTTTTAACCCCAATCTCCCCCAATAACGCTATGTTGACTTGATTAATTAATGTTAAAGATTAGATAACTCGGTTAACGGTTAATGAAGATAATTAATGATGATAAGATGTTTAAGACGGTAACTGTTGGGTTATTGCATGTTGATAACTTTGGTGCTTATTAGCCAAAGTGGCGTCAATGTTTATTAGTCGAGGTGTTGATGATGTTAAGTCTTGGGTGCTTATTGGCCCAAGCACGATGATGTTGATGATGAAGTCTTGGGAGCTTTTTGGCCCGAGCAAAGGAGGTGGTTGTTGTTGTTTGTTGTTGTGCCATGCATAGAGTATTGGAGTTGATGGTTGAGGGGGAGGTTCGATATAGGGGAGACCGCCCGAGAGTACGGTGATCTGGCCATCCACGGTAGGTCACCCGAGGTTTGGTGATCATGGCCCCCCGTGATGAGGCATCCACAGTTTGATGCGTTGGCTATCCATGGGGTTCACCTGAGGTTCGGTGAACTGCTGGTGTTGGTACTTCTATGGCCAATACGGATATGTAACTCCGAAGTCATTCATCCTGAGTTAGTTTGGATCCACATGCATAATGGAGTAGCGGAGTAGTGTTGCATTGTACCACATAGCATACTTGATTTTGATGATGTTGATGTATGATGATATATATATATATATATATATATATATATATATATATATATATATATATATATGCTGATATATGCTATGATGTTGCCATGCTTGTTGTTTACCTTGCTTCCTATCTCCATGTCGTATATGTTTACATTATTCTTACTCCCTGTTTTCTTTTTTCTTGTTTGGCATGTTTGGTTTCATGCAGAGGATGACGAGCAGCCCGGAGAGGAGTGACTCTGAGGAGCCATCACTCATAGTTAGGACCTTTCTTTTGTTAGTCTAGTTTTCAGTTGTATTCCGAGGTTTTTTCGGAACGGCTATACTAACTCAGTTGTGACATCGGGTTAGGACGTTTGTTATTGTTTAATTTGTTTATTCATTTCAAATTTGATTTTATTTCCGTGTTTTGAGAAATCGTTCATGTGGGACCTTTCTACCCATGGACAAATGTTTTATTTATTTTAGTAAATACATGATTTATTTTTTCATTTTTCACCTTTGTCCTTTTATTACTTTTTAACATGCGGAGTAGCAGGGTGCCACACAATGTGTTCATCCTAGCCCTTTTGACCTTGGTAGTACCTTCATGGGTCAATTGAAGGGTGTCTCACATTTCTTTCGCGGCCCTGCAATTTGAGACCCTATAGAACTCATCGCAGCTTAAAGCTAAGGTGATGATGTTCCTAGCTTTCAAAGTGAATCAGACCTTTTTCTTTTCCTCGTCGGTCCAAAGGGTTTTTGGTTTATCCATAGAAGCACCACCGACTTCGTGCTCGGGGACAAATGGACCATTTTCCATAGCATCCCAAATATCTATATCGGAAGCTTCCAAAAAAATTGAATTCTTTCTTTCTTGTATCCATACCCCTCACCATCGAACGATGGAGGTCTGTTTACGGAATTACCCTCATTACGAAAACTGTTTGAAGTCAACTTTCCTCTTGAGACGGTTTCGTCCTTTATATCCAAGAGTTAAGCTCTGGTGCCACTTGTTCACAAGTGACCTCAAACACAAGAGGGGTGAATTGTGTGTGAATTGATTTTTGAAAACTTTTTGCAATTTAAACAAAGTTTAAAACTTGCTTTGCTAAGTAATAAGTTAAAAGTGAAGCGTTACAAAATAAAGCGTATGAAATGTAAAAGCATTGCGATAAAGTAAAGAGATAAGGGAAGAAGATGACACAACGAAGTATCCTGGTTCGGCCACACAACTACCCACGTGGCCTACGTCCAGTCCCCAAGGCAATACGACCAAGGGTTTCCAATCAACTCTAGTTTTTTAAAACAGGCTAAACTAGAACCTTTACAAATTAGAGCACCTTTAACACAAATCACAGGACGTATCATCCCTTGTGTAAGAGTCTCAAAAATTGTTACGTGAGATCACACTCGCTTAAAAAACACTTTGAAAAGATTACAAGCAGAAAGCATCCAAAACTGTAGATATGAAATCACAAATTGAAGCTCAGTTACAAAGGCACCTATATGGTGTTTAGAACTCCCAAAGTAGTATGGTCAAGTGATAGTTCAAGATAAAAACAGTGCAAATGAAAATGATCAGAGTTTTAAGCACAGAGTATGATAACAGATAATTGTGTAATTTAGGTTAAGCCTCTTAGAATTCATTTATGTCGAGCCATAATCGAGTATTGCATGACCATAATCGATTATTTAATTAAAAACTCAGGAAGCTCGCGTTTGACAGAAAGGTTATAATCGATTATACTAATCGATTACGGATCCACTGACTTTTATATAAAAAGCCATAATCGATTATATAATCGATTGTGGGGTTTCTGTTTGAAGTCCAAGAGAAGTCAGAGAGGACCTAATCGATTATACCAAAGTCATAATCGATTATATTATTTTAAATTTTAAATCCAACGGCTTTAATGTGATAATTACTCGTTAACACCAATTAAAGCCAATTTTATCTCGACTCATAATCGATTATAGTAAGACCATAATCGATTATGGTGCGTGTAAACTTGAATTTGAAATACTTGACAATTAAGGAAAATGATTTCTCATTAAGGTTAGTTAACTCGTCCATTTCCTAGCCTAAAGCAACAAGAAATACATGTTGTTCATATTCCTATGCTCATTTAATTGTCCCCTATATTGACTTAGTTCTAGAGGTACTACTTTCAAAATATCATTTGCCTTTGTCATAATCAACAATAAGATCAAATATCCTCATACCCCTCAACTAAACACTTATGACAAAGTGTAGTTACTATGTTACCACCATGCACAGAAGAATTTATTACGCATTTATTAACAAAATAAATGCACACAATATCTCACATATATATGAAGTTAATTTGTTTGCTAATTAGAAAATTATACTAATGCCCTTTTTGATTTACATGTACTAAAGAGACATGAATTATAGTCAACAAAATAATTTTTCAGAACAACAAACAATCTCGGGTAAGTTTTCAATCACAATCAATAATTAATTAAAATCAACAACATATGACAAGTCTTATACAACAGAGAACAATTTAAATAGGAAGTGGATGTAACATGGTTATCCTTCGCAAGAGTAGCCAAAAAAAAATTTAAATCAAACACTAATCAACTCCAATGTTTCTCACACACAACAAATTTAAAAATCTTTTGTCTCTAACAAAACCAACACCCTTGCATGTTAGTCGACATAAATCCATACACCACCAATCAAAAATTGGGTTGGCCAGGCCCAACATAAAAAAGAATAGCATGCAATCTTTATAACTCTAACAGCAGTCCTATGCGCCCATGTTGATTTTAAAAAACCCCATACCACAGTCCAATTTAGGACTGAACTACTCTGATACCATAAATGTACCCCCCTTCGTTACATTAGTAACCCAACAAAAAATGTAATAAAAATTCTTCAAAACACTTAATAAGGCATAAAACTCCAATAAAATTTCCAAAAATTATATATATCTGAAAATACCTCAATAATTTTAAAATAAACATTTGTAAGATAATCCTTACATAAATAAAATTAATTGCCTCAAAACTCGGGTGTATACTAAAAATAACACAACGATAAAAATAAAATAATATGGTTCTAGCCACAAATGGCTCCTTATTGAACATCATACTAACCAAATATAATAAATATATAGAATCAAGTACTAAGTCTTCAAGCCTCCTTAGTCTCAAAAGCGACGTCTCCTTGCTCTGAAAACAACACTTTAATGAGATTTATAATCCCACTAAATAAAAACAATTTAATAAAAAGGTTCGCAAAATAGTGTTGTTCTCAGCCGGTGCGGTAATCGACAAATCAACCATGGTACCCACAAAAATTATATACATAATAATCCCTTTAAAATAAGAAAAAATTATTCCAAATCACATATAATTAAAAGAATAACTCAGCAGTCAAAACATTCACATCTCAAGCTTTTAATCATGTTAATCATGCATACTGTGTGCAAAACAACTCCATGAACACGACTCGGTGATTCCCATAATCACTTGACTTGACTCTTTGGTTCCCAGAACCGGTGTGAATCCCAGATTCACTAAGGTCTATGATATCATATCCATGCAATGGCGTCCCACTGCCTTCCCCATCCCAGATGGAGGTATCTCATATCCCATCCCAGATGTAGATATTTTCAATAATTTGATATCCCATCCTAGATGGTGATATCTCTCATCCTATTCACAAAATAGAATGTATACCGTCATCCCTTTCCGGAAGGTGATGACCAACTCATGCATAATGCAATATGTCATCCCAGATGACCATTAAATGGGTTCTCAGACTCCATGTACCACTAACAATGATATAATGTCATACCGAAACAACACTGTAACTTCGTATAACATAATAGAGCATGTCACAACAATACTATAATATCATATAACGTAATAGAGTATGTCACAACAATACTATAACATCATATAATGTAAAAGAGCATGCCACGACAACACTATAACCTCATATAACACAATAGAGCATGTCACAACAACACGATAACATCATAAAACAAAATAGAGCATATCACGACAACACTATCAAATCATATAACATAATAAAAACATGTCAATCAACCATAAACTCGTACCAATTTCACATATAAGCACATAATTCACATTAATAATCACTTAATTTAATATTAATTTTATTTTTATACAAAACCCCCAATTTAGAAAATAGGATTTGATCAACTATTGGTTCTTGCATTCAAAACTCTCCAAAAATCATAATTTAAATTAAAAACTCAGTTTCCCCAAATCACTTGCACCATGGGAGGTTGAGAAAATGTTGTTTTTACTCACCTCTTGAATACCTCCAAATAGCTCTAAGAGTTTCCTATAGTGAATCCTAACGTTTGCCAAGAGTTATCATCATCTTCCTCTTCCTAGACTCCCTCTTTCACGACTCTCTCTTCTTAATCCTTGAATTTCTTCTCTTCTTAGTCGCTTATGAGTTTCTAGGTGTAATTAGGGTTCAAAAACGCACCCTAAGAGTGTTAATATTCTATTTATAGAGTCCCCCCAAAAGTCAAAAACGTCTAAAACGCTTCAAGCCCGCTTACTCGGGACACAGTGTTGTATTTTGAACATATGTTGAGTTATAGACATCCAAAAAAATTATGAACTTTATATCGTTGGAAAACTAAAACAAATATCTATAACTTTCATGAAGACCATGAAATCTGAAACGAATGTTTAAATCGTAAAAACTGGGATAGAAGTTAGAAAAATGGTTCTGGCACTAGAACCTGAACAACGTGTACGAATTTGATCATACCTTGAGCTACAAGAATCCAATTTGAACTAATTAGGTGTATGTGGAAAGATAAGAGACAAAGCTACATTTCTTATGAAGACCTTGAATCCAAAAAAGTTCGTTTTGGCAACTAAATATCCATCTGAGTTTAGGTGTCGGATCATAGGAAGTGTATTAAGTGAAATTGGGCCTAAAACACTCAAAATATTCTATTTAATTTCTTTAAAGTCACGTATGAGATTTTAACCACTTCTAAATTTAAATATAATAATTCTAATAATCGATTTCCTATAAAATTAACTAGTAGCCAATTTTTGGGATGTTACAAGGGGATCCATTAGCACCTTTTCTATTATTGATGGTTGCGGAAGGATTGTGTGGGCTGGTTAAGAGTGTTGTGTCTAGAGGAAAATATAAAGGTTTTAAAGTTGGCAATGGAGGTTCGAGGGTCTCAATTTTACAATATGCGAATGATACAGTGTTTGTGGGTGAAGCCAGTTGGGAAAACCTGTGGGCGATGAAATCGATTCTGAGATGATTTGAATTGGCTTCGGGTCTTAAGGTGAACTTCCAAAAAAGCAGCTTGATGGGTTTAAATGTGGATGATTCCTTCCAAGAATCAGCTGCTATGTTTCTAAATTGTAAGAGAGGAAGAATACCTTTCAAATATCTTGGGTTGTCGATTGGTGCTAATCCCAAGAGTGTATCTACTTGGCAGCCGGTAATAAATGTTATGGATAGTAGATTAGCATCCTAGAAAGGAAGACATCTTTCTCTTGGGGGAAGGATAACCCTGATCAATTCAGTGTTGAACAGCTTGCCGATTTATTACTTGTCCTTCCTAAGAATTCCAGGAAAGGTGGTGAAAAAACTGGTGCGTATTCAGAGAGACTTTTTTGTGGAGAGTGTCTCAAGAGAGAAGGAAGATACCTTGGGTGAGCTGGGAGACAGAATGCAAACCAAAAGAGGAGGGGGTCTAGGGGTAAAGAATTTATATTGGTTTAACCTGACTCTTTTAGCAAAATGGCGATGGCGTTTGATCAGCAGTGAACAAGGCCTTTGGAGAGAGGTTGTGAATTCAAGATATGGACAGGTGGGAGGGGGAGATTCTTTCTTAATAGGGGCTCACTATGGAGAGAGAAGTGCTTCTCATTGGTGGAAGAATATCTGTAAAATTGGTAAGCATAAGCATCTGGAAGACTGGTTCAAATTGGGATTGAGAAAAAAGATGAGTAAGGGTGATTCAACTAGCTTTTGGGAGGATGTGTGGGTTGAGAATCAAAGTCTGAAGGAGGATTTTCCTAGGCTATTTAGTATCTCTGAGGACAAGGAAAGGAGAGTGGCAACCTTAGGGGAGTGGCTGAATTCTGTTTGGATATGGAACCTGAGTTGGAGGAGGCATTTATTTAATTGGGAGGAGGAATTGCTGGTGGACATGCGAAGCCTCTTAAGCACAATAGAGATGTCTAGAGATAAGGAGGACGACTGGTTGTGGTTATGGGATGAGTCTTTGTCTTTCTCCTTAAATTCAGCATATAGGTGGCTGCAATTAAACTGTGGCCCTTTCGAAAATATGCAGGAGAGGGAGGTTCATATTTTCAAAAGTTTTTAGAAGAGTAAAGTACCAACAAAAGTTCTAGCCTTTTCCTGGCAAGTTCTGTTAGATAGAGTGCCCACCAAGTTCAACCTGTTCAGGATTAGGGTTTTGGTAGAACAACAAGACCTTGTGTGTGCGTTTTGTGGAGAGTGCTTAGAGGATACAATTCACCTATTCTTATCCTGCAGATATGTGTCCATTGTATGGATGAAAGTATATGCTTGGATAGGTTTTGAGGTGGTATTACCATAAACACTTCCAGATCTGTACTTGATGCATGGAGGTTTATTTGCAGGGAGTAAGAGTAGGAAAGGGGATATTTTGATTTGGCATACAGTTGTGTCGTCGTTGTGGCTAGAGAGAAATGTAGTTATCTTTAAAAATACTCCCTTTAATATGATTAGGTTGTTGGACTTGATTAAGACTAGATCTTGGGATTGGTTTTTAGCCTTATCAATTTATGTTGGCTCTATCCAATTGTTTTCTGATTGGTGTATGAATCCAGTACATTATTTAATTTTTTTTACTGACATCTGTTTGTTAAAGCTTGATTGATTGGTTTTATTATGGGTTTTGATGCTGTTATGGTTCTTGCTTATCTTGAATGTGTGAAATCGTGTCTTAAATGGTTGGGAGGTGCTTTGGAACTTACTGATGGTGTGTTGCAGCTGAGGTGAAATATATGTGGGTTGGCATTTTGGAGTATAATAAAGGTTGTGATACCTGAATGTGGGACCCGGTTAGGTTGATGTTGGACCTAAAAATCTATTGGTGGATGCTCAGAGTGAAAAGGAGAGGAAAAGAGGTTGAGAGATACAAAATGTTGAGGGAAATAGGTGAGGCAAGATAAAAATTGGGATTTCTAACTAACTTTTTTTCTGGTGGTCAAAGCACCATTTTTGTTTGTTCTATGTGCAGGTGGGCTAGGTTTTTTGGAGGCATGGTGATAAGGGGCTCCCAATTGGTTTTCTTATATTGATTACATGATATTGGTTGGTCACCATCCCATTAATTGGGCTTCAAGTAGGCACTTGCAAAGGAATGCCACCAGAATCTCTACTGGTTCTTATAATAATTTGTATGGACTTCATGTTGACAATTCACCTATGACTCGGTACTGGGTTTCGATTAGATGGTCTTTTGGTTCATCTGTGTCATGTTGGACTGGAGGGTTTGAAGGAATTTTTGTTTGTTTCTTGGGTAGTCAAATTTTGGTTCTGCGGTTTTCTTGAGGCCTTACACAGGAACATGGTCGATGAGCTACATCATTTGTTTTTATTTATTGAGAGTGGGGGCATGTTATTTGGTCACTATTGGAGCTTAACGAGGGGGAGACAACAATTGTTGGATTATTGGTTGAATATTCATCCGCGGCCTGCTTCATTGTGAATTAAAATTGTCATTTGGTACTTCTAAGGATGTTACATAGGAGAGTAGGTCCTGGGTCATGTATCAAGCTATGATATATATTGTTTTGTGTTAGTCTTTGGGTTGGGGGCTTTTTCTTTTCAAGTCTTGGTTGGGTATATATTGGATTATAGGATATGTTTAGTTTTGGTTACATGGTTAGAAGTTCTTTGTATATCTGATTCTGTTTCTGTTTAGGGCCAGTATCATTTCTACATAGTCTTCTTTTTGATTCGTTGTATACGGGTTTGAGTACCCCTTATGCTCGCTTTTAATATACTTTAGCTTATAAAAAAAATTGAATGGCCTTAAACTCATGTAACAAATGCAAAAATTCTTATCAACTATATATATTTCTTTTGATTTGGATCGGTAAATAACACGGTGCAATTATTTACACACAGCTAGCTGTATATGCTTAGAGAATATGGTCATTATCGTTAAAATCATTCTTTAGGATCGATCTGTCAATTTGTGTGCTTCATGCAGTGCGGAACCATATGACTTTCTGAGTGTTGATCGGATAGCTTTAGTACTTTATTTTTCTTGTTGAGGTAGAGCACCTGTTATAAACAGAAACTTGAAATAAAATAAATAATTGAATGTATAGATTGTACTATATATATTGTTGAAGTTCTTGTTTTAGTACATGTCTCGTTGGGGTTAGGAGTGGCATTGATGGATCATTGGTCAAAGTGGCTCACTTATGCCTAGAGGTGGGAATATGGACCCGGGTTCGTGGACTGTCCGTTTAACACGCAATCCGCACGGACTTGGACACCATAAATTATGAGTCCGCTTAAATGCGGGCTTTTTGGGTCCGGTCCGTTTAACCCGCGGGGTAAACGGACTCAGTCCGTGGATTCGTGGACCCGTCCGCGGACTCGTGCAGTTTTTTTTATTAAAAAAAACCTGTTTTTGGAGAAAAAAAATGAAATAGCCCAACCCAAAACTGACCTAACCATGTGTTGGGCCAAAAATATCAAAGGGTCTAGTACAGCCCAACCCAAAACCCCATTTATCCCTAAGACCCTCCCTAACCCTAAAGTCCTCAGCATCCACTCATCCTCCTCAACCTCACCCTCACCCTCCTAAACCTCACCATTCCGGGCTCGCCATTGTAGAGGTTGTTCGCCTGCTCAAGTCGCAAGTGCAGGCTTTAAGGTCGAAGTTTCCGCCTTGCTCAGTCGCCGGTTTCCTCCTTGCTCTAGTCGTCGGTTTTCGCCACTGAAGTCGCACTCACCCTCCTCAGCACCTTACCCTCCTCAGCCGCACTCACCCTCCTCAGTGCCTCACCCTCATCATCAGCGCCTCACCTTCTGGAACCGTGTGTCGTGTGCGATGGCGCCGCCCCGATCTTCCGGAACAAGTCGCTGGTGGTGATCGACAGTAGCGATTCTGCCATGGAGGAAGCCACTTTCCTCACCAAGTACGGTTCCGAAGTTTACATAATTCACAGAAGGGATAGCTTTAGGGCTTTGAAGATTATGCAGGCAAAGGCTTTGAACAATAAGAAGATAAAAGTGATTTGGAATTCACTGGTAGTTAAGGCTTATGGGGATGAAGGTAATAAGAGGGTTCTTGGGGGATTGAAATTGAAGAATGTGGAGTTGAGTCTGATTTGAAGGTTTATTGATCGGAATCATTTGTCCTTTAAGGCATTATTTGTTTTTTATGTTTGGTATACATAAAAAAAAAACAAGTATAGAGTCCGCGGACAGTCCGTTTAGTCCGCGAACTATGCGGACAGGACGCGGACTTTGTTTTCCAAAGTCCATTTATAATACGGACTATTAGGTTCGGTCCGTTTAAGTGCGGACTTATGCGGACCAGACTTAAACGGACCGGACCGGTCCGCATACCCAGCTCTACCTATGCCTGCTGCAGATTATGGCTGCCGTCTTGGTCATGTACCGGGGGGTATTTCTTTGGTATATCATGTCCGTCTTGGTATAACAGATTGAGAATTTGGGAGTTTGATTTTGTTGGACGTAAATGTATACCAGCTTTTGTATTGGGCTCCGTCTAAAATACTCCACCACAAACTCGAAGTTTTCATCCACCACAAGAATTGACCATTGATTTATTATTAAATATAATGAACAGCCTAGATGAAAATGATTATAACTGGCTATTGACGGTAATGGTATTACCGACAACCTGGCCTACGGGTCTTCATTTAATTCAGGCGGTAAAATTTGATTGTTAATAAAAAAAATATAGGCTCGTTATTTGAAATATAAGATCAAATGTAAATAAATTAAAATAAATCAAATGGAGACTTAAAAAAGCCATACACTCGGTTTTATAATGTAACCATCCCAAATTTGATATATTAACTATAATGCTAGATTTTTATTCATATAATATAAGTTCAATTGTTGAGTTGGTTCCTGAATTATTTGAGAATTTTCAAATAGATCCCTGAACTAAAAAAAAAAATTATTTAGGTCTTGAACTTATAACAAATTTTCAATTTGGTCCATAAACTAAAAAGTTTCTAATTGGGTCCCTGAACTTATATAAAATTTTCAATTAGGTCCCTAAAGTAGAAAGGTGATTATATAATATAAAAAATAAAAAAGGATAGATGATGAAATTTAGAATAAAAAAACTTTTTGACATAATAATAAAATGACAAAAGATGAATATAAGAGAAAAAATGACTATTTAAAATAATAATAATAATAATAATAATAATGACCGGTTATTACATGATGGTGACCGGATGAAAAACAACTTTATTTTATTGAAAAATTACCGAAAACCGCCTGTCCCAATAAAAAATGAAAAGAGTTTTGGTCCTCAACTCCTACAATGGAGTATGATAGAATTGCCCTTTGTATTGTGAGGGGTAGATATCAGATTGATTAAATACATTATTTGGCTATTTAGTGTGTGTTTGGTTCCCCTTCTAGAGATATCAGAAGTGTTTCTACACCTGTCAAACATAATTCTGGTAAAAAAAAAGAGGTGCTTGGTTATACGTTTGGGGAAGCAGTTTTGCATCCAAAATTGATTCTGCCAGAAACAGCTTGGAGTAGTTTCTACTTTTGGATGGAAAAATTACACTAAGTTTTACATCAAACTTGCTTTCAAAGTAAAAACATCCAAACATAAATCACTTTACTTCAAACTCAATTGTATTGAAATAAATTCTACAAAATCAATTCTATTCAAAATCACATTTGTTAAATGCTCATCCAAACACACATTTAGAAGGTTGGAAGTATCAGGCTACTCATCTTTGATTTTTACTTTTTAGTGTGTGTTTAGTTCCACTTCTGGAGACACTAGAAGTATTTCAGCACCTTTCAAACGTGATTCTTGTAAAAAAAGAGTTGTTTGGTTATACGTTTAGGAAATCAATTTTGCATCCAAAATTGATTCTAGCAGAATCAGCTTGGATAACTTCTGTTTTTTGATTGAAAAATCACACTAATTTTACGTCAAACTTACTTTTAAAATAAAAACATTCAAATATGAATCACTTTTCTTCAAATTCAATTGTATTAAAATCAATTTTACAAAATCAATGTTATTCAAAATCACGTTTATCAAACGATATCCAAACACGAACTTATTATCGTTAACAAGGTAAAAGTCATTATATGCATGGGTATAGCATTAATGGTTGTGGGTTGGGTATTGACCTAGTGGGCCTTATACGGTCCGTATCCCCTGACTCAGAGCTAGAAGGTTTTTCACCCTGTTCTGGGTTATGGTGGACCCGCATTGTGATTGGAGATTTGGAGTGAGAGATCTGACTGATGCAGTAATTGCCTCTTTCCCAGTAATTGGTTGCCACATCCCATTAATCAGACATCGAAGAAGTTAGAATCTATTACTATTATAAAGACACGTACAATTTGGACATCTTGTATAAATATCATAGAGTTTATAAGTGTTTTAGAAGTCATAAAATACATGATGAGAGAGAAAAAAACAATAAATAAGTAGAGATGAATACTTTTATACGATATTGAATATTATTTTTATATCCAAATATCATTACACTATCATAAATGTGAAAAACACATATAGCGAATATGAAGGAAAAAAAAGAGTGAGAGAATGAACCTTCTCTATCATTTGTGTCATTATTTTTCTATTACTCTTGCCATGTGAAATTCTTAAGCATTCTTGAGATTCTTTTTACCTTGGCTTTGTAAATTATCAATGTCTTTTACTTAGTTTAACTGTATTTTTAACATATGTTATAATTTAAATGATATATATTTAATAATATAAAACAAATAATGTGTCAAAAAAAAAATAAACAAATAAAAGTTGCTATTTCGACAACACTTCAGAATTTTTCATTATTGGTTGGATCGCTTATGCAAGTCCCACGGGCAACTTTTGAGGTTTCTGGTTGAAAACCTATGTCCTTAAAGAGAAGCTGAAAATGCTAAAATCGGTCCTAAGATCCTGGAACAAGGAACATTTCGGAGATCTTGATAAGGCCATCAGCTCCAACACAATGGCGATTAGCAAGCTGGATTCAAAAGCGGTAGATGTGGGTCTTTCTCAGGAAGATATTGACTTGAGGAAAGGGCTGTTCGGGGATTTTTAGAGGAAGTCAAGAATGAGAGAGAGTATTTTATTGCAAAAATCAAAAGCTAGGTGGATCAAAGAGGGGGATGCCAACACTGGTTTCTTTCATGCTTGTATTAAGGTAAGAAGGAGATCAAGTCAGATTTGGGCATTGCTGGATGGGGAGATCTGGATAGAAGGTGTTTCGGAGATTAGGGAGGTCATCAAAAACCATTTTTCATATCAGTTCTCCGATGTCCCTTGGGTGAGGCCAATTCTACATGATCATGCTTTTGCTAAAGTCACGGTTTCTCATAATACGTCTCTTTGTTTACCATTATCACCCGAGGAAATTAAAGCGGCTGTTTGGTCCTGCGGCAATGACAAGAGTCCCGGCCCGGACGGAGTCAACTTCAGATTTATCAAAACATTTTGGTCTTCTCTTAGCTGTGAGGTTTGTGGTATGGTTTCTGATTTTTTTCTTGGAGGCAAAGTGATGTCGCGTGACTCCGACAAGTGTACCGGATTCGTCGTCAAGTAATGAAAAGATATCGATCCCACAGAGGAGACCGTAATCTCAAATCACAACTAATTATCAAATCGATTAAATCGGACTCTTTAAAATGGGATTTTGATTTTTGAAATAAGAGATAGCTTGGATAAGGAATGCAATCAAGTAAAACAGAAAACAAATCAATTTATGGTTTTTCAGATCGAAATGGATTCCTAGGAATTGGGTTACCAACAAGATCGTTCATGTTACAAAATTGATTACCCCTTATTAATTATCGAAATTGCCTTGAAGATGAATTTATCCTCTAATAGTTAATGCTCCCTCTCAGGTTACAAAAACCGTGCCCAATTAAACCAACCCCTACTCTCGTGGTAGTCGAATTTAGATTGAACCATTTGCGCTTAGTGACAATTCGTTAATCCTCGAAGGACCGCTTCTAACTCTCGTGATTTAAGTCCTAAGTCTGATTCTATAGATCTGATACCTAAGTTCACTGCTAGGTTCCTCCTTAGAATATCTATGACACGCAAACAAGTGGCCATCGAATTCACGAGTAATTAAAACACTAGAAATCAGATCTAAAGCAAACTCACAATTAACAAAGATATAACATCAATTCATAACACAAATCAAATCTTGGGCATAACCCCAATCCCTAGAAATAAAGCTACTACTCAAGCATTGCCATGGTGACGACAAGCTTGGTTAACAACAACATAAAATAAAATAAGAGAGGAGAAGAAGAAGAAGAAGAAGAGAGATCCTAAATTATTGCCCAAGTGTAGTAGCCCCCAATAGTCTTTTCTTTTTTTGCCTCTGCCCAGATGCCTTATTTTAGATTAGGGAAGTTGGAATTCCAATCCAACACAAATTCAGATCAAAATCGGTTGCTTCAGATCCAAGTAATGCGAGTCACGACCGTGATGGCCATCATGGCCAGGCCGTGACGGATTCCGCCTTGCGCGTTTCTTCAGTGATTGGTCTGTCATGGCCGTGATGCTCATCACGACTAGGCCGTGATCTGTTCTTCCTGTGAGGGTCTGGTTCAGCTGACATGTCACGGCCGTGATGGGCATCACGGCTAGGCCGTGACCAGTTCTGACTTCAGTCTTCTTTCTGTTTAGCTCTGCTTGATCATGGTCGTGATGGTCATCACGGCTAGGCCGTGATGGGCTTTGTTTGGCTCATTTTTCTTCATTTTTCAAGCCCCATCTTCATCCAAGCCCCATCATTGTTGATCTTGAGCATTTAATCCTTAATTTTGCAAAACAATACCACGAAACCGCCTTACCCGTTCCAAGGTAAAAACTAACAAAAATCAAATTAAATATGCCTAAACTACATGAAAATGCATGCAAAATGTCAATGAAATATGAGGTGAAATCAAACTCATCAAACTACCCCAAGCTTAAGACTTTGCATGTCCTCAAGCAATCACTAAGGCCAGACAAGATGAACAATCAGAGCATGGATAGTGAACCAAGAACCCGAGTAACTAATCCAAGTAACAGGCGTATTCAATAAATACCCAAGAGACAATCAATTTCAAGTCCAATTAGAAGCTTAGGTTCCCTAAATTCGTATTCTCACTGATTCGGGCACTCTTCTCACCTCGCTCAAGTGTTTAAGGATATATGGCAATTCGCTCAATCTCCTCAAGGAAGGAATCCTACCATAAGCTTGACTATTAACCAAATCTCTACTTTATTAATGAAAACACATAAGAATCAAGAGGTCTTTTACTTTGGTTGTAATGGGGTCATGGGATTAATTGTTAGGTAGGGAAATCAAGAAAGGGTAATTCAAGAGGGTTAAACAAAATATCAACATTGCAAAGCATGACAACCTTCTAATATACCTTTTTGGGCTTTTATTCACTTTTCCACCTTTCTTTCTTTTTTTATTTTTATTTCTCACTTTCTTTTTATCATCCCCTTTTTCCATTTTTTTTGTTTATTTTATTTTATTTATTTGGAGAAGGGGAGATTTCCAGCTCAAGAGAAATATTTTTCTATCTTTCTCATCCCACAATTTTATTTTTCAAACTACCTTTTTACCCTTTTTGCAATATTTTAAAAGATGCCATATCAAGCATTTTTCATCAAAATATTTCAAGGTACAAGGAAAAGTATTTTATTCTTTCAGGCTCAAAATTGGGCAACTAAGGGGTAGCATTTAATCAATCAAAGCTCAGAATGGGGTAGATTTAGTGAGTACCCCTTTTAGGCTCAAAAACCTCACATTTAGTGGTTTAAGATCAATGAGAAACACAAATCTAAGGAACCACATGCTAATTATAAACTGTCAAAAGATTATCTCAAGAATTTTTATTTTTAGCCTTATCACAAGAATAAAAAAATTTGGGTTCAAAAATTCACTATCTCAATTTATTTGGCACCAAGCTCTCACAATTGGATGAATACTCTAAGTAAGGGGCAATCTAGAGAATATGATCATGCAAAACTATGCCTATATGAATGCAACATGAAAAATGCAAAAATGCAAAAATTTGCAAAAATACCCTTACCCCAAGCTTAAAAACTTACATTGTCCCCAATGTAAATAATCAAGTCGGATAGAGGAGAAAAATTGGAACAACTCATCGAGGTGGTAGCGGGTGCTGGCTCACATGCCAGTCAAAAGCTTGTTGGAAATTGTATCACGGCCGTGAGGCTCATCACGGCTAGGCCGTGATCAATTCTGGTCTTCAGGAGCTGGCCTGTCACGGCCGTGACCTGTATCACGGCTGGGCCGTGATACTCTCTGATCTTTAGGGTCCTTCCCATCACGCCCGTGACACTGGACCGTGATCCTTTCTGGTCTTATTGGTTAGCTCATCACGACCGTGACCACTGTCACAGCCTAGGCGTGATGACTTCTGACTTTATTTGTCCCTGCCCTTTTTGCTCTTCCTTCCTTCTTAAACTGAAAACACTTGGCAAAGCGATCAATTAGTGATCTTTCTTTTCTTATCTTCTCAAATTATTCAAAAACAAAATTCAAAAACAAATGGAAAAGCGAAAGAAAACTTGGGTTGCCTCCCAAGAAGCGCTTATTTACGGTCTTAAGCTTGACTATACTTCTTTCAATCAATCGGGGTCAGCTGGGTGTAGAGGTGCAAGAACACTTCTCTTTCATGGGAGTCCTTCAAAGAGCCGATTTTACTCATATGGCCAATTGCGCTTTCGCTTTGCTCTTTTCACTCTGAGTTTCATGGCCTTACTACCTCCCGGCGGAAGTTTTGTTTCCACATGATGAGCAACTCCAACTTCATCACTACTGGGTGCATCATTTGCCATGCAAATCTTCGGAGTTGCTTCCATGTTGAGCTCTTCCTTTACCACCGGAGACGTTATATCAATCCTGCACACATGACTCTCAAAAGGAGGGTTGTTATATGAGTTAGTCAAATAAAAATCTACCCTACCTTCCTCTACATTCAGAGAGAGTTTGTCATTCTTTACATCTATTATCGCTCCAGCGGTGGCCAAGAATGGCCTTCCTAGGATGATGGGGAATTTAGAATTCCCGTTCATATCCAATACCAGGAAATCGGCAGGGATGAACAATTTCCCTACCTTTATGGGAACATTCTCTAGTATGCCTAGAGGAGATTTAGTTGAGCCAACCGTAAATTGTAACGAGAATTTGAATGGACTCAACTCCTTGGTTCCCAACCTCTCCAAGATAGTAAGCGGCATCAAGCTCGCACTAGCCCCTATATCACATAAGGCTTGATCGATCTGCACTTCTTCAATTGAGCAAGCAATAGAGAAACTACCTGGGTCTTTCAGTTTATGAGGCATATTAGTTTTTATCTTGACATTGTGCTCCTCAATTAAGCTTTTAGTTTCTATTTCTACTTGCTTTCTCTTGACCAACCTTTGTGGGAAAGGTATTTGGGGTTCGTAAGGTGGTGGAGGGACGTATTTTGGCTCTGTCTCTTCATCTTCGCTCATGTCCTCCTCTGGTTCCACGTCCTTTTCAACCACCCCAAGCTTATCACTCCTCAAGTATATGGTATTATAATGTTCATTGGGATTTGCTTCGGGTTGTCCCGGAAACGTACCCTTTGGTCTAGAATATGTGATGGCTTGTTGGGCAATTTGAGTTTCCAACATCTTATCATAGATGGCTAAGTTATCTACCTTATATGCTAACTCTTTTATTGCCTCATTGACTGCCCTACCTTGTTGCCTAAACTCTTCATTTTGTTTTGTTTGAGTTTCAACAAAACTTTCCAATAGAGACTCAAGTTTAGACTTCTGTACCTGAGGATACCCCGGTGCGGGTTTCCTATTACCTTGGCCTTCTTGTAATTCATGATTCAACGAGTTGCTGTAGTTCCCGTAGGAGAGGTAAGGGTTGTTCTTCCTTCCTTGGTTGTAAGAATTCGGGGGAACATAGTTTGGCAACTTCGGGTTCGTGTCGTAGAAGTTGTGACAAGAGTTCACTTGCTCCCCCGAAGCGCCGGATCCATGAGCAATACCACGTGGGCACTCCATTATGTCATGTCCCTGCATTCCACAAATCTCACAAACAATGTTAGTAGCACCTATTGAACTCACATTAGCCCTTTCAAGCTGATCAAAGCATTTATTCAGTGAGTCAATTTTAGACATAATAAGATCAGTGCTATTCATTTCAAACTTACCCCCCAAAATCATTTTCGGGTTATTACCTCTTTATGAACCCCATTGGTGGTAGTTGGTGGCCACGTTTTCAATGATGTTGAATGCCTCAGTCAGAGGCCTATTCATAAAGGCTCCACCAGTTGCGGAATCAAGTGACACCTTCGAAGAGTAATCCAATCTGTTGTAGAAGGTGTGCACTAATAACCACCTCTCGAGTCCATGATGCGGGCAAGACTCCAGCAATCCCTTGTAGCGATCCCAAGCTTTGGATAAGCATTCTCCGTCCTTTTGGAAGAAGCCGGTGATTTGGGCTCGAAGGTAAGCCGTCTTGGAGGGAGGGAAGAATTTCTCCAAGAATGCCTGCTCTAGTTGGTCCCAAGTCGTCAAGGTATTAGTGGGCACTTGCTTCAGCCAAGCTTTTGACTTTCCAGTAAGAGAGGAGGGGAACAACCCCAAACGAATAGCATCAACTGGGGCGCCTTGAATTCTAACTGCATCGGTGAACTCCAAGAATGTCTCCACGTGATCAGTCGGGTCCTCCGAGGGCAATCCTCCGAATTGATGTTGCCTAATCATGTTAATTAGCATAGGCGGTATAGTGTAGTTCTCCGCCTCAATCTCTGGCCTAGCAATCCCAGTTCGCAAACCCCTCGCATTTGGGGCAGCATAGTCCTTCAATGGCTTCGTATCCGGTAGATTCGCCATGAGTTGAATGGGAATCAACCTCTCTCTTTCTCTCTTTGTAGTCTCCTACGTCTATGAAAGGTCCTTTCGACTTCAGGGTCGACCTCACTAAGGTTTCCAAGACTTAGTGATCTTTGCATAAAAGAGAAAAACACAGAGAGATAGATACAAAAAAGAAAAAGAGATTGATGAATTTTTTTTATAACAAAAAACAATTAAAAAGAAAAAGAAAAAGTACAGAAAAATCAATTTAAAAATTAAATTGAGATTCGAGGAAGCACAGTCCCCGGCAACGTCGCTAAAAACTTCATGTCGCGTGACTCCGGCAAGTGTACCAGACAGCCAAGTAATAAAAAGATATCGATCCCACAGAGACCGTGATCTCAAATCACAACTAATTATCAAATCGATTAAACTGGACTCTATAAAATGGGATTTTGATTTTTGAAATAAGAGATAACTTGGATAAGGAATGCAATCAAGTAAAACAGAAAACAAATCAATTTATGTTTTTTCAGATCGAAATGGATTCCTAGGAATTGGGTTACCAACAAGATCATTCATGTTACTAAATTGATTACCCCTTGTTAATTATCAAAATTTCCTTGAAGGAGAATTTATCCTCTAATAGTTAATGCTCCCTCTCGGGTTACAAAAACCATGCCCAATTAAACCAACCCCTACTCTCGCGGTAGTCGAATTTAGATTGAACCCTTTGCGCTTTGTGACAATTCATTAATCCTCAAAGGACCGCTTCTAACTCTCGTGATTTAAGTCCTAAGTCTGATTCTATAGATCTGATACCTAAGTTCACCACTAGGTTCCTCCTTAGAATATCTATGACACGCAAACAAGTGGCCACCGAATTCACGAGTAATTAAAACACTAGAAATCATATCTAAAGCAAAATCGCAATTAACAAAGGTATAACATCAATTCATAACACAAATCAAATCTTGGGCATAGCCCCAATACCTAGAAATAAAGCTACTACTCAAGAATTGCCATGGTGACGACAAGCTTGGTTAACAACAACATAAAATAAAATAAGAGAAGAGGAGAAGAAGAAGAAGAAGAAGAAGAGAGATCCTAAATTATTGCCTAAGTGTAGCAGCCCCCAAAAGTCTTTTTTTTTTTTTTGCCTCTGCCCAGATGCCTTATTTTAGATTAGGGAAGTCAGAATCCCAATCTAACACAAATTTAGATCAAAATCGGTTGCTTCAGATCCAAGTAATGCGCGTCACGGCCGTGATGGCCATCACGGCCAGGCCGTGACGGATTCTGCCTTGCGCGTTTCTTCAGTGATTGGTCTGTCACGGCCGTGATCAGTTCTGCCTGTGAGGGTCTGGTTCAGCTGACATGTCACGGTCGTGATGGGCATCACGGCTAGGCCGTGACCAGTTCTGACTTCAGTCTTCTTTCTTTTTAGCCCTGCTTGATCATGGCCGTGATGGTCATCACGGCTAGGCCGTGATGGGCTCTGTTTGGCTCATTTTTCTTCATTTTTCAAACCCCATCTTCATCCAAGTCCCATCATTGTTGATCTTGAGAATTTAACCCTTAATTTCTGCAAAACAACACCACGAAACCGCCTTACCCGTTCCAAGGTAAAAACTAACAAAAATCAAATTAAATATGCCTAAACTATATGAAAATGCAAAATGTCAATGAAATATGAGGTGAAATCACACTCATCACAAAGCTATCGGCTAGTTCAGTCTCTTCTTTTATCTCCTTGATTCCGAAGAGAGACAACCCGCAGGTTATTTCTGACTTTTGCCCCACAACTCTCATCGATTGTTTATACAAAATCATCTCAAAGCTACTGGCTGCGAGATTGAAACTGGTGTTGAATAATATTGTTTCATATAGCCAGACCGCCTTCTCGCCAAACAGACACATTCTTGATGGCGCTGTGGTATTGAATGAAATTGTGGATGTTGCGAAAAAACAGAAAAAGGAATGTCTAATTTTTAAGGTCGACTTCGAGAAGGCATGTGATTTGGTAAACTGGGGTTACTTGGAAAAAATGATGGTAAATTTTGCCTTTTGCGATAAATGGATTAGTTGGATGAAGGCAACTATCTTTTCAGGAAATTCCTTTGTGCTTGTTAATGGTAGCCCAACAAGTGAATTCCCGGTCACGAAGGGTGTTAGACAAGGGGATCCTTTATCCCCATTCTTATTTTTGATTGCAACCAAGGGGCTAAACATGATGACTACAAGGGCGGTGGAATCGAACCAATTTTGAGGTTTCTCTTTTGGTCATAATCAGTCGAAGGTAACTCATTTACAATTCACGGATGACACAATTTTGGTGGGGGCAACTTCTTGGGAAAACCTTTGGTCCATGAAGGTGATCTTTCTTTGCTTTGAACTAATCTCCGGATTGAAAGTGAATTTCCACAAAAGTAGTATTTTTGGGATTAACGTTGACCACCATTTCTTAGAGGCAGCAGCTAATTTCCTAAACTGCAGACTTGGTTCCTTACCCTTTGTTTAATAGGGTCTACCGGTTGGTGCTAATCCAAGAAGGGCAGAAACTTGGAGATCGGTTGTCGAAAAGGCAAAACGAAGATTATCCTCTTGGAAAGGAAAATTTCTTTCTTTGGGAGGTAGAGTTGTTTTACTAAACTCTGTCCTTGCCAATCTGCCCATTTATTTTCTTTTGTTTATGAGGGCTCCAAAGAAGGTTATGAAGGAACTGACTCAGATCCAAAGGAATTTCCTCTGGGGAGGTTGCAAGGAAAAAAGGAAAATTGCTTGGGTCGCGTGGCAGGATGTTTGTAAACCAAAAGAATCTGGAGGCTTAGGATTAAAAGATATAAATCTCTGCTGGATAGCCTGCAAACTCAGCATCAATCTGGTGGAAGGAGTTAGTTAAATCTGCAAAGTTCGGGAGCTTTGATGACTGGTTCAAGATCGGCTTAAGGAAGCAGGTTGGAAACGGCCAAGGTAGATCCTTTTGGCATGATCCTTGGGTAGGCCAATCCAGTTTGGCATCTCAGTTTGAAAGACTGTTTACTGTATCGGATCACAAGGAGTTCTCTATTGCTGAAATGGGGATTTGGTGCGATGGAAATTGGTCTTGGAAGTTTGTTTGGAGAACAAACTTATTTGTATGGGAGGAGACCTTGCTTCATGAGATGATGGCTCTAGTAAACAACTTTGGTGATAATTTTGGTGGAGAGGATCGATGGTCTTGGTGTCATGATCCGAGTGGGGTTTACTCTTCAAAATCGGTCTTTAAAGTACTGCAATCCCTATCGGTTGATCCTATTCTCCATTTGGATATCACAAACCTCAACTTCTTCAAAAAATTCTGGTTTGGTTCAGCCCCCGCAAAGGTAATGACTTTCACTTGGCAATTAATCCTTGGAAGGATTCCAACAAAAAGTAACCTGGCTAAAAGAAACATTCCATTGGATAATCTCCTCTGTCCATTGTGCCTGCAAGGTTTGGAAACAGTCCCACATCTTTTCTTTGATTGTAGATTTGCATTTCTCATTTAGTAAAATTATACTCATGGTTGGGATTTTATGTAAACTTTCCAGTGGATTCTAAATCGTACTTTCTAAATCATTATGGGTTAGTTAGAGGTAAGAAGTTGAAAAGGTTGTGGATGGTGGCTTGGTTTAAAACCATTTGGTCTATCTGGGTGAATAGAAATGATGTTGTTTTTAATCAGGGGAGAGTGGAAATCTTGAGTATTTTGGACCTAATCAAGATAAGGTCATGGTACTAGGTGAGAATAAATTGTGGTGGGTCTTTTTCATTGGAGTGTATGAGGATTGCTTGTAAATGTTAGTCAATTGTGATGAATTATAGGAGAATCCATGGGAATCATGATGTTCCTCAGTTTAGGTGATCTAAATTTATAGAGAATATCTGCCTTATTTTCTGTCTAGCAGTTGCTTTGTTGCTGCAGTTTCTCTTGTTGTGTCTTTGCACTGTCTACTGCTGCATTTACAGGTATACAATTTGTCGCGACCGTCCCGTCCGGCCTCCGCGTAAAAGAAGGTAAAAACAGAGGAGTCGCCATCAATATTTTATTTGGGAAAAACATTGGAAAAACCATTTATTTTAAGGAAACTGGTCTAAAGAAAAGATAGAGATTTGAGTCTGGGAGTCGATACGAGTAGGGAAGGTGTTAGCACCCTACATCGCCCGTTTAAAAAATGGTATCTCAAGTTAATTGTGCAAAACAATTTTAATAACCTATGAAAATATTTATTTTTACCCCATTTTGAAATTTAAAAGAAAATGAACACAATAAAATGGAAAATAAAATTTTGGCTTGACAGAATGATTGATTCTGCTCCTACGTATTCCCGGATGCGATGGGAAACTCAAAGCCACGTGGTTCTTGCAGAAAATGTTTGATTGATTGGTTAATTTTATTTTTTGTAAAAAGATTTGATTTTTTATTTTATATTTAAAAAAAATTATTTCAGAATAAATTCACTTTTGCACAGGGTCCAAGATAGCGGTGTTATAAGATAAACCCCTACAATTCATACGCCACTTGAGGATGAAGATTCATACACCAACGTCGTAGATTGTTGCGTGAATTTGAAAAAATTTGTCATTTTAAAAAAAATTGTGGGTAAATTGAAAATGTTTTATTATTTTTTTTTTAAAAGGAATCCACTCTTGTACAGGGTTAAAGATAAGTAAACTATACGATAAACCCTTACAATCCGTACGACACTTGAGGATGGAAATCATACATCAACGTCGTAGATTGTTGCGTGACTCAAAAGATTCTTTCTTTTTTGTATATATATATATATATATATATATAAATTTTTTGTTTTCTAAATCTTATTGAAAATAATTTTGCAGACAATTTTTTCTAGTTTCAGAAAATGGCCCCCATCAGCAAACATAACTCAACCATTTTGAAACCATTATCAAGAGCCCAATCAAATGAGCCCAAACATTTATGACAATAACAAGTGACATAACAATAATATAAATATAAATAAAACAAATAAAAGAAGAGTCAGAGAGAAGCTTCTTCTTCTCTAACGTTACCAACTGAACAGAGGTGTGCTATGAGGTTGACAGATACGTGGAGGAGCGATAGAGCTACGATGCGGCGATTCCGGGCGGCGTGAAGGTGGCGTTAAGAGATATGGTCGACGATGGTGGAGGGAGGTCGTGGGTGATGGTACGAGGCAGACGCGGATGGACTCGGAGCGTAACGGCGTGAACGGTGGTGCACGGATCCGCGTCTGGACGGCGGAATGGGTGACGATGCGGCTGCGTGATGTAGACATTGCAGGAGAAAGAGAGGGGAAGGACTCATGCGTTTATTTTTTGTTTTCTTCTTTTTGATTTTTTTTTAGTTTTTAATTTGACTTTCTTAAAAATAATAAAGAAATCAGACATTTTTTTTAGTCAACTGTTGGGCCAAAATGAAGTGGGTTAGATGATGCCTCATGATGGACTAAAAAATAATCTTGTAACAAAACAAAATTGGACAAAAACATAAACACATTTTTTTGATTAGTTTTTTTAGTTATTTTTTTTTCAAAACATTAATTAAAAGGACATCCGGACAAAATTAGGTGTTCACAGCTGCCCCTCTTTACTTGTTTCTTATTAGATAATAGGTGTAACCGTAGTTAACCAATTATCGTTATAAGAAATTAGTAAAGACAAGAACTCCAATTTTGTACAGGGTATACTGATAAGCAAAGGACCTGTGACTACAACGTGAATTCCTGTAGAGAACCCGCAGGTTGGATTACTCACTGAGTTACACATAAAAACTTGCAAGGTGGATTACCTGCTTGTCTTAAAAACAAAGATAAAAGAGCTTACGGGGTGGATTACCCGTCAGAAGCTCGATCAGAAACATAAATGAGCTTACGGGGTGGATTGCCCGTCAGAAGCTCGAACAGACCATCAAAAGCTCGAACTAAAAGATAAAAAAGATTACTGGATGGATTGTCCGTCAGAAGCTCGAACAGAAAGATAAAAAGAACTTACCGGTTGGATTGCCCGTCAGAAGATCGAACGTAAAAAGAGCTTACGGGGTGGATTGCCCGTCAGAAGCTCGAACAGAAAGATAAAAAAGAGCTTACGGGGTGGATTGCCCGTCAGAAGCTCGAACTGAAAGATTAAAAAAAAAGAGCACATAAAGATAAAAAGCGCTTACGGGGTGGATTTCCCGTCAGAAGCTCGAACAGAAAGATAAAAAAGAGCTTACGGGGTGGATTGCCCATCAGAAGCTCGCTTATGAAGCCATATAGACAAATGCAATGCATGAATGTTGGTTTTTCTAATTGATGGAATGACAATATGAGATGCTAATGATGAAAACCCTTATTATATTTTTTGGCACAATGCTAGAGATACTTTTGATGAGAAATTATTTCTTCTTTGCTATTTCTTTTTCATTATTGGATCCTTGACCCCTTAAAAGCGTCGATCACAGTCACTCTTGAGGATGAACTAAAACAAGGTCCATCTTATCGGGGAAATGATATCTTGCACTTTTGTGTTGTGATGGTAGGTGTCCTTGATGATAATTATCCCAATGGTTGATTCTTAATATTCTTTCCTTTCTTCAGTGCCCTTCATCAGGGAAGCATTATGCCCGCATGACTTTTTGAGGCTTTCCAAGGAATACTAACTGCTTTTTTTTTTATAAAAAAAACACCAATACTTGTTTCACATTTCAGTATAGACTTATCGTGATGCATGCACTCAGTTGTCAAAAAGTAAAATAGAGGGACAAGGATAAACAACAAAATTGGGAGTCAATGTCATTATATTAGGATCGAGAAGGTGTACAAGGTAGATATTACAGTGAAATATGGAATTGAAAAACGTTGTGGAGCAGAATCACATCTCTTCAAGTGAAATCTCTCTCAATGACTAGTGTTAGTATCCCTCATAGAATATTGACTGCTCATCAATTGGCTTCAGAGAATGTTGTTTGCCCCAGTCTTCATGCATCTTGAACACTCATTTCCCCAATTTATCAGCTTGACGACACTTCCTTTGTTATGTTTTCCTTTTAACCCTAACTTTTTCCTAGACTGTCTTTTCAGGTTTTCAGTCTAGCGGGTTGCTCTAACTTTTGCCTGGATCGTCTTTTCAGATTTTCAGTCTAGCGAGCCTTTTCTTTTTTTTTTTTTTTGGAAGTGTGTTCAAGCATAGTACTTTTTTACTGCATCTGAGTTTACAGGGAGTGGTAGATCTTCCTCATCCATCTTGGTGAGAATTAAAGCTCCTCCAGAGAAGGCCTTTTTCACAACATAAGGTCCTTCATAGTTTGGAGTCCACTTCCCTCGGTGATCCTTTTGGATTGGTAGAATCTTTTTTAAGCACTAGGTCACCCTCTCGAAACTGTCATGGGCGTACCTTTTTCTCATAACCTCTTATCAATCTTCTCTGGTATAATTGACCATGACATGGTGCCGACAATCTCTTCCCTTCAATGAGGTTCAATTGGGCGAGTCAATCCTGAACCCACTCATCTTCTTCCAATTCTGCCTCTGTCAGTACCCTTAATGAGGGGATCTCTACTTCAATCGGGAGTACTGCCTCCATCCCATAAACTAAAGAATACGGAGTTGCCCCTGTGGAGGTGCGAATAGAGGTGAGATAGCCATGCAAAGTGAAAGGTAACATCTCGTGCCAGTCCTTATACGTCACAACCATCTTTTGAACAATCTTCTTGATATTCTTATTAGCTGCCTCGACTGCCCCGTTCATCTTTGGGCGGTATGGGGAGGAATTGTGATGCTTTATCTTGAAGCTTTCGCACATCTCCTTCATCATCTTCTTGTTTAGGTTGGTCACATTATCAGTGATAATTTCACTCGGCAACCCAGAACGACAAATTAACTCTCTTTTGACAAACTTGATCACCACATTCCTGGTCACATTGGCATATGATGCAACTTCAACCCACTTTGTGAAATAATCAATGGCAACAAGAATGAAGTGATGCCTATTTGAGGCTTTCAGTTTGGTTGGTCCGATAACATCCATTCCCCACATTGAGAATGGCCAGGGTGCCAACATGACATTCAGAGGAGTCGGCGGTGCATGGACCTTATCAGCATATGTCTGGCACTTATGGCACCTCTTCGCATAATTAAAGCAATCAGCCTCCATTGTCAACCAGTAATGGCCCGTCCTCAAGATTTTTCTTTCCATTGCGTGACCATTCGTGTGAGTCCCAAACGATCCGTCATGTACATCCTCAATTATCTGTTTAGCCTCTTTTGCATCAACGCATCTTAACAGTACCATGTCATGATTCCTTTTGTAGAGAATACCCTTATCTAAATAGAAACCCATTGCAACTCTTCTTAGGGTTCTTTTGTTATTTTCTGAAGAACCTGGGGGGTATTCCCTTCTTTGCAAGAAACGTTTGATGTCATGGTAACACGGATCTTGATCAGGCTCTTCCTCTACCACTTGACAACATGCAGGATGATCACGACTTTCCATTTTGATGAGTGGCAGATTTCTTTCATCACCCACTTTAAACATCGAGGACAAGGTAGACAGCGCATCGGCTAATTGCTTATTCTTTTGAGGAATATGATGAATTGTGACTTCGTCAAACTACTCGATCAAAACTTTGATGTAATCATGATACGAGATTAACTTGGCATCTTGGGTTTCCCATTCCCCTTTTAGCTGGTGGATGACCAATGCAAAGTCTCCATATACCTCCAATATCCTTGCTTTTGATTCTATTGTTGCCAGGATCCCTAGGGCACAAGCTTCGTATTCGGCTATATTGTTTGTACAATCGAAGCAGAGCCTCGCAGTGACAGGTAAATAATCATTTTCTGGTGAGATTAAGATTGCTCCGATTCTGTGTCCCAATGCATTAGAAGCTCCATCAAATAACAACTTCCACTTTTATTTCCCTGGTGATTGCTTGCGATTAAACAAAGCCATTATATCTTCATCTGGGAAATCACATTGCATCGATCCATAATATTCTACTGGCTGATTGGCTTGATATTCTGCAAGAGCGCTACCTTTTACCGCTTTCTGGGTGACAAAGATTATGTTGTATTCTGATAGCAGGACTTGCCAACAAGTAATTCTTCCAGTCAGAGCAGGCTTATCAAAGATATACTTGATTGGATCCATTTTGGACACCAACTAGGTAGTATAACACAACATGTAATGCCTCAAATGGCGAGCCGCCCATGCCAAAGCACAGCAAGTGCGTTCTAGCAGTGAGTAGTTGGCTTCACAACTGGTGAACTTCTTACTTAGATAATATATGGCATGTACCTTTCTTCCCAACTCATCGTGCTGCCCCAGTACACAACCCATAGATTCATCTAGCACAGTCAAATACTTGATGAGAGGTCTTCCCGGCACCGGGGGAACCAAGACTGGAGGCTCTTGTAGGTACTGTTTGATCTTCTCAAAGGCATTTTGACAATCTTCATTCCATCTTACTGCCTGCTTTTTGTACAGTAATTTAAAGATTGGTTCACATGTCACGGTAAGTTGGGAGATGAACCTGGCCATGTAGTTCAATCTTCCTAAAAACCCACGAACTTCTTTCTCTGTTTGAGGTTATGGCATATCGATGATTGCTCGAACTTTTTCGGGATCAACCTTGATGAGTGTGATTCCACCTCATATTTCATTGTCATTTTACATGCATTTTCATATAGTTTAGGCATATTTAATTTGATTTTTAGTTAGTTTTTACCTTGGAACGGGTAAGGCGATTTTGTGGTGTTGTTTTGCAGAAATCAAGGGTTAAATGCTCAGGATCAACCATGATGGAGCTTGGATGAAGATAGAGCTTGAAAAGTGAAGAAAATGAGTCAAACAGAGCCCATCACGGCCTAGCCGTGATGACCATCATGGCCATGATCAAGCAGAGTTGGAAAGAAAGAAGGCAAAAGTCAGAGCTCATCACGGCCTAGCCATGATGAGCATCACGACCTAGCCGTGATGAGCATCACGACCGTGACAAACCAAAATTTGAAAGCGCACCCATGACAGAACCCGTCACGGCCTGACCGTGATGGCCATCATGGCCGTGACACGCGCCTAATCTATAAAAAGGCATCTGGGAAGACCTAAAAGAGGCGGCTGGGAACCCTGAAAGGGGGATTTTTACCCTAGCAGACTCGGAACCCTAAAAGGAGTCTTCTCTGAGCCAGTGGCTGCTGTGGAAAGCCTCCATGGAGTTCCTTCTCTCCCTTATCTCTATTGTTTAGGTTTTGGCTTTCTCTATCACCCTGAGTAGCTAATTCCCTTTTTGTTGGGACTAGATGTAGCTAAACTGAACTTCATGTAATTGCCTTGATGTATTAATCTATGTTTATGCCTTCTTATTAGTGTTTGATTCATATGCTTAATGCTTTTTGTGGTCTGATCATCCATGAATTGATTTTGAGATTTGATTTGCAATGGGGACGTTCTTATCAATTCTTGATCTGGAATTAATCACCTAGTAAACCTTGCATCTAGGAATGGATTTTGGTTTATTAGTAATCGTGTAATCCCTACTCTTAATGCAAATTCACTAATTAGGCCACCTAAAGAATTAGGGCTTAATTAGGGGATTTAGGCTCTTGTCATCTAAGGAATTAGGGCTTGAGTAATCTTGTGGGTTGATTTTAATATTTGAAGCATAAACTGGATTGGTGGTCTTGTTATTGCATGAGGTTAAGGTTTGGTGAAGTTTAATTCCAACATATTTCATCATATTTGAAGAACCATTTTTCTGCATTCCAAGTGTTCGATAAAAATACAAAAAGAACTTTTTCCTTTTATTTTGATTATTTTAACTCTTGTTGGGCTTGGTAGTTAGTATTGAGCTCTCTTCCATCCAAAGGTTCGCTTAGATAGTAATTGATTTGGTACGTGCTAGTACTTGTCTCAGTCCTCGTGGGAATGATATCCCTCTTACCTCTTTATTACTTGTACGACTGGGTATACTTGCCTAGATTCATCATCAACAAGTTTTTTGGTGTCGTTGCCGGGGACTTGAGTTTCAATATTAGCATGCCCATTTCAATTACTAATTTAAGCACAATTTTATTTTTTTATTTTTTGTATATATTTGATCTTTTCTTTTGAGTTTTGTTTGTGCAAGGTGGATACAATTCATGGACAACCATTATTATCCATCTGATGAGGAAGCCTCAAGTCACACTTTAGAGAACAACTTGTGTTGGGGAGACTACATAGATTTGGGAGATCACGATATTCCAGCACAAGTTGATTGTATGACGGGTAAGCTTGTATATAGAGGCTCCAAGGAGGAATGGGAAACCTTTTGTTCGTATTTACCACCTCCACCACCATGTTTACAAGTGATTCCCAAAGAGCCACATGAAGAAGAATTTGAGCAAAATATGGTTATGGGGATGGATCAAAATGAAGATGAAGTGGTGGTGGTAGACGAGTCACAAGAAGAGGAATTACCTTTCACAAATCCTTGGGAAAGAACAATTGAGAAGACAAGTCATTGAAACCTGAAGTTGCTGCATTGGATAAATATGTTGGCTTACATGCATGTGTGGACACTGCAAAGTTAGTCCCTTCCACTTGTATGTCAAATTCCCTTATGAAAATACCCTTTGACCCGAGAGGAAGTGAGTTCATTATTGTACTTAAAGAGGTCAATGGAGTCTCCACACACTTGCCAGGAGGAATTGTGGATAGAGTCATATTGCTTCTACAATTGCCATTCTTCAAACCATGGGATCCGGGAGGAGGATCCTAGGCCTATCAAGCTTAAGACCATAAATAAGGGCTTATTGGGAGGCAACCCAAGTTTTCTTTCCCTTTTCCATTTGTTTTTGAATTTAACTCTTGAATAATTTGAGAAGATCAAGAGGAAAAAGATCATAAATTAATAGATTTGTTAAGTGTTTTCAGGGTAAGAAGGAAGGAGAAGCAAAAAGGGCAGGAACAAATAAAGTCAGCAACCGTCACGCCCAGGCCGTGACAGAGGTCACGACCGTGATGAGCTAAACATGAAGACCAGAAAGGATCACGGCCCAACCGTGATACCCATCACGAGCGTGATGAGAGGACCCTGAAGATCAGAGAGCATCACGGCCTAGACGTGATGGAGGTCACGGCCGTGACAGGCCAGCTCCTATGGACCAGAATTGATCACGGCCTGCCCGTGATGAGCATCACGGCCATGACCCATTTTCCAGCATCCCTTTGACTAGGCATGTGAGCCAGCACCCGCTACCACCTTGGTGAGTTGTTCCATTTTTATCCTCTCTCCGACTTGATTATTTACATTGGGGACAATGTAAGTTTTTAAGCTTGAGGTAGGGGTATTTTTGCAAATTTTTGAATTTTCGCATTTTTCATGTTGCATTCATATAGGCATAGTTTTGCATGATCACATGATTAGACTGCCCCTTGCTTAGATTATGCATCCAATTGTGAGAACTTAGTGCCAAATAAATTGAGATAGTGAATTTTTTAACCTAATTTTTTTATATTTGTGATTAGGCTACAAATAAAATTTCTTGAGATGATCTTTGATAGTTGATAGTTAGCATGTGGTTCCATAGATTTGTGTTTCTCATTGATTTTTGAACTACTAAATGTGAGATTTTTGAGCCAAAAGGGGTACTCACTAAATTTACCCCATTCTTTGTGATAGAGTATTTTATTCCTCTTGGATTGTATTCTCTAGAACTTGACTTGAAACCGTTTTGAAGCTTAAAATTTTTTTAAAACATTTTTGAAAATGATTGAGGCACTAGGTATTTTTCCGACCATCTGAACTTTGAATGACTAAATGCTACCCCTTAGTTGCCCGATTTTGAGCCTGAAAGAATAAAATACTTTTCTTGGTACCTTGAGATATTTTGTTGAATGATGCTTGGTAGGAGACCTTCTAAAGTATTGCACAAAAGGGTAAAAAAGGTAGTTGAAAAAGCATGGGATGAGAAAGTTGAAAAAATATTTCTCTTGAATTGAAAATCTCCCCTTCTTCAAAAAAAAAAAGAAAGAAAGAAAGAAAGAAAGAAATATATATATATATATATATATATATATATATATATATATATATATATATATATGAAGAAGGGGATGACAAAAGGAAGTGAGAAATAAAATAAAAAGAAAGAAAGAAAGGTGGAAAAATGAATCAAAACCCCAAAAGGTATTTTAGAAGGTGTCATGCTTTGCAATGCTTGATATTTTGTTTAGCCTTCTTGAAATTCCCTTTCCTTGATTTCCCCACCTAACGATTAATCCCATGGCCCCATTACAACCAAAGTAAAAGACCTCTTGATTCTTATGTGTTTTCATTAATAAAGTAGAGATTTGGTTGATAGTTGAGCTTATGGTAGAATTCATTCCTTGAGGAAACTGAGCGAATTGTCATATATCCTTAAACACTTGAGTGAGGTGAGAAAGAGTGCCTGAATCAGTGAGAATATGAGTCTAGGAAACCTAAGCTTCTGATTGGACTTGAAATTGATTGTCTCTTGGTGAATTATTTGAAAATTCCTGTCACTTGGATTAGTTACCCGGGTTCTTGGTTCACTATCCATGCTCTGATTATTTATATCTTCTGGCCCCAGTAATTGCTTGAGGACAAGCAAAATCTTAAGCTTGGGGTAGTTTGATGAGTGTGATTCCACCTCATATTTCATTGTCATTTTACATGCATTTTCATATAGTTTAGGCATATTTAAATTGATTTTTAGTTAGTTTTTACCTTGGAACGGGTAAGGCGATTTTGTGGTGATGTTTTACAGAAATCAAGGGTTAAATGCTCAGGATCAGCCATGATGGAGCTTGGATGAAGATAGAGCTTGAAAAGTGAAGAAAATGAGCCAAATAGAGCCCATCATGGCCTAGCCGTGATGACCATCACAGCCATGATCAAGCAGAGTTGGAAATAAAGAAGGCAAAAGTCAGAGCTCATCACGGCCTAGCCGTGATGAGCATCACGGCCGTGACAAACCAAAATTTGAAAGCGCGCCCAAGACAGAACCTGTCACGGCCTGGCCATGATGGCCATCATGGACGTGACGCGCGCCTAATCTATAAAAAGGCATCTAGGCAGACCTAAAAGAGGCGGCTGGGAACCCTGAAAGGGGGATTTTTACCCTAGCAGACTTGGAACCCTAAAAAGAGTCTTCTCTGAGCCAGGGGCTGCTGTGGAAAGCCTCCATGGAGTTCCTTCTCTCCCTTATCTCTATTGTTTAGGTTTTGGCTTTCTCTATCACCATGAGTAGCTAATTCCCTTTTTGTTGGGATTAGATGTAGCTAAACTGAATTTCATGTAATTGCCTTGATGTATTAATCTATGTTTATGCCTTCTTATTAGTGTTTGATTCATATGCTTAATGCTTTTTGTGGTCTGATCATCCATGAATTGATTTTGAGATTTGATTTGCAATGGGGACGTTCTTATCAATTCTTGATCTGGAATTAATCACCTAGTAAACCTTGCATCTAGGAATGGATTTTGGTTTATTAGTAAGTGTAATCCCTACTCTTAATGCAAATTCACTAATTAGGCCACCTAAGGAATTAGGGTTTAATTAGGGGATTTAGGCTCTTGTCATCTAAGGAATTAGGGCTTGAGTAATCTTGTGGGTTGATTTTAATATTTGAAGAATAAACTGGATTGATGGTCTTGTTATTGCATGAGGCTAAGGTTTGGTGAAGTTTAATTCCAACATATTTCATCATATTTGAAGAACCATTTTTATGCATTCCAAGTGTTCGATAAAAATACAAAAAGAACTTTTTCCTTTTATTTTGATTATTTTAACTCTTGTTGGGCTTGGTAGTTAGTATTGAGCTCTCTTCCATCCAAAGGTTCGCTTATATAGTAATTGATTTGGTACGTGCTAGTACTTGTCTCAGTCCTCGTGGGAACGATATCCCTTTTACCTCTTTATTACTTGTACGACTGGGTATACTTGCCTAGATTCGTCCCAACAAGTTTTTCGGGATCAACCTCTATTCCTCTTTGACTAACTACGAAGCCCAGAAGCTTTCCTGATTTCACCCCAAAAGTGCATTTGGCCGGATTCAGTTGGAGCTTAAACTTCCTTAGCCGCTCAAAAATTTTCTGCAGATTATCAACATGCTCATTTTCGGTTCTGGACTTGGAGATCATATCATCTACATAAACTTCTATCTCCTTATGCATCATGTCATGGAACAAAGCCACCATCGCCGGCTGATATGTCACCCCAGCATTTTTCAAACCAAAGGGCATAACCTTGTAGCAAAAGGTTCCCCAAAAAGTGACAAACGTGGTCTTCTCCATATCTTCGGGAGCCATCTTGATCTGATTATATACCGAGAATCCATCCATGAAAGAGAATAATGCATGTTGAGCAGTATTATCTACAAGAACAACAATGTGAGGCAGAAGAAAGTCATCTTTTGGGCTAGTTCTGTTCAGATCTCGATAGTCAACACACATTCGAACCTTTCCATCTTTCTTGGGAACAGGAACAATATTAGCAACCCATTGAGGGTACTTTACAACTTCTAGGAAACCTGCATCCAGTTGCTTCTTGACCTCCTCCTTGATCTTTAAGGACATTTCCGCTTTCATCCTTCAGAGCTTTTGCTTTACTGGAGGACACTCCGGCTTTAATGGCAGTTTGTGTTCTGCTACACTAGGGTCTAACCCTGACATGTCTTGGTACGACCATGCGAAAACATCTTTATAATCCATCAATAACTTGATCAACCTACTTCGCTCCTTTTATTTCAACAGGGGAAATGCCAATCTTGACCTCTTTTTTATCATCTTTGGTTCCCAAATTGATTAGTTCACTCGACTCTTCATGAGGTCGAATTTCCCTGGCTTCTTATTCTGCCAATCTCAATAGTTCAGGAGGAACTTCCCCGTCATCATCAACAACCTCATCAGCATGATCAATGGGATAGTCAAAATTGTATGCTGAGTTACTAACACTGTCATTTTCAAGAGAGTCACTTTTAGATCTGCATTTTGGTAGTTATCAGGGAAAGATGAATGAATAAAGGTTAAAGACGAGAAACTACATTTGTTGGTGAGTAATGGTGAACAAAGGTGAAAGTAAAAATATAAGAGATAACAACACAAAGATACTGAATGCATGCATTTATTGATAAGTCATACTGAAATGAAAACAAGTAAGCCCATTACAACAAAATTCCTAAAGCCTTGGGCAGAGCTAAAGGATAAGCATTACAGAATTACTTTGAAAAAGACTCTATGGTCCTGGGGAACTCAACGAACTCCCAATTGTTGAGCTCTGTATCTGGAGAGCATGGATACACCAGATTGACACCATGATTGACGGGATAATCATCTTCAACACTGCTACTTGGTCCAGGAATGCAAACCCTACGCTTCGGAAACTCTATCGAATGTCACAGATGGGAACCCTTTCGGCCTCGTATTCACGATTTTCCAGCCAAGCCAACCTCTTTCTTTTCTTCTCTTCTATAACCCTCATCTTGTTGGCCTTGGTGGGTTTGTATCCCGACCCAAACCTGTCCTTGTTCTCAGTAAGCATGAGGATGTCAGTGACACCTTGGCAATTCTTCCCCAAACCGCTACCTTGGCCATCATAATGGACGCTTTAGATGACTGAGGTTTCAAGAGTGGAGCACCATCCCTAACATAAGTGGCATTGGCAATCTCAAGTGACCGGAAGGCGGTCTCGAGAGCTTCATCGGCAGCTTCAATGTAAGGGGTTGTTGATGGCTTACTTACTAACATATCCTCCTCTCCAGAAACAATTATCAACTTACTATCAACAATGAACTTCACTTTATGGTGCAATGTGGAAGGTATAGCTCCGGACGAATGGGTCCATCGTCGTCCTAGAAGGTAACTGTAAGTTGGTCTGATGTCCATTACTTTGAAGAGTACTTTAAAGGTGCGAGGGCCAATCTGAATGGGTAATACAATTTCTCCCATGACTTCCCTTCGGGTGCCATCAAAAGCTCTTACAATCATTGTGCTTGGCTTCATATGAGTTCCATCGAAAGGCAACTTTACCGGTTTTGACTTCGGTATTAAATTCAAAGAAGAGCCATTATCAATGAGAACCCTAGCCATGACATGATCTCGACACTTCACAGAAATGTGCAGTGCCTTGTTGTGCCCTATACCTTCAGCTGGTATGTCATCGTCAGTGAAAGTGACATAATTATCAGCGACTATGTTACCTACAATGTTATCGAGCTTATCAACTGTGATGTCATGAGAGACATGAGCTTGATTCAACACCTTCATCAGTACTCCCCTATGTGGCTCGGAGTTCATCAACAGAGACAAAAGAGATATCCAAGCCGTAGTTCGATTCAACTGATCCACAACCATGTATTCACTTTGCTTGATGAACTTCAAGAATTCGCCGACCTCTTCATCAGATACTATACCTCATTTTTATTCTCACCCCCTTTTGTTTCCTTTTCAACTGGAGTTCCTTCCACCTTTCCTTTCCCTTTGCAATATTTTCCTTCCATTTCTGTTTCCTCCCTTTGCAGTACCTCCGGAGTATAAATGCGGCCACTCCTAGTCATTCCACCAATCCCCGAAATGTTGGTAACCACGGTGGTCCCATTAGAAGGATTTGGTTGAACCTGCATATCATATTTCCATGGCACCGCTTTGGTGTCCTTGTAAGGGAAAGGACCTGGGACTCGGATGACAATTGGTGTCGGCTCACTCGAAATCGGTAAAGGTTCTTTCTCCATATAGTATATCACCACTGGTTTTGGAGCGACTTGCTCAGGAACCGGTTGAGGATTAACCACAACAGTATAAGGAGTTTTCTTAACCGAAGTTGGGGAAATTGTAGATTCAGCAACCATGTTAATGCCACACTCATTGGATTCACAACCAATTAGGATAATCTTCATGTCTATTAACTTCTGTACAACCTGCTGAAATTCTGCATAGTCTTCAATTGAATGCCCTATATCCCCGTCAAAGTCACATCGTATTACTCCCTCGAGAACAATTTCTTCAATAATTGGGATTTGGATCAGTCCACATTTTCACATCTCTCTGAAAATAACTCTCATAGGAGTTCTAACATCGTCCACTTGACTCTTGAGAGTATGTTCCAAGAAGCTTTCAATGGTATTGACTTCGGAACCTCCATGATTTGCAATAGGACCTTGTGCCACATTTGGAGCATCTTTCTGAAAGCTCAACCATTTGGCATTAATCAGATCTTGCACCTTAAACTTCAAAGCCTTGCAATTCTCATTGGAATGACTTGTGACTCCATCGTGATACTCACATTGAGCGTTTGGGTCATACCACTTTGGATAAGAAAGGTCTACTGGTCTTGTCGGGATAGGAGTTAGCACAGATTTGCTTACAAGTTGGCGTAATAATTCAGTGTAGGTCATGGGTATCGGGTTGAAACGCACTGCCTTTCTTTCCGAGTTATACGGTGCTCTGGTTTGGCTTGTGTTTGGGTTTGGGTTTCGGGGTTGAACAATTTGAGGTGGCATTGTAGGGTGTGTTTGAGGCTGAGAAGGGTGTGATGGTCGGTAGGGTGTCATCGAATGTTGTGGTTGGGGATTTGAGAATTATGAGGTGGCAGCGATGTATGGCTGGTTGACTTGGTGATATGGAGGTGGTTGATAATATGGGGCGTATTGGGCTTGGAAGGCAGGTATTTGGTTTGGTCTATATTGGTTTGGTTTCTTTTATTCGAACGTTACCGCGTGTGCTTCTCCTTCTTTCTTTTTCACAAACAGGGCTTTCTTTGGGCCATTCCCTACTGAAGTCTCGGTGATCTTGTCATTCCTCATTCCACTTTCAATCCTCTCACTGATGATGACCATGTCAGAAAAGTTCGATGACACTCCCGATCATCCTATCATAGAAGGACGACTGGAGTGTATCAATGAACACTGCTACAATTTCTTTCTCGGCTAATGGGGGCTCCACTTGAGCAGTCAGCTCCCTCCGTCGTTGTGCATACTCTTTGAAAGTCCATGTCCTTTTTTGACATATTTTGGAGTTGCATCCTATCGGGAGCCATGTCAATATTGTACTTGTATTGCTTCAGGAATGCATCTGCTAGATCTTTGAAGGATTAGATGTGTGCCCGCTCGAGATGCGTGTACCAATTTGAAGCTGCCCCAGTTAAACTGTCTTGGAAGAAGTGAATCAAGAGTTTATCATCTTGGGCAAATGATGCCATCTTTCTAACATACATGGTCAAATGGTTTTTGGAACAAGTGGTACCCTTGTACTTGTCAAAATCAGGCACCTTAAATTTCGGCGGGATTACAACATTTGGCACCAGACAAAGTTCCAATGCATCCCGAAGACCATAACTATTTATGAGACACCCCGTTGTGCTCCGGTGTTTTATTAGTTTAAAGCTTTCTTAATTAATTCCTTAATCGCTCACTTAACGTGAAAAGACGTAAAAATTAAAATCTTAAGTTAATGAGCATAAAAACTTCAATTAATTAAAACTTCATACCATAAATATATTGCGAAATACAGACATATGTCTTATACATAATACAAAACAATGTTGAGGGTATCCTCTCAGCAAGATCCCTCACAGGAATATACTTAAACAAAAGTTGTACTTAGCGGAAAATATAAAACGTCTCACGAGACGCACCGGCGGTAACTATCTAGACCCTATCACCATGGGTCATAGCTCGTCCTCCCGCATCTGGTACATAAGGAATCCCATGCAGCTCCTCAGGAATCGGTTCCACCATCGGATCTTCTCATACAATCACATGATAAAATAGATACACAATATAGAACATGGCATCAAAAGTGGAAAGGAATACATAGCACATAATATACTAATCATAAAATATTCAAACATCAAAATAAAACGTCACATGCAGTAGAATACCTCAACCAGTGTATCACAATAAATTCAATATCATAAAGTCAGGCATCATCAAATACTTAAAATCAACCTAATGTCGATAAACCTACAATCCCCGAATCACCATTGGTTTTACAGAAAAGGTTTCCAATGCAATTTTGGTCTTGTTGATTACTCGCCTACTAGTACGGTTTAGGTCGCCCTACGCAATTATCATATAATATACTACTTATCGATTTCGACGGTAGATTGGTTCTTTCCCCCACCCGAGTTATCACCGGAATCCTGAATTCGTCTCTCCTCGTTATCACACCACAGCTTAACAGTTTCTCCTTCAACCAAACAACGCATAACAATAATTAATCAAACTAATCCAACTAGGTCCACTTTATGTTAGGTTCGGCCACTTAAATCAAATGAGGGTTAGAGTTCTTTTCTCAACCTAAGCTTTTGGTTACTAATTACTTAGGTCCTAGGTAGCTTAGATAAATTGCTATAAATTGAAAATATGAACCAAAAATCATTCAACCTCTTAAAGTAAGGTTTTGGCCTCAATGTTCAAAGTATGTTATAAAATTCTTTTGAGTTCAAACTCTTGGAGTTATATCATATAAGTACTAAAGAACTCAAATCAAGCTTTAGTTTTCAAAAAGAAGAACAAAATCCTCAAACCCATTTTCATGAGGGTGTCGGCCTTGTATAGGAATTTAAGCTAGGGATTTTTTTTGAACCTAAGCTATTGGATTTAAGCTATACAAGTATTATAAAACTTAAATCAAGTACTAACTTTCAAAACAAACAACAAAACACCAAACCCATTTTCCTACATAGGTTCGGCCATTAATGGTTAATAGGGAAATAAAATGACTTTGATCACATGCTTTTGGATAATGAAAGTGGGGATCATATCTAGATCATAGAAATTGGTTTCATATTTTTATGATTTTTCTACAATTTCCTAGAATTATTACAAGTTCTAGATCTAGAAATGGAAACTCGTGAAATATGAAGAACAAAAGCTTAAGAGTGGAAGGAAATGATCATGTTACCTAAGTTAAGAAGATGGAGGAAGAATAGATGATGATCTTGGAAAGTTTCACTTGAAAGCACTTGGAGCTTTTGAAGATTGAAAATGGAGTTTAAGTGTTTTTAGTGAAGAACAGGAAGAAAATGAAGATGGGTGAAAAGAGGGGGGAGGCCACGGTTTGGATGGTTATATAGGCTTAGATTTAGGCTTTGTTTGGTAGTAAGGAATTGGTTTAATGGGTTTTGTGAATATTTAATTAATATAAGCTTAACCATAGTTAATAGTTAACTTAACTAGGGTTATGTTACTAACTAGGGTTAAAATTCATGTGGCTCATATTATTTGAGTGGTGTGACTGATTTTGGGCCACATCTAATAAGTCATGACTCATCGATCAAATCCATTAGCGGTTCCCAGAAATCCCGTATGCAGGTCAGTCTTTTACCCGATTTCGATTTTTGAAAGGAAAATGATGAAACGAAAGCAAAATGAAATAGGTATGGTTTTGTATATATGGATGCACTAAATTGAGGATATGTGAGAGGTTTACAACCATGTAAAATGAGTGGTTAAGAGTGCTTAGATGTATCTTGTTAATAACCGTGAAAGCTTAGGGGTATTTTGGTCATTTTACCTAAAAGTCATTATTACTAGCATTTAATGCTCATAAATGCTTGGTGACTCATCCTCCATGAGTCGTCATGTATGACTCGTTGTCCTGATCTCTTGACTGGTCTCTGCAATTCCGTTTTCGACTCCATCGATTTCCCGATTAGGGTTTCTGTTTGTTTTTCGATCGAAAATTTTCAAAATAACCAAACCCGTTGGAAATATGTTTTAAACATAAACCATTTCGTTCATGAGTCAAAATTAGGTTTTCGGATCATTAAAATCTTAATGTCAGTGAAAATACCGACTATTTTCCGTGCGAACTTTTACCAAAATTCATCCGAATAAACAAAATATTTTATTTCTGATCAGAAATTTGGAAAGTAGGATTCCTCACAGACATAATATAAAAATTCTACAAATTTCAGTTTCGGGTCAAATTAGGGTTTTCTGTCGGTATAAAATTATACTGTCAGTAAAAACACAGACCGGTTTGCGTCTGAGTTTTAAACCCAAAATTTTACCATAACCTTCTACCACAAGAAATACTACGAATATGATTTTATTATATTTTTTAAAATCACTTTCTAACTCTAAGATTAAAATATAATTAATTATATTTTAACCGGTTAAACAACGTAATTAAAAATCAGGCTGTTACAATTTACCCCTTCAATGGACCGCAGTCTTTCCTCTAGTATGATAAGCCTCTAGCTTATCTAGTTTTTTAACTAGTAAAGCCATGGTTTTTGTGCTAATTATTCAAGTTTAATCTCGTTTTCGCCCAAATTTGGATTTAATTGTCCTCAAGCAACATTTTGAGTCTCTTAAGTAGTTTTTAGGATATTTTAGTTAATTTTGAGCAAATAAAGCATTTAATGTTATTTTATATTTTCAGGTTAAAAGTGAAGCTCCAGAGAACTTGGAGGATTGAAGAAAACAAACTAAAAGAAGAATTTCATGGTCTCGCCCCACGAGCCAGAGCTGATACTGAGCAAGGAATTGGGATCTTTCAGGCTCGCCTCGTGAGCAAGTTTTCACCTCGCGAGCCGGACACAGGAAATCGGAGAGCTTTCTTCTCGCCCTGCGAGACAATCTTCACCCCGCGAATATTAAAATCTGCTTGCAGCCAGATTCACGTGAAGTAATAAATAGTGTGCGGGGGCCACTTGATTGATTGGAAGAATTGGATAATAATACACTTGATTGATAGGATTTTTAAATTGATTAAATAAGGGATTCTTGCAAAAGATATAAATGGGTGCAGGAGCGTCACCCAAAAAAAAAGTAGAGAATAGCGCAGGGGCACAAGTGTAGGGGGCAATACCAAAACACGGTAGTTTAGTTCTCTTCTTTTTCTTTTCCTTGTTTCTCTTGGAGCTGCGTCTCATTAGTTTAGGATTATTTTCTTTTCTCTTTTCATTTATTTTATTATGAACCTGATGAGGAGCTAATCCCTTTTTTCTGAGGGATCGATGAAGCCACCTTTGATGGCATAGTGAATTCAAGTAATATTTTCTTATACCCTTGTCTCTTTTCTTGTTTCTTAATTCTAATGTGTTTGCGTTAAACATAAAGGCCTGTGGTTAACTAATCTAGTGCGTTGAGGCTAGGAAGCGATTCGTGCTTAGGACTTGAATTAAGAACACCGTTTGAACATTACTAGGGATAGAATAGGAAAGCGGTGCAATCGCTATAGGGAACCAAGAACTTAATAAATCTAGTTGTGGGTTGAATAAATTGGGAAATTGACGACTTGCAATTGTAGATAGTTCCTTTTGAAAATCGGAAGTGATGTTAGGATAATTGAGGGTTTCCGGTTGTCAAGAAATTAAATTGAACATAGTGATAAGGAGATAAACACTTGGGTAACTTGCTTGATAGGGTAGGTGGATTCGTTACCTTAGAACTCACTATCATAATCTAAATAATTGATTAGATAACTCTTTTTTATCTTGCTTTAATTTGTATTTGTTTTAGATAATTAATTTATCCCAACGAACTATATCCTTCTCTCTCATATTTGACTTGGTCAATTATTAGTTATGTTCTTCAAATCTAGATAAATTGGTCTTCCAATCCTTGTGTTCGACCTCGGTATTTACTTACCGTGTTTTTATTACTTGCAACGAAATGGTACACTTGCCGGATCGCCACCAAGTTTTTGGCACCGTTGCCGGGGATTGGCCTAACCAATTTTCTTTATTTGGAAAAAAAATTGAACAAGTCAAAATTATTCTTTTTAATTTTTGTTATTTTTTTATCTTTAATTTCTTTGATTTCACTTGGTCTTGTGAGTTTTTGTTGTATGCAAGGTACTCTTCTAGCCAGGAGATTTGCTATACAACCCAGAAAGTCGTAGGACCCAAAAAAAAAAAGTCACACATGGATCATCTCTTCTTCAATCCAAACCGGGAAGCTCAAATTGATTGGATCGTGTACGAAGGCATTATTAAGGAGCATGTAAAGGTATACTCCAAGGAAGATTGGATAGCCTATTTGTTATTCTTGCCACCACCATCACACTTCGAACCAACTCCCTATATGCTAAAGTTCTTTGGGATATATATAGATGCTCAACATTTGAGCCAGAGCATAGAGCGTTTGAAGGAAGAAGCAAGTGACATGTTTCAGAAGATAGAAGAGCAAGCTAGTGAAATTTATAAATTGCTAGTAGAAAAACCGCAAGAGACCCAAATTGAAGAAAATGTTTTTGCTAGCATGGACTTTATTGAAGAAGAAGTTGTGGTGAAAGATGATTCAAGAGGAGAAGATCAGGAGGAGGAGTGCAAGGAGGAAATTTCTCCTATTGTTCCTTTGCAAGGGATAAATGAGACTAATCATGAAGAAAATACTTCTCTTACCATTCCTACCGAGGAGCAACAAAATCCGGAATTGGATAAGTATGTCGGTTTGCATGCATGTGTGGATATAACAAAGTTGGTGCCTTCTATGTGTCTACCACAATATGTGAAAATACCAATTTTGGAGATCAAGTCATTGCCTGAGCATTGGGAGTTTTCATCAATAGCGGCAAAGGCTCTAAGGACGCCTCAAGAAGTTATGGTTCTAGTGCTTCATGGAGAAACTATTTACATAAAGGCCATTCTTGGAGTAAGTGACTTACCAATTGACCCAGGAGGAAGTGAGCTCATCTTAGAAATTAAAGAAGTCAGTGGAATTTCCTCCCACTTGCTACTTCCATCTCCACTCCACAAGCCATGGGATCCGGGAGAAAGGTCTTACATCTTGGGCATCTCTTGGTCTTTGTATCACAGGCTATGTGATCCGGTGGAAGCGTCTTAATGGGTTTTTCTAAACCCTTCACTTTTTAATTAGCTTTCTTTTCTTTGCTTTGAGTCATATGCATGTGAGTCTTGTGTTGGTAAGCTTGAAGGGGTTTATTTGAATTTAGCATAAATGGATTGTATGAAAAATGTTGATTTTTGATGATTTCCCCTTATATTTTGAATTTTGAAAATTGATCCCCATGAAAAATTTAAAAATAAACTTTGAAAAATTTTATTGTGATTGCATGATTTATGACAAGTTTGGGGTGAGGGGGTGCACACACTAGGGAATGTATCTCGGTCAAATAATTTGCTAAAAATGTCCAGGTGAGGAATTTGAGCCTCCAACATTGTTTTTAATTGTGTGAATCACTTTTAAGTTGTACTTTCCCGGATTTGCTTGAATCTCTTCATGGTTTGCATGTTTATATGTTTGCATCAAATGATTTAGGTAATTTTATTTGAAATAGCTACTTGGCCTAAATTGAACCAACCTTGATGCATGATCCCTAGTTAGCCACATTGAGCCTTAAAGCCTATTCTTCTTAATAACCTTACAAAACAAGCCATAATTCCGGAAAAACCATGTTAACCCAATCATAGGATTTATGAGAGCTTGGAAGCTTAGCAATATAAGTGTTGTTTGGAAACTAAGTTTGGTGTGGATACAATGAGTTATCATGTTACTTGGGTTGAGAAAAAGAAAAAAATAAAAGGTTGAAGCCAAAGATTATAAAAAAAATGCAAACATGCCAAAAAGGGGCAAAAATGAAGAAAGGGGTGTCGAAGGGAAAAAAAGGTTGCAGCCACCCAAAGTAAGAAAAATAGAAAAATATAAAAAGAAATGAGAGTTAAGATCAAAAATTGTAATTTCCAAATTTCATGCTCTCATAAATCTTAGGGTCTTAGACTTTTACCTTTGAATATCCTATCCTTAGCCAGGCCCCATTACAGCCTATTAAAGACCTTTTGATGTTGCATACATGTTTTTGTGGGAACTTTGTTTAGATGAAAATCAAATCCATGGAAAGTGCTCTTGAATGATGAAATTGAGAGAAAATTTATAGCCTAGACAATTGAGTGAATGAGTGAATTACTAAATACCCTTGTGAGGAAGGCAATTGTTTGAAATTGGTGATCTCCCTTTTGTGTGTAACTTGAAACCTTTTCTTAGATTAATGATTGCATGAATGATTGAATTTTTCTTTGTTTAAAGTAAATGAATGTGGGGATTGCATTGATGAAAATGGGGAAACATTGAATTAGAAAATTGAGTTGTTATAATTGCATGAAATTTGTGAAAAAATAATTGAGTCCATTGAGCTTGCTAGTTTGAGTCTTTTTGAGATTTAGTTTGCTTGGGAACAAGCAAAGTTTAAGTTTGGGGTATTTTGATAAGCTTCTGACTTATCTAGTTTTATAACTAGTAAGGCCATGTTTTTGTGCTAATTATTCGAGTTTAATCTCGTTTTCGCCCAAATTTGGATTTAATTGTCCTCAAGCAACATTTTAAGTCTCTTAAGTAGTTTTTAGGATATTTTAGTTAATTTTGAGTCAAATAAAGCATTTAATGCTATTTTATATTTTCAAGTTAAAAGTGAAGCTCGAGAGAACTTGGAGGATTGAAGAAAACAAACTAAAATAAGAACTTCATGGTCTTGCCCCGCGAGACAGTGCTCGTCCCGCGAGCCAGAACTGATACTGAGCAAGGAATTGGGATCTTTCAAGCTCACCTCGCGAGCAAGTTTTCGCCCCGCGAGCCAGCCACAGGAAATCTGAGAGCTTTTTGTCTCGCCCCACGAATATTAAAATCTGCATGCAGCCAGATTCACGTGAAGTAATAAATAGTGTGCATGGGCCACTTGATTGATTGGAAGAATTGGCTAATAATCCACTTGATTGATAGAATTTTTAAATTGATTAAATGAGGGATGCTTGCAAAAGATATAAAAGGGGGTGCAGGAGCGCCACCCCAAAAAAAAAACAGAGAATAGTGCATGGGCACAAGTGTAGGGGGCAGTACCAAAACACGGTAGTTTAGTTCTCTTCTTTTTCTTTTCCTTGTTTCTCTTGGAGCTGCGTCTCATTAGTTTAGGATTATTTTTTGTTCTCTTTCCATTTATTTTATTATGAACGTGATGAGGAGTCAATCCCATTTTCTGAGGGATCGATGAAGCCACCTTTGATGGCATAGTGAATTCAAGTAATATTTTCTTATAACCTTGTATCTTTTCTTGTTTCTTAATTCTGATGTGTTTGCGTTAATCATAAAGGCCTGTGGTTAAATAGTCTAGTGCGTTGAGGCTGGGAAGCGATTCGTGCTTAGGACTTCAATTAAGAACACAGTTTGAACATTACTAGGGATAGAATAGGAACACCGTTTGAACATTACTAGGGATAGAATAGGAAAGCAGTGCAATCACTATAGGGAACCAAGAACTTAATAAATCTAGTTGTGGGTTGAATAAATTGGGAAATTGACAACTTGTAATTGTAGATAGTTCCTTTTGAAAATCGGAAGTGACATTAGGATAATTGAGGGTTCCCGGTTGACAAGAAATTAAATTGAACATAAGGATAAGTAGATAAACACTTGGGTAACTTGATTCATAGGGTAGGTGGATTCGTGACCTTAGAGCTCACTATCATAATCTAAATAATTGATTAGATAACTCTTTTTTATCTTGCTTTAATTTGTATTTGTTTTAGATAATTAATTTCTCCCAATGAACTCTCTCCTTCTCTCTCATATTTGACTTGGTCAATTATTAGTTATCTTCTTCAAATCTAGATAAATTGGTCTTCCAATCCTTGTGTTCGACCTCGGTATTTACTTACCGTGTTTTTATTACTTGCAACGAAACGGTACACTTGCCGGATCGTCGCCATAGTACTTCTAACTTTTCTTTAGATTGGGAATTCCCTCCCGACTGCTTCACTGGAGTTTCAACGTACATATTCTGGGGGAAATAGTATGGCGTGTAGGAGGATCCAAAATTTTTCATCGTTTGAGCCCAATTAAAAGGAGGAACAAAACAAATATTTTCTGAATTGCTTGTGTTGTTTTCAGACAGCATAGATGTATTGGATTTATACACTAGGAGAATTAAATACAACTGACAATTACAATGGCTATTTCCTAATTACAATGACTATTTCCTAAACTATTAATGAACCTTTGGACGGTGGATACCAACACAGTCCATGAACCTTTGGACGGTGGATACCATCATTAATGACAGTCCATGAACCTTTGGACGGTGGATAATATTTGGACGGTAGATTCCAACACTCCCCCTCAAGATGGGGAATGGATATCAATCATTCCCAGCTTGCAAGTAAGTTGGTTGAATCGATCCGTTGGCAAACCTTTTGTTAACACATCTGCAAGCTGCTGCCCAGAGGGAATGTAGGTTGTTGTTATCAATCCACTATCCAACTTTTCTTTGATGAAGTGTCGATCTATCTCAATGTGTTTTGTCCTGTCATGCTGAACAGGATTATGAGCAATACTGATGGCTGATTTATTATCACAAAACAATTTCATTGGACCTTCACACTTTATTTTCAAGTCATCGAGCACAATTTTCATCCACAACAGTTCACAGATTCCTTGTGTCATAGCTCTAAATTTTGCCTCTGCGCTTGATCGAGCCACTACATTTTGTTTCTTACTTCTCCAAGTAACAAGGTTCCCACATAGGAACATGCAATAGCCTGATGTGGATCTTCTATCACTTACTGAACCTGCATAGTCTGCATCTGTATAAGCCTCCATAGTCAAGTTTCCACCTTTTTTGAACAAGAGTCCTCTTCCTGGAGTAGCTTTGAGATACTGCAATATACGTTCTACAGCCTGTAAGTGTCTCTCCCTCGGATCATGCATGAACTGACTCACAACACTGACTGCATATGCTAGATCTGGTCTAGTGTGTGCCAAGTAAATCAACTTCCCCACAAGTCTCTGGTATTGGACTTTGTCAACCTTGGCACTCTTCTCTTCAGTGCTCATCCTGTGATTTTGTTCAATGGGAACACCTGTAGGTTTACATCCAAGTTTCCCTGTTTCCTTCAAAAGATCAAGCACATACTTCCTTTGAGAGATGAAAATGCCTTGGTTAGAGTAGGCCACTTCAATCCCCAAGAAATACTTCAGTTTCCCAAGGTCCTTCATCTCAAATTCTGCAAATAATTTTTCCTTAAGCAGTTGTCTCTCAACTAGGTCATCTCCTGTAATAATTATATCATCAACATAAACAAGAAGTACAGTCAGTTTTCCCCCTTGTGAATGTTTGAAGAAAAGTGTATAATCTCCTTGGCTTTGCTTGTAACCGAGTAACACCATAGCTTTTGTAAATCTTCCAAACCATGCTCGGGGAGACTGTTTTAGCCCATATAAAGCCTTCCTCAATCTGCAAACTTTGTTTGTTCCACTTGTGGGACCAAACCCTGGGGGAATCTCCATGTACACCTCCTCCTCTAAGTCTCCATGCAAGAAATCATTTTTGACATCAAACTGGTGTAGTTCCCATCCAGAGTGGGCATCAAGAGAGAGTAAAATACGAACAGTGTTCATCTTTGCCACTGGAGCAAATGTCTCCTCATAATCAATGTAATAGGTCTGAGTGTATCCCTTTGCCACTAGTCTTGCTTTATACCTGTCTAGGGTACCATCTGACCGGTACTTTACAGTGTAGATCCATCTACTCCCCACTGGTTTCTTTTCCTTTGGTTTCTCAACAATTTCCCATGTTCCATTTCTTTCTAGAGCTTGCATCTCCTCATTCATGGCTTTAACCCAGTTCTTGTCCTTCAATGCTTCTTGTACTGTTCTAGGGATTCTGATAGAGTCAATGGCTGCAATAAAGCTTTGGTGCTGCAAAGAAAGGTTTGTGGTGGAAACAAATTTGGAAATAGGGTACTTAGCACAAGATCTTTTTCCTTTTCTTAAAGCAATAGGTAAGTCATCATCAATGTTAGGATCACAATTATCCAAAGGAATAGGTTCAGAATGAATGAAAGGAATAGATTCAACATGAATGGGACTAGTGTTTTCAATACTTACCATGGGTTCAGATATTTGGGGTTGCGGCTGGACCAGGGAGGGGCGTTTCTTCCTTTGATAGACCAGTTTTGGCGAGCTTGCTCTAGTCTGAGGAGCTAATTCCTGTGTATCTGAGAGCATATCAGAAGATTGGAGCAAGGGAATGTTGCCTTCTGAAAAAATCTCAGCTTCCAAATCAGAAGTATTATTCTCCCCCTGAAGCTGAGAGGAACTGAAGAATGATTGATTTTCTTGGAAGGTGACATCCATGGAGACATACACTCGACGAGAGGAAGGGTGATAACATTTGTATCCTTTCTTGTCAGGGGCATAACCAATGAACAAACATTTAATAGCACGAGGGTCAAGTTTGCCCCGATGCTGACGATGGACATGAACAAAAGCAACACAACCAAAAACACGAGATTCAAGACTTTGCATAATAGGAACAGATGGAAAAAATGTTTTCATGACATGAACAGGACTCAAACCACCAAGGATTCTAGAGGGTATTCTATTTATTAGATAAGCAGCAGTTAAAATAGCTTCCCCCCAATATGAATTTGGAACAGACATCTGAACCAATAAAGCTCTAGTAATTTCAAGCAAGTGTCGATTTTTCCTTTCAGCAACCCCGTTTTGTTGGGGGGTATCAACACATGTACGTTCATGAACAATGCCATGTTGTTTAAGAAAGGTGGAGAAATTTTGGTTCACATACTCTTTACCATTATCAGACCTCAGACGTTTAATTGTTTTATCAAATTGAGTTTTAATCATATGATAAAACTGGATAAACAAATGGTACACATCTGATTTATTTTTCATTAGAAAAATCCAAGTAACACGAGTGCAATTATCAATAAATGACACAAACCATTTTGCACCAGAAATATTAGGAACAGAAGCTGGACCCCAAACATTAGTATGAATAAGAGAAAAAGGTTCATCACTTTTCTTAGCACTTGAAGGAAAACTTACCCGATGATGTTTGGAAAATTCACAAACATCACATTGAAAGGACTCAACCGATTCATTCAAAAACAAAGAAGGAAACATGGACTTAAGTAGAGTGAATGGGGGATGCCCAAGACGATTATGTTGGAGCCAAATTTGGGAGGAACAAGACTTGGATTGATGACAGGAATGTTGCAACTTCACACCAGATTCACCTGAAGTTTCCATATCAAGGTAGTACAACCCTCCCCGTTCCTTGGCAACTCCAATAGTCTTCCCCGTAGTATTGTCCTGGAATACACAATGAGAAGGGAAAAATGTTACAGCGCAATTAAGGTCTTTGGTAAGTTTATGTATAGAAAGAAGGTTAGATGACAGTTTAGGAACATGAAGCACATTTTGCAAATTTAGAAAAGGACTAATTTTAACGTTACCAAATCCTGCAGAATCGATGTATGAGAGCCATCGACTACGAGTTATGTGATGACTACCGATGGGGATTTGATAGGATGAAAAATGAGAAGAACAAAAGGTCATGTGATCGGTGGCACCAGAATCAATAATCCAAAAATCCTCGGAGACAGTACCAGAAGCATGAGAAAATAAAGAACATAGATTCTTACCATTTACACCATTTGAAGAAGTGCAAGACTGCTTACTAGAGTAATGGGTGATAGCTGAGATGTTGGTAATCTCAGTGTTAGACATGATGGTTAGGCGTGATAACAACCAAGAGTGTGATGAAGGTGTAAAAAAAACACAAGCTGCAATGAAGGCAGCAACAAAGAAGAGGGTTTGTGGTGAAGATGACTTTGGAGCATCAGAACGAAGAAAGATAAAGCACAATGAAGGTGCTGAACATGTAATGAAGGCACAAGACAAACAGGTCCTGCAATGAAGGCAAGGCACCTAAGGTCACTCAGCAATGAAGGCCGAGGCAGCGGAAAAGCAAAGGCAGAGACTCCCAAGGTCGGGAGCTCTGATACCAAATTAAAAGGAGGAACAAAACAAATATTTTCTGAATTGCTTGTGTTGTTTTCACACAGCATAGATGTATTGTATTTATACACTAGGAGAATTAAATACAACTGATAATTACAATGGCTATTTCCTAATTACAATGACTATTTCCTAAACTATTAATGAACCTTTGGACGGTGGATACCATCATTAATGGCAGTCCATGAACCTTTGGACGGTGGATAATATTTGGACGGTAGATTCCAACAAGCCCCATGGGGTCCATAATGCTGGGTGTATTGCGGGGATTTTGGATTGGCTGAAGGTGTCACTGTCGGGGTGTTACCATCTGTAGGATTGACAGTTTGTGTTTGTGGCATTTCGACAGCATTAGTGGGGGTTTGTGTCTGGGTGGTATGTTCGAAGTTTTGAAAGCCATCTTGTGGGACAGGGGCCGTTGGTGGAACAAATCCACGAAGCAAGCCGTATGGGGGATTGTTCGGGTCAAATGAAAGATGAGTTTGGTTGTTTGTATAAACAGTGAGTGGCATCATGGCCCCTGGTTGATTGAAGCCTTGAATCGGAATCTGAGCGAAACCAGGCGGGATATGAGGTGTGACCGGATGTCCTTTATTTGAGGCTGGAGGGTTCTCCTCTGTGTTCTTTTCTTTCTACATTGCTTGTAGGATCTCCATCATCTTAGTCATCTGATCCTTGATTTGACTGACTTCATCCCTGATCTCTTGGACTTCTTCTAGTTCATCCGCCATGACTCTTGTCTGTGATCGAGTGCGATAAGGGTGTCTTGGAGCAATTGTTCAGAAAAGCCCCACTGTTTTAATCAAAACATTAGAGTAAGAACATAAATGATAGAAAATGTAAAAAGCTTTAGTGAAAACCACCTTTTATTGTTTATTTTTATTTTTGAGTTAACACCTTGTAACTGACAAGAGATGGTCCCTCTATCCCACACAGAGAGCATTATGCTCATAATATGAAATGGAGTTGATAACAAATCTAGGGGAGAAACATCTCTACAATAGATGTTGTCTCAAACACACTAGCAATGTAAATTCTGAATCGAGACAACCCGACCTACCATTTGCGCGGAAGGAAGAATCCTATAAGGCAAATATGTAGTTGACAACATACTAAAGGGAGACCATGCTCCACGATAGGTGTCGTCGCAAGTCAAGTGTCAGAGTTGGAGTACAAAGGAACCATAGAGGCAAGAACAGATTTCAATGAAAATTCCTCAAAGCAATACATAGATTGGGATTACATCATTGTCAAATCACAATTTTCAACATTGTTACAACATTTTCATCCTAAAGTCAACAGCTGGGTCTCTTTCTTTTTAGCCGTCGAGCAAACCCTCCACACATTTGCATAAAATCGTCCAGCTCAGACGGGAGACGAAGCATAGGGTCCGCACAAATTTGTTTATCTGCCTTCTCAAAGTGTTGGACAAAATTCAGAATGCAATGGCTTAGCTCCAAATTCATGCTCATATATCTCCTTTCCATATGTCAATATCTATCCCTCACTCTCGCATCTCTTCTCTCCACCACTTCACGACATTCATTGCTTGAACCACTTGATCATGATAGTGTTTTGTTGAGGTCCACCCTAAATCGTACTGCTTCTTGATTTCGACTAGTAGGATATTCAGCTCTTTAACCTTTTGTACCAATTCATCAGTCATCCTACCTTGTGCACAAATTTGCTTTTGTAAGTTTCCATTGAATCCCCTTTGTCGATTAACTTCGGCCTCCAATGACTTTCTCATACCTCCTTGCTGGATGACTTCTTCTTCTAACTGACGTTTTTCCTTTCTTAGTTGATGTTTTTTCGCTGTTAAGGACAATACTTTACTTTCAAGATTCTTGATCTTAGCCATGATGCTCGGTGAGACCTTGTCTGTATTCTTCTGGACTCTTGAGATTGTAGAGATATCTGCACACAAATCTCTTAAGTGTTCATTTTCCTTTGCTAACTTCTCATAACGCTTCTGACCAATGATTGTTTTCAACTCGACATCTTGCTTTTGTTGTTCCATTTACTTCATTTGTGCTTCTAGAACTTTCAGTTGTTCTGCCATTTGAGTTACCAAAGAGGAGAAATATTTATCTTTCGTGCTTTTTGCAGGAATGTTGACGAGACCTTTCCTTGATTTTCTCTATGCTTCATATTCTGAGACAATGATTAGGATTAGTCGGCCCAATTGTGATCTCCCTGCCATCTCACATTTTTCCATGCATTTCTAAATTCTTTTGCCAACAACTTGGTATTCTCCCCATCCTTGTATCGGAAACAACATCCGCCGAGTTGTTCTTCTCGCGGCACGGTCTACATCCAACAAAGTTATCGTAAGACTATGACGGGTGTGTAGGATATGCACCCTCTTGGGCCCATCAAAGGAACATTAGGATAGTCACCACAACTATAAATGATATCTTGCCCCTGTTGGCCTTCGTACCATGGGCATACCCACCTAAAAGAATCCCTTTCCACTTTGTCAATCTCGCTCCTACATTCCTCTTCATTTAGCTATCTTATGGTGATGTTATGGAAGCCTCTTAGTGGATCTGAATGGTGGTTGATATGGCCTTTTGCATACATGTGATTCATGACCCATACATAGAGCAACTGTGCACAATATCCGAGCTTCCCCTTTGGATGCTGCTGGCAAGATTCTAGAGTCAAAAACGTTTCAACTAATACTGCCGGCATTGGGTTTCTCTTTCTTTCTACTGTGAAGAATACATCCATTGTTGCTTGATCTATCATGTCTAGCGCTGATGGAAATAGAACCAACTCATATATTGTTAGTGCCAATACCCTCTCAAAGGTTTCCCAATATTGTCGATCCATTAATTTCTTAAAATGATTTTCAAGAAAAGTTCGGGTCAACCCTCGCGAGTTTGAGTGCCCGGTCACGTTCACATCATTTTCAGGAAGCCCAAGTAACCCTGCTATGCTTGCAGTGGTCAAGTATTGCCCCAAGTGAAAGCACGCGGCGAGATTTTTCTGCATTGGTAACCTTAACAGGAAAGCATATTCTTCAATGGTGGGTGTAATGTCCATGTTTGGAAACTCGAAACATCTGAGATGTGGGTTCCAATACTGACTTAGAGCACTCAAAGCAGCAGTTTCAACCGGTATGAAAATTAGGCCCAAGATCCCTCCATACTTCTTGACGAAGCTTCTTCGATGTTCTTGAGGCAAAGATTGGCTCCACTCTTTCAAATTCTCTAATGAGTTCAATATCACCTTGGATCTCTTGGTGGTGGGAGCATTGCTAGTGTGTCTGACTTTTTTCATCTCTTGTTATCAAAGGTGTTATCTCTCACCGAATTATCTGCAAGGGAAATTTTATTTTATTAATAATATTTGGAAGGTAAATTTACTTATGCACGAGAGTGTAATAAGATGCATGAATGAATGACATATTAACGATGCATGACCTAAAGTACTACATGCACGAGCATACAATGAATAATAATGAGTGTAACATGATGCATGAATAAAGAGCATGTTAAGGTGTATGTGGGATGCATGCATAAAATCATTAGGATGCATGAGATATAAATGTGAATCCTAAAGTTTCAACTTCTGAGGTCAAGACCCTGGTTTGGTTAGCTGCTAATGGCATTTTATGTGCATGACTTTCGGGATAGATCTAGACCCCTAAACACATGGTCCCCGAATTACCCTCATCTAAAAAGATAAGGACCTGAATCCATGAACCTCACCACCGGGACCAATAAGTCACAATATGGCATCCCATGTTCCGGTAGCAATCCGAGCGGGAGAATCAATGACTGTCAGGGATGCAAAAGCATCATAATAACATCAATGAAGCCCCTTCAAATCTTATGGCATTCCAAGACTCGGGAATAGAGCCCAAAAGTGTGTGAATATGTGATGGTGATGTGTGTGCTGGGAGCAAACAAACCTGCACAAAACCTATAAAAAAACTAACCCCAAACCTGCAAAAGAACAGCCAACATTTAAAAGAATTCTCTATCCTATGGTTGCAAGAATATAAAAAGGCATTTATGAGAACATATAAAACAATTTAAAAAACAAATAAAACAAAAAAGGGTAAAATTAATATTTTCAAAAGTATTAAAAAATGCACAACCAACTATGTTAGGCCTGACTCTCTAAAGTCCCTAGTGGAGTCGCCAGCTGTCGGGACAGCCCCGTTCGGGCGCCGCGTAAAAGAAGGTAAAAATAGAGGAGTCGCCGCCAATATTTTATTTGGGAAAAACATTGGAAAAACCATTTATTTTAAGGAAACTGGTCTAAAAAAAGATAGAGATTTGAGTCCGAGAGTCGGTTACGAGTAGGGAAGGTGTTAGCATCCTACATCGTCCGTTTAAAAAACAGTAACTCAAGTTAATTGTGCAAAACAATTTTAATAACCTTTGAAAATATTTATTTTTACCCCATTTTGAAATTTAAAAGAAAATGAACACAATAAAAGGGAAAAATAAAATTTTGGCTTGACAGGATGATTGATTCTGCTCCTACGTATTCCCGGGTGCGATGGGAAACTCAAAGCCATGTAGTTCTTGCAGAAAATGTTTGATTGATTGGTTGATTTCATTTTTTGGAAAAAGATTTGATTTTTTATTTTATATTTTTTAAAAAAAGGATTTTTATTTCATAATAAATTCACTTTTGCACAGAGACCAAGATAGCGGTGATATACAATAAACCCCTACAATTCATACGCCACTTGAGGATGAAGATTCATACATCAACGTCGTAGATTGTTGCGTGAATTTGAAAATATTTGTCATTTTTTAAAAAAATGTGAGTAAATTGAAAATGTTTTATTATTTTTTTAAAAAGGAATCTACTCTTACACAGGGTTAAAGATAGGTAAATTATGCGATGAACCCTTACAATTCATACGACACTTGATGATGAAAATCATACATCAACGTTGTAGATTGTTGCATGAACTCAAAAGATTCTTTCTTTTTTTATATATATATAATTTTTGTTTTCTAAATCTTATTGAAAAATAATTTTGCTGACATTTTTTCTTATTTCAGAAAATGGCCCCCATCAGCAAACATAACTTAACCATTTTGAAACCATTATCAAGAGCCCAATCCATTGAGCCCAAACATTTATGACAATAACAAGTGACATAACAATAATATAAATAAAAATAAAACAAATAACAGAAGAGTCGGAGAGAAGCTTCTTCTTCTCTAACCTTACCAATTGAACAGAGGTGTGCTATGAGGTTGACAGATGCGTGGAGGAGTGATAGAGCTATGATGCGGAAATTTCAGGCGGCGTGAAGGTGGCGTCAACAGATCTGGGTCGACGATGGCGGAGGGAGGTCGTAGGTGATGGTAAGAGGCGGTGGCGAGGCGGACGAGGCTAGACTCGGAGCGTAACGACGTGAGCAGTGGTGTGCGGATCCGCGTCTGGACGGCGGAGTGGGTGACGATGCGGCTGCATCTGGCACGGCAGCCGGATCATCGTGCGGTGGCACGAAGGTCCGAGTGCTGAGTTGTGCGGCGATGATGATCCGGCTGAGTTGTGCACGACGCCGGCACGGCACAGCGCAGCGGAGCTCGTATGGAGGGACTCGACATAGGAATCTGAATCCCTTTTCCTTGATGTGTTTGGGTTGCTCTGTTTATTCTTATTGATATTTGGTTTGGGGAAGGAACTACAGTTGTGGTGCTTGGACTGGTGGAGAAGATGAATCTCAATATCTTTCTTGTTACTTTAAAAATTGTTTGGATGTATGATGGTTGATGAGAAGAGCTGAAGGGGAATGACCAAGGTTGAGGCAAAAGGATGACATTGTGATGTAGACGTTGCAGGAGAAAGAGAGAGGGAGGACTCAGGCATTTCTTTTTTGTTTTCTTCTTTTTGCTTTTTTTTTAGTTTTTAATTTGACTTTCTTAAAAATAATAAAGAAATCAGACTTTTTTTTTAGTCAACTGTCGAGTTTATTACCAAAAGGTTAACTGTTGGACCAAAATGAAGTGGGCTAGATGATGGACTAAAAAATAGTCTTGTAACAAAACAAAACGGGCCAAAAACATAAACACATTTTTTTGATTGATTTTTTTAGTTGTTTTTATTTGTTTGTTATTATTTTTTTCAAAACATTAATTAAAAGGACATGCGGACAAAATTAGGTATTCACACAACTTAGTAACACACTGCACTTGCTGGTTGCTTGGCTTTATGTGGAAGCTTGGATGCTGTGTCTCGTGTGCTGTTTTTGGCTGTTTGGAATTAGCAATTTATGCAACAGTGTTGTGTCTCTCTAATTATGTGGCCGCTGGACAATGCCCTGTGATGTGGTTCTCTCAGCTGAATCTTGTTGGTTTGGGTGACAAATGGATTTTGCTTCACTGTTTTGCTGAAATGTTTGTTCGGTGGGAATCTCTTATGCCATTAGCATCATCCGTGCTTGTGGAGTTTGGTCATTTTGGGTGAATCTTGTAACTGTAATGCGCTTGTAATGGACATCTATGCCTAGAATTCTGTCTATAGGGGTTACTTGGTAGTTTAAAAATTGTTCTGTATATGTGGGGCACTCTTAGCTATCTCTCAACCTTATGCCAGCTCTCTCATTTGCTTTTGGTTGATTAGTTAGCTGTTGTTGTTCCATTGTTAGATGTTACTATTAGTTACAGTATATATAGGTTTGGATACCTCTAATACTCTTTTAAATACAATTTGGTTTATAAAAAAAATTGTTATTATTAGGTTACTAACTAACCATTTTAAAAGAGACGCAACCTTGTTAAAATATTGAAACGTAGTCACAAAGATCTCAATTAGATTTCTCCACAACATAACTTCAGGTTTGAATCGGGTAGTGCACCACCACAGTACAATTCCTTTTTTGTTATATCTCCACTTGAATCCGAAATTTGATATTTAGTAAGTTAAGGTTATGTTATGCTTTCTAATAAATATAGAGTTTGATTTCTATGAACTATTGGTGTAAATAATTTTTGCATAGACGTCCGATAATAGTTTTACAAATCAACATCATTGTTATTTCTCTTTTTTAGTTATTAAAATAAAAACACACATATTGAAATTTTAGTGAATATCATTATAATGCTTACAACTTTAATTCATAAATATATATCCTTATTTTTATTTTTATTTTTGAAAACAAACTCGAGTCTTATTATAATTTTAACCTATAACTAATTATAATATATAAAACGCACACAATTGAACCTCAATAAATTAATAGTAGATAAATTAATAATCACCCTAAACTAATATTAAGGAGTTATAAGGTGGTTCTGTGGTTTGGGGGAGGGAGATAGGGTTTGGTGTAACAGGGTGAGTTCAACTTCCCCACTAACATAACAAATACTAACAATCTAACATTTGCCTATCAAAAAAAACTAAACAAATATTTTTTTTTCTCTCACACTAACTTGGATTAACTTTAAAAATTAATAATTTTGATATATAATTCCCTATATATAACCCTTATATAAATCCATAGTCCTGTGAATATCATACATTGATAATTCTCAAAAATTACAAACATAATTAATTGGGACAATTTAGTAAAACATTTTTTTTTGTTTAGCAAAATATAAATCTATTATTGTTTGTTTTTCATGAAATTTAAATTTAGGTGGAATTCATCTTTAACTTTCTAATAACAAAAAACTGTGATTAGTTGTTATAATGAGTTCATCCTTTAGCGTGATTGGTTTCAAAAATACTAATAATCTAATATTTGCCTATAAAAAAAACTAAACTAATATTTTTTTTCTCTCACACTAATTTGGATTAACTTTAAAAATTAATAATTTTGATATATAATTGCCTATATATAACCCTTATATAAATCCATAGTCCTGTGAATATCATACATTGATAATTCTCAAAAATTACAAACATAATTAATTGGGACAATTTAGTAAAATATAAATCTATTGTTGTTTGTTTTTCATGAAATTTAAATTTAGGTGGATTTCATCTTTAACTTTCTAACAACAAAAAACTGTGAATAGTTGTTACAATAAGTTCGTCCTTTCGCATGATTGGTTTCAATGTACTAAATCATCCTCAACTCCATCCTCAACCTTAAATTATTTACGAAATATGATACACACACACACACACACACACACACACACACACACACACACACACACACACACACATATATATATATATATATATATATATATATATATATATATATATATTGTCTATTAGTGATATATAGAATAGTTTTTTCTGATAATTAAAAGTTTAGGTGATTTTGGTCTCAAAGACTCATCGAGGTTAAGGCAGGTCTCACGGCTCAAAAAGCATGCTTACAGATGTACTTATAGATTATTCACTGACGAGGTCCTCATATCAACAACGGGGTTCATAGTTCATACTCACGTCCTTGTAGGATATGAGCCGAATGTTAAATTTTAATGTGTATAATATGTGGATTAGCATTAATTGGTTATTAAATTATAATTAAATTATTAATATATTAGTTATAAAATTAATTCTTAATTACGTAACCAATTGGTGAAATTGTTGTTGGGTATTTACTAAAGAGTGACCCTATGATGGGATGGGTCATTCTAATGTTAACCCGTTGAGAGGTCCCTACTCTCTGCTGGTAGGTTATAAGAATAGCCTCCCCATTAGGCATTCTAACAGACAGAAACACAAAACCAAAAACCAACCAGAAAGAGAGGAGTAACCCTCTCACCTTCTCTAACATTCTGATCAACTGTTCGTATCCCTCTCACCCTCTGATCTGCTGTGATGGATTCTGCGAATCTCCAAGGTATGAAATTCTTCTCTTTCCTTTGATTAACATGAATCACATGCTATGATTTGTATCTGTATGGTATTTAGAATTATAGTTTTTCCTTCAATTGGTATCAGAGCCAAGGATAGATACATGTTATAGATGTTCTGAAAATTATATGAACCCTAATTTATGTTTTTCAATCAAGATACAAAATTTGTTAGGGATTTTCATATCATGTTATATCAATATCGTAAAAATTTTGCTTGCCCAGAATTTTTTTTTCAGCAACTTTCGTTTTCATGCCTTGTTCTTCAAAATTCGAAACTATGATTCTGGCCAATGATTTCGAAAATTGTTTAAGGGCTTTTCTTCCCACATGTTATTCGAGTAACATACTCGAAAATCGTTGGATTTCATCAAATAAAACGTGAGAAATCGATGTTTTTTCGTTTCCCTTTTGCGTGAAACTGGTTCGATCGCCCCGCGAGTTTTGCTCGCCTCGCGATTCTGGGCATCAGCAACAGTTGGAATTCCAGATTCGCCTCGCGAGATTATTCTCGCCTCGCGAACCTGAAAGCCAGCAGAACAGTGAAATTGTCATCCTCTCTGGGTCGCCCCGCGATTACGTTTCTCGCCTCGCGACCCCGAAGGCTGACTGTTCTAGGAAAATGAAAGGTCTCTGGGTCGCCTCGCGACTACGCTCCTCGCCTCGCGACCCCGAAGGTTGACTGTTCTAGGAAAATGAAAGGTTTCAGGGTCGCCTCGCGAACGCTTGATTCGCCTCGCGAGTACCCGCGAGAAGACCAAACGTTGCTGACTTTTCACAAGATTCGCCTCGCGAGATACCTCTCGCCTCGCGAATATTTTATGTGAATTAAGTTGTGTGTTCTATGCTGCATTTGTTATACAATATAATTTTTTTCTAATGTATAATTGTAGCATGACTATTGATATTTTGTATAGTTATGAACTCACCTATCATGGGTATAATTATACAAAATTTGTGTTGTTAAACAATTAATTATTCTAATGTGTTATATTTGTATTATATTAATAATAATTACACCCTATCGGTGTACTATTATTAATGTAATTCGTTATTATACATCGTACTATTGTCTTAAGCTTATGTCAATTATGGTTTCAAGTACCCTATCGGTATTAGAAATTTTGGTGATGTAAGTTCTGTACATTGTATTATTCTTCTTATTGTATTTCTTATTTATTATGATTCGGGACCCTTAGGCGGAATTATAATGAATAAGAAATTTGTATTATGGGCAAGATTGGCTGAACATATATATATGGAATCATATTGCCTTCAACTCTTAATGATTCCTTATTCTCTGTTTTATATCAGCCTCCTTCCCAAATTCTGTCAAAACTCTGAATGGAACAAACTATGAGGACTGGAAAGAGTCTCTAGATCTCTACTTAACTATTGCTGACTTGGATCTGGCCTTAAGGGAAGACAAGCCAGCAGCTCTCACCGATGAATCTACTGCAGCACAGAAGATTGCTTATGAGAAATGGGAACACTCTAATAGAGTGTGCCTGAAAGTGATGAAGTATACTATGGAGAAATCCATCAGGCAGAGTATCACAGAGACCAATAATGCTAAAGAATATCAGAAAGTTGTTGGGGAGAAATTTATGACTTTTGAGAAGGCTCAGAAAAGTCAGTATCTTTCCTTGTTTGACAAGACCAAATATGATGGGGTCAGTGGTGTGCGTGAGCATATCATGAAGCTGATGCACTATTACAACAAACTGAGATCTCTTAAAGTGGAAATTGGCGAAAGTACTTTAATCTACCGGGTTCTTGAATCTCTTCCTTCACAATTCGATGTAATGAAGACCTCTTACAATACACAGAAGGCTGAATGGACAGTGGATGAGATGATTGCCATTGTTACACAAGAAGAAGAGTCCATTAAAAGGGTAAATCTCACAGTGCTCATTTTGCTGCATCTGATCCAAATCAAACTTCTAAGTCAGGTTCAAGATTTGTGAAGAAAGATCAAAAGGGAAAGAAGAAAAATGCAAAGCAGCATCTGCAGGCTAAGAAAAGTTTCTTCAAGGGTAACTGCAAATATTGTAAGAAGTATGGCCACAAGGTAGAGGATTGCTATTTCTTGAAAAAGAAACAAGAGAAGCAAGGTATATTCCTGGCTTTAACATGCTTTGAATCCAATGTCATTGATGTTCCTCCAAATACTTGGTGGTTAGATTCAGGTGCAACCATTCATGTTGTGAATTCCTTGCAAGGGTTCACAAGCCTGAGGAAACCAAGTGATCTTGAGTCCAAGATTATTATGGGAGATGGAGCTGGAGTTTATGTTATTTACATTGGAATTGTTTCTTTACTTTTGCCTTCGGACATAATTTGCTTTTAAGAGATCTTTGTGTATGCACCTTCTATGAGAAGGAACTTGATTTTGTTTTCTGCTTTGGATAAATGTGGTTACACCTTTAAGTTTGGTAGTGGAAAATTGATTGTTTATTCAGATTCTATTTCCGTTGGTTCAGGAGTTTTACGTGATGGCCTTTATATGTTAGATCTACATGACATGTCTGTCAATTCTACTGTTGGAAACAAACGCAGTAGGATTAATGAACATTCTTCTATGTTATGGCATCGACGTTTGGGGCATATTTCTAGGCCCCGTATTGAGAGGCTAGTCAAGGAAGGTATTCTCCATGATCTAGACTTCTCCGATTTTGATACATGTGTTGATTGCATCAAGGGCAAATTTACTGCCAAGGTTAGGAATAAAGCTGCAAATAGGTGTGACGATGTGCTACGGTTGATTCACACCGACTGTGTGGACCTATTACACCCCTTTGCCATGGGTGGATATAGGTATTTCATTACCTTTATAGATGATTTCTCGAGATATGGATGGATAGATCTTCTTCAAGAAAAATCTAGTTCTCTAGATGCTTTCAAATCCTTTAAGGCTGCTGTTGAGTTGAAAACAGGTAGGAAAATAAAATGTGTAAGATCTGACAGAGGTGGAGAATTCTATGGTAGATATAATGAGACGGGTAGAAACCCAGGACCTTTTGCCAGATTTCTTGAGGAATGCGGTATTGAAGCTCAATACACTATGCCTGGTACTCCTGAGTAAAATGGAATTGCAGAGAGGCGTAACCGCACACTTATGGAGATGGTAAGATGTATGTTGAGCCATTCATCATTGCCAGACTTTCTTTGGGGAGATGCCTTAAAAACTGCTGTCTATATTCTAAATCAAGTACCCAGCAACTCTGTACCAAAAACTCCATATGAGCTCATGAGTGGAAAGAAGCCGAGTTTGAAACATTTTCATGTATGGGGTTGTAAGGCAGAAGTTAGACCTTATAATCCTCAGTCTAAGAAGCTTGATCTTAAGACTGTTAGTGGCTTCTTTATTGGCTATTGTGTGGGTTCCAGAGGTAGCAGATTCTATTGTCCATCTCATTCTATGCGAGTCGTCGAATCTGATCGAGCGGTTTTCTTTGAGGATGACTTGGATAGTGGGAGTGATATACCACGACCAGTTACTCTTAAAGAAGATCGCACCATTGTTCCTATACCAGCTGTTCCTTTTCCTACAGAAGTTTTGATTCCAGCTGATGGTGTTGATCAGAATCTTCAACATGAAGATGGTGTGGCAGCACCGCTTGTAGATGAACAAGAACATGATCTTATTGTTGATGAAATTCCACTGAGACGATCTCAAAGAGTGCGCAGACCTTCCATACCAGATGATTATGTTGTATATCTTCAGGAACATTAGTTTGACCTCAATGATGATGATGATCCTATTACCTTTAAGGAGGCAATTTCTAGCTCTCATGCTTCTGATTGGCTGAATGCTATGCATGATGAGTTGTCTTCTATGTCTCATAATGGTGTTTGGAGTCTAGAGGAATTACCAATTGGTTGTAAACCTGTTGGATGCAAATGGGTTTTCAAAACCAAACGTACTCCAGATGGTAAAGTTGAAAGGTACAAAGCCAGACTAGTAGCTAAAGGCTATAACCAAAGAGAAGGCATTGACTATAAGGAGACTTTCTCACCAGTCTCTACAAAAGATTCATTTCGAGTTGTCATGGCCTTGGTAGCTCATTTTGATCTAGAACTTCACCAGATGGATGTGAAGATGGCCTTTCTGAATGGAGACCTTACTAAAGATGTTTACATGGTTCAGCCTGAAGGTTTTTTCTTGAAACAGGCAAAGAGCACTTGGTTTGCAAGCTGAATAAGTCTATTTATGGATGAAACAGGCCCTCGGACAATGGTATTTGAAGTTTGATCAGGTTGTCACTTCTCTTAGCTTCAAAGAAAATGCCTCGGATCGGTGCGTTTACTTGAAGACTTGTGAGGGTGAATTCATCATTCTCGTTCTATATGTTGATGATATACTTCTTGCTAGCAGTTGTGTTAAAATCTGTACGAGACAAAACTCATGTTGAGTAGCCACTTTGATATGAAAGACCTTGGTGATGCTTTACATTGTTTTAGGCATCCAGATTTATCGTGATAGGTCACGTGGTGTTCTTGGATTGTCTCAAAAAGGATATATTGAAAAGGTCCTCAAAAGGTTTAATATGCATTCTTGCTCCCCATGTGCTGCACCTGTTCAAAAGGGTGAAGAAAAATTCTCTAAATCTCAATGTCCTCAAAATGATGTAGAAATAAATGAAATGAAAAAGGTCCCATATGCTTCCACTGTTGGCAGTTTAATGTATGCTCAAGTTTGTACTCGTCCCGACATTGCTTTTGCTGTAAATGCTTTAGGGAGATACTTGAGCAACCCAGGTTTGGGTCATTGGAAAGCCGTAAAAAAGGTCATGAGATATTTGCAGGGAACCAAAGATTATATGTTGACCTATAAGAAGTCTGATCAACTTCAGGTCACTGGTTATTCTGATTCTGATTTCGCAGGTTGCCCTGACGACCGAAAATCTACTTATGGCGTTATCTTTATGATGGCAGGAGGAGCTATTTCTTGGAAAAGCGTCAAACAGACGCTTACAGCTACTTCTACCATGGAAGCAGAGTATGTTGCTTGCTATGAGGCTACTTGTCAAGCCATGTGGCTGAAAAATTTGATTTTTGGCTTTCATATTGTTGAAAGCATATCTAGGCCACTTGTGATATATTGTGACAATATTCTTCTTTGTGAACTTCTCTCATAACAATAGAAGCTCTTCTCGCACTAAGCATTTTGATGTGAAATATTTGTTCGTTAGAGAGAAGATTCGGGAGTTTTGGACTCGTATTGAGCATATTGATACAGGAAACATGCTTGCTGATCCACTAACCAAAGGCTTAACTGTTGGAATATTCCGGAATCATGTAATTCATATGGGCTTAGTTAAGTCTTTTGATGTATTGGATTAGTGGGAGTCTGAAACCATTATTTGCCCATTATCGTTTTTTATGAGATATGTAAATTGACGTCATTCTTGGTTTCATATCTCTTATTGCATTTTAAGATGCTTGGACCATTTTTTTGAATTGCATATTTCTCTTTATTAATTATATACAATTTTCTATTCATCAATCTTTATGTGAAATATGAGTCTTTAGCATGTATGATTTACTTCCCTATCGGATACTATTTCTGCATTGTTAAAGCTTGTATTTCTTATACTGCTGGTTAACGTGTGCTTTGATCGTAACTGGTATTTCTCTTTAATAATTGATTAATGCTATCCAAGTGGGAGAATGTTAAATTTTAATGTGTATAATATGTGGATTAGCATTAATTGGTTATTAAATTATAATTAAATTATTAATATATCAGTTATAAAATTAATTCTTAATTACGTAACCAATTGGTGAAATTGTTGTTGGGTATTTACTAAAGAGTGACCCTATGATGGGATGGGTCATTCTAATGTTAACCCGTTGAGAGGTCCCTACTCTCTGCTGGTAGGTTATAAGAATAGCCTCCCCATTAGGCATTCTAACAGACAGAAACACAAAACCAAAAACCAACCAGAAAGAGAGGAGTAACCCTCTCACCTTCTCTAACATTCTGATCAACTGTTCGTATCCCTCTCACCCTCTGATCTGCTGTGATGGATTCTGCGAATCTCCAAGGTATGAAATTCTTCTCTTTCCTTTGATTAACATGAATCACATGCTATGATTTGTATCTGTATGGTATTTTGAATTATAGTTTTTCCTTCACCGAATTCCTACCAATTAGATCAACCTTCGTCGGCACAAAAAGAATCTTATAATATTTTTAAAAAAACATATCGAAATTCTAACAAATGAATATCTCCATATCCATATATTAAAAAATGTTACAATGGTATGGTATTATTTGTTTTAACGTCAACTTCTCCATTAGGATTTAGGTCTTGGCGTTAATCATCATCACCTTCTTTACAAGAATCGGTTTCTCTCGCATTCCATTATTCTATATCATTTGTAAAGAATACGGTCGAAATAATTATTCACGACAGTTTGTAGGTTTGTGTTCCGTCCAAAAATCTCAGGTAGGAGATACTCGTCCGGAGAAGGTCTTGTGGGAGTGTTTTGGAATTAACTTGACAGAATCGGAATTCTGCTCCTACATATCCAAATGAGAATCAAAGCAAACGTAGTTCTAAGTGAGGGGGTTGGACCCCTATTTATAGAGATGTTTTAGTATAACAGTTTGGGTATGACTGTTATTGAGATCCTATTTGTTATGATCGGATTGTTATTGCAGTTAGACAATGATAAGGATAAGGCTCCGAGTTATACGGAGAGATATTTGGAACGCAATGAGATATTCGGCCCGATCGATTTGGATTGGATAGCTCGGGGCCGAGATATCTTCATCCGTGGCCTGCTGTGGAATAAGCCCGAGTAGTTATCCTCGGGTGTCAAGTGTATTAATAGGTCTTCGGCTTTATGGGATTTCGGGTCACGGCCCACTTACAAGAATGAGCTCGGTCGTATTGACAATCCTCGGCCTTATATCTTCGGCCAGTACACAAGCCCCCCGAGCTCCGAGCTTAAATAAGCGAAAGAGCTGACAAGTATTAAACCGAGCTTATTCTTCGGCCATATAGACTTCCGTATTCCCAGCTGTCATTTCAACCGAACCTTCCCTCCTGTCAGAGGAGGCAATCATTTCCCCTAATCCTTCTGCAGCACGCTACAGGTGAGTAACCCTAGAGTTCCGCGCCCATTTAATGAGGGAAAATTAAAAGTCGCGCCTTTGGGCTTCATGAAACGTGGGCCGTTGATCGTATCACCAACTGCAGCAGCTATAAATATCCCCTCTAACTCCAACTCCCCTCCACCTTGCCTATCTTCCTTCACCATTCATCTCCGTCTTCAAGTTTCTGCCATCACTCTCCTGTCTGTCATTCTTCAGGTACGCCCAGTCTTCTTCTCTCCTTCGTGCTTCTAAGTTTAATTTCTGCTTATCAGATATGAGTTCATCTGTGTCTTCTGAGTCAAACACCTCGCCTCTAATTGAGCGCGAGGTTTCCCCCATTGGGGTTCTCCTTCCACTTCTTCTGTTCCTTCACAGGAACTGAACATTGGAGAGGTGGAACCGTCCTCCTCCAGGTCGTCTTCCACTGAGTCTGATTCCTCTGGGTCCGACTCTTCTAGGTCTGGCTCTCCCTCCCCCCAAGTTTCCAAACCCGCCGCTCGCAAACAACGCCTAAGGGTTCCAAAAGACCCTGTTCCCGATATTACCCTTCCTGGGTATACCTGGGTTAAAGGCGAAGTCGGGACTTATTTTTCTGATTTTCAGACTTCAGATTCCATTGCTCGTCTTCGGTCCCAGATTAATATCTCGGCGTCCGGAGACGAATCCGAGTTCATTTGCTCCCCATGCTCGGGTACCGAGTATGTCTTCTTCAGGGCTCACCCTTCTGAGCCCCCTTTTACCTACATGTACAAAACACTATTTGCACAGTTGTGTGTGTCCCTTCCTTTCATCGAGTTTGAGTGCAACGTTCTGAGAACCATGAATGTCGCACCTACTCAGCTTCATCCCAACAGTTGGGCTTTTATGAAAGCCTTTCAAATTTTGTGTAAATACATCGGGATGGAGCCCACTACTCCCAAATTTTTGTACTTCTACCAAACATGGTTTGGTAAGAAAACGGGATGGATTTCCCTTAATGGGCTGAACCAGAGAGGACTGCTTAGTCTATACATGTCATCGTATAAGGACTTTAAAGTCGGCTTCTTCCGCGTTCGACCCTCGGGTTCTTACTCCACCCTTTTTTTTTTATGAGAATGGATGCGCCAGGTTTCCTTTATACTGGCAATCCTCCCCTACCAAATTCGTTGGTTTCGAATACCAATCCCTTCCTGCCGAGGATAGGCGAGATATAGATATATTAGAAAAACTCCCTCAGCCTCTCCATTGTGGACGTCTTCTGAAACTCCCCTTCTCATCCACTCCGAGAGCCGACCTTAAAAGTAAGTGTTCGGCCTCTTGGTTTTCAGCTATTTTCTGTATGTGTTTCTGTACTAACAACTTTTCTTTTTGGCAGTCATTATGGGGAAATTCGACTTCTCCAAGCTTTTAAAGTCTGCTGCGAAAGAGGGTCAGGGTCCTTCCACGACCGAGAAGAAGAAGAAAAGACTTCCTCCGGCCACGGCTAAGGCCTCTGCCAAGGGGGCTTCATCATCCGCCCCTCACAAAAGAAAGAGGGTAGAGGTAGTGGTTGACGCCCCACACCCTACCACTCACGAGACGGGGACTACGGGGCGAGAAGAACAACTTCCTCCTTCTACCGAGGTGAAGTGGTATAACACTTCTCTAAAAGCAGGGACCTCGTCTCTCTGGGGCAAAGACTTCAATCCCTTTCCTTCTTTTGACTCGAACTTCCTAAAGTCCGCTGATCTCCGATTAATCAGGAAACAAGGGGCTCAGTCTAGCATGGAGGCCCTCTCGGCCTACTGCATCCGAGCTGCTGCTCTAGCCCGCCTTTGTAGCCGAGATTTGGTGGAGACTGAGAGGAAATCCCGGCATCTGGAAGCTGAACTTGCTTCTATTGAGAAGCTGAAGGGGGATTTTGCCCGGACCTCCACGGAGCGTGACGAGCTGGCCAAGGTCAATAATCTCCTGAATACTACCATTACCGAGCTGAATGGCCAGAACTTCGAGCTTAACTCCCAAGCAAAGTTTACTGAGGAGAATAAAGCTCGGGCTGAAGAGGGTAGAGCTCGTGCTGAAGAAGAGCTCAAGAAGGCTCAAGCTGAAATCGAGCAACTTAAGGCTGCCCTGGAAGCCGAGACTAAGGCCAGGATGGAGATTCAGGAGGATCTGAAAGAGGCCACTGAGTGCATTCTTGTCGAGCATCGAAAGGTTTTGAAAAAGCCATTGCTCAAGTTGAAATTCTCGCTCCGGGGTTGACATTTCGGGTGTCGATGTGACCAAAGAGGTGCTGAACGGGGAACTCGTTCCCATTATTCCCGAAGAGGAAGAAGAGGTGGAAGGGGCGGAAGATTCTCCCAAGGATCACATTGAGGCCGAAGAGAGTCATAGGGACGATTAACTGTATTCTCTGTTTTTTGTTTTCTTCATCCCTTGTAATGGGATTTTACCCTTGTAACGTCGGTTGATTTAATGAGAATTCTTCCACCATTTTGATGACTACTTGTTCCTCTTGTAGCTTTTGTTTGGCCGAGATATTCTTTGAAATATTTTTATATTCCGATGTTGTGTTCGGCTTGTTTAAACAAGTCCTCGGCTAAGGCCGAGGTATTCTACCGTCCGTATCAAAAACGGATAGTAGTTGTCACACGTGAAACACATGATTCACGCTTTACATATGTGGTCACACATTATGTTCTTTGGAAACCGCAGTGGGTTCATGCAATTACTGCTTTTTGCTGAGTTTCGAGATTTGTTTTTTCAACAAACCTTTTCCCAGCACATATTTTTTCCTTTCCAACACCTCTCGCCCCTTATAAATAGGGTTGTTTCACTGCTTCACTTATTCATTCTTCATTCTTTTCCACCAGTCAAATTCGTCTTCCTTCAACCCGAGTAGTTCTATAATAGTGTTAGGGGTTTACGCTCCTCTCTCCCAGTTAACATCCTTTTTTGAGCTTTATAGCTGCCAAAAAGGATGTAAGTGGGAGATGGGATCCAGAATTCCTTTTATGATTTAATCCTTCAAGAAGGATGTTAACTGGGAGAATAGCAGTCTTCGGGCGTGGAGAAAGGGGCAGAGGCCGTCTACTCCCGGAGCAGGTCGAGCACCTCATCGTCCAGCTTTCTCAGGGGGAAGTGATTACTTTTCCCCTCGAGGAAAAGTCGTGGTGTCCGATTGGGGGGACTATTGGCCAACTGGTCTTGCCCCTGCCCTAATTGGGGGGACTACTGGCAAGCCGGGCGGGCCTTATTTTCAATTTCAGCTCTTTATCTAAGTCGTAGTACTTTCTAGTACTCGACTCGTACCTTGTTTTTACTTTCGGCATTGTACTCGGTTTTATTAAAAAAATTTAATGGCTCGAACTCGGCCTTTAGATCAAGATTTTGTTCTTATTACAACTCGTATTCTATTTACTCAAATAATTTCAAAGGCTGGAACTCGGCCTTAGACAATTTAATTGGCGTGAACTCGGCCCTTAGGCTCAATCTTGGCCTTAAAAATTTAATGGCTCGTACTCGGCCTTCAGGCTCAAACTTGGCTTTTAAAAATTTAATGGCTCGTACTCGGCCTTGAGGCTCAAACTTGGCCTTCGGGCTCAAACTTGGCCTTAAACAATTTGATTGACTCGAACTCGGCCTCCAGGCTCAAACTTGGCCTTAAACAATTTAATTGGCTCGAACTCGGCCTCCAGGCTCAAACTTGGCCTTAAAAATTTAATGGCTCGTACTCGGCCTTCAGGCTTAAACTTGGCCTTAAAAATTTAATAGGCTCGAACTCGGACTTCAGGCTCAAACTTGGCCTTAAAAATGTAATGGCTCGTACTCGGCCTTCAGGCTCAAACTTGGCCTTAAAAATTTAATTGGCTCGAACTCGGCCTTCAGGCTCAAACTTGGCCTTAAACAATTTAATTGGCTCGAACTCGGCCTCCAGGCTCAAACTTGGCCTTAAACAATTTAATTTTTGCGGAATAAATACATCGACAAATTAAGAAAACAGAACAATGTCCATAATAAATTCTTTTATTGGATAAAAAGGAAGTCTGCGGTGTGCCTCGTTAAAACCTTCTCGGTCAAAACCCTTTTTGGGACAAAATACCGAGGTAGGAAAAAGAGTACATCACCTGACTATATACATCAACTATAATAAAATTTTAAATGCGAAGCATTCCAAGTTCTCGGGATAGGCTTCCCTATATGCTTCGTTTCCCAAGCTTTCTACCACTCGGAATGGCCCTCCCCAGTTTGCTACTAGCTTGCCTTCCGTATGATCCCTCGTTGCTTCTCCTTTCATCCTTAGCACCAAGTCTCCCCGCAGAAAACTCCTCGGTTTTACTTTTGAATTATACCTCTGAGTAGCTCTTTGCTTCCAGGCTTCCTCCCGATTTTAGCCTCCTCTATGATTTCCTCCACCAAGTCAAGTTCGACCCTTAAGTTGCTTTCATTCTCATTCTGCTCATGTTGCATACGCCGGAAAGACGGCTCACCAACCTCAACTAGGATCATGGCGTCTGTTCTATATGTCAGCCTCAAGGGTGTTTCTTGAGTAGTGGATTGAGGCGTACAGTGGTAGGCCCAGAGGATACTCGGCAACTCTTCTGCCCAAGCTCCTTTGGCTTTTCCCACTCTCTTCTTCAGCTCTCCGAGAATGACCTTGTTGGCCGCCTCGGCTTGCCCATTGGTCTGGGGATGTTTGATGCGTGATTTTTAGATATATAAAGGCAAGTGCACCTCATCGCAATCAAGTAATACGGTGGTGAGACCGGTTATCGTATCCACAGGGATTGGTTGTCAATTATCAATTCACAAACTTAACAACTATCTAGACTAAACTATAATATGAGAGATTAAAACAGAAAATAAAGAAAGCAAAACAATATTTTTGGTCTTTTGGGAATTATATCGAACACTTGGAAGGCAAACAGAGATATGGCTAAGATTGTTAGGGTTTGACTACACTAATCCTCCCTTAATTGCAATGAAATGGTTATCAACACAAGTCCTACTTCAATTATGACAATCAAGCCTTTTCTAAAGTACTCAAGCCTAATGTCTTAGGTGCATTGAGCCTAAAACCACGAATCAAACCCTAATGTCTTAGGAGGATTAATCCGTGATTTTGCATTAAGTCAAGACTTATAAGATTGCAAGCATTCAACACCTATGTCTAGATTCTTGAACTACTTGGCATATGATTCATGAGCATGCCTTAACACCAACCTTCCAGTCATCTATCAAAGCAACATATCATTCCTATGGGTAGCTAATCCAAGGAAAGCATTAAGCACAGAATCACATACTCATAAAGAAATAGCAACTTGCATTAAAACACCAAATCAAATACAACAAGTTCAGAAAAGCTACATCTAACCCCAACAATGGGGATTTAACTACTCATGATAAAAGGAAATACAAAAGAGAATGAGAAAAGGGATGGAGAACACTCATAGACAAGCTTCCTCCATTCCCAGAGCAAGGAAATCTCCCCTTCTAGGGCTGGAACCCTATCTCAGCCGCAGCCTCCAAGTCCCCCAAGTGCTCTCTCCACCAAAAGCTCCCTCTTTTCTGCCCTAAAACAGCAACTTATACCAGTCAGTGCTGCGCGCATTCGCGAGGCGAGACATGTCTCGCTAGGCGAATATTAAAAATCTGCTTCAGAGAATTGAACTCTCGCGAGGCGAGAGTTTCTTCGCGACGCGAGACCGAAAGGTTTTTCTTCAATACGCCCGTGAGGAGCATCAGGGCCTGGGCGTGATGGCTTCTGTTTGCAGACTCGCGAGGCGAGACATGGGTTCGCGAGGCGAACCAGAAAGGCTTGCATTTTCTCCAACAGTCAGCTCTCAGGGTCGCGGGGCGAATCCAGGCTCGCGGGGCGAATCACCAGAATTATGCTTGGCTCAATTTCTTCTCTTTTTAGGCTCTTTTTCATCCAAGCTCCATCAAGGCTAATTTCTGAGCATTTTTCCATTAAATCCTGCAAAACAACACCAGAAACCACCTCATCCGTTCCAAAGGAAAAACTATACAAAATCAACACTAAATTGGCCTAACTATATGCAAATGCATGCAGAAATGTACATGGAAAATGAGGTGAAATCACACTCATCAAATCACCCCAAGCTTAAGACTTTGCTTGTCCTCAAGCAATCACTAAGGCCAGAAGAGATAAACAGTCAAAGCATGGATAGTGAACCAAGAACCCGAGTAAATGATCCAAGCAATAGGCAATTCAAACAATTCAGCAAGAGATAATCAATTCAAGTCCAATTAGGGGCTTAAGTTTCCTAGACTCACATTCTCACTGATTCAGGCACTCTTGCTCACTTGAAGCTCACCCCAAGCTTGTTTATTTGCTTGGCTCTCTTTCTTGCCTCACTCACTCAAGTGTTCAAGTATATATAACAATTCGCTCCATTTTCCTGAAGGAATGATTCCTACCATATGCTTGACTATCAACCAAATCTCCACTTTATTTATGAAAACACCTAAGAATCAAGAGGTATTTATTTGGTTGTAATGTGGCCATGGGATTAATCTTTAGGTGGGGATAACAAGAAAGGGATATTTCAAAAGGCTAAACCAAGTATCAAACATTTCAACACAAGACACCTTCTAAAATACCTTCTTGGGTTTTCAATACATTTTTCCACCTTTCTTTTCTTTCTTTTTCTTTTATTTCTCACTTCTCTTTTTTGTCATCCCCATCTCTTTATATTTTTCTTTTCTTTTCTTTTCTTTTTTTTTTTTTTATAATTGGAGAGGGGAGATTTTTCAACTCAAAAGAATTATTTTTTCTGATTCTTATCCCAAACTTTCAACTACCTTTTTCACCCTTTTTGTAATACTTTAGAAGGTCCCTTATCAAGTATATGTATCAAAATTTTCAGGGTACCAAGAAAAGCATTTTATTCATTCAGGCTCAAAATTGGGCAACTAAGGGGTAGCATTTCATCATTCAAAACTCAGAAGGCCAGAAAAATACCTATTGCCTCAATCATTTTCAAAAATGTTTTCAAAAATTTTTAAGCTTTAAAATGGTTTCAAGTCAAGTTCTAGAGAAATTCATCCAAGAGGAGCAACACTCAACACAAAGAATGGGGGCAGATTTAGTGAGTACCCCCTAATGGCTCAAAATCTCACATTTATCAGTTCAAGAACCAGTGAGAAACACAAGTCTAAAGAAACATATGCTAATCATCAACTATCCAAGATCATCTCAAGCATATTTATTTGCAGCCATATCACAAGAATAAACAGAATTGGGTTCAAAAATTCACTATCACAAAAAAAATTGGCACTTAGCTCTCACAATCATAAGCTCAATCTAAGCAAGGGTAACCGAATAATGCGATCATGCAAACTTAAGCCTATATGAATGCAATATTTACAATGCAAGCAAAAAGATTACCCCTACCCCAAGCTTAAAGATTTACATTGTCCCCAATGTAAACAATCAAGTTGGAGAGAGGAAAGAAAAATAAAATAAAACAAAAAATTGGAACGGCTTACCGAGGCGGTAGCGGGTGCTGACTTTGCTTTTCTGGCTTTGTTTCTCCCTGCTCTTCTCCTTGCCTTCTTGCTCTCCCTTCCTTCTTTATTACCCTGCAAACACTTGGCAATTGACAATTTATTATTTTCCTCTTGAGCTTCTCAAATTATTCAAGAGGTTGAAAATCAAAAACAAAAACTAACTAAAGAGAAGGGTTAAGAAAAGTTGGGTTGCCTCCCAATAAGCGCTTCTTTAACGTCACTAGCTTGACTCATTAAGAAGCATCCACCTGGATCCCATAACCTATGGTATAAGGACCAAGGAATGCTAACCATGTGAGATCCTTCACCTGGATCCCACGGTTTGCAGCAAAAATGTGGAAGTGAGCGCTCGCAATTTATGCTGACTTCTTCAAATGGGAAGCGTTTTTCAATTCCTCTCGGGTCAAAGATGACCCCTTTATCAACAAAATCTTCCCAATAAAAATGGGGTTCAACCTCAGGCAGAGGTATGAACTCCATTGTTGACTGCTTTAAAATGTGAGGTGGCAAACAATTCGAGAGGATCATTGGTGCTTTGTTTAAGCCTGTACAATCTTCACTCTCAGCATTGCCAAATCCATCACCTTCCAAATATGCAGAAATCTCCGTACAAACCACACAAGTGTTTCTCCCATCACATTCCACACATGCATAGGAACCAATAGCCTCATCTAATTCCAAAAGTTTTTCATCATCCCCAAGCATGGTGAAATAGATGTCCTCCGATTGCCTCTTCCTTTCAGGCTCTTTAGTCAAAGGTTCAATGGGGAATGGTGCAACTATGTTCTCACAAACAGGTTCTTCACTTCTTGACGTGGCTGCTCCCACTTCTTCTTCTTCCTCATCATCCATTTTGGCATCATCTTCATCATCATACGTTATTGCATCACCTTCATCATCATCCATCAAGTTCCCTTTTGACATTCCGGATAGTTGGTTAGAGATTTTCTCAATAAGTACCCCTAAACTTCGGATGGTGTCTTCTTGATTCTTTAATTCTTCCATTGTTGTTGCCATGAAGTTCTCCAAAACAGCCTCTAAGTGAGGTCGACTATCCGGGATAGTTTGCTCAACCTCGACTGGGAATGCGGATTTGAAGTTCTCCCAAGCAACTTCCAATGGGGATGGCTCATCTTGATATGAAGGTGTGGAAGATTCCCAATGTTCCTCTTGCTCAAACCAAGTATTGTTTGGAGGGCTCCCCCACCATGGAGTGTAAGTGTTGGGAAATTGATTTCCCCATTCAGCATAGCTTACCATTGGTGGAGGAGAGATTTGTGCCCTTGACAGCTCATCACTAACTTGTTGGATGTTTACGGCTAATTGCAGCATATCTACCCGCAGCTGCAACTCAGATATCTCACTTTCTACATCAGATGGTTGATACCAATTGTAGTCCATGATCCTGTCTAATCAATTTTTCACCTCACAGACAATTAAGCCCAAGATCAAAGAAACACAAAAACAAATATATACAAAACTTAACAAAAGAAAGAGATCAATTATATACAGAAAAATAAAATAAAAAAATGTCTAAACTAGTTGTCTCATTTGTTACTAATGATATTGACAAAACCAATCCCCGGCAACGGCGCCAAAAACTTGATGCGTGATTTTTAGATATATAAAGGCAAGTGCACCTCGTCGCAATCAAGTAATACGGTGGTGAGACCGGTTATCGTATCCACAGGGATTGGTTGTCAATTACCAATTCACAAACTTAACAACTATCTAGACTAAACTATAATATGAGAGATTAAAACAGAAAATAAAGAAAGCAAAACAATATTTTTGGTCTTTTGGGAATTATATCGAACACTTGGAAGGCAAACAGAGATATGGCTAAGATTGTTAGGGTTTGACTACACTAATCCTCCCTTAATTGCAATGAAATGGTTATCAACACAAGTCCTACTTCAATTATGACAATCAAGCCTTTTCTAAAGTACTCAAGCCTAATGTCTTAGGTGCATTGAGCCTAAAACCATGAATCAAACCCTAATGTCTTAGGTGGATTAATCCGTGATTTTGCATTAAGTCAAGACTTATAAGATTGCAAGCATTCAACACCTATGTCTAGATTCTTGAACTACTTGGCATATGATTCATGAGCATGCCTTAACACCAACCTTCCAGTCATATATCAAAGCAACATATCATTCCTATGGGTAGCTAATCCAAGGAAAGCATTAAGCACAGAATCACATACTCATAAAGAAATAGAAACTTGCATTAAAACACCAAATCAAATACAACAAGTTCAGAAAAGCTACATCTAACCCCAACAATGGGGATTTAACTACTCATGATAAAAGGAAATACAAAAGAGAATGAGAAAAGGGATTGAGAACACTCATAGACAAGCTTCCTCCATTCCCGAGCAAGGAAATCTCCCTTCTAGGGCTGGAACCCTATCTCAGCCCGTGAGCCTCCAAGTCCCCCAAGTGCTCTCTCCACCAAAAGCTCCCTCTTTTCTGCCCTAAAACAGCAACTTATACCGATCAGTCTTGCGCGCATTCGCGAGGCGAGACATGTCTCGCTAGGCGAATATTAAAAATCTGCTTGAGAGAATTGAACTCTCGCGAGGCGAGAGTTTCTTCGCGACGCGAGACCGAAAGGTTTTTCTTCAATACGCCCGTGAGGAGCATCGGGGCCTGGGCGTGATGGCTTGTTTTGCGGACTCGCGAGGCGAGACATGGGTTCGCGAGGCGAACCAGAAAGGCTTGCATTTTCTCCAACGATCGGCTCTCGGGGTCGCGGGCGAATCCCAGGCTCATGGGCGAATCACCAGAATTATGCTTGGCTCAATTTCTTCTCTTTTTAGGCTCTTTTTCATCCAAGCTCCATCAAGGCTAATTTCTGAGCATTTTTCCATTAAATCCTGCAAAACAACACCAGAAACCACCTCATCCGTTCCAAAGGAAAAACTATACAAAATCAACACTAAATTGGCCTAACTATATGCAAATGCATGCAGAAATGTACATGGAAAATGAGGTGAAATCACACTCATCAATGTTCTACCGTTGTGACATGGTGTTTAACACCGAGATTGACATAGAATTCTCGCAATGTCTTATCTATAAACTGCCTTCCGTTGTCAGTGACGATTTCAAAAGGAATTCCGTGCCTACAGATGAGGCTTTTCCACACAAACTTTTGTACCTTCTCGGCGGTAATTTTCGCCAAAGGCTCTGCTTCAATCCATTTCGTGAAGTAGTCCACTGCTACCAAGAGAAATTTGACTTGACCTTTGGCTACAGGGAATGGCCCAAGTATATCCATCCCCCACATAGCAAAAGGCTAAGGCGAGTTTAATGTGTGAAGTTCCTCGGGTGGGGTACGACTTACATTGGAAAATCTTTGGCACTCATCACATTGTTTCATCCACTCGATGCAATCTGCTGGGATGGTAGGCCAATAGTACCCTGCTCGGACTACTTTGGAGGCCATTGATCTGCCCCCAAAGTGAAAACCACAGATGCCTCTGTGAACCTCTTCCATGACATATTTTGACTGTGCCTTTGTCAGACATTTTAACAAAGGTACCGAGAATCCCCGTTTATACAATTCTCCGGAAACGATAGCAAAGTGACTTGCTCTGAGCCTGATCTTCCTGGCCTCAGCGTGATCTGGGGGCAGAGTTTCTGAGGATAAATACTCCCATATGGGTGTCATCCACTCTCGGTCAACCGGCTCGTGGGCCATCACCTCTCCAAACGTAATACTCGGTTCATTGAGAGTTTCCTGAATAACTGTTCTATGCTGGCCCGGTTTCTTTGTACTGACCAATTTGGACAGTAGATCAGCCCGAGTATTTTCTTCTCTGGGAATGTGTTCAATAGCGAATTTCTCAAAGCTGGAAATTAACTGATTGACCTTACATGAATATCTGGTAAGCTGAGGCTCTTTCGTTTGGTACCCCCCGGAGATTTGTCCTGTGACTAGCTGTGAATCACTTCGGCATCTAACGGCCTTTGCCCCCATTTCCTTAGCTAGCATTAACCCTGTTATCAAGGCTTCATATTCGGCTTGGTTGTTTGAGGTTTTGAACTCAAACTTTAATGACTGCTCCAGGATCAGCTCTCACGGGCCTTCCAGTATTACCCCAGCCCCACTGCCTCTGACATTCGAGGATCCATCCACATACAAATTCCACCATATATCCTCGGTTATCAGCAGCGGATTGAGCTCGGCTATGAAGTCGGATATACATTGAGCTTTCAGAGGACCTCTCAACTCGTATTTCAGGTCGAACTCGGATAACTCTACCGACCAAGCTATCATACGGCCCGCCAACTCGGGCTTTTTGAGAATCTGCTTAATCGGGTGATCGGTTTTGACAATCACCTGGTGACTCTGGAAATACGGACGCAATCGCCGAGCTACAGTTACCAGGGCCAAAACCAGCTTTTCTATGACTTGATACCGGGTTTCGGCATCATGAAGGACCCTGCTGATGAAGCACACCGGCATTTGAACTTTCTCTACTTCTTGTACAATTACCGCACTGATGGCGTACTCGGTGGCTGACAGGTATAAGTATAACTCTTTCCCTGGGATAGGTCGAGTTAATATCGATGGTGAAGACAAAAAGGCCTTGAAATCGACGAAGGCCTTCTCGCATTCCTCGGTCCACGTGAAGGTTTGAGGCCTCTTCAACAATCTAAAGAAAGGCCGAGCTTTCTCTGCAGATCTGGGGGGAAATCGAGATAATGATGCCAGCCGCCCTGCAAGTCGTTGCACTTCCTTAATATTTTGTGGGCTTCGCATCTCAATCACAACTCGGCATTTATTAGGATTGGCCTCAATTCCACCGTGTGTCAACATAAAACTGAGGAATTTTCCACCACGAACAGAAACAGATTTTTCCGGATTCAACCTCATATTATACTTTCTCAGTTGCTGAAAAATTTCCTCCAAATCTTTCGGGTGGTTGGTGTGGTCATCGGATTTTACGACCATATCATCCACATAAACCTCCATAATCCTTCCGATCTGTTTTTCGAACACCCTGACCATGAGCCTTTGGTAGGTGGCTCCAGCATTTTTCAATCCAAATGGCATTACTCGGTAACAATAATTTGAGCCTTCAGTTATGAAAGTTGTTTTCTCCTCATCTGGGGGATACATTCGGATCTGGTTGTACCCGAGTATGCATCCAAGAAGCTCAAAATTCTCTACCCGGAGGCACCATCCACCAGTCTATCAATACTCGGTAAAGGATAGGAATCCTTTGGGCATGCTTTATTTAAGTCATGTAATCGGTGCACATGCGCCACTTGCCATTTACTTTTTTGACCAGAACCACGTTGGACAGCCAAGTAGTGTATTCTACTTCTCGAATAAAGTTGGCTTTAACCAACTTCGCTGTTTCTTCTTCCACCACTTTTCTCCTTTCCTCACCAAGTCTCCTTTTCCTTTGAGCTACCGGTTTTGCCTCAGGACAGATAGCCAGTTTGTGGCATAAGAAATTGGGGTCAATCCCCGGCATGTCTGATGTGGTCCAGGCGAACAAATTAGCGTTGCTGCGGAGCACTTCCTTTATTTTCTTTTTTAAATTCGGCTCAAGTTGCCCGCCGAGCTTGGTGCACTAATCGGGTTGTGATCCGATCTGGAACTTTTCTAACTCCTCAATGGGTTGTGGCCGTTGTTCCTGCATGTCCATTCTCGGGTCTAGTTCAACAGAGTTAACAGAATTCACAGACTTGTCTTTTCCCCTGTCTATTGTCTCTGCAGGTGTAGATTTGAGTTTGCTTACACGCAAACTATCAGCATAGCACTGTCTGGCCATTTTCTGATCAGCCCGGACAGCAACTATGTCCCCCGAGTTGGAAGGGAACTTCATTGTGAGGTGGGGAGTAGAGACCACTGACTCCTAACTTTCGTTTAAAGACGGTCTTCCGATCAGGATGTTGTACGATGCCACTGCATTAACCAACACGTACCTGACCATGATAGTCTTGGATGCTTTGCCATCCCCAAAAGTAGTTAGGAGGTCAATGTATCCTCAGGTATCCACCTGTTCCCCAGCAAAGCCGACGAGCTTTCTGTCGTATGGCTGAATAGATTTCTCACGGGATCCCGGAAGCCACGAAATGTTGAATAATATAAAATATCAGCCGAGCTCCCCTGGTCGACGAGATTTCTCTTGACCGAGAAGTTGGCCAATTGCACTGTGATTACCATAGGGTCGTCCTGATTAGGATCCACCCCCAAGAAGTCTTCGTCAGAAAAGATGATCGGGGGGGAAATCCTCGAGGTCCGCCGGATACCGAGTTATTTGCTGAATGGCCCGCAAGTGTTTTCTCCGGGCTGAACTTGTCGTGCCTCCCCCTGCAAATCCACCTGAAATAGTGTTTATCACACCTCGGACAGTATTATCCTCCTCTCGCCTTTCATTCTGGTCCTCCTTGATTTCTGTTCTTTCCTTATTTTGTCGACCGCCACCCCTTCTCGGGCTTTGGCCACCTCCTCTTCTTCTACTTCTGCCACGCCCCTCGCCATTGTTGTGATTTCTCCGAACAAAATTATTGAGATGGCCAGCTTGCACCAACTCTTCAATCTTATCCCGCAGGACCCAAAGACTCCTCGGTGGTATGCCCGTAGTTACGATGGTACCAACAATGTTTCTGTCGATCATCATTCTGGGGCGTGTGGCCACGGTTGGGGAGCTGCAAAAGTTCCGCGTTGTAGGCTTCCTCAAACACCCGAGCTCGGTTAGTGTTGAGGGGGGTATAGTGCTCATACTTCGGTCCCCTATGTAAATGCTCGGCTGTGCTTTTGAATTTCTGCATATCACCTCCAGCCATCCTCTTCTCTCTCCCTTCAAATGCAGTCGAGAATCATCAGTTCTCTCCCTTTTCATAGATTCTTCAATTTCCTCCATATTGATGAATCCAGTGACCTTTCTCCTTAACTCATCCATCCTGGTTGGAGGCTTAGGAGCTAGGTGTCGACAAAGGGCCAGGCCGTAACCCGGTCAGAATAGTATGCAGTGCGACATCGGCACTGAGATTCCGGATGAGGATAGTCTCTTTGATGAACCTGGCCATAAAATCACGCAGAGACTCGTTCTTTTCTTGCTTAAAGTTTACCAACGAGGCCAAGGTTTTTTTGATGAGCTCGGCTCGTGGCAAACTGAGCATTGAACTTCGTCATGAATGTGTCAAAGGAGTCAACTGACGCTGGCGGTAGCTGGGTATACCAGCTCAACGCAGCATCTTTCAGAGTAGTTGGAAAGACTTTACACATGACAGCATCATCGTCGGTAAAGAGGTACATTTGAGTAGTGAAAGCATCTAAGTGACGCTCCTGGTCCGAGGTGCCATCATACCTGTCAATGTTTATGGGTTTGTAGTTGGGTGGAAGGGGAACCTCCATGATGGCATCGGTGAAGGGATGTCTCGGCCTCCGCACGCCGGCCCTTTCATTAGGCCTATTTGCCTGAAGTGAAAGTTCAGGGGCCTGCCTAGGAAATTCCCCCTCGTCTGCTCGGTCAACATGATGAGAAACCCGGGGTTGTTGGCCTCCCTCTCTGCTCGTGTTTCTGGACCCTTCGTTCTCGGCTGTCCGGCGCTCTCTCTCCTGAGGAGAAGAGGCGGACCTTTCTCTGCTTTGTTCTCGTTCCCGACTGCTGTTCTGCCGCCGAAACTCCTCGTTCTCCCTTCTCAACATGGCCACTTGTGCGAGGAGTTCTTGAATGATTGGATTGTCGGTTGTCATAGCTGGGTTTATGGATCGTTCCCCATTGTCCCCATTGTTGGCATTCTCTGGCTCCTCTCTCCTGCAGTTCCCGCTCCTTGTTCTCACCATTGTTTGTGGTATGGGAAAATTTTGCTTCGATTCCCACAGACGGCGTCAAATGTTCCGTCCAAATATCTCAGGTGGGAGATACTCATCCGGAGAAGGTCTTGTGGGAGTATTTTGGAATTAGCTTGTGAGAATCGGAGTTCTGCTCCTACGTATCCAAATGGGAATCAAAGCAAACGTAGTTCTAAGTGAGGGGGTTGGACCCCTATTTATAGAGATGTTTTAGTATAACAGTTTGGGTATGATTGTTATTGAGATCCTATTTGTTAGGATCAGATTGTTGTGCGGTTAGACAATGATAATGATAAGGCTCTGAGTTATACAGAGAGATATTTGGACCAGCGAGATATTCGGCCCAGTCAGTTGTGACTGGATAGCTCGGGGCCGAGATATCTTCATCCGTGGCCTGCTGTGGAATAAGCCCGAGTAGTTATCCTCGGGTGTCAAGTGTATTAATAGGTCTTCGGCTTTATGGGATTTCGGGTCACGGCCCACTTACAAGAATGAGCTCGATCGTATTGACAATCATCGACCTTATATCTTCGGCCAGTACAGTTTGGATTTGTTTAAATTGTAGCGGATTTTTTTTTTTTAATTATTTGAGTAAAAATAAACTTATCTAAATGAATACATAATATATATTTTCCTATATATAAAGATTATAAGTCATTCATTGAGAGAGACAAAACTCAATTATATGATCTCCATGCCTCGAAACAAAAAGGATTAGCCGACAAAAAAAAAAAAACAGCCGTTCATGGCATTAAAATTCAAAATCTTTTTTTTTCCCGTGGATCAAGATATGCCTTCTACTACTCACGTCTGAATAAGATCCATTTAATAACTGGGCCTATGAATGAAGCCCACAATGAGACCCACCCTGTTTCCTTCTGTCAAATTGGATTCCGTTCGAATATGGATGAGATCCAAAAAAAAGTTTTTCCTACCCAGTTAACAATTATTTCTTGGGTTTTAATTTTGGTATCTCATAATTTTTTTTCTTTATTCCGTAAATTCCCTTTCCCCAACTTCCTGTCATCCCCTCAACTCATCACTCTCTCATTTTTCCTCCCACCTCTCACCACACTGAACTCCATCACATAAATCTTCCTTTTTCAAATTTCAACCTCCGATCAGATGCACAGACACTCGAGGCGGAGCACGGACCTTTCATCTTAACACACTTATTTGAAGGATCGTTTACGGATGAAGTTCAAGTTCGTAGCTGCTCAGTCCCAATAGTTTATGGCTAAGTTTATTCATCCTTGACTTGATAAATATATTTAGATCTCAATTCACTAATGATTCAATTGTTTTAGATTTTGATGAAATAGATTTTGAAATAATTGATTCTAGAAAAATTGAAGTTAAAACATTGATTTGTGTTTGGTTAGTGATATTTTAATAGTGAATTTAGATGAATTGATTTTATTTGGACGATAAAATAAAATCACTTTTAAAGTGTAAATCTAAATAATTTTATAAGTCTCACATCAATGATCATTTTTATCCAACGAAAAAACTAAAATTCTTGCTTTTCTTAAAATTCTTATTTTTCTTAAAATCAATTCTACCTAACCCAAAGTCAATTTTTTCAACAGAATTTTATAAACAAACGCCCTTATATCTTCAAAATCACGAAATAATTTATAAATTACCTTGAGGAATTACATCATACACACATACTCAGTTACTCAAGCACTATGCTAAATTTAAAGGTAATCCAATATGGGGCTTTGCTACATGTACCCTTACACTTGGGCATCCACCCCCACATTTGTATGTGAAATTACAAAATTGCCCAGATGAAATTCAAAACCCTTCCCCTCCTCCTTTTTCTGTAACTCGCACGCACCCCCTCATCTACTTGCTTCGTTTTTTCATCTGTGTGAGCAGAGCACCCCTTCTTCTTCTTGCTTTGTTCTTTCTCTGTAACTTGCCACATTTCCTCTTGCTTCACCAATGAGTAACTCGCCGTTCTCCCCTCCCCTCCACATTTCTCTGTAACTCGCCGTTCTCCCCTCCACATTTCTCTGTATTCCATCATGCAATAAACCTCTCCCCTCCCCTCGCCGTTCGCATTTCGTCGCCGTCCCCTTGCTGTTCGCCGTCGTCCCCTGGCCGTTCGCCGCCCCTCTCTTCGTCTCCGGTAAGCTTCAATTCTTCACTCTCTTTACTGTTTGTTTTGGGTCTCTCTGTAACAATTGTTTTTCTCCCTTGCTTTTTGAAAAAGCTGAAACCATGGCACTCCCTTGCTCCCCAAAACAAGTTATTATTTCACTAATTCATAAAATCATTCCCTAACATGCAAATAGACCAATGATCATGTAAATAATTTCGTTTTTCTTTATTGAAATTTCTGTTTCTGCTTGTGCTTGATGGTTGGTGCCTGTGTTGCTGTGTTTGATGGAAAATAGATGGAATCGTGCCTATCGGCAACTAAATGCCGGAATTACAAAACGTAGCCTCCGGCATCTAGTAGCCGGAGTTTTTTTAATCTTTTTTTAAAGTATCCGGCAATTAGTTACCAGAAAAAATATGTGAGGTTTTTTACCCCTCCGGCAAATAGTTGTCGAATTAAGGAAAAGCAAGCCTCCGGCATCTAATTACCTCCGACAATTAGATGTCGGAGTCTTGTTTTTCCTTAATCCATCAACTAATTGCCGGAGGTTAAAAACTCTGTGAATCGAGCATTTAGTTGCGGGGAGTTTTTTTCTTCTTTTTTTAAGTTTCCGACAATTAGTCACCGGATTAAAAAAGCAAGCCACTGGCATCTAATTGCCGGATTCATATAAAATGTGAATCCGACAATTAGATGTCGGAGGATTGTTTTTTCTTAATCCGACAACTAATTGTCGGAGTTTCAAAATTCTGTGAATTCGGCATTTAGGTACCGGTAGTTATCTTTTTTAATCTTTGGTTACTTTTTTAAAAAAATATATCATGTTACTGTTTTATTTGCCGACATTGGAATTTCGCTAACGTGTTTTGGTGAAATATTTTTGAGTTCTGATTATGGAATGCCGTCGGACCGACGGCACGCATGCAAACAATGTGCGAAGCTCATGCACTGGTCATGATATGGCACGGATGAAGCACCAACACCCGGTAGTTTTACCGCCACTGCTGATGTGCCGTTATCGAGAGAGAGTCGTTTAGGAGGAGGTCCGGAGGACACTTGGTCCTTACAACATCGGAATCGTCGATCGTTCTATAATAGTACACATATTGATCATGTACCATTAATTGCATGAGATGTTGAATTTCGTTCTTTGACCTCTTTCAAACCTCCGAAATCTTGTTATGCGGCATTATAAACACGCTTGATAGTGGTGCAACTTTTCGGGTTACGATCCTCCAAAGTTAGCATTATGTTTCGTGGCTTAAGCATATTTTTTGTCATTTCACCAACCAAAGCCTTCTCTTCACCACTTAGTCGACCAACATATGGATGGCAGACTAATGTTAGGACTAAGTCATGATTGTGCAATCCACACACCACTTTCAGGAACCATCATTCACCTTTCGTCAAAGGTCGTGCTCTAAGTCCGAAGGAAACCACATTTTGAGTCTTAGGTTGACTTGGTAGGTAATGAGTTCTTGTATGATCTATATTTTTCACTCCTTTCACAACCAAGAATTACAACTGTCTTGTAGCAGTATCTGACCTCATAATGACAACAATTATTCCATTATGTCTCCCAACATCTCGAGCCCAATTAATGCAATCATCTTGAGTAGGAAATACCTGAAAACGTGAAGAAAAAAAAAGGTCATAATAAGCACGCATAACTTTGTATTATTAATTTATCAATGGAACGTATCACTTCAGTGGTGAATGCATCAGTACAATCCACTTTTTTTGTACTGGATATGTCCGGTTCGTCGGATGCATTCTTCATATTGTCCATGATCTATATATACAGAAACAAAATTTTAGATCAGCAAATTTTAGAATCCGATAACTAGTTGCTGGATATATGTTTTCAAATTTTAAAACTTTCCGGCAATTATTCACATTTTTGTGCTTTCGGCAACTAGTTGCCGGATGTATGTTTTCAAATTTTAAAACTTTCCGGCAATTAAATGTTGGATACTCTGTTATTGAATCCGGCAATTAATTGCTGGAAGGTATAGAAAAATCGGGAAAAAAAAATAGAAACGCAGAAATACTGAGATGATCGAGAACTCATGGAGACTCCACCTTTAGTTTAAGACAGAGCAAGGAAGAATCCAATTGGAACCCCAAGAGGGTTCGTGATGAACTTCATAATCAGTTGCAATCCTCATAACTGGAACGATGCTGTAGTTATGAACTGGTATGACATGACTGAACTAATCCAATGATACTTCACGGTGATTTGTGGGGTGGGGTGGGCATTACAGAAGAGAAGAGAAGAGGAAGGTGTGGGGGGTGCGTTGTTGGAGAGAAATGAAGAAGGGGAAGGAATTTTTAAGCTTAAAGGACAGCATGGTCATTTCACACATGAAAAATTATAAATGTGGGGGTGGATGTCCAAGTGTTGGGGTACAGGTAGCAATCCCCTCCAATATGCGTTTGTCCCTAAGGCCCTGCCCCATAAACGGCCCAATTATATCATACACCGATACACGCATACAAAACCCCGGTTCTGGTTTTCAGAGCCAGAAATAGATGCACCATAAAGCAAACGTACATGATACTGGCCCATGAATTCACAGGTCATTTTTTTTGGGTCATGATGACCCCACAGAAGCAGTACCCAATTTTAAGATGGAATTTTGGGCCTATTCAATATAAAACTGTTATGTAACAAAAAGTCAAAAAATATTTATGACATTGATGTAATTTTCACCGTGTATATGGAGTGTACCATAATAATTAAAAAAAAAAAACACTAAGTTAAATGTAAATAATATCAACTACCTGAGTGTAGCCTTTAAAACAAAAGAGATGTTGTGTTTGGTTAAATCAAACTTTAAAGGTGGTATGTAATTTCTGGTATAAAAAAAATATAATTTGTTTGAATTAGTTATAGAGATTTGAGTGGATATGTTATTCTTGCCACTTCACTGGGGGAGAATCATCATTATCTTTTGGTATAATATTATTTTTTTTGTTTCTCAGGGTATCTGTGCGTGGAGACTAATCCCTCGAGTTATTGGATCACGGTGAAGGATTGGCCTCTCCCAATCAGGATTTCTCCATACACAAGAATCGGGGATGACCATTTGGTTAACCAAACGGCTAGTTACCATTTAAACCAACCATATGTTGTATCTCTTGGTATGATATAATATCACTCTTATGTAATTAAGCTAGCAATACATCCCCAATACTCACCCCTTAATCTGTGGATAATAATTTTCATATAGTGGTCAGAAATCATACTACCAAGAAATAGCTTAAAGATTTTACAGTCTAGAGTTTTACCTTAATGAAGTTTTGATTGATCATCGTATCTCTATCTCCTCATGAGAAAGATAATGCAATTGCTTTCCTAGAATTCTTCGATGTCTTTGCCTTCCTTATATGCTCCAGCATCTTCTTCTCTGATTAACCCCTTACACGTTTTCTGCATATATTATAATGAGTGTTGAGCATTTTGATCCTAGCAACCACATGAACATAATCCTGTTGTTGGGAGAGTGGGTAAAATATGGATAAAAAAATCGCATATTCAAAAGAACTTGACAAATTGAAATTTATATTATAAGTGGAAAAGACTCATAAACCAAATTTTAATATTTTTGATCAAGATATAATATCAAACTCACTTATCTAACTTCTCAATTATCTCGTGAAAGGAAAAGTGCTTTTCAATCACTCATCGTTAGACGTTAGTTTTAGACCGACCTACTCTAAAAGCAAACCCAACACATACTGATATCTAATACGTCATTATTTTTGAAGTACCCCTAATTCAGATGTTATTTTTGAAGCTGTGACCTGGGTTGTGAACAAAGGGGAAACTGGCAAATGATGTTGTAGTGTGTTTGGAGCAGAGTGTAGCGTGTGAAGACATGTAGGATACCACTGCCTGGGAATCTCGTCACTGAATAGTTTATAAGCATGAGGAATAGAGGACCCATATCCTCTCTCCATTATTGTTCAGAGTTCAGCAAGTTGACTCATGCGCCAACCACACTCAAGAACACACATATACCAAACTCTCCCCTCCCTTCTGTCATCAAAAGTGATAGAATCAAATAAATAAATAAAGGTTTTTACGAGTGTTATAAAGATATTAATTTTTTAAAAAAAATCAAAAAGTATATTCAATGAGTATAAATCATGAGTATACTAAACCCATATACAAAATAAAACAACAAAGAGGAGGCAAACTATAAAAATAATACTGCCTAATATAAAAGGAAAGTCTATTGAAAACTAAATATAATATTTTTTAACGTATTAAATATATTATTTTTCATACAAAATTTTTATTTTTGATTCCTTAAAACAATATCATGAGAGTGTACTTGTTAGTATTCTCTGTAAAGAAATAAAGTACATACACAAAAGGAGAACAAAAGAATATACTTTCTCCATCAAGGAATCCAATCCTCTCCAATTAGATTGAATTCTCTTTGAACCTCCAATTGTGAAAAAATTGACTTTCACGAATTTACTGAACCTCTTGCTTACTAACTAGTAGCATGAATATAAACAAACTTAAGAAATGAGGAGTAAAACAAAAGGAACTTTACAGAATGATGATGTACGACAAGATCTTCATACACTAAAGGAAAACGACCCTCTCCCCTAAAAAAAAAAAAAAAGAATTACCAATTTACACGATGTTGACAATGTAATTTAGTACATTACGTAGCATTTAGGAGGGAAAAGGAAAAGTAATCCAATTACGTAGGACTTGCAGCTGTCTATACTTTCCGAGGCACTGACTCATGAAACCTTGGTTTTTCTATAACATCAAACCAATGAATCAAATAAAACGCACAAAGGAAAAGACCAACTTCAATTTTAAGGAGTTTAATAAATATATGTTGCCAATGTAAAAAAAATTTACACGGACATCCAATCATATTTTATTATTATGTCACTTTATTATATTAGTTAATAAAATATGTCAACAAATATCTATATATAGTGAGATATGATCGGATATTATATAAAATGTTTTTTACACTGTTAGTGTATATAAATTAACTCCTTTTAATATTATACTTGCGAATTCTACACCACAATTTGACAGCAAGAGGGGTACCGCATTAGCCTTGTTTAGCCAATAGATCATATTTCAGTGAGATTCAAAAGCCTTTTCGTTCTTTTCACTTTCATAATGCTTGGAGATCTGTTTTTAATAATCCAATTACATAAAGTATGTTACTCAAGTATCTTTCATTTTCTTGACGCACTCAAGTATCTTTCATGGACCGCTTAGTTACTACCCTACGATGAATCTTCAACTATAACAAGTGTATAATATACTTAAAAAATAATAATGTTGGTGTTGGGTAAAATCGCACGCACCAACGGATTTTCCCACACGCACAAGGATCTTCGATGGAACACAAACACAAGCATACCACAAAGAGAATAATAGAAGAACACACAAGAATTAACGTGGTTCGGCACCTCTTGCCTACGTCCACGGAAACACCTCAACAAAGTATATTCTTTATCTCAAATATGATTACATGATTTGTAACCCTCCCCATTTTTGTATCACCCTACAAACCCGAGTACACCACTCAAGAGTTACAAGGAATGATAGACACCAACTCATCTCACTACAAATGATCACCCACACTTGGGGATGCTTCTGCTCTTCACATGATCACCCTATGCTCTTCACATGATCACCCACACTTGGGGATGCTTCTGCTCTTCACATGATCACCCACACTTGGGGATACCTCAACACTTCACAAGAATCCTTTTATATAGTGAAGGGACATGGCTTCCATTCATGAATGAGAGATAATGGATATTAATTACTTCTCACATTTTCAATATCATTAATATCCACTCTTTCTTCCAAAGATGAATGTAGACTCCCCATGAGTCAAAACATTGAACTTCACTTCCTCTTGAATTGTGCCAATTTAATTTCCATCCACTTGAGTTAATATATGGAAATTTGAATTGATTTTTCCAACAAATCCTCCCTCAATTAAAATTTCCGTATTTCGACAACTTCTCAAAATTTAATCTTCCATTCAATTTTTTTTCAGTACTTGCCCTTCTCATGGCTTGGCCTCTTCGTCATACTTGTACCGCCGTTGTCCATCATTCACAACGGAACACGCCGCCTAGCTTCAACATTGCTAGTAAGACTTTCGACACAAGGGACCCCACACATGGATCCAACGACTGTCGTCTTCTCTTCAAAAAGTGTCATAACTGAACCATCGGCTCACGATACCCTTTGTTGGGTAAAATCGCACGCACCAACGGATTTTCCCACACGCACAAGGATCTTCGATGGAACACAAACACAAGCATACCACAAAGAGAATAATAGAAGAACACACAAGAATTAACGTGGTTCGGCACCTCTTGCCTACGTCCACGGAAACACCTCAACAAAGTATATTCTTTATCTCAAATATGATTACATGATTTGTAACCCTCCCCATTTTTGTATCACCCTACAAACCCGAGTACACCACTCAAGAGTTACAAGGAATGATAGACACCAACTCATCTCACTACAAATGATCACCCACACTTGGGGATGCTTCTGCTCTTCACATGATCACCCTATGCTCTTCACATGATCACCCACACTTGGGGATGCTTCTGCTCTTCACATGATCACCCACACTTGGGGATACCTCAACACTTCACAAGAATCCCTTTATATAGTGAAGGGACATGGCTTCCATTCATGAATGAGAGATAATGGATATTAATTACTTCTCACATTTTCAATATCATTAATATCCACTCTTTCTTCCAAAGATGAATGTAGACTCCCCATGAGTCAAAACATTGAACTTCACTTCCTCTTGAATTGTGCCAATTTAATTTCCATCCACTTGAGTTAATATATGGAAATTTGAATTGATTTTTCCGACAGTTGGTGCTATCTATCTTTCCATTAACAAAAGCTAGCATATTTATTTTGGTACAAGTAAGAAAACTTTTTAATCTCTTACAAGTTGTTTCATATGATATATAGGATAGATAAAACTTCTGCAAAGTCATCATCTAACCCCTTTATAACTTGGCAATATATGATTCTTGCCTTTGCCTTTTGTAACGATTATATATTGGGATAATGTGGAAATTAACGAAAACAAAGCATAAAGTACTTTGGATCAATTAGAATAGTTAGGCAAGACTTTTCTTTTTCTTTTAAAAAAAGTGTTGGTGATCCCTTTTGCTATTGAAACCAAACTTTTGTAAGTGACACACATTTAACTTATAGGGTGGCGGCATAGTCCAAATGATGGGGTTGTGGGGTTCCATGAAAAATTAATGTCGCTATTACCACTAGTAGAAAGAACATGACCTTATCTTATCTTACCAAATACCAAGAAAATAAAAGAAGGGGGTCAAAAGTGTCAAACAAAGATTGGACTTTTGGGAGGACCTTCTATCTCATTTTTCTGTACCAAATCTTGTCCCTCACTAATATTATCTTGTCACATTAATTAAAATTTTATATAATATTATAAAAGTAAAAATACATGACAAAATTGTATTGATGTAGATAGGATTTGGTATATGAAATGGGAGGGAGGATTTGTGTCCTTTCGGGAGAGCCTAACTTGAGACCATTTGTAGGTAGTCCACGGATGCAAACAAGCCACGTTCTTAAAAGTAAAAGTTTCAAAACAAACTATTTTCCAAAATATTAATCAGCTGTTTCAGCTAAGACTGGGAAGTTTTAATTGACACATGGCCCACTGTTTGTTAGCTACACGGGAAGGCTAACCACGAAGAAACATAAGGTCCAAATGGAATCTCTCAACCACTGTTCCAGCGTGAAGCTAACATAATTGTTCAATTAGAAGCTATTATGTTATGTTTGTTGACTGAATTAGAAATATCAACAACTAAATTATGCCCTTATAGTATTAATAATGACCTAATTATTACAAGTTTGAAACGCGCATTTGCCATTTGGCTTGATAATAACCTTTTCCTTTATGTTGTTTTTATTTTCCTACTTATTTTGTTACAAAAGCAAAAGCCAGAAGGTTGTATGTATTAATTTGGTAGTCTATTCTTTTTTGGGTTGCGCTATGGTATCCATGTAAAAGTTAAGTGGGTTTTATATAAACTCAATTACAAGTAACTACAAATAAATACTATTTAAAAGGGAAATTACAAATAGCCCCTTTTAGTTTTGTTTTCTACATCAATAGATTAAAGCTAAAAGGAAACCAGATGAAGGAAAAAAAACTACACTTAATCGATAGTCACGACATGATACACACAAAAAGGCCGTCCTGAGGAAGTGGCCAACATGAACTTACAAAGAGAGCTAGAAGGCAGAATGTGAGAGCGGTGAGGTAATAGTAACTGTTGAGACAGAATGAATAACAAGAGAAGAATATTCATCTTGATTCATAACAGCAGCTCTTATAAGAGCCAAAAATACAACAGATCCTAACCACCTAAAAGATAACCAACTGCTAAAACAAAAGAAGAAGCTAAAACAGATTTTGTAACAGATTTTCAGTTCTTAGACTCAAAATAAGACTCACTCAACATTCCCTCCCTTAAACTATTTGTGCAATAAACTGAACACAAACAGTTTATTTATGGCATAACACACACTCCAAGCTGCTTTCGAAATTTCAGAAACGAGTCCAGCTTCAAAGGCTTAGTAAACAAGTCAGCAAGTTGATTCTTAGTACCACAATGAATCGATTAATGGCTCGACTTTAGACATATCTCTAAGGAAATGAAAGCGCACATCAATGTGCTTACTTCTGCCATGAAGAACAGAATTCTTAGAAAGTTTAATGGTTGAACTATTGTCACACAAGATAGTGATACACCTATCTTGAAGATGATTAAGTTCCTCCAGGATTTTCTTCATCCATACTGCCTGAGTGCGGCTCTCCAATTTGCTACAAACTCGCTTGAGTTGTTGTGGGGTCACGATCGGTTGCTTCTTGGAGGACCATGCCACAGCACCTTCACTCATTAGAAACACATATCCTGATGTACTTCTTCTATCCTCCAAATCCCCAGCATAATCACTATCGGAATATGCTAATAGATCTTTGTTTCCTCCCTTTTGTACATAATTCCAAGATCGGTTTGTGCCTCTTAAGTACCTCAAAGACTCTCTTCGCTGCAAGTAGGTGCATCCGAGTTGGCCTGCTCATATATCTGCTGATGATGCTCACAGAATACATTAAGTCGGTCAGTTCTTTGTGATATAGATCAAACTTCCTACCAACTGCTTATACTTAGTCTCATTTACCTTTTCCCCATTCTCATCTCTTGACACTTTGCATCCCGGCACCATAGGAACTTTTTCGCATTTGATTCACGCCATACCAAATCGTCAAGGATCTCTATTGCATACTTTCTTTGACTCAAGTATATCCCTTGATCTTCTTGAAGCACTTCAATTCCCAGAAAGTATCTCATTTTCCCTAGATCATTCATGTCAAATTCCTTCTTCATAGAGGTTTTGAAATTATTCATCACTTCTTCATCATTGCCAGTATATATAAGATCATCAACATATATGCTAACAATAAGAATCCTTCCATCCTTGTTTGTTTTTAGAAACAAAGTCTCCTCATTCTTACTTCTTTGAAAGCCTTCTCGAATAAAATAAGCTTCTATACGGCTAAACCAAGCTCTTGGAGCTTGTTTTAACCCATACAAAGCTTTATGCAGCTTGTAGACTTTGTGCTCACTTCCTTTCTTTACATAGCCCTTTGGTTGTTCTACATATACATCTTCAGTTAAAGTGCCATATAGGAAAGCTGACTTTACATCTAATTGATACAAAATCCACCCTCTTTGAGCAGCAATTGCAATTACCATCCTCACAGTATCCATCCTACTAACAGGAGCAAAAACTTCATTATAATCAATTCCTTGCTTTTGAGAGTATCCCCTTGCTGACCCTAGCTTTGTATTTATCAACTTGTCCATGCTCATTTAGTTTAGTTTTGTAAATCCATTTGACTCCTATCCTCTTAGCTCCAGCAGGTAAGTCAGTTAACTCCCAAGTATTATTCTTCACTATGGAGTTAATTTCTGCATCCATAGCTTTTCTCCATTTTTCACTCTTCATGACTACTTCATATATTTCGGATCGAGAATTGTCAATTCTGGTTAAGTTTGCCAATTCCTCTTCTTCGATAATCCTTCTCCTTGACATAATCATTCATCCATCTAGGCTCATTTTGCTTTTCGGCTTGATCACCATGCTGAACTTGATTCATTTAGTTTCTGTATTGGTTCAGAATCTGTTTCTTCATCATTTTCAGTTGAATCACCACTGCCTTGAATTTGTCCTTCAATATCCTGAGCTACTGAAGTTTCATTCTCATCCCATTCCAAATCCATGGCTAGATCTTCCTTATGGCTCTTATTCCATTCCCACTCTGCCTCTTCTTCAAATCTCACATCCCTGCTGATGATAATCCTTTTTGCAATTGGATCATACAATCTATAACCTTTAGACTCATCACTGATTTCAAGCAGCACACATTTGCAACTTTTATTCTCAAGTTTAGTTCTCCTAGCATCTGGAACATGCGCATATGCAACACATCCAAACACTCTGAAATGAGCCACATTCGGCCTTCTACCACTCCATACCTGCTCTGGAGTTTGATATTTCAGAGCCAAGGTTGGAGATCTGTTTAAAACATATACTGCCCAATTGGCTGCCTCAGGCCAAAAAATCTTAGGAACTCCTTTTCCACACAACAAAGATCTCACCATGTTCATTATAGTCCTATTCTTCCTTTCCACCACTCCATTCTGTTGAGGAGTATATGCAGTAGTCAGCTGTCTTTTAATGCCAGATTCTTGACAGAAAACATTGAACTCATTCGATGTGAATTCACCTCCCCTATCAGTTCTCAAACACTTAATTTCCAACCCAGTTTCTTTCTCCACAAGTTTTTTAAAGCATTTGAACTGCTGAAAAGCTTCAGATTTGTCTACTAAGAAATAAATCCATGCCTTTCTAGAGTAATCATCTATAAAGCATAAGTAATACCTCTTATTGCTATTGGATGCTGGAGAAATTGGGCCGCATATATCAGCATGAATCAATTCCAGTTTCTGTGAAGCTCTCCACTGACTTTTCTTTGGCATTGCATCTCTGTGTTGTTTTCCTTTCATACAAACAGCACACACTCTAGTTGCAGTGGACAATGATGGAAGACCTCTAACCATTTCTTTGTTCTGCAGCAGCTTGAGCCCCTTGTCACTCAAATGACCATATCTGCAGTGCCACAGATATGTTAGATTTTCAGCCATTGAATGAAAACAAGACTCCTTTTGTTGAAAGTTTTGAGCACTCAGTACAAACATCCTGTTAGATGTCATACTGGTCTCAATGATCAACCCCTTTTCTGGATGGTAAACCTTGCACCTTCCTGCTTGAAACATCACAGTGAGACCCTTTTCTTGCAACTGTCCTATGCTCAAGAGATTATTTTTGAGATCTAGCACAAGATATACATCTTCAATCATAAGCATAATTCCACTCGATTTTCAACTTGGCGGTGCCACTTTCCAACAACCTTCATCTGGGAGTTGTTTCCAAGTTTAACTGATTCTTTGTATTCTTCATCAATTTCATTGAACCATCCTTTGTTTCCACACATATGATTTGAGCATCCAGAATCCAAGAACCATGCATCCTCCCTTTTCTTGATTGTGGCTTCTTCTTGTGCCATTAACAGGAGCAATTCTTCATCTGTTTCTTCTGCATAGTTGGCTTCTTTTTCCCATTCAGGACACTCATTCCTGTAATGTCCAAGTTTTCGACATTTGAAGCACTCTATTGTGGCTCGGCTCTGTCTACCTCGCCTCTTCCCCTTCCTCTAAAACCTCCTCTGCCTCTGCCTCAAGCCATCGGTTAAATCTTACGCAACTACCTTTAAGGCATGTTCCTCTCCATGGATCTTGTGAAATTTACTGCTCATGAACCACCAATGAGCTTTGAAGTTCATCAATAGAGAGATTCTCAGTATCTTTAGACTCCTCTATTGAACAAACTATGTAATTAAATTTCTCGAGATAGGGATCTAAGAATCTTCTCAACAATGACCACATCGGTCGGTGTTCACCATGGATTCTCATCTTATTTGCAACACTCATAACTCTAGAAAAGTAATCGAGTAATGGTTTCACCTGATTTCATTTCCGGAGTTTGAAATCCTTCCTCAAAGCTTGAAGCATTGATCTTTTCACCCTTGCATTGCCTTGGTACTTCCTCTTCATGGAATCCCGGATCGCTTCGAAGTGTTCTTTCAGTAAAATCGTCTCCAAGATTGCTCTATCAATTGCTTGGAAGAGATAATTCTTGGTTTTTGGATCTTTCAACTTCAAATCATCAAGTCGTTTCTCTTTGAGCCTCATTCAACACAACCCCTTTGGCCGGTTGTTCTGTAACCTGTTTCGATTAGGGTCCAATACTCCTTGGACCTCGGAAAGTTTTCCATCAACATGCTCCAATGGTCATAGTGACCATCAAAAGCGTGGAATAGCAGGTTGCACAAAACCTCCTTCGATTTCTTTCGACATGGATGCTCTTCGACAGAGATCTCTCCTTCCTGATTTCAGATCTTTGACAGGAACCCCCTTTTAGTTCTTGAAAGAACTCCTACGAATCTCCTTCGATTTCAGATCTTGAGAGAACTCACGATCTTCTCTACTCACAATCTTGAAAGAAAATTCTTCAATCTTGTTATATTTTTCTTGTTTATCAAAGGCCCTTGATCAGAGCTCTAGATACCAAATGTTGAGACAGAATGAATAACAAGAGAAGAATATTCATCTTGATTCATAACAGCAGCTCTTATAAGAGCCAAAAATACAACAGATCCTAACCACCTAAAAGATAACCAACTGCTAAAACAAAAGAAGAAGTTAAAACAGATTTTGTAATGATTTTTGATTCTTAGACTCAAAATAGGACTCACTCAACAGTAACCACAATGGTATGGTTGGATTCAAACTATCAGCAAAGAACCCAGCATTTATTTATTCTATATATACCAATAGTAGTTGTTTTATGACTACTCATCCAATTTTTTTAAACTGGCCAGGAACGCATCAACAAATAGTTCCTGTGTATAATAGTATACATGGTTTGTTTTTGTTTTTTTTTTGAAATGAACATCCTAAAATCCCAAAGACGAGAATCAAAATTAAAAGCGTACATCCTGAACATGGTTAAAACGAAGAAATCGTTTATTAAAGAAATTAGGTTTGAGTTAGAAAATAAAGAAAAAAGAGAGAAAATTGTAAAAATTCTTTAATAACATTAATGATATTAATACAAGATAATATGATGATATAATGCGATTTAAAAAGAAACACAGTTCTATTTATGCTGGGAAAATATAACATAGTACGAGTACAAAATTTGTACAATGCAGTTTGTTAGAGCATTAGATTTAAGAGAGAAAAGTTTGATATTCAATTCTACATGTAAAACTAATATTAACCCATGTCTAACTCCAAATAAGTGGGAGCAATTTCTTTCTTTCTTTTTTTTTTTTTTTTGCTTTTTGATGACCAAAATACGGGGTAGGAGGTGGGGAATGTGCAGACTGTCAGTGTCCAAAGAGGCATATTATAAGAGATCTCCACATCAATAGACGGGTTTATGCTGGTATTTTTATAAGAGATTTTGGTTGAGAATAATTTTATCGTATTTATTAAGTTATGGTGAAGGACCAAAAGTCAATCAAATCTGAAACTGAGAAAACAGTTACCATTTAGGTCTAACACATAAATAACCAAGCATGTCAGTTTCTATTTCAAGTTATCCCTATAATATTTATTATTCAGAGACTAGTCACAGAAGTTGCAAATGTTTTCACAATTGTCAAAGTAGGCAGCTAACAATTTGATCCTCGCACTGCCAAAATAAAGTGGTAAAATGTCAAATGATGAAGAATTAATAAAAATGATTCTCATTGTCCTAACAATCCACATGACACTATGAACAAGAAATTCAGGACTTTCATCCCACCAAACCCCATGCTCATGAGCTCTTTACCATTGACCCACCACACCTTACAGGGACACTTTTATCTTTTAAGAACGAAGAATGATATGAGGAATTAATAGGATAGCATTTATCTTTGAAATAACCAAACAATCGGGGAGGCGTATAACACCAACTAGAATAGACAACTGATTTGGCCTAAAAATAAATCCATGGCATGATATGTTGATAACATTTAATCAAGGGCTTGTTTGGTGGTCATGATAGAATAGGACGGATAAGATAAGAAAACATGATATGAGTATGATAGGATATGACGTTTGGTGTCCATCAGATAACCACTGGACAACATTATAATTTTAGTATGAATTTTAAAATTTCCCTTTTTATTCTCAATGTTTTTATATTTTATTAGATTTTAGTTTATTTTTAATATATTTTCCATTTTTTAAAATTATATAAAAAAGAAAAAATTATCCTTATAATAAAATTACATATAATTTTAAAAATTTTAAATAATGTTTAATTTAAATTATTTTTTTATAATTTTAAATATTCATTTTTAGTTTTTTACTTTACATGTAGTTAAATTGTTAGAATAATTTTTATATTTTTAAGTTTTTAATATAATATAAATAATAAAATTAGCCTTGTAACAAAAAATGATAATTTTAAATTTATTATTTTTATTTTTATTATTTTAAATATTTTAATCTTATTATACTTTTCTTTGTAACCATATTATATTATACTTTAATTATTTTATATTTGAAATATTTTTATATTTTATTATATCTTAAATCACCTTATCCTATCATGTTGAGTTCTAACTCAGCCCTACCATCAGGATATAATTTTAACTAGATGGACAGGATATGATAGGTGACAGGATAGATTTATCATATCTTCGACTCACCAAACAATAGCAGACGGGATATGATAGCTTATCATATCATGTCTCTCTTATCCTGACCACCAAACGAATCTTTTGTCCCACCTTGACGACGACAAGGGTATTGTTAGCCACACGCCCTTAAGTCATTCTAGCTATCAATAAGGGTGTGTTTGGGTAAACAACTTAATTAAGAGCTTATCACATAAGACCTTATCGCATGAGAGCTTATGCCATAAGCGCTTAAAGAAAGAAAAAGAAAGAAAGGGGCATGAGAGGATTCGAATAGTGAAAAATACGGAGAAGTTGTTTAGTGCATAAGCTCTTATGATAATTTCATAAGCTTCTCCCAATGACTTATGAAAATAAGTCAAAAACTCATTATGGGATGACATAAGTTATTTTTATAAGCTCTGCCAAACACACTGCATAAGAGTTTATGTCATCAAATAAGTCAAAAGGAGCTTAAATAAGCTCTTCCAAACGTCACCTAAGTTAATCCATGAATATCGTAGGATGTGGGAAAGAATAAAACTTATGTGTCTTATTAAAATTATTATAAAGTTATCTAAAGATTTTGATTGATTGTGATTAATAATCACATCACATAATCCTATAACAATCACTCTGTGGAATGCACTTATTTTAGGTCATATAGCAAGTGTTTGAATAATGTTTCTTGTAAGTTACTGCTCCTTTTACATCTTTCACATTTATTCATATATAGGTTATAATTAGAGTGTAAATTATAATATAAAAAAAGATAAAATAAAACTATTTATGATTAAATAAAAAAATTGTATAAAACTAAAGTAAGTATATAAGTGCAAATAAATAACATTACTCCAAAGTATTTGAGCAATTAAAAGAGACAGGCTTGAAAAGGTGGTAGATGTAGCTAGTAGTAGTAGCCCTGCCTCGTCCATGTGTCCAGCAAATTTAGCTGGTACTATTAATTGGGAAGGTCCTTAAACCAACCGAACCGGATCTCACCAGTAACCTGGAGATGTCAATTATGAGAGAGAAGAATATATATATTAAAATAATATTATTTTATTTAATATTATTTATAAAATAATATTATTTTAATATATATATATATATATCCTTCTCTCATCTAATGGATGTTTTTTAGTAAATGGAGAGCAACTTATTCCGGAAAGACAGGCGACAAAACAAAAAGGAAGAATCATGATTCATGAAGGACCCAAACCTACCTACAACCTTTTCCTAGCTTTGATTAATTTCTTCCTGGCATATGTAGGTTATAGCTTAGCTGGCTCGTGGTCTCACCCTAAACACAAAATAATAGTCACGAGTCATTGTGGTCCATTGAGTCCGGATGGCTCGCGACTCGCGAGGGTACCCCTGAGCGGGAATCACATGCCTGAAATCCTTTCTACTTTGTTTCCATAATGAATTGGGGGCTTGGGGCAGCAAAATGAGGCTATGCTGAAGTCTGAACCGCTGAAGAATTCACTTCAGCCGTTCATACGTTAATGATATAGTATCATTCTTAAGGAAAGTTGATGAACTTTTAAAATAACAAAATGGTAGGTATAATTAAATCAAATATGAGAAGAGACTTCATCAACATGTGGTTGGTATGAGTAGTAACGAGTTTGAGATCCTTACACAAGTGATAAGAGGTTCGACTCTCAACTCTTATGTATATAGAAAATCTAGTTGGAGGAGACAACCCCTGAAATGTCGTCCAGATCTTCCGTCAGGAAATTAGTCACGATTTACGATGGTAAATATTTCATACCAATCACATAGTTAAAAACAAAGAGAGAGACCAATGTAATTTTTTCAAGATGAGATGAAGGGTTAGATCTCAGCAATTGTTCATGACCGTAGATCTTGATCCCTAATTACTACTACAGTACCACCGTACGGTCCACATCATTCAGATAATTATCCCAAATGGGGAAGTGAAAAGGTACTGCGTTGAAATTCCCCGTATAGCTAAAAGGGAAGGTGATCTTTATATATTCTCGTGGGAGAAAGAGAAAGGTACATGCCAAATGAGATAACAATATCCTCCAATTTAGTGTGGCGTTTTTTTTTACTTCATGATTTGAGTTTGACCATCTACCGACAAAGTATAAGTTACTTCAAAGTTTTGTGCAGCACCAAAATCTTACATCATTATCAGCTATTGATTGATTCATTTTTAATGTTTAAATTTTTTAATCAATTAATTAATTATTGAGTTTTATAGAGAATCGATCTTTAACTTATTGATTAGAGGTATTTAGAATTGCTCATTAACTATTACTTCTTCATTTTGCTGTATCACTCCAAGGACTATATGTAAGTTATCTTTTTTTTGTTTCCAAGCTGAGTAACTAAAACTTTGACATACAAACTGCAATAATTAAGAAATAACAAAAAAGAACCATAGATGATGAATATGCTGTAATTATTTTATATATTATGGTGGGTTATAGGTTTACATGACAAGCAAGCTCAACTTAACACCACTGCAAATTAGTTTTCTTTTTCGATGAAAATAATTGGGTGTTGTGGTTTACAAGCAATACATATTAAGCTAACAAACCAGAATTATTGAATAATAATTTGTAAAAATCATAATTAATTCACAATAATTAGTTAGCATAAATTTTAGGTTTAATTACTCCTAGAGCCGGGCAAGTCGGCTCAACATATTTTGAAGCCTAAAGTGAAATTTAATATAAGTTCTTTTTGAAAACTAATAATAAGTTTTATTAATATATATATATATATATATATATTTAAAATTTTATCTTTATTACAAATAATTATGATTGATGTAAATTTTTGTTGTGTGTGTATATACAACAACATGCAAAATTTCCTACAATTTATTATTTAATATATATTTTAAATTGTTATTTTTGTTAACCTTAAATTAAAAAAAAATTGGAGACCTAAATTTGGACCTAAATAACTAAAAAAAATTGGACGCCTAAAGCCCTAACTTTACCGGGCTTAAGCTAGGGCCAGCCATGATTACTCCATTGACACATAAACTATTGAGAGTGTTCAAATAGGTCCTCAAACTTTAAAAGTTAGTAATCGGATGTCTAAACATATATTTTAAAAAACTAATTGAGTCTCTTGTACGTATTTTCATTTGGGTTGTTAATCAGAGTTTCAAAAAAGTATAAGGACCTATTTGAAATTTATAAAAAAAATATAAAAAAATATTTAAATTGTCTCAAAAAAAAATCAGGGATCCACGAATGGATGGATTACTTAACAAAGACTTAACGAAACTCTAACAAATATGTGTATGAGGCACCTAAATAGATTTTTTATAAGTTAGGGAGCTGGTCACAAACTTTTAAAAGTTCAGGAAACTATTTAAAAATTCTCAAATAATGTAAGAACCAAGGGAGTGATTTAACCTAAGTTTTAGAAACCTATTATTTTTTGGAAAAAATACTTCGTAATAAGTAAATATTTTGTCCACTATCAAAAAATAATGTTTTCTCTTGGTATATCCATGTGTATTATATATGATGCAATTTCTCTTTCTTATATCCTTTTCCCTTTTGAATTATAATTCAATCCCAAAATTCCATTCATTGCAAAACGAATTTTAACATCCAACTAATTTTGTTTAATGTAAATCAACTCATTATTAATTCATATTCTTATCACAAAATAAATTATTTTCGTTTAAATAATTTTATGTAAATAGAAGATTTAAATAATTTTCTTTTCAAATTATATGAATAACATATTCAAAACGGACTGAAATCATTTAAAAAAGTGAAATATTATAAGTAATTTTATTTTGGTAAATATGAGGTGTGATTAAGAATTTGCATGTGAGAAAAAAAGAGTAAACGTCGTCACATGCACAAACACTAGAACACTAACTATATAGTATTTATAATTATGAGGACCATATTCAGTTAATTTAATTGTACTAATGGACTTTTAGTGTTGGCTAGTAAAATTTATTATTGTATGTTCGACTAAATAATATTTATATCAAGTGAGCAAATTGTAACTAAATTGTATTACTTGCTCTTGTTCAAGTCTCTTAGGCATGTAACATATATATAATAATGTTAAGGATAAAAGCTTCTGTACATCACGTGCTTGAACATTTGTTTACATATTGGGGCCTGTGATAGAATTAGGATATAAATGCATGAAAATCAAATTAAAATTAACTGTAAATAAATGATTTTTTGAATCGAAAATGATTTTTTTTTAAAACAACTGTGAATTTTTTTAAAATTAAACCTGAGTATCCTCGTCCCGAGAACCAAATACTAATTCATTGATTGAACCCCTGATCACATAAATAAGGAATCTGATTATCTACCAATCATGTCATATCATATTTGTAATATTATGTGTATATAAATGGACATACTAATTTGATTATGTTGCTGTATTAGTGTATAAATCCGTGTCATGCACGGGGTGGATACTGTTTTTTTAGGATTTTATAAAAAAAAATATGTAAATAAATATCTCTTAAAAATTTAATTGATTTATTACTCCACTTTTCCGGTGCAAGGAGCACTCTTATACAGTGCGAAAATGAGACATGACGAAATTCGTCAACGAATCAAAGTTAAGAAATTAACAATATTTAAAAACATACAAATTGATAATTTGTAAAATGCAAGTATTTTAAAGGTGCAAGTCAAATTCGCACTTCGTATCACGAATTGACTTTTGCACTAAAGAGTATTTTCCCTTTGTAAAATATATTTGCCTTACATATTATTTTTTTATTCTTTGTTGAGAATCTAATATATTTATTTATTTATTTTTTCTCATACAAGTTAATCATTTTTAGAAAATATTTTTATCTATCATATGAAAGAAAAAATCTTATTTCATGAAATATTTTGATTTATTTATCCTATTTTCCCGTAAAAGTTAATCATTTTTAAAAATATATTTATTTATCATATTATTTTTTTTCTATTGAAAGCTTATCTTATTTGTATCTTCTATTTTCCCTAGACTAGTTAGCCTTTTTTAGAAAATATTTTTAGCTATCACATCATTTTTTTCTCATTACTTAAGAATCTATTTATTTTTTCCATCTTTTCCCCATACAAATTAACTATTTTTAGAAAGTATATTTGTCTATCATGTTTTTTCCTTATTTCTTTAAAATCTAATTGATTTATTTCTCATATTTTTCCAGTGTAGTTAACTATTAACCATTTGTAATGGTTTCGATTCAAAAAAATTATTTACATTGATAATTTCCATTTATTTCCAAACAAGTAATATTTGATTTAATATTTAAATTTGATTAGATGCTCATATGCTTATTATTATGATTATTCCCACATTTTTTAAATCAGAGATTAAAATGTAGCATCAAATTCATGCAAGTATATTAAAACATTCCATAAATACAATAAATAAATAAAAACTTACCCCTTAAAATAGAATCTAGAATATTCTGAAAATTGACAACACTTTATTATTATTTAAAATATAAACTTTTAGTAATACAAACTCTAGAAGCACTACTAACTTCTGTAAATATTGTTCATTTTCATAGCGTCAACGAGCAAACTTTCAATGCTAAATAAAGGGAATAAAAAAAATATATAAGCACGCTTACCTTAGATAAAGAATATAAAGATAGATCCACTGAACAATGTGAACAGTTGGTAGAAACGAAACACTCCTAAGCCGCTGAACAACAACAAACTTTCAATGCTAAATAAAGGGAATAAAAAATATATATAAGCTTACCTTAGATAAAGAATATAAAGATAGATATATTGAACAATGTGAACAGTTGGTAGAAACGAAACACTCCTCAGCCACTGAACAACAGAGAGGGCATTAACATTGTGCAAGCATGTTATGTCCTAAACAAAAGTTAAAATGGTAGTAAAGTCACATCACTAACAATTAATAAACAAAATAAAAGCTTGGGTTTAGCCTTAGAACCAGTTACCTCCGAAATAAGATCTACAGGAAATGGCTCCATATAATCCATTAGTTGGATTAAACCGAGCGGGTGCAATAACCTTTAATGATATCGCATATGAGGGTGTGGCAGCTTGTAAATTGGATGCATTGAAATCACTTGGCCATGAGTAGCAATTACATACGGCTTCATACATAAGCATGAATCCTTAACCTGCATGTATGAATCTGAGTTTGCTCAATTAAACAGATTGGCTCCAGTCATTTATGCTATCATTTAGAATTTGCATGATCATCTATCTTACCGATGACATAGAGGGGAAAAATGAGAAGAAAAAAATTGACTTACAAACGAAACTCGGGAAGGATAAACGGTGAGGATAAAGAGTCTTCCCCAAAACATGTAGTACTTAAATTGTTCTTCTTAGCGTGATATGGCGTCAATTCACAGTGTGAAGGCGTGTCGATGCGGTTTGAAGGTATCACATAATAGGATCAAAATTGAAGTGCAACGGCAAGCTGAAAAAACCAATAAAGAGGGTAACCGATGAGTGGGAATGGGGAGAAGAAATCTAGAAAAATTGAAAAATAAAATAAAATATATGATTTATAGTCCACGAACAACTAGGAGAATTTATAAACATCAGAATTGATGACAATAATTCGAATTGAATGTGATTATTTCGAGTATCAATTTCAATATTTTCATGCTTTGCATAGACTAATAATAATTATTGCCTTCAAAATTCAAATTTCTTAAGCTGCGTGTTTGTACTTAATGACCTCAAAAATTTAAAAACATTCCTATTTTTGAAACACATTTTATTTTACTCTGTTAAATTGATATGATGCATATATATCATGTGTGATTGATATTCATTTATATTTAAATGTTATGATTAAGCTATTGGTTCGATTTTATGACTTTAAAAAAGGATAGGGATGGTTTGTTTTTGAATTAAAATACGGAATATTATTCAATGCTTAAATTCTAATTTAATGAATTAATATCATAACATTTGTGAATTAATACCAATTATGAACGCAATTATATGGATTTTTTTTATTAATGATGCTTGGATCAATAAACATTATTTTTCCTCAAATAAACATGAGCGCGACACATCGGCATATTTTGGAGAGAAGAGCAGGTGAAGCTACCTGTGAAAATTTTGTCCAACGAAATGTTGGAAAGATTGACATGTGGAAGATTCCGTTTAGAGATTATTCTCAATATAGAATATAGATATGCATAGTTTCGCTTTCAGCAAGATCTGTTAATGTAATTTACAAAAATATTTTTGGATGAGTAGCTAATTACACAACAGATGCAAGCATTTAAAATGGAGAAAGAAAAAGGAAAACTTGGGGAAAGATTAAATTTAACTTTAGGTAGCATTTGCTACAAGTTTTACAAAATTAAATTTTCTCCAAAATTTTGGTATAAAAATAAAAGTTTCATATGTTTGATACAAGTTTTAAAAAATTATTCTCAGAAATAAAAGATTTCGAAAATAAAATTAGCAAGTGATAGTTAGAAACTTAAAAAAACTATATTTTCATCCATGAAAATGGAAAAAATTATTAGTAGAAATATGTTTTTCAAAAATATAATTTACTTGATAATAAAACATTAAAAATATCAAACACAAACAACCTAAGGCTTTAACTATAGCATCAAAATCTATAAACGAGGGCTGACTAAAAGATCATTTACTAACAACTCTATCTACCTATTGAATCAATAATGTCTATACACTTCCACATTTTTTTTATATATGTTAAAATAAAAGGGTTTTTGTTAAGAAATAAAAATAAAAATAAAAACTACTCAATAAAAATTAAAAAGGCAGAAAAGCCTCTCAAATTAATGGAATTCATGGGAAAAAATCTTATCTAAGCTCATTGAATAAAAGTGTGTTAGGAAAAACTGAAAAAATAGATTATGTCGATAATATAATCGATTATTGTGATAATTATGATCAAAATTTATTTTTATTTTAATATGTTTGCTGAAAAATAATTTTAATTAGTATATTAAACCAATAATAAATATATTTTTATTTAGTCAGCTTACTTAAACACAAATTCACTTATCCGAGATCAACAGAGATTGGTATAAATGATGGTGGATTTGTGTCATTAATCAAATGATTGGGATTCCAATTTCAACTCTTATATATGCAACAATTTTCAAGAAGATTTAACGTCCTTTATGTATTCATTCATTCATCCGAAGAAGATTAGTCCATGTTTTCAACCTAAATATTATCGTGGTCAAGGACCAAATAAAAAAAACACTCACTTATCCGAGTGTCGGTACATCACACGCGCATGACGTTTACGTGAGCACACCACACTCTTCCTTTGTCCCTCCTGCCTGTCCTACTCCCAAAGAGAATGGATCCCCCACATCAACATTTGGATTTTTGTCGTTTTTGGACACTGCGTGCGTCTTACGTCACTTCCCAATTCCCTCCTTACACGGCATCCCACACACAAATAATCTCATACGCGCACACGCTTCATATGGCTATTCTCATCCAGACATCGTAGCCGTTGGATTCGCCGACAAAACCTTCTTCAACAATCCAGCGGCAACGATAGGGTTATGTTAGAACTTTAGAACAAGAAATTCCAACCAAAAACAAAGGTGACGTATTCCCCAAAATAGAAATGGAGGGCATTCATGTATTGTGCAAAAAAATTTGCAGTGTAAAATGGAAGAGTATTGTAATTTTGGAAAAAAAATAATCTATCACCAAAAACAAGGGGAAAAAATATTTCTAACGAGTAGTCAGGGATAATACTTAAAAAGTCAATATATAAAAAATTAGAAACTAAAAATAATTTTTTAATTTTCTATACGTCAAAATGCATAATTTTTTAATAAAATTTGTTTATCTTTAATCAATATTTTTAGAATATTTATGAATGTTTTAAAAAAAATGTATATTTGCTCCTTAAAATTTGTATATATCGATCAAATAATCCCTAATGAGATTCAAAATGTCAATAAAATCATTTTAAAAAATACTAATTTGATTAATATTTAGGATTTTTACGACTAAATTAGTATTATTCATTTTTTAGAAATTAAATGTTTTTCTATATTTTTCTAATATAAACCTTTACTTTTTTATTAAAAAAAAGAAAGAAAAAAAAGAAGAAGAAGAGGGCAGTTCGTGAGAAGCAACAGAAAAGAGACACGTGAACCGACGAGGAGAAAGGTTGTAGATAATTAGAATATAGGTAAGGAGAATGCTAACGAGTGCATTCAATTACGTTTGTGAGTTATTTTTTTAAGGGTAAATAAAGGAAATAAGATGTTAATTTTTATACTCTCTTGTTTGTAGAAAAAGTTTTAGGGTATTTTAATTAATCCATTTTTTTTCATTTCACTTCCAAACAAGGCGGGGATGAACCTTCCTTCTCTTCCCCTTCCTCTCCTTTTCTTCCCACCCTTCCTTCTCCTCCATACTCCCAAATAGGATCTTAGGATATTGATTAAGGAATTAAGAAAAAAAATATTAAAAAAATAATATATTTAATATTTTGAAAACATAAACAATTTGATTTTTCATGGAAATATTGCTAATTTTAAATTTCTAAATCGGTGAGGACACTCATTAAATATATCCGCGTATACTTTAGAAATGGTTTTTCAATTTTGTGTAATTTTACATACGTTAATGATCTTTAAAAAGTAAAATTATATAAAAATTTGTATATTTTATAATTTCAAAACTGAAATATATAGTTTTAATAAATAGTTGCTTCTTTTAAATTTGTTAATCTGTACAAAGTTATACATAATAAAAAAAAACATTTTAGAAAAAGAAAAAGGTAGTTGCAAAGAGTGCCAGCTTTTTTTGTGATTGGTTGCTTTCTTGACCTTGGGTTACACGTGGGACCCTTCTGTTCGTGGCATTACACGCATGAAATTAAAAAGGATCCACTGTGGGACCCTCACAGAGAAAGAAAAAAAGGAGCGAATCTTCGTTAAAGTAGGAAGGGGTAGATAGGGATGAGGCTTGTGGTTTTGACGCGTGTACAGTGAGACTGGGACCCTTCTGCTGCTGGGACCACCTCAATAATTTAATAAAACAAAAATATCAAATAAACCAATCAAATCTTTTATAAAATGCTCATCAAATCATCGTACTATTTTAAAGACTGAGGCTTTTTTTTGTTACTGTACATTGTGTCGGTATATATATATATATATGTATATTTTTTTAAATACTATTTTTTAATTATTTTTTTTTTATAATATTTTTAAAAAAATGTATTTTTTTCTCGAATTAATTTTATTTAAATTTTTATTTTTATAGGTGATTTTTTAAAAATATTTATGTTTCTAATTAATTTTATTTTTCGATTTTTTAAATAAATTTTCTGATTAATTTTTTGCTAAATTTTTTAAATTATTTTTTTCTAATTTTTTTTAAAAAAATTCGATTTAAATTTTTCTAATTTACCTTTTTGTTTTTATAATTTTTTTATTTTTGTAATTTTTTTGAACATATTGTTTTCCTAATTAATTTTTACTTTTTTAAATATATATTTTTAATTATTTTTTACAAATAATTTTATTTTTCTAATTTTTTTAAATCAATTTTTTCCTAATCTTTTAAATTATTTTTTTAGAAATAATTCTTTTTCTAACTTTTTTAAATATTTATTTTCCGAATAAAAAAATTAATTATTAAAAATATTTAAAATAATTAGAAAAAATATATTTAAAAAATTTTAAAAAGTTAATTGTAAAGATAAATATTTTAAAAAATTTAGAAAAAGATTTATTAATTTTTTTAAAATATCTTTATTTCCAAATTATTTTTTCCTTATTTTTTTATTTTTTTAAATATATATTTTTCTAATAATTTAAATAATTTTTTATAATTTCTTTTTTTTCCTAATTTTTTTAAAATAATTTTTTCCTAATTACTTTTTTTCCTAATTTTTTTTGCTAATATTTTTTTAAATATAATTTTTTTCTATTTTTTTTTCATACTTTTTTTTTGCTACATAATTACCTTTGTTTTTTCTATTCTAAATAGTACATCTATACATATATAAATTAATAAGAGGAAATTCTGATTTTAGTATAGCACAATAGTACAAGTCACATGTCAAGTTATGGATTTTTTTTCTCTAAAATTTATATAGTTTTTTGTTTTAAAATATTTACAAACCGATAAAGGTACAATGTTTTGGGAGTCAAATACGGGAATCTCTGAATTGACATAAATAGAGACATAGTTATTCATATTTTCTATTTTATTTTGCTACATCATTGCCTTTGTTTTTTCTATTTTAAATAATAAATCTATATACATACTACTTAATAAGGGGAAATGCTGATTTTAGTGTAGCACAATGGTGCAAGCCACATGTCAAGTGGTGATTTTTTTTTTAATAAAATGTATATATTTTTTGTTTTAAATTATTTACAAAACGGTAAAAGTACAATGTTTTAGGAGTCAAACACGACAATCTTTGAATTGACATAAATAGAGGCAGAGTTATTCATATTTTCTAAACTATTTTTTTCTACATCCTTACCTTTGTTTTTTCTATTTTAAATAATAAATCTATATCTATACTAATTAATAAGGGGAATTGCTGATTTTCTAATAAAGAGACACGTGTCAGCACCACATGATTTAAGAGGATTAGTTGATCATTAGTAATAATCAAAGAGGAACGCTTAACACATAATGTTACATTACGTATTGTAATATCATTTTTAAAAAAAATAATATTTAAATTTTTGCACTCAAATTATAAATAAGATTGTTTCAAGGTTTTTCTTGATAACTACGTACATAAATAAAAAACCTTGGAGATGAATGAGTACCACCATTATGGGTGGTAAGGAAATATTGAAGGCAAAGTATGAAATAAATAAAGAAAATGTTTGATATTGTGGACTTAATTTAAGAAAAAGGAAAAAAAAATTGGTAGATATAGAGGCACGATTTAAGTTATTAATGATAACAATGCTATCGATAATAATAGTAATTGATGACTCGTGCATCGTACGGGTGCAAAAATACTAGTATAAATATATCACTTATTTTTATTTATGAGTTTAATTGAACACATAGTGTTTGTTTCTAATATAATATAATTATATATTATAATATTGTAAAAATTATTAATTTTTTATTTTAAATTATCTTAATTACACATATAATAACATACAATTAATTTGGGATATAAAAGATTTATATAAACCGCGTATATTAAAATTAAGGGTTGTATTGGATTGAGGTTTTAAAAGATTGTTTTGGTTTAAAAAAGTTCTTATTGATTTTAAAAGACTACGTAGAAATATAATGACTTATAAGATTTTAAAAGACTTTTTTTAAAAGATTGTTATAATCAAGATTTTCATTTGTGGACTTTAAAGGATTTATATCAAAAGACTTTATAAGATTTGAATGGATTATATGGATTTATAAGATTTGAAAGGAAAATGAATTTTTAGCAAATATTCAAAGTTACAAGAGTCAATGAAAAAATAACAATTAAATGAATAATTTTTAATAAAAAAAGGTAAAATCCAATACAAATTTTCTAATCTTTTAATTCATAGCCAATTCGATGGAGTTTCATATCCTTTTAAGTAGCATTTTCTACATATCTATAGAAATGCTAGCCCTTCACGCACTAGCATATTTTGGTTCCTATTCTTGGGTTTGAACAATAGGTTCAAAATATTATCTACATTAGCAACAACTCATTACTGTCCTCCATGATCCAAAATCCATAGTTTTCTTTACCCTTTCCTTTATTATTTCCTTATTATGAATCTCTTGTTTAAATTATTACTACAACATATGTAAGAAACTAATTAGTTATTTTATAAGAATATATATCATATCAATCAACAAAATTACAATTTAGAATAAGTGTACATCAGAAAAACACATCATAGATTAAGCCATTACTTTTTTTCTTCTTTTATATATAGTCTACACACTTAAAAAGTCCTTCAAATCTTTAAGATAATCTAACATAAAAGTCTACACTTATTCAAAAATTAAGTCTACACACTCCTTTAATATCTTTTAAAATCACTATTACGATGGATTTTAAATATTTATAACTAGTCTTTAAACTTTAATTAATATCTTAATAGGAATACATGATTTACAACAGGGCCGAGCTATAAAATTTTCATGTGAGAGGAGTCACGACGAAACATACATATAATATGAAATAACGATAAAAAATGACTTAACATATATAAATAAATTATATGAAACAATTTTGATATATAATTAGGATTGTTTTGTATGTACTGAGTGTATAAAAAAAACTTATCAATAAATCAGAAATTATTATATAAATATTTGAGTCTTATCCTAACTATATTAAAAATCAATTATATCTTGATTTCTGATTAATTATCAATATAAAACACTTTAAATTGACAATACAAATAAATTAGACTCATATAATTAACAACTTAATATAATATAAATTACTCAAATATATTTATAGTCAACTTAAGTACATACATTTTCTTTTTAGTTTTTTATCTGAAATTGAAAGATAGTTTGAAATTGAGCCTATTGGAAGTAGGACTTAGGCAAAAAAATTACAAAAAATAATCTATAAGTATATGAAAAAAATAAATGGAAAACTTGGGGGAGGTCATGGCAATAAGAGGCCACTAGTATAGAAAAGGGATTTCACATCGATTTTTTTTGGTTTTTCACATCGATTTTCAAACTGATGTTGAAACGGCCGATGTGGTTTATTGTCATTTTTCACATCGGTTTTAAAACCGATGCCAAAAATTATATTTTAGCAAGACAATAAATCATGTTCAGCACCTTTCACATATGTTTCTGAAAAAACCGATGTAGTACCACTTTCCACATCGGTTATTTTAAAAACCGATGTGGAAACCAACATTTCACATCAGTTTTAAAAACAACCGATGTGGAAAGTGGGGTTATCACATCAATTTTTTAAGAAACCGATGTGAAATGTTGGACTTTCACATCGGTTTTTTCAGAAACCGATGTGAAAGTTTTTTTAAAAAAAAAAAAAACCTTTACAGTAGTGACAGTCCTTTCCCCTATTTCAGTAATCCAAATCAATACAGAATCTAAATATTCTCAACACAATCACTTTTGTACAACCAAAAGACACTAAATTAAAAGATTACATACAATAAATATATTCAATTACATTCAAACAACAAAGATAATTAGAAACCAAAAAGCTACATATGATACATTATAGATTTCATGTCAAAACATATATCAGTCAAAAGTACACTATAGCTAGTACATGATGCGTTTATAAACTAACTACATACAAACTATGGTTGGTACACTTCAAGAAAGAAAGTTCCCCAACGCATCCTTATGTTATTGATGTCGGCATCAGAGAGTGGAATCGGATTGTTGAATATCTGCAAGTTTAATTAGACATAAGATTATATCTTTTAAGTAATAAACTAAAATAAAACATATAACGAGTCTATAACTGTTACAACTAATTGTGTTACCAATTAGCATTTACCTCTTTGCCATCATTCGGTGATACTGGGAGGATATAATTTCGACCATCCACTTCATCACATAATATCCACATTCCTATGATCCACGTTGTCTATGGGACTACGTACAAATGAAACTCAATTAGAATATAAGGAATTAAATAGAAATCAATAATTATACCCACTGCACTTGAAGCCTTTGTACTAATAAATATCTTACGGTAGGAATAATCCATCTAATAGCCCGACACCTTTCACCATGCAGCATGTGGATTGCATCAATAGAACTATCATAAGAAAATAAACATAAGTATATCTTATAGATATCAGATGATTAAAACAACTTCATTACTGATTTTAAATTATTTTAATGCTTACGTTTCCATGATGATCTTCAGTTGCTTCGCCGACTTATTTCCCATCGAGCAGAAGAAGACCACGACATTCAACCGAGGGCACAAGATCAACAATTACCAATACTTACTGAATTTGAGGAACAATTAGTAACTAAGTCATATCTAGTACGTTATAATTAAATAACTGGTACTTATTTATTGAGATAAGGCACAAGGTAGAACTGATGATCATCTCGGGCAAGCATATCACATATGGTGGCGATCGGGTCTTTTGATATTAGGATAACATCACCCTGAATGAGCATGGGGTCAATGAACCCATAAAAGGTGAGGTTGCCCTGATCAACTAACATGCGATGCAGACACCTAATATATTGATAAAACATGTTAATTATCATAGTATTTAAAATTTAATTACTTAACTTACAAATAAAATGTACTTACATGCACCATAACGAGATGTGTGCAGCACTAGCCATTTCACGATCGAGCACCATCTCCATAATTTCCTTCTTTGGGATATACAGATCGTCACCTGGCCTGGCATCATGTTCCAACCTTACCAAAGTTGCGTCAGCCTCCATGGTCACAACTGTACGAGCCAGGACGTTTAAAAACACCACCAGGGATCCCCTTTGTCAATCCCTAAACAACAAAGATATTCATTTGTTATCACAGTTAAGTTATTTCATTCGTAATTAATTGAATGGTCAAATGAATACCTTGGCAGGAGCAGACTTCTCTGGTCTTCCTGGATCCGACCTTTTAGGCAGAATATCATTTACAACTATAAATATAGAAAAACACAACTAATTGAATACCTCGGATGCAACAAGAAACCTGACCAGTCTTCTTGGTCAGGGGATGAAGTTACCAGGGGCCTGGCCCATTGTTTGAACCTCCTTAGTAGGCTCAGGGAACTCAAGCATCAGCATCTCGAATAATCTCAACCACCACCCTCACCTGATCATCCAGTAATAAACGGTGGTGTATGGTATTACCTAAGTTATGTGCCCTCCCCAATGCCACTAAGCGGTGATCATGATGATCATCAACATACAGCTCACACCTATCAGGGTCGTCATCATCATCATCATCTTCATCATCATCATCATCATTTTCGGTGATGAGGAGGATCACATGAGCCCCTTAGTGCTCACATGGACGAGAGGGTTGGACACCTGTGTTTCTTTGGGACATAGCGACCATTATTGCCATTTGTTGGGAAAAGCTTTGGGCCATCTCTGTCTAAGCTCATCTGCAATCTCCCATTTTAGCCGTTCTCTATCTGCATCAACATCCATGTGGCGTTGGTGTGAAGATGAACCATGGTATTGGCGAATGCCAACGCCCCATCCAACACCAATGACACGGCTCGGGTGGTCTGGTTTACCGATGGCAGCAGCTAAGATATCCCCGCGTCCTCTAAGAACAAAGGTTCCTTGAGTGGCCTGCTCATCCAAGGCATCCTACAACATATAAAATATTATGTCACATTACAATTCGGTAACATTGTTAAAATGACAATTACAATTCAAACTATACTTATAATCTTCTCAACTACTTGGTGGGCCTCCTCAGATGTATATTGTCCCGTACTACTTTGTCGGGCCCTCTTCCATTTACGATGGCGTGGGGGTGGAGGTGGATCAACAACTTCTGGACGATTATCAGCTGTAGGATCTGCCTGAGATGCTTCTTACTGAAGTAATTAAAAACCCCTGATAATCAAAAACCGCAAAGCAATATGTAATAATTACCACACCCTCAAAAAGAGGCAAAACTATTCATGAAAAAGCTTTACATAACACGAAGAAAACTCATCACTGTAGTTTTGAACACATTTTTAAGCACACACCAAACTTACAACAAATCCCACATAGCATTGGATAAAAAAAATAACTCGACATTCATGATTCTTCAATCACAATCAACAAAAAATCAACAACTTCCAATTCATTTACTTTTATCCAAAACCAAAAAAATGGAAAAACCATTACTGACCAAAGTTAAGGTTCAAAGTAAATATTGTACCTTGCAAAGAATGAGGGCAAGATAGGTAGCAATTGTGAAGGGAAAGCCTGAACGACAAATGTGACCACTAACCAGTACCGTAGCAAGCCCTTTGCACAACCCTAAAATGAGAAAATTTAGTCAAAAAATCTAAATGGGTTGAAGAAGCTTCCATTGTACTTTCCCAATGCTCAAATTCCGTAGAAACATGGTATAAGAGGTGCATTACCTGAGATGACAAAGCAGCGGAGCAAACGGCGGAGCAAGTGGAGCAAGCGTCGGACAGTGGGTTTCGAGGCTACGAGGAAGCGGCGGAGCAAGCGGAGGCTACGAGGTCACAACACGAGCGGCGGAGCAAGCGGATGGGCTTCGAGGCTTAGGTGATAGCGAAGGACGCGGCGGAGCGAGCAAGAATGGAGGTGTGAGGGTTACGGAGCGAGCATGCAACAGAGAAAATATTGGATTTCAGACATTTAGTGGTAGCGCTCAAGAGAGGAATTAGAGGGATGAATAAATGAAAACAAAATGAAAATACACATCGACTATATCCAAAACCGATGTGTTATATTGTTTTTTTTCATATCGGTTAACAACAAAAATCGATGTTAAAAATGTTCTTTGCTTAAAAAATTCAATTTTTTTGTTCAATCTTCCACATCGGTTATAATAAAACTGATGTGTAATCTTATGGCTAGTTAAAATTTTTTGTTTTTGTTTCCACTTTTCCACATCGGTTATTTGAAGCTGATGTCTACAATTGATGTTTTTCACTATTCCACATCGGTTATACTAAAAGCGATGTCTAATAAATTTTTTTTTGGGTTTCACTTTTTTCACATCGGTTTTTATAAAAGCGGATGTTAAATATTTTTATCACATCGGTTTTTATTATAACCGATGTTAAAATATTTCAGTTTAATTTCAAAAATATCACCGCCTCCTTTTTCACATCGGTTTTGTTAAAACCCCGATGTTAAATGCATATTTTGTACTAGTGGGCCTACCCCTCCCTCCACCACATTTTAGAGGTTGACCACTTATTGCGAGGGCGAACCCAATTCCCCAAGCTAAATTGAGAGGCCTTCTTTGACTAAGGGGTATTTGGAAGAGCTTATTTAAGTTTCTTTTAACTTATCGATGACATAAGCTCTTATGCAGTGTGTTTGACAGAGCTTATCAAAAGAGATTATGACATCTCATAAAGAGTTTTTGACTTATTTTGATAAGTTAGTGAAACAAGCTTATGGTATTTCTAAAAGCTCTTATGGAACCCTAGTCCCTTCTTCTTCGTTGAGTAGAGCAGGGGGAACCCTAGCGCCGCCTCGCCTTTGTGAGCTCCATCATACGTCGCCTTCCGACTGCGAGATCCGTCATGCGCAGTCATCCTTCCACAGTCGGCTCTGTGTTCCACCATCGTCCGCCCTTCGAAGCACCTTGCCACAATCAGCTCTGTGCTCCATCATCGACCGCCCTTCGAAGCACCTTGCCACAGTGCTTCTCTGCCCATCGCCGCCGCGTCACGTCGTCCGTCGTCACAGATCCTACACCCAGCACTTCATTTGTTCCAGCCATCGGAGGCGAAAAATGCACGGCGGATCTGAGATCAGTTACTGACAGTTTGGGAACGATGGAGCACGACGCGACGTAGCTTCTCGTCCGAGGCGGAGAACGCGAGTTGCTGGCGGTGTGACAATGATGGTGGTGGATCCGGGATCCCTTTTTCACCGCTTCACACGAGGGAGCCCTAACGAGGAAGGAGAAGGGGATTCTCGGGGTTCGGGGACTCATGAATAAGTGTTTTTCGAAGTATGTATTCAGACGCCTTAATTTTGTATAAGTGCTTTTGGAAATATGCATCCAAATGCACATGACTTATTGAATTTAAGCGCTTATGGCATAAGCTCTCATGCAATAAGGTCTTATGCGATAAGTGCTTAGTTAAGTTGTTTACCCAAACGCACCCTATGTGCATGTTTGGTTCCAAGGTGTGAACAACCAAACTCACTTTTGTAATGGTTAAACGTGAATTTGATCATTTTAAAGATGTTTGGCTCTTCGATACATAAGCAGTTTTGGATTCCATAATCAATTCTACCAGAAGCAGCTTGAAATAGCTTATGCTTCTGGATTGAAAAATTACACTAAGTTTTATATCAAACTTACTTTTAAAATAAAATCATTCAAACATAAATCACTTCACTCCAAACTCAATTATATTGCAATCAATTCTACAAAATTAATTCCATTCAAAATCACGTTTGTCAAACGCTCATCCAAACACACACTAAGGTGTGCCCAATTACGAAGGCAACTAGGCGACATAACTGACTCATATTCTTCTCTCTGAATCTTTACTTTGGCTCCCCCACATTATATCAGCCACAATTTTTCCTATAGAATATCTAGGCCAATTCATAATCGCCCAAAGTTGCCTTACAAGAGCCGGTATATCACACATGAATCCATCTTTCTTATCATTCATTCACCTAAATTCGTTCTTACTCATCAGAGTGTATTTGCAAGTACCCTTTCCGTAATGTGATATGAGAAGAGGAGTCGAGCTACGGAACAGTCCCAATAACCACCTTCTAATTGCGACCCGCCTTTAGTTACCAACCTAGGCTTGTATTTCAAGTTTTGAGTCTCAGATGCCACAAATTCGTCTTCATTTCACTATCTAGGCTTGTACCCCTTTCCTAGACTTGAGTCTCAAAGGTCATATGGTTTGCAACATTTGCTTGAATCTTCTTTTTTTTTTTTTTTTTTAAATTTGAGTTGATACTTGGTTTGTCAATAGGTTGTGAGGTCATATGAGGTCTGATACCATGTTAAATTTATTTTCAGACCCTCTTTAGGTATTTAATATAAGTGAAATTGTCTTCTTTTTGAGATTGGGCTTGAGAGTTGCAGCTATGTCAATACTTGCCCACGGCAATTTGAACCGGTGCATTCCAAACTTTATATTCAATTTGTCTTATTTCCAATTGATGTGACACTTCTTTTATTTTCTAACAAACTCAATAACATTTATATAACATGTCAATGTCTTACTCTACTTTAAGTAAAATCTGAATTTTTATTAATTCATTCATCAAAACCTGATTTTAAATATATTTTTCCTTACAAAAATTGAGAAGAATTTATTTATAAAAAAAATTAAAATCAATTTTTAATAGAGAAAATAATAAAAATCTAATTAAAAATAAATAAATTTAAAATTGTCACGTAATATAATTGTCAATGAATTAAATATTCAAAGACAAAAGCTAAGCAACCAAACAGTTGAGTACAAGTGGTTAATGTGCTATTGTTAAGGACGAATGAAAAAAAGCTATAATTTTTAAAATTTTAATATGTTAAATACATAATTTTTTTAAAAAAAATTATATCCAATTTTTAACCAGTATCTTAAAAACTGTTATTAAAAAGACTTGTATCTAAATTCAATGGAAAGATTTATTTGGAACATTAAATAAAATTTACGACAAACTCAAAAAAATTTAAAGTTTGGAATAGTAATTTGAAAAACAATTAAAGGTCAATTGGTTACATACTATTTATTGCATACTATTTTCCAAAAATAAATTGGCAAGAAGAATAGATCGATTGCTCTGAACCTTTCCATATTGAATTCAGTATTGGAAAAAGATAAGAAAATATCTCAAAATGCGATGGCCACGAAGGGACAACCAGAATCCAGGATAATTAATTCACTTTTTCTTTGCAAAAAATTAAAAATAAAAAAATGGCATGTTTCAAGATCGTCCGTAATACTTCCTCCGATCTACAATATATGAAATAAATAGGTCTTTTTTTTATCCAAAATATAAGAAACATGTATCAATTTTTACTCATTCCAATATAGTTTTTTAGTATGTGTATTTTGGGATTTTGTTTCTTATATTATGGACGGAAGGAAGTAACTCACAAAAAACCTTTGGTTAAAAAAAAAATCGCAACACCACTTCGGATGATCATAAACTTCGAGTTATGTCAAATGACACTATATCTTGTTAAAGTGAATTTTGGCTGTAATTTCATGCGCAGAATTATATAAATATCTAAGAGAAAATTTTTGTTGATATTTGATTCAACAGTACCTAGTCCTGAGCCAACAGCTGAAATATATTTTTGTTCCATTATCTTTCGGGTAAAATTCATTTTGATCCTTTATCTTTAAAAAAATTCATTTTAATTCTGTATGTTTTTAAAAATGATCCAAAATGGCCCTTTCCGTCATCTCCTATCCAACTCCATTAGAAATCAATGGCGTGACACTCTTCTTCTTCTTATTGCCCAAAATGAAACCCTAGGCGCCTCTGCCTGGTGACCACCACGCGCTGCCACCCCTTTCTTCGTCGAACCGAAACTGCCCCACCGTACAGCGCCTCAGGCTCGCCATGCAGCACCCCTTTCCCTGTCCTAGTGAGACAAGGAGCAATGGAGGCCCTCAAAAAGGTTTGTATGTTACAGTAAGTCCTAGCCTTTACTACCTCTACTGTGGGAGAGAAAGATGCCTCAGGATTTTCAAAGTTCAAAATTCAATCCAAAAGCATACTCCAAAATAGACTTGTTTAAAGGTCAAGGCTATTTAAAATCGCACTTGAGAAGGTTTAACCTGGGGCCAGATTCCCTTACATACCAAGAGACCATGTATGATAAAACATGAATTCCCGCTCAGCTCACAATGCCTCCTTGAGAGGGAAGGTTCTAGCCATGTTCCTAGCATGATCATACTCATTGAGGTTAACAAGTATTTTCTTTAATCGACGAGCTAGATAACTTGTGTCACTTTCTGGCACATTTCTTCTCTCCGGAATCCATCCACGGGGAGAGGGTATTTTCCTCTGCTTCGTTCTGCTCAAAGTGTAAATAGATCCGTGTGTGAGAGAGAGAGGGACTTGGGGCGTTGTTGAAGAAAGATAAGAGTGTGGGTATGAGTGTGAAGATAAAGAGATTGAAGGAGGAGGAAGAGGAGGAGGAGAAAGGGTTTTGTTGAGAGTCCAAAAAGCTGACCAATTCATGAATCCAACACTGGAAAAATCCCAGATTCCGGTGGATCTCCGACTAACATGAACGGACGTTAGTAATGGATCTGATGGAAGGACCATTTTGGGTCACTTTTGAAACATAAGGGACTAAAATGAATTTTACCCAAAAGATAAATGACCAAAATGAATTTTACCCAAAAGATAAAGGACCAAAAAGGTATTTTAGCATAACAACTACTAGTATAATTTTTGTCACAAAAAAAAAACTACTAGTATAATTAAACATAATCTAACGGTAGAAGCTAGGTTCGAAAATGGATTAATTTCTAGCATTAATTCTTACCACCAGTGGAGACTGTAAGTATCTAAGAACAAAATGTCTGGGAACTGGGTGGTAAAGGTGGGTTGGGTGGGGGAGTTAAGGAGTGGAGTGATAAGGAGGTTGAGGGTTTAAACTCCGCTCACTTAAAAAAATACTAACATTAACGTACTAACATTTGCCTATAAAAAAAAGTGTTCGAGGGCGAGAAGCAATTATATGGATTAAAAGTTAGAGAATTAAATTTGAAAAGCAACATGCTTTCCTTTCTACTATATTGGATTTGATAGAAATGAATTAAAGAGTACCCCTAAAAAACAAGAGAAATGTTGTGATTCGGACCTTTCTTGAAGAACTATAATGCCTATAACAGCAGAATAAATGGATGATGCAGTAAATAAATTGTTCTAACACAAATGATGAAAACTGAAAGTAACTAAAGAAAGATTAATGCAAGATTAAGGAAAGAAAACACCAGAGATTGTTAACGAGATTCGGAGAGATCCTCCTATGTCCCCGGGACTGAATCCGACTGAGAAATCCAATATGAAAGTGATATTACAGCTTTAAGAGATCAGCCTTGAACTTAGCTCACAGCTTGCTCTCACACCTATCACTATCCCCCTGGTACAAAACAACACAGCTTTCTCTCACACTCAGTTATCACACTATGATATATTACCCGATACATGATAGGCTTTATAGATATAGCCAACACAAGAAAAAAGGGAAAACCTCATAAAAGAAAGTTAGTTACATAGATAGCCAAGTCCCAACTAACTAACTAACAAATATAAGAGTGAGCTGCTGATGCGAATTAGGCCAGGGAACAAAGTGTTATTGGGCCAAGTCTTATGTGCCATATTGCAACAAATCTCCACCTTGGCACAGATAGGCTTAGCTTCTTGAATTTCTCATATGCAGATTCCTTTGTCCAAAATTATCATCAGGCAGACTTGATTTGCAACAAATCCAAACAATGTTTGAATTTGATAATGGTGACAGGCTTGGTGAGCATGTCTGCAGGGTTATCACTGGTATGCAATTTCACCACTTCAACATCTCATTTTTTAACTATGTCCCTGATGAAATGCATCCTTATATCTATATGCTTAGTTCTTTCATGATACATCTGATTTTTGAATAAATGAATTGCTGATTGACTATCACAATGAACACAAATAGATTTCTGATTTAATCCCAATTCCCTGACTAGACCTTGTATCCATCGAGCTTCCTTTATAGATTCTGTCAGTGCCACATATTCTACTTGTGGTTGAGAGAGCTACTATGTGTTGTAGAGATGCCTTCCAGCTGATAGAGTTTCCAAACAAGGTGAACACATAACCTGAAAGTGATCTTATTTTGTCTAAGTCTCGTGCATAGTCTGAGTCCACAAAACCTTGGAATTTCTGAATTGGATCCTTGATTCTGCAGTACACTAAACCAGTTTCCTGTGTGCCTCCGAGATACCTTAACACCCACTTGACATCCTGCCAACGCTCTTTACTCGGATTTCCCATGAACCTGCTAGTGACACTCACATCATGAGAGATATCAGGCCTGGTACATACCATTGCATACATTATGCTACCAATGGCATTTGCATAGGGAACCTTCATCATGGCTTCTTAATCTTCCATTTCCTCAGGAGATTGTGTTGATGAGAGCCTAAAATGTGTAGCCAAGGGAATGCTTGTAGGTTTTGCATCATTCATATTGAACCTTCTGCACTACTTTCTTTGAGATAGCCTCTTTGAGAGATGATCAATTCACCTTTATCCCTTTTTCTGATTATCTCCATTCCAAGGATTTTCTTGGCTGCTCCTAGGTCTTTCATTTCAAATTACCTTTTGAGTTGTCCCTTTAGCAAGTCAATTTGAACCTTATCCTTACAAGCCAGTAGCATATCATCAACATATAACAGAAGATATATATAGGTACTGTTTGATAAAAGTTTAAAATAAACAAAACAATCAAAACTACTCCTAGTATATTTCTGTTTCTGCATAAAGGAATCAAACCTCAAATACCATTGTCTTGGTGATTGCTTTAGGCCATAAAGAGATTTCTTCAAGTGACAAACCCAATCTTCCTTCCTTTGAACCTCAAAACCACTTGGTTGTTGCATTAGAATAGTCTCCTTCAGTTCACCATGTAGAAAAGCTGTTTTGACATCCATTTGTTCCAATTCCATGTCATAGTGAGCTACCATTGATAGGATTATTCGAATTGAGGAATGTTTAACCACTGGAGAAAAGATTTCATTGTAATCTACTCCCTCCTTTTGTGTGAAACCTTTTGCAACAAGTCTAGCTTTGTACCTTGGTGCTTCAACTCCAGTAATTCCATCTTTCCTTTTGAAAATCCACTTGTTTCCCACTATCTTTGTGTCTTTAGGCTTTGGAACCATAATCCATGTGTCGTTCTTCTCAAGTGAACTAAGTTCCTCTGTCATAGCTAGTATCCACTTTTGACTATCTTTGCTCCTTATGGCTTCTGCATATGATCTTGGTTCATCATTGTTGACTTCCTCGGCAACTTGCAGTGCATAACTGATCATGTCAGCATAGCCATATCTTTGAGGTGCTCGGATGTTCCTTCTGGCCCTATCTCTTATGAGATTATAGTCCTGAGCTGTTTCTTGATCTCCATTTGTTAAGTCATCATCTTCTACATGATCAGTTTCAGTAGATTGATCATTTATTGGTTGAGTGTCTTTGTCTCCTGTTGGCTCCACCTCAAGTTCAAACCTCTCAAAGTCCCTTTGATCAATGACTTGATCTTCAGTACTTCTTAAGGATTTGTATAGGTCTGTCTCTTGGAAGGTGACATCCCTGCTAATAACACATTTCCTCCCCTCTGGACACCAAATCCTGAAACCCTTTACACCATTTGGATAGCCAACAAAGTATCCCTTCCTTGCTCTTGGAACCAGTTTCCCTTCATTTACATGGTAATAGGCAGCACAACCAAAAACCTTTAATGAGCTATAGTTTGCAGGTTTACCTGTCCACATCTCTTGACGAGTTTTAAGATTGATTGCAGTTGAAGGACTCGGATTGATCAGGTAGCAAGCTGTATGAATGGCTTCTCCCCAGAACTTTATAGGCATGCCTGCATTTGACAACAAGAATCTCATTCTTTCCAGCAGTGTCTTGTTCATCCTCTCTGCCAATCCATTTTGCTGAGGTGTTTTTATAACTGTCCTATGCCTGTAAATGCCATGCTCTTTGAAGTAATTAGAAAACTCTTCTCCACAAAACTCTAAGCCATTATCTGTTCTCAGATTCTTGACCTTCTTCTCAGTTTTGTTCTCAACCATAGCTTTCCATTCCTTGAATGCTTCATCTTTGCTCTTTAAAAGATATATCCAAACATTCCTGCTATAGTCGTCAAGAAAGAGAATAAAGTACCTGTTGCCTCCATGAGAAGGAATCCTAGAAGGCCCCCACAAGTCACTGTGCACATAGTCTAGGACCCCTTTTGTGCAGTGCTGACCTGTTGAGAATTTCACCTTGTGCGTCTTTCCAAACACACTGTTCACAAAATTCCAAGTCACCTATTTTATCTCCACACAACACACCAAGCTTTCCAAGGACCTGCAACCCTTTGATACTGACATGGCCTAGCCTCTGATGCCACAAGCTTGTCTTGTCTGTGCTTGAGGTCACATCAGCTACACTTCCTGTTATAGCATGACCTTTCAGGATGTAGATGCCATGCTCTCTGATTCTTTTCATAACCACAAGAGCTCCTTTGATGACCTTCGGAACTCCTTTCTCTGCCTTGTAACAGCAACCTGATTCTTCTAACATTCCTAGAGAAATGAGGTTTCTCTTAAGATCAGGGACATGCCTTACTCCAGACAAGATCTTCTCAGTTCCATCATCAAATTTCAACCTGACTGATCCGATGCCAACAAAATTGCATACTGTGTTGTTTCCTATAACTACCTTGCTTCCATCTGTCATCTTGTAACCAAGAAGCCAGTCTTTTTTAGGTGTCATGTGGAAATAACACCGAGTCTAGAACCTAGTCATTCCCTGTGATGCTAGTTGTAGCCATCAAGACATCAACACTTTCATAGCCATCTGAGGCTATTGAGACACTTCCAACATCATCATCAGTATCATTCTTCTTCTTGTATTTCCTGTGAGGACATTCCTTTTTGAAATGCCCTTCTTTTTTACATCAGAAGCATCTTTTCTTGGACTTGTCTTTGTCTTTCTCCTTGGACTTGAACTTATTCTTCTGTTTTGAGCCTTTCTTGTCAGTTTTTCCTTTCATGAACAGTCCTTCTCCACTGCTTTCCTCTTTGCCCTCAGTTCTTTTCTTCAACTCCTTTGAAATTAGAGCTGACTGGACATCTTCCATGGACAGAGAATCTCTTCCATATACCAATGTGTCACATAAGTTTTCGTATGAGCTTGGCAATGGATTTATAAGCAGTAGTGCTTGATCTTCATCATATACTTTCACATCAATGTTCTCAAGATCTATAATAATCTTGTTGAACTCATCCATGTGATCTTCAATTGTCCTCCCAGCTTGCATCTTGAAGGTGTACAATCTTTGTTTCAAGTGGAGCTGGTTTGGAAGAGATTTTGTCATGTATAGATGCTCTAGTTTGAGCCATATTGCAGCTGTTGTCTTCTCCTTTGAGACCTCTCGCAGTACTTTATCTCCAAGACTCAAGATTAAAGCACCGTGAGCCTCATCCATCTTTTCTTTCTTTTCTGTCTCAGAAAGAGTAGGTGGTAGACTCTTTTCTCCCTGCAAGGCTTCCCCGAGACCTTGTTGAACAAGGAAAGCCCTCATCTTGAGTCGCCACAGACCGAAATCATTCTTCCCATTGAACCTCTCCAAATCATATTTGGTTGATGCCATTCCTCCAAGAACCGCAGAACCTGAGCTCTAGATACCAGTTGTTGTGATTTGGACCTTTCTTGAAGAACTATAATGCCTACAACAGCAGAATAAATGGATGATGCAGTAGATAAATTGTTCTAACACAAATGATGAAAACTTAAAGTAACTAAAGAAATATTAATGCAAGAATAAGGAAAGAAAATACCAGAGATTGTTAACGAGGTTCAGAGAGATCCTCGTACGTCCCCGGGACTGAATCCGACTGAGAAATCCAATATGAAAGTGATATTACAGCTTTAAGAGATCGGTGCTGAATTTGAACTTAGCTCACAACATATTCTCACACCTATCACTATCCCTCTGGCACAAAACAACACAGTTTTCTCTCACACTCAGTTATCACACTATGATATATTACCCGATACATGATAAGCTTTATAGATATAGCCAACACAAGAAAAAAGGGAAAACCTCATAACAGAAAGTTAGTTACATAGATAGCCAAGTCCCAACTAACTAACTAACAAATATAAGAGTGAGATGCTGATGCGAATTGGGCCAGGGAACAAAGTGTTATTGGGCCAAGTCTTATGTGCCATATTGCAACAAGAAATTTAAAGAAAATTTTTAGGTTGAGTTTTGCTATATGGTACAAACCCTTTCCGTATGAAATTTGACAAAATGTGCTTCCTAATTACAACGCATAATTTTAATGTTACGAGTCCACATTGAGCAGATAATGAAGCTCAATATGATACTTATGTCATGAGACTCTCTCACTTAATGATCACTCTTTTGGGTTAAGCTCTTTTTAAGAGCTTCAGTCATAATATACAACAATAATTTTTTTTTTGAAAAAAGAAAATACTAAGATAGACACAAATCATCCTTGTATAGTTGGTGCGAGTATTTCCTTTGTAAATTAAAGTTACCCAACTTCGATTTTTTATGTATTAGATTGGAAATACTATAATTTTATGTCCTAATTCATCCTAGTCTTATTGTTTACAAACAGAAAGGAAAAGCAGGAAATGAGAACAACTAAAGTTAGTGATAATTAAAATTACAAGAGTAATATTTTTGTTGGGAATTACATGATCATATGCACAACAGAAAAACCATATACCAAAAAAGGAAAAAGAAAAACAGGTCAACCACCATTTCTCTCAATTCACTAAAGAACATGATAAATGGACACTTTTTTGAAGACACCAAGACCTTACTTTTTCATATGTTTGTTCCACGTATTTGTAGTGAGGGAAGCCATTCTCATTGTATTTACACAGTTTAACCTCTCCTTAACTGTACAATGAGAACGGTGCAAACATTGTATTCTCATTTGTAGTGAGGGAAGCCATTCTCATTCTCAACTTGAAGTCAAGTCTCGCCTTTAACATATGAAATTTCTCAAAATTTTCAATTCTTATTTATCTTCATATCTTATGCCTTCACCTCTCTCTTCCCTCCCTCCATCTCTATCCTTTCTCCTCCTTCTGTCTCCCTCTTCCCCCTCTCTCTCTTCTTGGTTGTTGTTCAACTAAATATAAAATTACCAAACAACTTACTTTTAAAGCACTTAACTTTTCATTTTGTCATGCTCCGTTCCCATGGATGGTGGTGTTTGGTGTGTATGCTAAATGCAAGCTTCATCTCTTTAATGTTTTATGTGCTTTAATTTAAGCTAGGCATAGGAGTCTTGTCATGTACTAGTGGTTGTGTTGCATCTTTGGCTTCTTTTGTGCTGGTTACTTTGTTTTCGGTTTTGGGGTAACTATTATACTTTGTTACTAATATTATTCTTTGCCTTTAATTAAGATATGACTGCTGTGTTTTTTGTTTATTCCAATAGCAAAAACATACAATATATACATAATACAAGGCCAACAGATCTCTATAATTACTGCAACAAATCCTCCTATTTGTCTATGTCTAATATAGCCAAATATTTGATTTCCTAAAACATGTACATGATTTCTTAAAAATCTGCAACTACATAATTATATGATTTTATGGGTGCGTTTGATTTGCAAAAAGTATCAGGATAGCATGGGACATCACGGGACGAGAGATGCAAAGACATGACAAATCCTTGAGTTCCGAGGACAATTCTTTGTCTTGTACATTGTTTGATGGATAATGGACAAAGACAAACAAAATAATATTAAATTTACCGGAATACCCTTTATAATATATATTATTTAATATATAAATATACAATATATAATTTTGTATAATTATGTATAGAGAGAGGAGAGAGAAAGAGATAAAGAGGAGAGGGGGAGAGAGAGCAAAGAGAGAGGGAGGGAGAGAGAGGAGAGATGTAAGGATAATTTTGTCTTTTGTTAGCCTATTCATGAGATAACTTTTTGTCCCATGGTTTTGTGGGGGACAAAATTTTGGATTTTGTCTGTCCCTCACCCCTTTTTTGTCTGTCCCTTGACCACTTTTTTTTGATTAAATAGGGGATAAAAATTTTTGTCTTTGTCCAACGTCCCTGAATTTTTTCAAATCAAACACACCCTATGAGATTCTCTCAATCCTAAAAATCTGCAACTACGCAATTATATGATTTTATGAGATTCTCGCAATACCTTTAGAAAACAAATCTTAAAATAGCTTTTAAGCCCCCAAAAAAAAGTTTGGTGAAACATTATCTAAATATATAGTAGAATTGATTTTCAAGTACACATTTAGCTATGACACACCAAATTTATGTATTCTTTATGACAAGCATATCAATTACAATAAGTAATAAAAGTATGGAATACAATATTTGTGACATTATGAAAATAAAGTGATTTTTATTGCTTTAAGTTCACAATTTTAGTTTCTACTACATAAATACAATAACATGTAAACAAAACAACTGTGTAAATATGTTGTCTTCTCCACCATGAAATTAAATTTGCTCTATAATGTTGTAATTAGAGTTTATGTATTTATTCACGACTCCTCCACCATGTGTTCCTTTCAAATCTTATAATCCACGTTCTTCTTCCAAATCTTATATATTATTACTATATAAATCCTTAAAATCCAAACTATAAAATCTTGATTATAAGAGTCTTTAAAAAAAAAACTTAGAATAAGCTTTTAAAATCTACAAGATTTTTTTATGTCAAAATAATCATTTAAAATCTCAATCCAATACATCCTTAAATTACTCATTCTCTCACCGGGAGGGCGATGTGAGGCAATTACCGACGGAATTTCGTAGATAAAAGAGGAAGGAAAAAAAAAAATACCAAAGTCAATAGGAACGTAAAACCTTTTTAAAGTACCCTTTAAAGTAAGCATACACGCACGCGTGCCTCTTTGAGAGCCATGTTTATTTCCGAAACAGAATAACCATGTCTTCACTTTATTTAATGTTAGGCTTAATGACCTTTTTTTTAAGTCCTTCTATTATTAGTTATATACAATTTTGATCATTAAAACATTTTTTATGTATATTTGGTCTCCTATTTTTTCATTATTTCAAATTTTGTCCTTCCGTTCACTATTCGACAATTTTTCAATGATTAACAAAAAGGAATTACTGTTTTAAGCACGAAAAACCTTTGGTTGAGCTTCAATGATAAAGAACCATTCGATGGAATCAAAAAATGGTCCTAGACAAGACAAAACCAATAAATAGTACATACGAACAATTGAATCATGTTGAATCAAAGAAATAAGAGTAGTAGAACATTAACCAGATGTTTTATGTATTTAGATGAGTGAGTCATCTATGTTTTTTTTCATGCATAGTGAGTCATCTATATTGAATATTGAAAAAATTATTAGACATTAGTCGGAATGACCAAATATATAACAATGAAAAAAATAGGAGTATCAAATGTGAAAAAAAACTATATTGATTAAAATCGCATATGTACAATTAAGCCATAATGTTATGTATTAAGATATTCTCATTTTATGAAATTAAATAAATATAAGCAAATGCCATTTTATTGTAGTCCTATTAAAGGAGAGCACATCACATGTCATGCTCTGTGAAGGCTAGATAAGCGGAAGCTGTCCAATACTTGCCCTTCTTCCAAGTTTCTATCGGTCAAGGGTTCAGCTTTTGAGTAAATGCCAAATTTTGAAATCTAATAATGCTATCGAAAAGTACTTCCATCAAAATTCATAACATAATAATAATGAAAAGGATGGAAAATTCTGAGAAAGGGAAATGATGAAAAGGAGTTATCTGATCTGTATAATAACCTGCATAGTAATTCTTTATATCTCTTGATAGATACGTTTTCCTTGTTTTTGTTTCCGAAGGTGTCCAACTGTCCATATATTTACAAATAAAGCCTAGTTGGCATTTGGCAGTACAACCAATTTTATTTTATTATTTGACTTTTGCTTGTAATCCAGTTCCCAGATAACGTGAGCTTATTGATGTATTAGATAGGATTAATGCGCGTTTAATTTGACAAAAAATAAAGAGAAATACAGCACAAATAAATTTATATTTTTGTTTGAAAAGAGCATGAATGGGGGATGTGTTTGAAGTAGTATTAAGAATGAAGAGAGCTTAGGGGTTCCATTTTTTTTAGTAACTGAAAATTTAGGATGAGGGATTGGTAAAAAAGATTAATGAGAGGGTTCGAACCTGCAACCTTCTGTGGTGCTCTACTAGACCAACATGTTGGGGTTAGTTTCTAGAGGATATTGTAATATAGTTTACATTATTCAATCATAATTAATCAACCAAAACCGTCAGCCTGTGTTTATTACTCTGCTTTCCATAATATCTTAATTTGCTCTATAGTACCCTGTCGGCAGAACGATCATCACAGGAAGAGACAACTGTTGATCAGGCTCTAAATCCTGCAACTGGGTGAGTTCATTGTGGGTGTGGATCAAGAAGTAACAAAACTTTGTGCTTGTTGTTACGTGCGATAACAAGCAGAGCTACTTGGAATCAATGAGCTTCATCCATGAACACCAAATAACGAACACTGCACTCACCATTAATTGGCAACCTCCTAATTAAACAAGTTGAGTCAAAATAAACTTTAATGCTACATAAATATTGCTTTTGATGCTGAGGACCAATTTTGATTGCAAATACATGGTCTATAATCTAGGAGCAAACGCCAATATCGACCAAAAGCCTTTCTGCCAAACCGAGCTTCAGCTTACCTAAGGACCTATGTTAAATGTTTTCAGAATTGGTCTTAGAAGGTGACTGTGTCTCTAGTTGATTTTTTTTGTAATTTTAAATGATGAGTTAAGGGTGGTAGTTGAATTTTATTGATGGTTTAATTGACTTTTTCTCATATTTATAATACTATTAACTAATTAATGTAAGGAATAAATGTAAAAGTTTTAAAAAATAAATATATCAAATGTAGTTAAATTAGATTCAACATAAGTTAATAATTTTTTTTTTTTTGCTCAGTAAAATATATACTGCATGTACTTAAAAATACTAATTTCTTAAGGGATGGGACTAGAACTTCTGCTGGACCCTGCATTTGTCCCTCAATAGGTATCATGCTGATTGTCGCGACCACACTCACCATGGCGAAAGAAATAAAATTAAAATTTTAGAAAATGATTAACATTGTCACTGATTTTATTTAATTAAATAAAATTGAAAAATCTTTTTAAACAAAAAGATAGCTTTTGAAATCAAAATGAATTTGAGAGTTGGTTATGTAAAGGGAAAGATGCAGACTTAACTTGTAATACCCTTTATGCATCTTTTAAAATTATTTCCCCAAATTAATTCTACAAATAATTATTAAATTGCAAAATATTTATTTTATCTCAAAATTAACAACCAAATAAAAATAAATTTACTATGTTTTACTTTTTATTGCTTTAAAAAAAACCTATTCAAACAAGAAACAAAAGAACTCAAAGAAAGAACAATTTAACATCATTATTATTTCGTCCGAGTAGAAACAATGAGAGATATTACAAAGGTCCAATGCCAAGGTCCTATCTTTGGTGAATTGGGAATAAACGAGTCCCATCTCCGACAGTTAGAGGTATTCTTATATAGCCCCTTTGATGGGCTTTTAAGAAGATAGAAGCCCAATTTGGCTTGGCCTCCAAGGAATTGGAGTTAGTCTAACTCTCGGAGAAACAACATCCCCCAAGTCTTGAGCTAGGTTTAGCGAAAAGGCTTGTGAAAAGTCTTCTAGAAATGTCTTCATATGGCAATTGTTTCACCCGAATAGAAACAATAAGAGATATTACAAAGATCCAATGCTAGTGAATTGAGAATGAAGGAGTCTCCTCTCTCACAGCTAGATAAATTCTCGATTTAGCTTATCTTCCAAGGAAATAGGCTTAGTCCAATTCTGGGAGTAACAATTATTATTTTTTATTTCTGATTTTTGTACAATTTGTAATAGAAAACCGATGAATGAAACATCTTGCTAAAAAAATAATACTCAATTTATTTGTGATTTGATTGTTGCATTTCTATCTACTTTGATTGTTGTCAAATAGGTTGCCCATTTTGTAATTCTGCTCCGGAAGATATTGGTAATTTATTCGTGTCATGTCATTTTTCCTAATGCATGTGGATGTACATTTGTAATTGAATTGGTATGGATGCATGTGGTTCTACCTTTTAACATAAAGACACATTTTCTCAACACTCTGGTCTGGTAATTAGGAATAATGTCTCTAAAAAGTGTTGGAGACTGTTATGGTTTTCCATAGTGTGGTCATTATGGTTACATAGAAATGAGATCATCTTTAATACAGGGAAGATTGAGTTTTACAAAGTATTTGACTTAATTAGGATGAGGGCATGGAATTGATGCACTTTGTCAGGAAAGAGTAGTTGTTTTTCCTTTGTGGACTGGTGCTTTAAATCCCATCTTCTGCTTAAAATTATGTTACAGGAAATAGCTAGGTTGATTGTACTGTTTTTGTATTGCTGGTTGGTTTATATATATAATAATAAGTAGAATCTTAGTGATCGAATTCTTGTATATTCTAATGTATTAGGATTGAGCACCCTGCACCCCTTGTGCTCCTTTAATTCAATTTGTTTGCTTATAATTAAAAAAAAAAAAGAGCTATGTTGGAGTGAGTCAGTGACTAATTATTCCCCATAGAAAGAAAATTCTACATATTTTGAGGACAAAGGTCACGGCAAGTAAAAAGAACAAAATTAAGCATATGGAGTCATGCCAAAAGATTGTACGGGTAATTCAATGAACTTGGCTTGGCTTTCATCTCCTACCAGCTAGCTGCTAGTCGATAACTCTTGACTTTTGAGTCTTGACGACACTCATCAGGCTAATTAACCAAACCACAAAACAAAAGGCAGAGGTAGGCAAAAGTTGGGGCAGAATAGCAGCCTGCTTTAGAATTACAAGACCATAGACAGATTCACAAGAAATTATTATATATATACATATATACATATTGATCTCCTAGGCCTACATGAATATAAATAATTAATTCAGATTTTTGTAAACAAAAGAACTGAAAGATGCAATGGAAAATATATTTTTTATAGTGCAGTTATGCACTGATGCAATATTGCAATACATTAGTATGTGCATGTTGTATAAATTTACATGATTATATCATAAGCTGCTACATCACGCACAATTATATTAATATGTATATGGGGTATATATTATATTTATACACATGGTGGTGGGGAAGAAGAGCTTGGTGGCAAGCAGCAGAAGGAGTGGGGTGAGTGGGGTCATAATTAGGTAAATGTGGGCCCATTATTTTTGTGGAAATATTAGGGGCCTTTATACTCTCTTTGCTCTTCCCTCCTTCAGCGTTGTCCTAGTGGATACCAAAACCCAATAATAATAGTTGCGTCTTCTGACGGGCATTTACTTTCCATCAAAGAAAATAGAATCACAAAGTAGAGATCACCAAACAAACACTCCCTCCTCTTTTGTTGCTAATAAAAACATGGGTCCACTCCAAAATGCATGCAACCCCCCTTTGCATCTATGCGGTCAAAAATCTCACGTGACACACTACATACCATATGCTGAAAATTTGATCCACTTTTGACATCGATATATGGTTGGTTCGAGTGGTTATGATTCAATCATTAACTTTTGTATATGGACAAAATCTGATTGAGAGATGTCAGTTCTTCGATATCGTTCAATAGTTCGGGAATTAGTCCCTTAGTCCACTTGATAGTGAGTAGAATTTTTAAATTCACTTTTTAACACATTTTTAATTTTTTCCAAAGAAAAGGAAATTGCATTATTCTTTTCTAATGCAAAATATTTTAAACATATAGTAGCACCCATGTTTCGAAAAATTTCAAGCTTACAGTATATAAATGACTCACTTCGGTAGAGGGTGATGGTTTGGTTTTGATTCAACTAACCTGCAGATCTTAATTTTTATGATTGGTGCATACATATGACTTATGCAGTTGTATCTATTAGCACGTACTGACTTTCGCCTTTGCAATCTCTTTTCTTGGCCTCTTTTTGACACATACTAACTATATGGAATTGTTTAAGTAGGAGATCTAGGACCTTTTTTCAGTGTTTTCTTCTTTTGAAGTCATTTTCTTCAGAAAAGAAATTGGAACAAGAAAAGAACGAGACAACCATCAACAAGCAAAGAGTCCCATAATAACAGTATTGAAATAGATAGTACACACACAAATCGACCATACCCGGCCACTCACGAAATCCCCTTTTATAATTTATATTATATATATAGTCACACCCATAAACTTAGAGTGAGTTCAGTATCATCAGAGAGACCTTTGGGGTTTCTATGATGTGATGTGTTCCACTTATCTATTTGGTTAGTTCAAAATCAACATAATCCAAATCCATTTAGGGGACACCAGTACGAGCTTGTACATGTTTTGCAGACTTAGTGATGTCTATTGTTATGATAAAAACTTGTGTTAATTAAAAATTCAACGACCTTATTATAACTTAAATTAGGAGATTTTTGTAACCCATAATTAATTATATAGTTTGTTTACTACTAAATCATGTCATTCTCAATTGTTTCTCTAGGGAAACATCATATCTCAAAGTAATTTTCGTGTGTCACCATCATCATGGTGATAACCTCCACCTTCTTAGGTTCTATAGGATTCTATCATGGTTTTTACTTTTCCAAGTCATATTCTAAGGAACATGCATCTAATTATATAGCATAAAGTCATCGCTAAATCCTAAGGAGGAATTTGAACCATTCAATGTTTCTTTTCCCTTTAATTTTATCATTGAGATAATCACGCACAAATCACACACATAACATGTATATATGTACATTATCATTAAAAAAAAAACTCTTTTACAATTCTCCAACTTTTCTAGTAAACAATATTTCTATTTTTCTTGAGTGTTTCTCTTATGCATAATCAGTGAACTTAAATCGTGGAGTCCTTAGGGAAAGTAAAGTAAATAAATTAAGAAGATGCAATTATCCTAGAAGAAACATGATTAATAGTCCATCTTAAATATTCTTCAGATTATGATTAATAGTAATTAAAATCTTAAAAGAATTAACGTCTAATATATTATAGTCCATCTTCTCATGTTCAGATTATATTTTATAGAAATTATAAAATGGCTCAATCACAGCAGATCTTCCATAACACCGAAATAAACCTTTTTTTTTTTTCTGTCTATGGAGATTTTTAGAAAGGCACTCTTTTATAGACACATAAATTAATAATTGGCATGTATAAAGCTTATGAACAATGATAAAAATGCATCTCTTTCTACAAACTGCCTTTACACACGTCAATTGTTGATTTGGGTTGTCATGTTAGAATTTTGAAATGTGATCTTTACATCACGTTTCTACACCACGCTACACTTTACCTTTTTTAGGAAAAAAAAAAGGGGGAATATAATGTTCACTCTCTTTTTTTCCCCTAAGGAAAAAGAGTATGAGACATTAGTGTACAATTGTATTATGTAAATAACTTTGTTGTAAGAATTTTTTCTGTTTCAGGGATATTAAAAAATATAGAGGAGACGGAAAAGAACCACATTACCCACAAAAGAAATAAAGGTAAATAAAATGCGTTCTTAGAAGAAAAACAAAGTTAACCCTATATAGACTCTGTTTGATAATGCAAATCCGCTAGCTCACGGCGGATGGAAAGTAGATATGTCACTTGTAAAAAATAACCTAAATATATCATGACATTAGTTTCACACTCGAAGAAAATGAGAATATGCTCTCTCCGTTTTTCATTTATCTTTTAAGGTTGTTACATAAAACTAAAGAAAAACAATAAATAGGTTCATTGGTTCAATAATAAACAAAAATAGTTCATTGGTTCAATAATAAACAAAAATAATTATATTTAACTTAATTAATACTCAAAGTTTTATAATAGTTATAATTACATTTATATTTTTTTTAACGTAAATTTTTTGACAACGTGATGATATCTAGTTATTAATGATATTTAAAATCATGGTTAATGAGGTATTAAATTTGGTTAATAGTTACACTAAGATGAGTAACTCATTACCTATCCACCGATCTTCATTAACCAAATTTTTGTATATCATTAACTAAGTTGTCGATTAACGAATTACTCGTATAATGCAAGTATATTCATTAAGCAAGTTCAATACATCATTAAACCCGAGTTTTAAATATCATTAATCAAATGTGGCATGTTATAAAATTTCAATGTCCAAATGACATTTTTTTTTTAAGATTAAAAAAGGAAGAAGTGATTCTGTATTAAAAAAGAACAACATTAGTGTCTTGATCATTTGTACTTTTAAGTACAAGCTGAACAACTATAGAGGGTTCTGACATATGAATATTCACGAGTTAACTGAGCATACCCTTTTAATATCGATTTTACAAGTGTCCTTGGGAGATCCAATGTGCTTTTTTACTAGCAGTGAAAACTGAAAACATGGATGTTAATGCAACCTGAGTGACAGCAAAAAGTTGCAAAGAGTTTTCATGAAAGGATCCAAGAGAAGTATGAAATAAATACTATTGACATTGATCTTTACGAGAATGACAGCTTGATTACAAAAAGGCCATTCATAGTAACTGCCTCAATATAGTATATTAATAGCGCCTACCACTCCCCTCCTTTCTAGTATAGTAATAGTATGATACCTGATCAGTCCTTAGCTACATGAATGAATGTCCCCGAGTTCGAAATTTTTTAGTCCTATAACATCACAAGTTCTTATATTTGGAATTCTTACACTTTGAATACTTAGAATATGACGTGTAAATAAATTTATAATTATGTTTAAATTTAATTTTGAAACATTATTAGTATATATATTTTTTTACACGGTAAATCAACAACAAATTTTTCTATGTGCAAGAGTCAAATATTTGTGATATTGTGACAATTTAGGATTGATTAATAGTATAATTATTTTAATTTTACATATAGTATATAGAGTTTAATTGATATGTATTGTTAGAGTAAAAAAATTTATATCCTCAGTCAATCAAAAATCATGATATGAGTAACTTTTAAGATCGTTAGAATAAGAGTCGATATTTTTAATGATATGTCAATTTATTATTAATTGATAATGTAAAAAATATTTACACTGACATTACACATCAATTAAATATCAATATATAATGATATTTTGTTACACTCACATTAAAATATAGTATCTGGTGCTATATACGGGTGTATAAATTTCATTTTCATTAAATTTGTCACTGCTCATTCTTCCACAATAATAGTTACTGATGGTGATTGAGAGCTTGTAAAGGCAAGGATGTAGAAAATAGCCGTTGAGTTCAGAAATTATTTAATAAATAAGGATATTCTGTGTCTTTCCATGCAAATGATGGGATTGCCTCACACAAACATGAAAGGGTTATTACTAATTATTTATTTGGGTCGCGCATTTCCTTTTTCGTCCATTTCTTTTAAAATTATATAAGAGAAGAAATTGTTGAACTACTCAATGGTTATTTCATTTTAATTTTATGAATCTAAATGATCCTTTGGGTGTTGTCAAAGATTATATATTGAGGGGAAAATATGCAAGATTTTGGTTTGAAATAGGGTATTTCATTTTTTTGGATAAGAAAAACGAGTGAAGGAATAACATTAATTCTCAAAGAAATAAGTAAAAAAGTAAAAACAACACAATATAAGCAAATTCTTGACCTGAAATTTTAATTTCTTTGATCATTATGATATGCTGATGTTTGCTAGTATAGGCCAGATGCATGAGAGCCAAGGTGGGACCACTTATTTAGAAGCTCATGATTCATCGACACATCATACATGCACTTGATTGGGACCCGTTGCTTTTGTAACTCTCTCTTTTCCTTTTCTCTTTACCGGCCCATTCACTTTTAATCTGCTAAATTCATAAGCTCAATAGTAATATAGGAAAATTCAAGAGATAATAATGTACCAAAAAATTAACTCAAGAGATAATAATAATAATAATAATTAGCACAAAACATAAATTATTCTTGAAAAATAATTTCGGTAAATACATTTTCAGCTTTGAAAGCATTAAAGTTGGTGTTATTGGTAGTTGGTTCTGTATTCTTTAGCAATTTAATTGCTTTATCTTCAAACTCAGGCATCCAACCACAAAAAAATTCCTAGATAAGTTGATAAGAAAAATATGGAAATTGTGAAAACGACAAGAAGATATTTAATGGAGAAATGAGCAATGAGATCCCTCCACCCGCTTGCTGTCTATCATCATCTTCCTTTTTTCATTTTTTCATTTTCTTATTAAACAAATAAATTAATTAAGCTTTGTGGAAGGAGACGTTTCCTCGTTTTTCAGCTGTTTGTATCTTCTGACACACCTTGATTGCATTTTCATTATATATATATTTTTATATATAGATTTCTCAGCATAGAAGAACCCTTCTCTCTCTCTCTCTCTCAAAAGTTCTTTGTTGCTCATCAAAGGGTGCTTGCTTGGTTGCATCAAATGATTTGAAAGGTCAAATCAAAAGAAGAAGTTGCCATGTTTTGATCTATTCGCAGGTACTTCTCTTAAAAAAGAAAAGCCACTGAAACATGTTAACTTGATAGTTCTCCTCAATTTTCCCCCTTACCCAGAATTTCATATATTAAAAAAATTAATTTTTTTTGAAGGGAAATGGTCATAATTGTGTGGATAATGAGGTGAATAAAGATGGGTATCTTTTTCTTGAGTCTTTCTTATAACCATCTCTCTCTTCAACTCTTTTTTTTCCCCTTTTGAGTTAGGTTGGAATTGCAGAAGGATTTTGAGTCTGACAGAGAGCTTTCCTATTTGTAAGTGAAGGGAGTGATCAAATCCCAAAGATAGATAGATAAATAGATCACACATATGCATGTTGAGGTGTTGACAGGTGGGTTTGATGCATCTATATCTGCTTGCTTTGATGTATGTTATAGCCTTAACTAACTGTATATATTGCTATGGTGGGTGACACTAACTGTGCGTGTGCTTGCTTGTCTCTCTCTTGTGTGTCTTAAATCCGTTCCTCATAGGTTTTGGGTCATTGTAATTTAAATTCTCCTTTCCTTTGCAGTTCAGTGACGATCATGAAGCACGTGCGCACTCTAATTTCCATCACACCAGGTATACTATAGCCAAGATATCATTTCATTAACTAACATATATATATATATATATATATTAATAATGAACTCTCTCCTTTTTTCTTCCCTTCTCCATGTCTCAATCTCTCCCCTTTTATCAATCACTCTATAGTCTATACCCTCTCTCTTTATTATATAAAAAACTCTACACTTCACAGTTCACATACTTCCTTTGCTCCTCTTCTTTCATTTTTTTTCCCTCCAGGTTTTTGGCAGACGAAGATGAAATATTATATAAGATCTTGCACAAAGCAAACTAGTTTCACCTATATATATAACTTAATTTGGAATAAGTGAAATACATGACATCAAAATCAAACATTCAAGATGTTCATAAAGGTTTTGCAGATTCTTCATTTTTCTTCTGTTTCACTGTTTATTTCATCAGGATTCTAGTGAGAAGACTATATCTCTCTGCTAGGAAATTATTGAGAGATGTTTGATGGGTTGATCCACAAATTATACCAAGATAATTCATCACAAGGCTAAAGGTATGACACAAAAAATCTATACATCGAAAGGAATTAATTAGTCTCGGCTCTGAAATACAAATATAATAAAAATATATATTTTGTGTGAGACCTTGTTTTTGTTGTTTGGTTTGGTGTTTGGGACATGGGGTTTTATGGTATGTGTGTATGTATAATTGTATATGTTAGATATGAGAGTGTAGCCTAACTAACGTACTAGTCTCTTTTCAGTGAAGTAACAAGTTATTTTACCCAAAACCGATGGCGACATACTATCATGGTAATTCGGAAATCCAAGGAGCTGGTGCTGATGGTCTCCAAACACTCGTCCTCATGAATCCTGGCTACATCCACTATTCAGACGCGCCGCCACAGCCACCACCCTCACACGCCACCAGCAACCTCGTATTCCTCAACTCCGCCGCCACTATTCCTGGCACCAACAACAACAACAACTCCTTCAACCCTCACGCGCCACCTTCTCACACTCAACAATTCGTGGGCATCCCTCTCCCCGCCTCCCAAGACCTCAACCACCACCACAACCACAACCACGACGTCTCCACCTTGCATGGCTTCCTCCCCCGCATGCAGTACAATGTCTGGAACACAATTGACCCCAACTCGGCGGCGCGTGACTCCCCACGCGCCCAGCAGGGACTGTCCCTGAGCCTTTCCTCCCAGCAGGCCGGGTTCGGGTCATTCCTGGTCGACCGTGAAGTACCGCCGCCGCCGCAGGGTCAGGCGCCGGATATGTCCGGCAACAACCTGCGCGGCGGCGGGTCACCGTCCCCGACTTCTGGGGTTACCAATGGCGGTTCTGGGATTCAGAGTGTGCTTCTGAGCTCAAAGTATTTGAAGGCGGCGCAAGAGCTTTTGGATGAGGTGGTGAATGTTAACGATGGGATGAACACTGAATTGGGAAAGAAGAGTGGTGGTGGAGGGAGCAAGGTGGTTGGGGAGTCATCTGCAGCAGCTAGTGGGGATGGTGGTTCGATTGGTGGGGAGGGTAGTGGGAAGCGTAGCTCTGAGCTATCAATTGCAGAAAGGCAAGAAATCCAGATGAAGAAGGCAAAGCTAATCAGCATGCTTGATGAGGTATGTTTCTTTGTCCTGCTTCTTCACTTCTGTAATTTATGTTTTTGCATGGTCTTATCTTAATGAGTAATAATTGAATTGAATATACAAGTATTTGTAGTATATGATTAAGTAATGGCAAGAAAAATAAAATAGCATAATTTTTACAGAATTTAGCTAGATTTTAGGATGATCTGTTATATGAAATAAAGTGGTATGTACTATTATCCAAAGAAATTATTGTTGTCTTGCATTTTGGATTTGTTTCAGATGAGTTTTTATTAAATTAAGAAAAGTAAGGTGTATCTATCATATACCAAATTATTATTCTCTAAACAATTTTTGACAAGGAAATTATACCTGTCATGCATTTTTGGATGTGACTCTTTTAAGATAAAGTGTGTTCATCCTTGATTTTGATATGGGGCATCGATTTCAACCTACTAAATGATCTAAAATAGATATACCCGTTACTTTTTACCCGAGAGACAAGCTCACCATAGAGATGCTAAATCATGCATTTTTTTTATTATATAATTTCCATGTGGAGCAAGATTTCTTATTACCCTGCATTCATAGATTCACCTAATGAACAAAAACTCAGTTGTACGAAGTCCAACAAGCCTTAAATTCTGGTAGTGATCATAAGTCATTTGTGGGCTTAGTATAGTAGAAAGTACAATGGACAAGAATTGTGAATTTGTGAGGTATGAAGTTTTACACTTGGAAAGTTGCTTTGTTGAATTCCAATTGATCTACTTTGTTGTTTTGTTTCCACAAAGGTTTAGGTGTTTGAATGAGTTGAACAAATAATAAAACTAACTTTTGTATTGTTGGTTGAAGGTGGAGCAAAGGTACAGACAGTACCATCACCAGATGGAGATTGTGGTTTCCTCATTTGAACAAGCTGCAGGGATTGGTTCAGCAAGAACATACACTGCCCTTGCACTGCAAACAATCTCGAAGCAGTTTCGGTGTTTGAAAGATGCAATAACAGGTCAAATTCGAGCTGCAAATAAGAGCTTAGGAGAAGAAGATTGCTTTGGTGGTAAAATTGAAGGTTCAAGGCTCAAATATGTAGACCATCATCTAAGGCAACAAAGAGCTCTTCAACAATTGGGAATGATCCAGCACAATGCTTGGAGACCCCAGAGAGGTTTGCCAGAAAGATCAGTTTCTGTTCTTCGTGCTTGGCTCTTTGAACACTTCCTCCACCCGTAAGCACACTCTGATTACTAGAAAATCTTGTTTTTAAATTTTGTATTGATGCATTAAAGTTTCTTGATGTTTTCAATTTTTGTGCTGAAATTGCTGAGTTTTGGTTTCAGCTATCCCAAGGATTCTGACAAGCACATGCTTGCAAAACAAACAGGTCTTACTAGGAGCCAGGTAAATAGTTTTTTCTCTTGCCATAAGGCACAGAAAAATGTTTTATTTTCAAGTAAACACATAGCTGAAAATCTCGTTTCTAAGAAAGTCTTTTTCACCCTCACGTATGGGAGTATAATTTTCAGGATTCATTCACAAAACTTATTTCTGAGAATCATTTTTTGTCTCTCTGTCAAACATGGGAAAATTTTATTCCCACCTCACATTCCGAGGAATGTCAAAATATAACTTATATCAAACACCACTATGAACAAATGGTTCTTTCTTTTAAATTTTGCATTGATCATGTTAATAAGGTTTGGATTGTAACAGGTCTCAAACTGGTTTATAAATGCTCGAGTTAGGCTTTGGAAGCCAATGGTGGAAGAAATGTACATGGAGGAGATGAAGGAGAATGAACAGAATGGTTCTGAGGACAAATCAAGCAAGAGCAATGAAGATCCTTCTATGAAAATGACAGCCCCACAAGAGAAAGGTCCTGCATCTGAAACCGAAGCTAGAAGTTTCAACTCCAAACAACAAGTTTCTAAAAGCCAGAACACTCCAATAGTTTCAGTTACTAGACCACCAACATCACCAGTTGGGACAAGTGTTAGAAACCAATCAGGATTCAGCTTCATTGGGTCATCAGAGCTAGAAGGTATCACACAAGGGAGTCCCAAGAAACAAAGGAACCATGAAATTATGAATTCACCAAATAGTGTTCCTTCAATCAACATGGATATCAAGCCAAATGAGCAGCTTTCAATGAAATTTGGGGATGAGAGGCAGGGCAGAGATGGATACTCTTTTATGGGAAACCAAACAAACTTCATTGGTGGTTTTGGACAGTACCCTATTGGGGATATTGGTAGGTTTGATGCAGAACAGTTCACACCAAGGTTTTCAGGTAATGGGGTGTCACTCACTCTTGGTCTTGACTCATTACCAGGAACCCATCAAACATTTCTCCCAAACCAAAACATTCAACTTGGAAGAAGCATGGATATCAGTGAACAAAATGAGTTTGGTGCTATAAACACTTCCCCTCCTCACTCTACAGCTGCATTTGAGAGTATCAACATGCAAAATCCAAAGAGGTTTGCAGCACAATTATTGCCAGACTTTGTGGCCTGAATAAGACATTGAAGGGTGAGCATTGTGGTAGCACACACACTACACTAGCACACACTTTTTATGGTCGCTCACAATTTCTTCTAATCTCCTTGCTTATGTTGGGGAGTAATGGAAAATTGTAGTGTAAAGAAAGAATGAATTTTACTGTAGTATAGGCTTATACCTTCATAGAACCATTTGAGTTCATGGATAGAAAGGTTAGGATTTGAGAGTATATGGTTGAGGTTGTATATTATTTTTGCAAGTTCTGAAGGTGGGATAGATGGGTTTATGTCATAAAGTATAATTTGGTAAAGATACCAATATATCTTCGATTGGAAATATATGGTGTGATATTCTGAATTTCTCCGTTGAAGAAACCAGAAGCATTTACCATTTATTTTAATAATGATCTCCCTTCTATGCTGCCTATTTGAAGCCAACAAAATAATATGGAAAATGTAATGAATGAAAGTAAAATGTCGAAGAATTCTCTGTAATTACCCAAACGATGTTCTTTGACTAATATAGGGCATTTTTTGTGTGTGAAGAATCATCTTGGAGGCTTTTAATTGAGTGGCCTAACTTTAATGATTATTGTCAAATTTTATTCTAATTAAGCTAATATGAATATGAAAGTAATCTGCTAGTTAATTCTATAAAGATTATATATATATATATATATATGTCCAAAGTTAATATACTAGTTGATTATAACATGTAAATAATACAAAATTTATGAGGTTTATTGGCATAAAATCAAGGATTTAATTGGTATGACCAACATGGTGTTGGGAGAGTTGGTAACGTGGCTCTCCCCTAGGAAAAGAACTCGGGTTCGATTCCTGGAGTTGCCCATTTGAAAGACAATCCAACCTCGTATGTATAAAATCGGACGTCCCGCATCCGACTCGGGAATTAGTCTCATAGCAGGTTCAAAAGACTTAAGCTTGTGGGTTTACCCTGGGGTGCCCACCGGAGAGCCAAATGCTCTAATTACAATGGGTTGGCAAAAAAAACAAAAGAAATTTGGTATGCATTGTTGATTTTGTACATTGTCCGTCGATTATAAGTTATCATATCACTGAGAACATTTGATTCTTATGCTAATTATTTTAAAAGTCATTCATATCATGATTTGTGATTGATTGACAATGTAAAAATACTTTACACTGATAGAGTATCCAAATTAAACATTTAATTATATTGATAAAAGCGATACTCACCTTCAATCATATTCTACAAGAGTTTTCTAGTTGGACTAAAATTTGTAAGCTGAACAACTAGGGATGGCAATGAGTGGGGTTTAGGCAGGGTATTATAATATCTATCCTTATACTCGCATTTTAAAAAGATACATGTACTCGAATCCATACTCGATAAGTGTATCCTTAACCGCTGGGTACCTAATTAATACCGATACTCGTACTCATTACCCGCACTTAATTAACTATGAAAAATCAATAAATAAAAAAAGAACATTGATTAAAAATACAACTATAATTTAAATTCAAAGATCATTCAAACCTAATCATAAAACATTATAAATAAATTATTTAACTAAATTAAAATACAGCATAACTTATTATTAAATAAATGCATAATAAACATTATATTATATTTAAACATTGAGTAAACGTTATAATAAACTTATGGAACAATTAATTCATAAACTTACTTGCAAGTTATGAGCCACACTTTTCGAAATATGCTAAAAAATGATACATTACACTAATTAGTTGTAATTGTAAAGTCAAAATTAATAACACAAATTGTGAGATTATTTTACCTCATCATTGGAATCAGAGTCTCCAAAATACTGCAAACAGTTGCCTTTAAAGTGCAAATATTGTTTTGGTCTCATGATACCAATAGAAACTAGAACATAACAAAATAAATAAATAAACAATAATTAGACTAACTAGTTAAAATTAATAAATATAAATTTAATTAAATAAATAGATTAGCGCAAAAGTTATTACCTTCTTTTTCATGTTTCAACTAGCTTTGTACACACATAGATGCCTCCAAAGTATCATCTCGACATTGGCCGGGACGAGTGATGTAAAACAAAAAAGAAAATGGGAAGGAAATTATATGTGTGTACGAGGACAAGATGAGGTGGTTGCTAGAGCACCCATACCTATATTTATTAAGCAGATAATTTATTAAGTGAATAATTATCCTACTCATCATATGTAATTTTTCATGGGTATCTATCAAATCTGTTACCTATTGACATCCCTGTTATCAACTGGTTATCTATTTCCCTAAGCAATCCTTCCTACATGATGCTTTGAAATCTCTTATCTTGGGCCCTTGGCTACAATTCACTGAAGATAATCACCTATTTCCCTAAGCATTCCTTCCGACATGATGTTTTAACACTTAACAATGAAATCTAAGGCTATGTTTGAGAGTTTTGAAGGAGATGGAGTGAAATGGTTAATAATGGAGTGGTTAGTAATGGAGTGGAGTGGAGAGGTAAAAACTTATCACTCCATTGTTTGAAAGTTTAATAAAAGAGTAGAGCTAAATCCCAAACTCCCCAATTTGGAGGGTATGAAAATGAGAGGATTTGGGTTATCATCCTCAACTATCTCACTCCATTAATGAAAGAACTCCCAAACAATGGGTTAATGTGTTTTCCCCACTCCACTCTATTACTAACCACCCCACTCCATCCTCCCAAACATAGCCTAAGGTGGCATACTTGCATTTAACGTATTGAGTAAAATTAAGCTCAATAAGATAAAATATCTTATTTGATGCCATGGAGTATTTGTATTATTTTTTTATTTTTTATGGTAGAATGGAGTATTTATATGTAGTTACCAAGTAGTGTAATATTATAGAGATAGTATTTTTATTATATATCTTTCTTATAACACTAACTAATTTAAGCTGTGGAATAAATTGATCACGATAAAACGACTATGACCTTTTATGCAGCTTTGTTCTATCCTCTTATCGATTGGCAAACTAACTGAATTGAGCTAAATCTCCATGTAAATGGAAATGCTCAAGCAAAATCAATCAGTTGTGTAATAGGTCAATTATTCATGATTTTGCTTACTCTGAAACCAACCGTTTCAAAAAGAGACTTTCTACAGGTTACGGTTACTCAGTTAGAATTACCATGTTTTACAAAATCTATAACGCAATTTACATTGAAATGATGAGAATGGAGATGATCAAACTTAGATGCCTCCTACAAAATTTCCATTCTCGTGCAAAAAAGACACTGAATTTGTGAATGCATCAAATTGAGTTGGTCATGGTATGCTCATCACCTATCAATGATAGTCTTCTCTTAGCAACCTTGGACCTATAACACCATACTTCAAATGCCTCAGTTAGGTCTGGATACTGAATATACTCATTTCCCAACCATTCAGTTAAAACCTCTGCCTGATCCCCTGATGGCAATGCAAGAATGATAGCAACAAAAGTGGATTCTAAGGATTGCCATAATTCCCCATCTATTTTAAGCATCACAGCATTCTCACAATTCACTGTAGCAGAATCAATCAAAGGTTTTGTAATCCTCACAAATGGAAGCCACAATTTCAAAACCTGAAGCCGTTTTGCAGTTGGCAATATAACAGCACCATACGCAATTGCCTCTAAAGCCTTTGAGGTCACCTCGATAGCTCGCAACTTTATCTCAATGACTGCAATTGTAGAACTTCCTTGCTCAAGCACCTTGACAATCTTTTCTGATGCATCAAACCAACACTCAACAAATTCTCTCATTATTTCCAATTTACTCAATATTTGACAAATCCATGACAGATCAGTCAAAAAGGATTGAAACGACTGAATATTCCCAGCCTCAGAAAGTGATTCTGTGGAATCACAGAACAAAGCTATTAATGAGTTGTTAAACCTGGAAAATAGTTTGTTCGCACATTCTTTTACCTCTTGTTTTATGTTGTCATCAGCTGTCACTAAAGGGGTGTCATCATCTTCAGTTAGCATGTACTCAAGTTGCTCCTGTGCTGAAGATTTAAGATCATTCATTGATGGCGGAGGGGATGATGTAGCAAAGCGGATGGCTGAGACAAAGATGTTCATGATAGCTGACTGGTTAACAGGTTGAAGTCTAGCAAGGACAGGCTCGGTTTGTAATCCCAGCCGAGGTACAATTTTCAGTATCTCCTCCTCCTCAGCCTCTTCCCATGTGACTGCTTCTAAGTAGTTCACGCATGCAGTAACAATTTGTGGGCATCCTAGCTCAACCGCCACCTGGAGAACGCCAAGGGCATTCCTAACACCATGCCACAAATCATCAACTGAACCATCTATGACAACATAGAGAAGGCGTATGAGATTTACATGGTAATCAAAATCCGATTCTTGGCAATAAACATCAACACAGTTGCGCGAATCAAGGATTTGACATGTTGGCCAGTTCTCAGACAGCCTGTCAGCAAAATACTTGCAATTTTTTACAAGAATCTCTGAATGGCAATATAGCCAATCATCTCGACTTTCCTGTGTGCGTAGCCTCACGACAACATCACTAGTTGATCGGTCACCAATCTTGCAGGTAATATTTTCTTCTTTATCCTAAAAGAAAGAAGATAATATGATTACAGAGAAGAGAGACTCTGACACCATCACACCATACGCTTAAGATGCAAAAATTGAAATCAGGAAGAGATGAAATCTGCTATTGTTAATGTTGTGGCATTCCATTTTGCAACTCAAGACTTGCACTTGAATAATAGAAAGTTTGATGTACATTAATGTAGCCAGGAAGCCAAATAAAGACGTGAAAGAATTAACAACCTAAGAAGAGCCTTAGCCACTAGGATTGGGGTAGCTTAAGCTAGAGGTAGGGCCTGCTAAGAGGTCGAAGGTTCAAATCTCGTTGCCACCAATCCCACCATTATACCAAAAATGTAAGAAAATCCTATAGAAGCTAATAAAAAACAATATAATAAATAATTGGTATTACTAACTAGTGTCGTAAGAGGAGCGACTAAAGAATCCAATAAAAGTAAGTTTTTATCGAAAAACTAAACATAACACTTATTAAAATATTGAATATTCCACTTCTCAACAGAAAGTGTCTCTCCCCGATTCCTTTACCAGTGTTGGGCACTAGTCAGCATTCTCCATAAATAAAAAATATCACAAAGCCTTACTGCTGGAATTTGATGACAGTGTAAATTCGAAGATTGAAAATGGTGAAAAAGAAACTTACAGTAGCAGGAGCCTCCATTGAAACGAAGAGCACTAGGTAGCAAAACTTCTACACATCATGGTACCTGCAATTATAAAAACAACAACCGGAGTTTGGAATCAAAGTAGCTCAAAACCACATCAGAAATTGGATCTTGCGGCAACTATAAAGAACAGGGAATTAGTTAATTATAACATTATTACAATATCAAATGCAGCTGAAACTGAAGTCTCAGTGCTTTATACACAGTGTTGAGTAAAAGCAAAAGCGTAAATGAGATCGTGATGATAAGGGCAAAAAGGTCAATTGATTAGGGATCTATTTCATACTCCATATATTGGAAAGTGGGGTTCTTGAGGAACAAAGGACAAAGAACAGGGGTAACAGAAAATAGAGAGCATTATTCAAGAAAGTGGGTTTTTAGAAGAAAAGAAAACCAAAGTGTTGAGGAATCCTTGAAACGGCAATTGCTATAGATGGCGGCTGGTGTGAGTGTAGAAGAAAGCTGAAACCCTTCCCTGAGGAGTGAGGAGTGAGGAGAGGAATGACGATGGAAGAAATGGAACTGCCACCTTCCTATGATTATGGTATCCTATTGGCTATTCTTATCAACTTTAAACGCATCGTTCCACTACTTCTGTTTTCTTTCTTTCCCAAGTTGCCAACTTGCAATCCTATCAACAACAAAAAAAGAGTTGCCAACTTGCAATGGATACATGTAGAGCCGTGGGCCGGCCCAACCCATAGCGGATCATTATATTTTCGGGTTGGGCCAATTTAAGTATGAGCCACTAAATTACTAGGACAATCCAGTCCTATGTGTGTCAAACGGGCCAGCCCATGGGCCAATACATTTCAATAAAAATAAAAATTATATATTTTAAAATTAATAACATTATAAAATTCAATGAGTTATAAATTTAAAATTACATTTCTTATAAAAAAAATATTTTCTATTTTTTAATAACGAGAGATAAACTTACAACACATGTTATATAATATCACAGATATTAGTGTGTTAAGATATGTAATTAACAAAGAGCAATGGAGCAAGCAATACAGATAGAAAAGTGTATGTTGGGTGTTAAGCTACACGTTTTCATAAAGAGGTCTGGGAGGGAGGTTTTAATATTTGTTTAGTATAAGATAAAATTCTCCGAGAAATGTATGTTGGACGATACAACATCTTTTATTCTTTTAGAGAGTAAGACAACATCTTTTTTAAAACATTAACTACTTAAGTTTTTTTGATAAATTTAACTAGTAAAAATATATTATTCAAAACACATGGAGATGGAATTACTATCCTATAAACAATAATGTATTGCTTTTCAAATTAGTGATAGTGTGTAGTATAAAAGTATAATGCTTCGGTTCAAATTAAATATTTTTTAATTTCAATGTTCAGGCCAGCAGCCCAGCCCATCCCATAACGGAACAGTCCACTTGGGGCAATGAATTTTCTGACCGGGCTGGATTGGGCCAAAATTATTTCGGGTATGCATTTTATCAATCCAGCCCATGCTAAATGCCGGGCTATTCGCGCCAGCCCATCGGGCTGGGCTCATTTTTACAGCTCTAGACATATGTATGTTATTACACACTTAATTTTGTCTCATTCTCATCATTTTTCTCCCTTAAATTTTTTTCTTTGAAGTTATATTTTAATTCTTTTATCAATACATTAATAAATAATTAAATGATACTAAACTAATTTAACATTAATTAAAAGCATTTTATTTTTAAAATGTATGTGTAAAATAACAAGATGTTTATGATTGATCCTTCATTGACAGTGTTGGGATACACGTGATTTAGAAAGAAAAAAAATGTTTGGACACAAACAAGAGCGAAAATAGGTCAAATCAAGCCATATCTTGCCTTAAACAAGTTTGGAATATATCACAAGTGTTCGACGTGAGCATAGCTTATTTACATATCGTAGGCCTTTTTTTAAAGGCCTAACTTAACAAGTCTACGTTTTTATACGCTTGTGGGTCCAAAGACCAAACGTTTAAATAGGTTAGCAGATATATACCTTTAAATAGATGAACAAGCTTAAGCTTTAAATAGACCAACAACTGCATGGTTTTAAATAATACAATCGGATAAAAATATATATAATAATATAATTATATATAACAGATGTCAATCGGTTAGGCCTAAAAGACATTTTTTGGACAACCTTTAGCCCGACCTTTATAGTTTATACCTAAAAAGACTTCTAAAGAAGCTTTGGCCTATCTTGTTTAATAAACAAGTCGGACCAGACCTTACGTGGGTCAAGTCATAGGGTCTCAATGGATCGATTGACCTACTTTCACCTTGGACACAAGGAAAAGGAAATCGCATATCTACAAGAAAAAATATACAAATCTCTCCTTATATGTAGATGGAGTCTATATTAGAATATGATTTCCGATAAAGAGATAATCAGATATAAGAAATATAACTAGTTATTAGAAAACTAGAATTTGAGTCCATATTTTTATATATTGTTTTATCTCTTAATATTTATATTTCCTATTGACAACATATATTATTATCACAATTAAGTCTTTGTAGTGTATCAAAATCCTTCAAGTTTCTTTTCATTATATCAAGGTGGGAATTTGTTTTCTCTAACCTATTTTGCATATCGACCTTCTTGTATGATCGAAGTGTATTCATTTTATCAATGTGTGTTGGTGCAAATAAGAGATATTTTAATTTCTAAACACATGATTTCGGGTTTGATACTTGGATTTATGTCCACGAAAAAATTGTTCGAAGAAGATCCCCGCTTAGGCGCAGTTGGCCGTATCCAAGGAAATTAATATCTTAACTATCGAGTGAGAAGATATATTCTCGAAAACCAAATACTTGTGTGTGTTTTAGTGTGATATATGTGAGATGGGTATTTTTATTGTTCAGTACCCTAAGCCTAGTCCATGGATTACTTCACAAGCTTGTGAATCAAAATTCATTTAAACCTTGAATATCAGTTAAGTTGATTAACTCACAGAAGCCTATATTTAAATGAGCTAACATTGTGTCTCATGCATCCTAACTCTGACTCACGTGGATCATATATAGATTGAAACTGTGTTATGTATAGATCGGTTTATTGGAACACGACCTGTATATTCCGCTCTCGAACTAATAGCACTCTAATTATAAACAAAGTATAAACTATAAACACATTCCATCCACATTAATTCAATTTGTAGAGTCCGGTATATAGCTCATATGTATTGCCAAATTCATTTGATACAATGAACTCCTAACCTATTTACTTGGTAAGTGCAACACACTTGTCCTTTTTTTTATTCAAAGAAAAATCGGGTATGGTTGCATCTGACCGTTGTTTCTCAAAGGCATGCTACTTTTGACCTCTTCAGTGTGTCAATACCATTGGGTTCAAAAGAATTATTATTCTTAAATTATGGTTCTTCCTCGTGGCTCCTAAAATGTTTATGAATTAATCTAAACTAGTATACACCCGTGCGAAGCACGGGTAATATTTACCATTAAAATCATTTTTTGTTAATGATTATTAAGAAGAGGATTATTATTTGACATGGTAAGATAATGGAAATAAAAAATTATATTTTGTAGGAGAGATATAATAAGAGTCTGTTTACTATGGATTATAAAAAATGATTTTTCATATTTTATAAAAAATTATTATTATTATTTTTATATTATTATTATTATTCTATCTCTAAGTTATTAAAAACTACCTCATTCTAGCATTTCTTACTTGACATTTTTTTAATATTACGATTACAGTTAAACTACTCTACTCGGGTAACTAAGTCATTGATGTATTTTTTAATGCATTTAAAACTTAAAAGCAGACCTATCAAAATATTAGTGAATGTCAATATAATATTTTTTTATACTGATAGTGGATACTGCTTCAATAGATATTTTATTGGTGTTAAAACTATAATATTACTATTTTTAAATTAAAAAATCATTAATATAAAATTTATATACAATAAAATATAAATTTATTTTTTCAATTAATTATAGTCATTCTTCATATAGCATGACGATCTATATAATATTTGAACCAAATATGAATTCTGAAAAAGAAAATAACACATACATTATAACTTATCTCTAGTATTTTTGACCCTTATGAAACACACGGGTTAATTTTCCTTCAAAATTAATTGTTATAATATCTATTTCAATTAATTGTAATTATTATTTACATTTTGGTATTCTGCATCAAAATTATCAATAAGTTTGATAAATGGGTGGACATTTTCATTCTGAGAACTTTACAGTCTATTGGGACATTCAGTCATGTCCCAATAGTAACCCTGCTAAATCAATTATCATAACATTTAATTAATTATCACTTGTAACTGTTACTTATATTTCGGTATGCATCTATATAATATCGTATTGATCATAATAGTAATGTAACATAATATTGTACTAATATTATATTGTTACTTCTGCTATATGTCTTCCAAACCTAAGCTTGGTGACTTAGTTGGAATGGAACAATTTATTATTGTCGCTTGACATCATGGCTAAAAGTAAATATGTGAAGAAGTCATTCACCCCGTCTGTAAGGATTATTGGGTGTGTTTGAAATAGCTTATATAGAACTTATGAAAATAGTTTATGATAACAAACTTAAGAAAAAAATTTATGCTATTTTTATAAGCTCTTTTTAACTTATTTCCATAAGCTTGTTAGGGAAGCTTATGAAAATAAGTTGTTTTTAACTTATTTAAAAAAGAACTTATTGTATAAGTGCTTAAATAAGCTATATACCCAACGTACCTTAAGATGCAAATAGTTTTCTTTAACATGAGATATTTTCTATTAGCTTGATGAAATGTAAGTTACAATTGGGAAAAGTTGGACAAAATTATAAAGAAAAAAGAGAGAAAAAAAAGAGAGAGAGCATAAGTTAGACATTTTCTACAGTCTCATTGAAATTTCCTCTATTTTCCTAAAATTGTAATGTTCGGTATATGAACTCCCCTCTAAAAAAAATTGGAACTCTCAAGTTGAGATGCATAATCCTTCTCAATGAATTCAAGCTTCTTGTTTGACCATAGCCACTCCATGAACTACAAAACCGATAAAAAGTAATGTCATATATTGTAAAATTGAAAACCGAATCATGATAAATATGCATTAACAATGTCAATCACTATAATAAACTATAACAGGTCCCTACATATACATAGGTGGAGCAAAAAATCCATGAGACAATAAATGAAGTAACTGAGGAAAAAATGCTCAAACAATATGGCTACATTATCAACTCAAGAAAAATTACACCCAATTAAAAGCATTTGCAACATATCAATATGCCAAAAAAAAAAAGAACAATCCACCAAGAACATATTCCAAATGTTTTTTTTTGAACCAAACATATTCCAAATGTTAGCATATATTGATCCATGCAATTAAGCAATTTGTCTATAATTTAACAAACTAATGACATCCTTACATGAATATATAATCTGTTGTCTCACAAATTTATATAATATAACGTTGTTTATATATAATATAACGTTGTTTAAACAAATTCTTTAAAGCGAAGAAGCACCTTAATGCTTCATAATTTATAAACAATGCAATCATTCTCACTATTAATTTTTTATTTTTTTTAGAAGCCCCGCATCTTTCAAGTTTCAACAAAAGAGTTTGCGATTATTCTTTGAAAGCCAAGAAACACCTTAATGCTACGTAATTTATAAACAACGCAATCATTCTCATAATTTTTTAGAAGCATGGCATCTTTAAAGTTTCAACAAAATAGAGTTTACTCAATAACACTGTTTGTCTCTAATCCCTACACTTACCACACATCCCCCATTGGAATTAGGACCAAGCTTGAACTTATCCAAGAAAATTCAATTTTATTTGGAATTAATGCAAGTTAACTTGACATTTGGCGTGCCTAAGTGGGGCACATCCACCCATATTCTATAGTCTCTTGTTACATCCTTAAAAATAGAGGCAGCCTTTTTTTACATGAACATCGTCCCTGTGAACACCCCATTTTGACCGGGTCTCTTAGTCTTCATTAAAAAAATTTAAAATAAAAATTTGAAAAGAAAATAAAAACCCATCTCATCCTCCTCCCTAGCAACCACTTTATCTTGAATTTGAATTTAATTTTCAAATCAGAGATAGAGATGTTAACCTAGGCATATTTTTAGGATCAGGATCAGATAACAATCTGAATCTTGGCGGGATTTTAGGATCAAGATGAGAGGAATGGGCATTATAAAAATCACAATACAGATCAGGAAGGGAGGGGGGGGGGGGGGTGGGGGGGGGTGTCATACGCTGGCCTCTGCTACTTCTTTTCCCTCTACATCTTCTTTCCCCTTTCGTTTTTTTTTTCATATCACCCTCTCTCTGCCATATTTTCCACCATCTCCATCATTTGCCATTAACAATCCCATCTTCAACCCATCAGCGAGCCCCGAACCAGAACCAGTGCTCCGCCACGCCGTGCACCGTCACGAGCCACCATCACCTTCGCATAGCAGCCACCTGCTCTGCTGTCCTCGCCGTCCTCTGTTGTATGACCCAGATCCTTCGCGTCTGACTGCCACGTCACATATCCAAACCCGCCATCGTCCACACACAGTCCCGGTCCTCCACTCTTTCCACCTTGCTCAGTTGCTCCACCAACAGGACCTCCGGCCTCGCCTAAGCTTCGATCGTCGTTCGCCGCTGCAAGGAAAGGACCACGCGACCACCACGTCTGGATCGCCTGCTCCGATCGTGATCTTGTTCGCGTCTGGTCCGAGCTTCGTCGTGCAAGCGTTGTGCCTCCATCGCGAACCACACCGCCGTTCTGGGTCGGAACCGCCGCGTCTCCTTCCTCAGTCGCTCTGTGGCATCTTGCCCCTGCCAGTTCTGTGTAGTTGTTGTTTAGGAGAAGGTTCTGGTTCCTTTCCCTTTTGTTTTATGCTTTTTTTTAATTGGTTTTTATTTTTATTTTATTTTTTTAATTTTACCTTTGTTTCCTTTTTTAGTCTGACCTAACCTTCTTTTTTGTAGTATATGGGCTTGGTTTGAGTGTCTTGTTGGGCTAAATATAATATTGATCTTGATGTGACTATTTTAGTGGGCTGGTCACTTAGTCAAAAAAAAATGCTATAGTCAAACTTTATTTTTTATCCTTTAATTTTTAATTCGTAAGCAATAAATTAAATAAAATAGAATGTTTCTTTAGAGATAATTTTTGGATTACTTTGTGAGAGGTATCACATTTAATCCCTTAGGTTTAAGATCGTTCTGTGGATGTATGTGCCATGTTCTATCTCACTCAGGAGTTTTCGATAATAAAATATAAAAAAAGAAAAAACTTTTTTTAGATAAGTTAAAATAAAAACCTTTTCACAAAAATTAAAACAATCCAACAAATAAAATATTTTCTAGAAGAACTACATGGCTTTGAATTTCTCATCGAAGCAGGGAATACGTAGGAGCGGGATCAATCATCTCGTCAAGCCAAAATTAATTTTTTCATTATTTTTGTGTTCTTTTAGTCTATTTAATGTGGATAATTAATCAATAATTTATTTAATGTTTTTGGGTTGCTTTATGACAAGTGTCATACTCAATCCCTTAGCTTCGAGGTTGCCCTATGGACTTACGTGCCATGTTCAATCCCATTTAGGATTTATCAATAATATATATATATATTAGAAAAAAATTAAATAAAAAAAACCAATAAAGAAACATAAAAATAAAGAAAATATTAATAAATAAACAAATCCTTTCTTGCAAATATTTTTGGGGTAAACAAATAAATAATTTAATTTTGCACGATTAATTCAAGGTATCATTCGTAGGATGGGCGACGTAGGGTGCTTGACACCTTCCCTACTCGTAACCGACTCCCGAACTCAATTTGGTTTCAAAGACCATTTTTTTAAAGGTTTTCCAATTTTTTCTAAATTAAATAAAATTGGTGGCGACTCTACCTTACTAAAATTTCTTTTTATTGCCGTCCCCGTCGTAATTTTCGGTTGCGACAGATGGCGACTCCACTGGGGAAATTTCGAGAGTCAAGCTTAAGTATTGAGTTGTGCATTTTGGTATTTATTGTTTACCCCTTTTATTGTTTTATTTTATTTTATTTGTTTATTTATTTATTTTTATTTTTATTTTTATTTTTTGTATATATTTGATTCCTTTTTGCTTTAATAATTATTTTTACATTAGGATAGGAGACCATGATATTTTTATTTTTATTTTGTTTGCTTGTCGCGCAGGTTCAAGTAGTTATGTATTAGGATTGTATAGATTTGTATGCCTCCAGCACACACAACACCGACACTCATTTTCACACACTTTCAGCTCTATACCCGAGCTTGTGGGACCTTAAGGATTAGGCGGTGACTCGGCATTGTCATTGAAGGCCTAGTGCCTCTCTGATATTTGTTGACTCACCACTCGAATTGTTACTAGTGTCATGGACTAATCATCCTGGAGGGTTTATCCCTACTTGTGATTAGGTTCATGAACTAGGTCCTTGACAAGGGCAATCTTTGGACCATGACCTTTAGAAGTCTAGACCCGTCCTAAAGTTTATACTCCTAAATTGACTTAGTGGCCGCTCGACTTAGAAGTTGCCATCATAGGTACCCTTGATTAGGCCTTACCTCTTAAGACAATTGGAGGCGTACCATATCTCTCTTGTGTTTTTCTATCCATTTACTTATTTATTTATTTTTACTTCATTTCCCTTTGTGTTTTAACTAATGAATAATAAATAAATAAAATACATATTATATATATATATATATATATATTTTATTTTATTTTTTAAAAATAATATATATATATATATAAGGTGATTTGTTGTTACGCCGGCAAGTGTACCGGGTCGTCGCAAGTAATAAAATAAACACGGTAAGTAATTACCGAGATCGAACTCAGGGATTGGGCTACCAATTCGACTAATCCGCGGGAAATCCGATACGTTTGGTCAAGTTACAGAAGGTGGTTGAGAGAGAGAGAATAATATCCAAAAATTCAGTTAACGAATCTAATAAACTAATTAACTAAAAATCAGAAATTAAAATATCCAAGGTCACAAATCCACCTACCCAATATGTATTCCCAAGTGATGATGAATCCCTCCCTAAGTTCAATTACAATGTCAACCGGGACCCCTAAATTCTCCTAAATCCACTCTCGTGCTCATTAGGACGTATTCGACGATTGGATTAATTACTTGCTAGGTCTCATAATCCTAATCTCGAATTTGGTTAATTCTTGTTCCATATAAGGTTGCACCGATCTCCTACTCACTCTCGTGCAATATTCGATCGATGATCCCAATTCAAGTTCTAAAACGCGAATCGCCGTTCGGCCTCAAACACGTTTAACAAGTCAATCACGCAAAACATATGATCAACGCAATCAAATCAGAATTGGAAAACAAGAATTGAATTAAAGGAGAAAGACATACATCATATCGGATTTACATCGCCATGGGTGGCTTCATCGTTCCCTCGGACGAGGGGATTAGTTCCTCATGCTCATAGACAAACAATCGGAACTCATCCTAAGACTAAGAATAAGAAAAGAGAAGAGGGAGACGCAGCCCCAGAATAAGGAATCTAAAAGATCTACAAAAGTTCTGATCCAAAAAGTTTTCTAATTCTGTTCTGCAGTGCCTTATTTATAGGGAGGCCACGCGTCACGGCCGTGATGGTCATCACGGCCAGGCCATGACGGCTTCTGTTTCTGGCGCACTTCTGGAATTTAAACCCTCGCGACGCGAAGGATGTCTCGCGACGCGAGCCTTCTTTTCACGGCCCGTGATGTGAATCACGGCTAGGCCGTGATGGTCTCTGACTTGTGTGGGTTTTTTGTCACGGCCGTGATACACATCACGGCTAGGCCGTGATGGTCTCTGTCTTCCCGGGTCTTCAAACTCTCACGAGGCGAGCTTCCTCTCGCGGGGCGAGAATCTCCAGAATGGCAATCTCCACTATTTCTTGACTTTCCTTAATTCTCAGAGCTTCAATTATTGACCTGAAAACAACACAAGCAACCACAAGCGTAATTCTATCCAAAAGAAGCTAAAAACTACACAAAAGACGCAAAACGAGTCAAAGTCCAACTTAGGAACAAAACAAGGCAAATTTGGGCGAAAACGAGAGTGAACTCGAATAAATTGGCACATAAACCCTAGTTCATCTAGTCATAAAACTAGATAAGCCAGAGGCTTATCATGATTCTCCTTTGCAAAAGAAAGAATTCATGGTTTTTCGAAGCATACTTTTATCTTTCTTAATAATAAATAATAATGACAAGAAAAATTGTATATATATATATATATACATACATATATATATATATGTATATATTAAAAAAGGGGTTACTGACTAGAACAATTGACGATTTTTCGTAACAGAGTTAAAAACACGAATTTGAGGGTTCGAGAATCATTGCGCGACCTAAGAAAGACAATACCAATCAAACCCGAGTTTACAACACAAGATACCGAACCAGGATGGCTGCCAACAATCCTGAGACAGGAAGGAACTTGAGTTTAGAAGTAGACGAAGTGAGGGGAAGGGTGACTGAAATCTCTGAAACTCAAGCAAGGTTGGAGGCTATACTACAGGATATGAGGGAATCTCTTAGCTGAGGCTTAGTGCAAATAGAAGTGGGAATGAAGATGACTCACATGTGAGCTTACAACGGGCCTTCTCCATGGTAACGGCGCCAATGTTTTCAAACATAAACCATAGCTTTACTCAGGGAATGTCGGGTTACACGGAACCCATAGTAATCCCCATCGGGGAAGGATATCGCCCCATCGAGAATGTGTATCATGAGGATGTTGGCTATACATGGGAAAGACCCCATGCATTCATTCCTGAACAATCAAGAGGAGTCCAGTTTGGACCCGATAAGATGAAGGAAGAGTGGATGGAGAAGGTATAAGAACAAATAAAAGAGATCAAGGGCTCAAATACTTATGGCCTTCTCAAGATAGAAGAACTTTGTCCTGCCACGAATGTCGTGATCCCTAAGGATTTCGAAATTCCTGATTTCTCCAAATATGACGGAAGTGGGAACCCACGATTCCATTTGATTAGCTATGCCACCAAAATGGTCATCTGGTCTAAGGATGACAAGTTCCTCATTGACTTTTTCCATGAAAGTTTGACCGGAATCGCACTAGAGTGGTACCTTCAGTTAGACCATTCTAAGATCTCTCGGTGGACAGAATTAGCCGATTTGTTCATGGATCAATACAAATTCAATTTGGACATAGCTCCGACTTGTGAACAGTTGACTACAATGCAGAAGAAGAGTGATGAATCCTTCAAACAATATGCACAAAGGTAGAGGAGTTTGGCAGCCCAGGTTCAGCCGTCGCTGATGTTGTCCGAAATGTGCTCATACTTTTTGGGAACCCTGGGATCCCCCTTTATCGGAGCAATGGCAGGAGTAGCTTATAGGGATTTCTCTGACTTGATTGCTGCATGGGAAAGAATTGAAATCCTAGCCAGAGCCGGGAAGTTGCCAACTGACATGGAAGGCAGTGCATCCAAGAAGGGGTTCCAGCCCAAGAAGAAGGAAGCAGAAGCAAATTATGTGCAACACCAGCCAAACTTTGGACCTCGACATGTCCCTTCATACCCAAGGTACCAAGCACCATATCAGACCTAAACACCATTTTACCCACCTCAACAGGCCTCGCCAACCATCACCCAGTCACAAAACCAAATAAATAACATCCCTACCCCTCAAACATACAACCCCACTCACCCAACATATACTCATTATCCACCTGCACCTCAACAAAACCATCCAAGCTACCCTCGACCTCGTTCAAATTTTCCAAATCAGGGACGTTCCCAATATCAAAATCTGCCTCCTTTCCCAAGACTGTCTATCTCCAATGCAGATTTGTTCAAACAACTATTTGATCATCACCTAATCGCTGGAAACCCTGTACGGCCTATGGAACCACCTTTCCCTGCTTGGTACAATCCAAACTTGACTTGCAAGTATCACATGGATGGCCTGGGGCATTCCATTGAGGAATGTGAGGCCTTCAAGACAGCAGTAAGAAAATTGATTGCTTGTGGAAGATTGGGTTTCGAAGAAGATTCTGGGCCTAGCATTGTTAATAATCCAATCCCAAACCATAATGCGGGAAATAGCGTGAATAACTTGGAAATGAAAGGGCCTCAAGTCAAGAAGGTTTTGGAATTGCGAACCCCGATGCAAGAAGTATTCGCAGGGCTCAAGAAAGCAGGATATGATATTGTTGCACCGGTGAAGCTGATCGGATAAAAAGAGAAGTATGATGGTGATTTAAGTTGTGATTATCACCATGGGCAGGTAAGGCATGATATCGAGACTTGTTGGGACTTTAAGGTTAGAGTCCAAGGATTACTTACCTTGGGGGTGATCTAAGCTAGGCGAGGTACGACTGAAGAAGTTAGTGTGGTTGAAAAAGTTGTGCTCCGGATACCACCTATGAATGATGCGCCGGCACCAGAAAAAGTGATTGTAAAGGTGACAAAGCCAACTCCTTTTGCTTATAATGATACACACGCTGTACCCTGGAATTATGAACAGAAAGTTGAGCTAGTAGGAGGGGCAGGAGAAACTTCGAAGGCCCAGGTTACTAATGTTGTGAGAACTGGAAGCATCACAAAGAGTGGGCGATACTATGACCCGGTAGAAGAAGAAGCAAGGAAGAATACCAAAGATGAAGGAAAAGAGAAGGAAGAAGAAGAAGAAAAGTTTCTGAAGATCATGAAACAAAGTGAATACGATGTGATAGAGCAATTGAAGAAAACACCGGCAAGAATATCCCTTTTGTCGCTTGTCCTCACATCAGAAATGCATTGTAAGGCATTATTGAAGGTGTTGAATGAAGCTTATGTTAATCGCGACGTCACGCCAAAGAATGTGGTAAACATGCATGGTGGATCCGGTGAGGCGGATCAACATGATCAATTTCTCGGAAGATGAGGTGTTTTTAAAGTTTAGAGGTAGTCCTAAGGCACTCCACATTACCCTAAGGTGCAAAGGATTTGTGATTGCGAAGGTGCTTATAGATGGTGGCTCGGCATTGAATGTAACTCCGTTGTCCACTCTAGAGCAACTAAACATAGGCTTGACGGATTTGACACCCCAAGAGATGATTGTGCGAGCCTTTGATGGGACAGCAAGAGGGATCTTAGGGGAAATAACTCTGCCCCTCGAAGTAGGGCCTAGTTGTTTTCGTGTTCTCTTTCAAGTCATGGAGATCCAACCAGCTTATACCATGCTCCTAGGAAGGCCTTGTATTCATGAAGCTGGTGTTGTTCCATCAACATTGCATCGATTAATCGAAATATATTCGGGATGGGGTGTAATTGTAACACCCTACTTTTTATTTTCCGATTTTTTCAAGTAAAAATATTTTATTTGTATTAACCGGTATAAATGTATTTATTTATATTTTTATCCGAGTTCATGGAGATTGATTTTTATGAAATAAAAATCATATTCATACTCTATCTTAGGGTAGAAGCTTACGATAAAAATTTGGGTTGAAAATTCAGACGGAACCCGGTCTGCGTTTTCACTGACAGTATAATTTTACTGAGCAGAAAACCTAATTTTGAATCGTGAACGAAATGGTTTATATTTAAATCATATTTCCAACGAGTTTGGTTGTTTTGAAAATTTTCAACCGAAAATGAAATATCACGTTTTACGCGCGAAAAACCCTAATCGGGAGGCGAAGCCCAGTCGGAAGGGAAGTGCGCAGAGACCCGTCAAGAGATCGGGACAACGAGTCATACATGATGACTCATGGAGGATGAGTCACTAAGCATTTATGAGCATTAAATGCAAGTAATCATGACATTTAGGTAAAAAGACCAAAATACCCCCAAGCTTTCGCGGGTATTAACAAGATGCATCTACGCACTCTTAACCACTCATTTTACGTGGTTGAAAACCTCCCACATCTCTACAATTTCGTGCATCCACCTCCAATAAATCTTACCTATTTCATTTTGCTTTCGTTTCATTATTTTCCTCTCAAAAACCGAAATCGGGTAAACGACGGAGCTGCGTACGGAATTTCCGGGAACCGCTAATGGATAAGATCGATGACTCATTGGTGAGTCATTTTGTGTGGCCCAAAATCAGCCACACCTCCATCAAATGTGAGCCACATATTATTAACCATGATTAGCCAAAATAACCTTAGTTAAGTTAATTATAACCTTAGTTAAGCTTATATTAATTTAATAATCACAAAACCCATTAAACCAATTCCTTTTAACCAAACAAGGCATAAGATTACTCCTATAAATACCCCAAACCGTGTCCTCCCTCACCATTTCACTCATCTTCTTCATTCTCTTCATCTTCCTCACCAACTAAGTTACAAAACCCTAAGAACACCGAATTCCCACCAAACATATGACCCTCTTCCTTTCTGAAACTCGAAAAAAACTCAACACAAAAGTTGTTCCTCTTTCTCTCTTCTTTCCAACAAGATAAAGATCATCAAAAACGGATAAGTGGATTGGGAGAAAGGCTCAAAATACAGAAACTGCCCAGAATTCCCAGCAACCCACGAAACAGCATAAAGAAGGCCCTTTTCACCCCTGTTATGATCCGAACCAAATGAAACCTTAAACACCAAAGTTGTTCCTTTTCTTCTTATATTTCTATCAAGCCAAAGTTCGTAATTTTTGGATGAGTATATAGTGAGATACACTCACAATACCATCACACCCTCAAGCTGTCCAGTTTTCAACATAGTGAAGGTTGATCATTTTCTTCATTTCTTCAATCTTCAAGAGGTAAAAGCTCATCTCCTTGATCATATAAGCTTTCATATTCATGTATTTATCATGTTTATGCCATGAATCATATTTTTCCATTCCTAGATCTAGAACTTCAAAGAATTCTAGAAAATTGTAGAAAAATCCTTTTAATGTGAAACCAATTTCTATGATCTTGTGATGTCTTCCACTTTCATTATCCAAGAGCTTGAATCCAACTAAACTTCCTAGCCTATTTTCCTAATATGGGCCGAAACCCTAACCCTAAAGGCTAGAGGATTTTGTTTCAAATTTTAGTCTTGTAATAAGTAATCTATGTTAGTTAAGACTCTAGTAACTAGGATCCAAAAGATAGCATTAAGAAGATAATCCTAAACCTATTTTCTAAGTCTTGGCCGAACCTAGCCCTAAAGTGTCATAGATGGTTGTCAGTTGATTAATTATAGTTATGTTGTTTGAATGAAGGTGGTTGTGTTAACTTGTGGCGGGATAACGAGGATCATTGTGTACGTGTTTCCGGTGCTAACTCGGGTGGGGGAAAGAATCATTCTACCGTCGGAATCGATAAGTAGCATATTATATAATAATTGTGTAGGGCGACCTAAACCCTACTAGTAGTTGAGTAACCGACAAGACCAAAATCACATTGGAAACCTTTTCTGTAAAACCAATGGTGATTCGGGGATTGTAGGTTTATCGACATTAAGTTGATTTTAAGTATTTGAGGATGTTTGATTTTATGTTATCAAATTTACTGTGATACGCTGGTTGAGGTATTCCATCTGCATGTGACATATTATTTCGTCGTTTGAATATTTATATGATATTGAGATATTTGAATATTTTCTAATGTTATGTTATGCATGATCTGCCTGGTTTTAATACTATGCTTAGTTGATTTTAAGTAAGGATATATGTTGCTGAGGAGATGGATGGAACCCCATACGAGACGGAGATTGTTGAAGAGTTGAACGACGTTCCGTATGAAGTCGACGCTGAAGAACCATCTACTGATCCTGATAATGTAGCGTAGTAAGTTTAGGGCCAGTGAGTCATATAAGACGTTTCTTGCTTTCAGTTAGTTATAAGCATGTTTGTATAAATAAGTACCGGTGTGGGATCCTACTGAGAGGATACCCTAAACCGTGTTGTGTAAAATAAATAATAATTATGTGTGTATTTATGTAATATAGTTTTGGTGTGTTTTGTATTTGTAGAAGTTATATGATTATTATTTAAGTTTTAATTTTTACGTATTTTCAACAGTAAGCGCGCGATTAAGTAAATAAATATTAAGGTTTTAATGTAATAATACAATGGGGCACAACGGGGTGTCTCAGTAATTACCATCTGCGGTGAAGAGGAAATCATGCTTTCAAAGCCTGTTTCGGTACCATACGTAGAAAGTACAGAGCAAGTCGAGGATGATTCCCTACGTAGTTTTGAAATCCTGAAGCCATAGAGCAAGAAGGAGGAGCTGCCAATACAAAATGTGAATGAAGTGGCAGTCCGCATAATGGAAAGGAACGGGTATCAGAAAGGAAGAGGTTTAGGGGCAAACCTCCAAGGGATCCCTCAACCGATTGCAGCAGTTACAAGAGATGGAAGACATGGACTAGGATACAATCCTTCTCTAGCAGAAAATATGAAGTACCTGACTCTCAGAGGAAAGAAAGAAGAAAGAAAGGGATTTAATTATATCCCCCACTTGTCAGATACTTTCTCAGCGTCAACTGAAGTGATCTCACCAAAAAAGTTGACTTCCCCACATTTCACTATCAGTGCACTTGAAGAGGAGCAAGCAAGAAACCCTGTTATTTATCTCTCTGCTGACAATGAGGTCCTTGGCAATTGGAAGTCTGAACCATTTGTTGATGTTATTTCCATGAAGTAATTACCTTTTTGTATCTCGTATAAACTGATGTTTACTTTGATTGAGAAATGAATAAAATGAGTTAGTATGATTTTTCAGCATTTTTCTTGGTGTCTTCCTTTCTCTACCCTTTATCTTATACCAATTGCGTTTCATTTCTTGAATAATATCCTTGCCTATATTTCTCTTGTTTCAAACATTTTCTTTTAGGAACCTCACTAGCGTCAAAGGTTTGTCTCACAAAAGGAACCTTGAAACCTCATTTACTGATTCCCTTGCGGCTGTTGACGAAGACGATTCTGGGATTAGTGACGAAGAAGAAGCCATTGAGGAATTTACAAAGTCAATAGAGCGCTCAGAAAATGGGTTCACTGCAAATGATGAAGTTATAGAAGTGATTAATATGGGGACCGAGGAAGACAAGAAGGAGTTGAAAATAGTGGATAATCCAGAACGTGCAGAAATGGTCGCGCTATTTAAGGAGTACCTTGATGTGTTTGCATGGTCCTACAATGATATGCCAGGATTGGATCCAGAGATAGCATCACATAAAATCCCACTGTACCCGGATACGGTGGTGAAGAAACAAAGGTTGAGGAGGATGCATCCGGATATGTCACTAAAGATCAAAGAAGAGGTAACTAAGCAGTTAGAAGCTGGGTTTGTGGAAGTGTCGAGACACCCAGAATGGGTTGCTAATGTCGTACCAGTACCAAAGAAGGATGGAAAAGTAAGAATGTGTGTGGATTACAGAGATCTGAACAAAGCAAGTCCGAAGGATGACTTCTCATTGCCTCATATTGATGTCCTCGTAGACAGCACAGCAAGGAACCACAGATTCTCTTTCATGGATGGGTATTCGGGATACAATCAGATTCTCATGGACGTCGATGATAAAGAGAAGACGACTTTCATCACCCATTGGGGAACTTTTTGTTACAGAGTAATGCCTTTTGGGCTGAAGAATGCCGGAGCTACCTACCAGCGTGCTATGGTAGCATTGTTCCATGATATGATGCACAAGGAAATAGAGGTATATGTGGATGACATAGTGGCTAAGTCTAAGGAGGAGAAAAGTCATGTAGCAGTTTTGCATAAGTTATTTGAGAGATTAAGGAAGTACAATCTGAGACTCAATCCCACAAAATGTGTGTTTGGAGCCTCAACTGGGAAATTGTTGGGTTTTGTGGTCAACAGGGAAGGAATACAAGTGCAGCCAGAAAAGGCAAAGGCGATCAGGGACATGCCAACTCCCCAGAATGAACGAGAAGTAAGGGGTTTTCTAGGGAGATTAAATTACATTGCCTGATTCATTGCTAACTTGACAAGCATGTGTGAGCCTATTTTCAAGCTATTAAAGAAGAATAATTCGGGGAGATGGAATGAGGAATGTCAGGAAGCCTTTGACAAAATAAAGGCATACCTATTAAACCCACCAGTGTTGGTGCCGCCCACTCAAGGTCGTCCTTTGATACTGTATCTCACGATCCTCCCAACCTCAATGGGGGCAATGTTGGGGCAACATGACGAGTCTGGCAAGAGAGAACATGCAATTTACTATCTGAGCAAGAAGTTTAATGACTGGGAAGCCCGATACATGGCAATTGAGAAGACTTGTTGCGCATTGGTATGGACCTCCAAGAGACTCAGGCAATACATGTTATACTACACCACTTGGTTAATCTCTCGAATGGACCCTTTGAAGTACATCTTTGAAAGTCCTCACATATCATTAAGGGTCTCAAAGTGGCAAATGATATTATCAGAATTCGATATTAAGTATGTGACCCGGAAATCCGTTAAGGGAAGTGCAATTGCTGATCACTTAGCTGAAAACCCTATTGAGGGAGGACAGCCAATTATATCCGAGTTCCCTGATGGAGAGATACTGTCATTAGAAGAAGGTGAAATAGAGGAAGATGATATGTGGAAGATGTATTTTGATGGAGCAGTTAATATGCATGGAAGCGGCATAGGAGCGGTGGTTGTCTCTCCGGAGGGCAAGCAATACCCAGTGGCTGTTAAGCTCGAATTCGAATGCACCAACAATATTGCTGAGTATGAAGCATGTGCAAGTACAAGAAGCAATTGGTCTTGGAATAAAACAGCTAAAGGTCTTTGGAGATGCAGCCTTAATCATTTATCAAGTCAACGGCGAATGGAAAACTAAAGATCCCAAGCTTATCCTGTATCAGAAATACTTGACTCCGTTAGTTGCGAAGTTTGATGAGATTACTTTCTCGCACTTGACTCGAGACAAGAATCAATTTGCGGATGCTTTAGCGACATTAGCCGCTATGACCAAGCTGGGTCTCCATACTACCGTCCAACCTATTCAAGTGAAGGTACAAGATGAGCCCGTATACTATGCACATGTGGAAGAAGAGCTCGATGGTAATCCTTGGTATCATGACATCAAGCAATATATGAAGAGTAGAACGTACCCAGCTGGAGCAAATGAAGTAAACAAGAGGACGATTCGTAGATTATCAATGTCCTTTTACTTAGATGGCGAAATTCTATATAAGAGGAACTATGATGGGGTCCTCATAAAATGTGTTGATGCTCGTGAAGCTCGGACTATCATGACAGAAGTTCATGAAGGGATATGTGGAACACATGCCAATGGTCACATGATGGCACGCAAGATCCTACGAAATGGTCACTATTGACTAACAATGGAAGCCGATTGTCTGGAGTATGTCCGAAAATTCCGTAAATGCCAAATATATGCAGATCAGATCAAAGCTCCACCGTTCCAACTACACAATCTGGTGTCTCCATGGCCATTTTCTATGTGGGGGATAGACGTCATTGGACCAATCAATCCCAAGGCTTCAAACGGACATCGCTTCATCCTGGTTGCAATAAATTACTTTACTAAGTGGGTAGAAGCAGCATCATATGCCAATATAACTCAAAAGGTGTTTACCAAGTTCCTAAAAAGGGATATTATTTCCCGCTATGGAATACCAGAAAGAATCATTACAGATAATGCTGCCAATCTTAATGGGGCGGATGTAAAGAAGTTATTAGAGACTTTTAAAATCAAGCACCATAATTCCACCCCATATAGACCTCGGATGAACGGGGCGGTAGAAGCGGCCAACAAGAATGTCAAGAAAATTGTTGCTAAAATGGTCGTAAATTATAAGGATTGGCATGAAATGTTGCCATATGCTTTGCACACGTATCGTACCAATATACGATCAAGTATTGGGGCAACGCCTTTCTCATTGGTGTATGGAATGGAAGTTGTTTCTCCTATAGAAGTTGAAATCCCTTCATTAAGAGTGCTGATGGAAGCTGACTTGGAAGAATCAGAATGGGTGAAAGCTCGATATGATCAGTTAAACATGATTGAGGAAAAAAAGACTGGTGGCCCTTTGTCATGGACAACTATATCAAAGAAGAATGGCTAAAGCCTTTAATAAGAAAGTCCATCATAGAGATTTTCAACCAGGTGATTTGGTGTTAAAGAAAATACTTCCCAACCAAGAAGATGCCCGAGGAAAATGGGCACCCAATTATGAAGGGCCATATATAGTAAAGTAGGCATACTCAGGCGGAGCCTTGGTCCTAACAGATGAAAACGGACGAGAGCTACCGAGACCTGTAAACTCTGATGCCGTGAAAAGTTCTATGCCCGATAAAAAGGAAAGAAAAAAGGGGGAGAGCCCGTTAGGTCGAAAACCATGAGGCGACCTAAGCAAAAGTTAGGGCATAAATAAAATAAAATAAAAAAGAAGTTCGTTAGGTCGAAAACTTGCAAGGGCGGCCTAAGCAAAAGTTAGGGTATAAAAAGAGAGAGGGAGAGAGAGAGAGAGAGAGAAGTCCGTTAGGTTGAAAACCTGAAAGGGCGACCTAAGCAAAAATTAGGACAAAGAAGTGAATCTTAGGCTGAAAACTCATGAGGCGTTTAAGCAATGTCTTAATATTCACCACACTGGGGCAATCTTGTCTGTGACTGGCTACAATGGGGCAAATGAAATCATGGAAATGTTAATGAAAGGATGTATGTGGAAGCTGAGACCAGGATCTGCGATGTCAAACAGTTGTTGGGGATCAGTTAAGAGGATCAAGGAACCAATACTGGGGCAAATTTTTATGCGATTCTCTTTCGTCCCATTATCCCTTTTCGTACAATTCCCATACACCCATTTGTATTTCCCCTTTTTCTTTCCAATTTCCTTGTGTGCAATGTAAATTCTCATATTAAGGCAAGGATTTTATTCATCCATTTTTCCTATTGTGCTTAAATCATGCTTGCGCATTGAAATCATGTCTCAATTTAAGTAAATTTAAGTTTAATGGTATGATTGGATAATTCTAATGGTTACTTCAACGAATGGTTTGAACCAAAGAAAGCCCAGCATTTCAAAGTCAATAAGAAAGATAACAGTGCACAATGAGGAGAAAAGGAAAGCAATAATGAAAGTCTCCACGAGTCCTAGTCTCGAAGGAAATAATCGCTATGTGTTTCCACCGCTTCGAAAAAGAAGCCCCTCTAATCGAAAGAGACTGACTCAGAGTTGTTGATAAACAAAGGTTTGATTGGTCGAAGTCTTTTAATGGAGCGTGTGGTTCGGTTGTAATCGAGACAAAGGTAAAAGAAAAGTTTTTAAGAGAAAGTAAATTACCATCAATTTATTTTTGGGATCTGAGGCCCACTGCAATTTATTTTTCGAGCTCTGAGGCTCAATGCAAATTTATTTTTGGGATCTGAGGTCCACTGCAATTTATTTTTCGAGCTCTGAGACTCACTGCATTTTATTTTTGGAATCTGAGGCCCACTGCAATTTATTTTTAGAGCTCTGAGACTCACTGCAAATTTATTTTTGGGATCTGAGGCCCACTGCAATTTATTTTTCGAGCTCTGAGGCTCACTGCAAATTTATTTTTGGGATCTGAGGCCCACTGCATTTTATTTTTTCGAGCTCTGAGGCTCACTACTAATTTTATATTTGGGATCTGAGGTCCACTGCAATTTATTTTTTGAGCTCTGAGGCTCACCGCAAATTTATTTTTGGGATCTGAGGTCCACTGCAATTTATTTTTCGAGCTCTGAGGCTCACTGCAAATTTATTTTTGGGATCTGAGGCCCACTGCAATTTATTTTTCGAGCTCTGAGGCTCACTGCATTTTATTTTTGGGATCTGAGGCCCGTTGCAATTTATTTTTCGAGCTCTGAGGCTCAATGCTAATTTGGGATCTGAGGCCCACAGTCGGTTTTATTTTCCAAGCTCTGAAACTTAATTTTCTCCAGCCTGTTTCCCATCCCGGCTAAAATGTGAAGTTCATTTTCTTTACTAGTTCCTTACTATTACCACATGAAAAGTCGTTCTTTCTTCATGTATTCTAGTAATGAACAAGTAAAGAAGGGCAACTGTGAACACCCCATTTTGACCAGGTCTCTTAGTCTTCACTAAAAAAATTTAAAATAAAAATTTGAAAAGAAAATAAAAACCCATCTCATCCTCCTCCCTAGCAACCACTTTATCTTGAATTTGAATTTAATTTTCAAATCAGAGATAGAGATGTTAGCCTGGGCATATTTTTAGGATCAGGATCAGATAGCAATCTGAATCTTGGCGGGATTTTAGGATCAAGATGAGAGGAATGGGCATTATAAAAATCGCAACACAGATCAGGAAAGGGGGGGGGTCATACGCTGGCCTCTGCTACTTCTTTTCCCTCTACATCTTCTTTCCCCTTTCGTTTTTTTTTCATATCACCCTCTCTTTGCCATATTTTCCACCATCTTCCTTTTCTCCGCCATCTCCATCATTTGCCATTAACAATCCCATCTTCAACCCATCAGCGAGCCCCGAACCAGAACCAGTGCTCCGCCACGCCGCGCACCGTCACGAGCCACCATCACCTTCGCATAGCAGCCACCTGCTCTGCTGTCCTCGTCGTCCTCTGTTGTATGACCCAGATCCTTCGCGTCTGACTGCCGCGTCACAGATCCAAACCCGTCATCGTCCACGCACAGTCCCGGTCCGCCACTCTTTCCACCTTGCTCAGTTGCGCCACCACCAGGACCTCCAACCTCGCCTAAGCTTCGATCGTCGTTCGCCGCTGCAAAGAAGGACCACGCGACCACCACGTCTAGACCGCCTGCTCCGATCGCGTTCCTGTTCGCGTCTGGTTCGAGCTTCGTCGTGCGAGCGTCGTGCCTCCACCGCGAACCACACCACCGTTCTGTGCCGGAACCGTCGCGTCGGATCCCAAGCCGTCGTCTCCTTCCTCGGTCGCTCTGTGGCATCTTGCCCCTGCCAGTTCTGTGTAGTTGTTGTTTAGGAGAAGGTTCTGGTTCCTTTCCCTTTTGTTTTATGCTTTTTTTTATTTGGTTTTTATTTTATTTTATTTCCTTTTTTAAATTTACCTTTGTTTCCTTTTTTTGTCTGACATAACCTTCTTTTTTGTAGTATATGGGCTTGGTTTGAGTATCTTGTTGGGCTAAATATAATATTGATCTTGATGTGACTATTTTGGTGGGCTGGTCACTTAGTAAAAAAAAAATGCTATAGTCAAACTTTATTTTTTATCCTTTAATTTTTAATTTGTAAGCAATAAATTAAATAAAATAGAATGTTTCTTTAGAGATAATTTTTGGATTACTTTGTGAGAGGTATCACATTTAATCCCTTAGGTTTAAGATCGTTCTGTAAACGTATGTGCCATGTTCTATCTCACTCAGGAGTTTTCGATAATAAAATATAAAAAAAGAAAAAACTTTTTTTAGATAAGTTAAAATAAAAACCTTTTCACAAAAATTAAAACAATCCAACAAATAAAATATTTTCTACAAGAACTACGTGGCTTTGAGTTTCCCATCGAAGCAGGGAATACGTAGGAGCAGGATCAATCATCTCGTCAAACCAAAATTAATTTTTTCATTATTTTTGTGTTCTTTTAGTCTATTTAATGTGGATAATTAATCAATAATTTATTTAATGTTTTTGGGTTGCTCTATGATAAGTGTCATACTCAATCCCTTAGCTTCGAGGTTGCCCTATGGACTTACGTGTCATGTTCAATCCCATTTAGGATTTATCAATAATATATATATATATATTAGAAAAAAATTAAATAAAAAAAACCAATAAAGAAACATAAAAATAAAGAAAATATTAATAAATAAACAAATCCTTTCTTGCAAATATTTTTGGGGTAAACAAATAAATAATTTAATTTTGCACTATTAATTCAAGGTACCATTCGTATGATGGGCGACGTAGGGTGCTTGACACCTTCCCTACCGTAACCGACTCCCAAACTCAATTTAGTTTCAAAGATCATTTTTTTAAAGGTTTTCCAATTTTTCCTAAATTAAATAAAATTGATGGCGACTCTGCCTTACTAAAATTTCTTTTTATCGCCGTCCCCGTTGGAATTTTCGGTTGCGACAGTCCCTATTCGTAAGTGTCACTGATGACGTTGAATCTACAGTGATACCAAAAGCACACCCAGCTCATTTGTTCTTGCATACCGTTTTCCTCTTGAAGTACCTGTCAATATTATTAAAAGATATAAACAAAAATTTACATTAGTCTTTAGGTATTATCACAACAAAACAAAATGAGTGGCTATATTACTGGATATTATATAAGAACAAAATTTTAATCTACTAAAACACAACAGCACAACAACATACTATATACATAATTTTTAACGAAATGTGCAAATTGAGTCAAAGAATTATCTTTTCAAGAACAATTACCATAACACGTGTAAATAACCTTGTAAAGCCCATCATGAGCAGGAAGAGAGATGGCAGACAGTAATTTGCTTGCATAGAGACCTAACTTATTTTGCTTGCATAAGTCAGAATTTGCTTGCATAGAGACACTATTTCTGGTATATGTCAATAGCTAGAAAAGTCAATCATTAGAATGAACTTACTTGGCCAAAAACTATAACTTATTTTGCGTACATGCCTAAAGCGACTTGGCTAAAAGCAAAACTCGGACCTATAGATTCATTTGGAGTAAATTGCATTTGAGTTAAAATCACACGTGAGTCAAAATTATTATGTGCTAATCGACGATATATCTCATTCATAATAAATTTTTTTGTCATTCCAAATATAACAATGCAGCAGCACTAAAACCACTATTATACTTGCAAAGTAATTATAATGAGTATTATCTCTACTCTTCACCATTTTTTCTATTTCCAGGTTCTACTCTTTCTAACATTTTTCTATTATACAAATTGAGAAACTTTTTTTTTCTTTGCAGTAGCCTTGGCTGCTGGTAATATGTTCTTTCATGTTTTGCTGTCACTCGGAGTACTTTTGCCCGTAACTCTTGCACTTAGCTACAATCAACAACACATTGAAAACAACAAAATATAAAGAAAGTCGTTCTACTAGAACTTAACTGCAAGTTACACGTACCATCATGCCAGAAAGGTAAAATATCAAAGAAATTACTTGCAAGCATATGACCAATATGAATTACAACTTTGACATAACATAAAAGTTCACATGACAGCAAAAAACAAAAAAAAAAAAAACTCAACTTCTCCTTGAAGATGCAAGGAAGGTCCAAGGATCGTCATAAGGAGGATCATCCACTAATTATAGGGTGCTCAAAAAATATCAACAACCACTAATCACCAAAAAATCCAACACAATATACTAATCAACACAAAAAAAGAATCAAACTAGTTCTCCCAAAAAGAAACCTATATGCTACTTCTAATTAATAATAAATAAGAAGTTAAAGATACCTCAACCAAGTATATTGTGAAGATGGGGGGAAAGAAAGAAGTTGCTTTGGAGCAATAAAATAGAAAATCCAACCTGCTATAATTAACCCACAAAAGATTCCAACCTGTTATACATTTTGATAAGCCAAAGTGTAAGAAATTGAAGCACATGGTAAGAATAATATATAAAACTGATCCTAAAACAGAAAAACTTAACTACTTCAATTCATTGCAGCTTATTTATACCCATTCCTATCTCCAAGGTACCATCCTCAACATCATGAATGTTCTGAGCCCATCCATTCTGGTATGATAAAAAAAAAAACAGCTAAAATAAGAATCTTGCAACAGTCAATACATGCAAAAAAAAACACACAAATTAGAAGCAATATTGAAAATTCACAGACTCCGTTAAGAATAAAGACAAATCAGTAAGGAAAAAAAAATAAAGTTTTGCACAATATAAGTCTTTCCCTCTTCAAGTACATTTTTCCATTTATCGGAATCAAAATGTTGCACTACAGCATGTATAACAATATTGTACCACATACAGATATTATAGAAGTAAGCTCCAAAGTACGGCTTTTTCATGCTATACTTTATTTCACTTCCTATTATAGCTTAATCACCAGTCAAGTAGACTGCTAGTAATGAGTCGTAAAAAGGTATGAAATTTTGTCATAATGTAGTTTATTAAGAAATCAAACTAACAAACAGATTCTTCGTTTAAGCATTCTTGATCACAAGAGTTATAATGAACTAAGGAGGGACCAAATGATATCACCGATTCATTCTAGAATTCAGAGTATGATGGACATCATTGATTTCTAAATAATATGTAACTTTCTCAGAGTAATTGTTCATTTGAAGAGATTTAGGGCTAAAGTTAATTACACGCAAAAAAAAAATGTGACAGTTACAAACCTGTTAGTCTTGAAACTTTATCAACCATAAACATCCAACTCTCCAATTAAGGATTTTGACTCAGGGTATTGACCAATGGAATTATTAATTTTATCAACCAACCTACAAAAGCATGATAGAAAATTGCAGAAACATAAATTGACCAGACATCCTAGTAACTCTAACCATGGTTCAAACGATATATCTTCCACCAATCTTCTTGCCGGCTTACCGGTCAAACAACCTTGTGTGCACAATCTTAGCCAAAGCATCTCGGTTGACTGCTGCAGTTTCTGGATCCAACCATTTTGTAATTGTTTCATCACGTGTAACAATTACATGTTTGCAAAGAGAATCTTCAAGTGCCTTTGCATCACACCTGAGTAAAAATTATGAGCCCAGATGGGCAAGATATGAATTATGAAATGAAAACCTTTAACCAATTTAACCAATGCAAGTGGGCAATGTTTGCTTGCATGAAAAGCTCAGCTACAGTCCGTAGATGGAACTGAGATTTTTCATCTTTGGGCACAGATGAGTCTATCTCCTTCTCTTTCACAACAGTCTATTCTATTTGCCAAATGATTGATCTCTTCCCCAATCAACTCTTCATGGCAGTTTTTAAACAAATCTCTTTAGATGTCTTAAACCACTTTAGATGCATTCCTGATGGAGAAAATCATAGAGAAACAATTACAGTAGTTCATACATGTTCAAACTAAATAAGACCATCTACCATGAACTATGCAAATCAAGACTTTCAAGAGAAATTACCATGGCGAATTTCAAATCCAAGAAAAACAACACAATATTTTAAGCACTAAGTCAAGTGGTTAACGACTTTGGAATTCAACTTTTAAACCAATCTTCCAGACATTAAATGAGCAAGTTACAAATATTTTCCTGCATGTGAACAACAAAGGGTGTACATATAAATATCATCCAAAATATTCAACATGTCTAAACCAATGAGTAGGTACACCATATAACATGTTTAACACAAATAGATATCACATAAATAATTTTTTTAAAATAAAGTGGCCCAACATTTCATCTATATATCAATTATCACGGTGAACAAACATCATCCTGGTTGCAATATCCTCACAATATGAAACCAAAATTGCAATACTCACAACACATTCCACTTCACAATTCAATTTCTCACAGTATTTTATTATTAATTTTTATCACAAAACCCAATACTACACCTACCCTTCACTCCCATCCTAACTCTTCGATTATAGGTTCTAACCAAACACCCTGCAATCTCAAAATGGGAACACTCAACTGCTCTACATTTCTGCATAAATTTCCAATTACTTGTTTCAATTTGGGACCTTATTTTCTTACTAAAAAATGAATATTGACTTTCGTAGATGGAAAAAATAAATAGGGAACTTAAGGAAGGAATTAAGTATAATTGTCTACATGTTTTAAGACATATATTAAACCATCTCACACAAGCAACTCAAAAATCAAACCCCATTTTCAAAATCAAGCAAATATTATAAATCAAGCATAAACGGGAAAAAAATATAGCAAGTATTAGGAAGAAAATGCAGCCAAATTTGTAGAATACATTTTTAAAAAATCATCAGAGAGGAAGGAATGGTACATCTGACAGCTCTCATATCGTCGACATGAATATTAGGGAAAAGAAGAAAATGGCCTAAATTGCATATAGGATGCTTAAGACACCATAAAAAAAAAAAGGAGAAATGATAATGACAAAGGCAAGACACCAGTGGAAATAATGTAATATACGGGAATGTTCTACGTCAGTTGACCATATGTTTGACGTTAAAAATGAGGCGGTGGTAGTTTTTTAAATATTAAATCACTATTTGCGTCAGTTGTGTAAAGAACTGACGTTAAAAGTGATTTTAACACTTTTAACGTCAGTTGTTTATACAACTGACGTTAAATGTGTGATTTTTACGGCACTTAAATAAATAACTGACGTAAATAATTATGAAACTCATTTCTTTCGTTGTCATCTCCATGTTGTCACTCTTAACGCAGATCACTCCATATAGTGCAGTTTATTTCTAAACCTTTTTTTTAAACAAGTTTATTTTTAATGTTAATTAATTAGCTTGAATTAGTAAACAAATTCTTGTGCAAATTAAAATAAATAAACACTTAACATAAAACAAGTTATATATGTATAATCAAATCGTATCTCATCGAAGCGATTTATAAGTTACAACTACATGATTAAAAGATAAAAAATTTCTGCAACATAGCACTAAAATATAAAAAAGTTTCTGCTTCAACATCATTTTCTTCTCAGTCCTGTCCTCAGAAACTCCAATGGATGCATCTCCTCCCTTACTTGAATTCCAGCTTGATACTCCATCTAAAACCACTGTCACTTTGGAGCCAAAGCAGAGTGAAGGGATGGGATGAAATAAGGTGAGGGAATCACATTACGTGATTCACCCAACCTTACCATCCATGTTACGTGATTTACTCAACCTCAAGTTTTTTGACCATTAAGACAGAGTCCTTTAAGTCTAGGTATAGGAAGAAATAACATAAGTCTCAGAGCCATTTTGTGAAGGAATAGAAAACACACGAAATATAGAAGAAAAGAAGAGGCTGTATTACAGACTGATACAGAAGCATGGTATTTTATATAGAGAAGAGAGACTAGCTGATTTTCTAGAAAATTGATCTATAAACTTAATGCTCATTAAGAGGATTATAGGTTACAATGTGCCTGGGTAAGTAGCACAGCAGTCATGGGTAAGTAGCACAGTAGTCAAAGGAATGAATGTTTTTGCAGTAACTTATACACTTTTAACGTCAATTGTTTAATACAACTGACGTTAAAAGTGTTTTTAAAATAAAAAATATTTATTTTTAACGTCAGTTTTTTATACAACTGACGTTAAAAGTGTGATTTTTTACTTCAGTTAAATAAATTGCTGACGTAAATAATCCTATATCCCTATCTGAAATGCCCTGTTGTCACTCTTAACACAGGTCAATCCATATATATAGTGCAATTTATTTGTAAACTTTTTTTTTTAAACAAGTTTATTTTTAATCTTAATTAATTAGCTTGAATTAGTAAACAAATTCTTGTGCAAATTGAAATAAATAAACACTTAATATAAAACAAGTTATATATGTATAATCAAATCGTATCTCATTGAAGCAATTCATAAGTTACCATTACATGATTAAAAGATAAAAAATTTCTGCAACATAGCCCTAAAATATAAAAAAGTTTCTGCTTCAACATCATTTTCTTCTCAGTCCTGTCCTCAGAAACTCCGATGGATGGATCAATGCATCTCCTCTCTCACTTGAATTCCATGATGCATCGTGAATCCACAGTCACTAGCAGCGAAAGCAAAGTGAAAGGGATCTTTGCATCACCTCCTTCACTGGAATTCCTTGATGCATCGTCTTGAATCCACAGTCACTTGGGGCCAAAGCAGAGTGAAAGGGATGGCTGGGATGAAATAAAGTGAGTAAATCACATTACGTGATTTACACAACCTTACCATCCATGTTACGTGAATTTACTCAACCTCAGAAGTTTTATGACCATTAGGACAAAGACCTTTAAGTCTAGGTATAGGAAGAAATAACAAAAGTCTCAGAGTCATTTTGTGAAGGAATAGAAAACGCACGAAATATATATAGAGGAAAAAAAGAGGTTGTATTACAGAGTGATACAGAAGAATGGTACTTTATATAGAGAAGAGAGACTAGCTGATTTTCTTGAAAACTGGTCTATAAACTTAATGCTCATGGGTAAGTAGCACAGTAGTCAAAGGAATGAATGTTTTTGCAGAAACTTATACACTTTTAACGTCAGTTGTCTTCAACAACTGACGTTAAAATTGTTTTTAAATAAAAAATATTTATTTTTAACGTCGATTGTTTATACAAGCGGCGTTAAACAATGACTTTTAACGTCGATTTGCTTAAGAGAACCGGCGTTAAATAAATGACCTTAACGTCGGTTATTTACAAACAAGCGGCGTAAAATGTTGTTTTATTTTTGGTTTTTGATTATAACGTTTACACCTGCGCGCCTTCTGCACTTCGCTCTGTACGTCTATGTTCTTCTCTTTTCATCACGCTCACTCTCACTCTCACTCTCACTCTGCCCAAATCGCGAGCTCATCTCCACCGCAACCACTGCGAGAGCTTCTTCGCCACCACCGTGAGGTACACTCTTAACCCCTAACTCTGTCTTTCCCGCTCATTCTTTGCAATAACTTGACATCTCTCTTTTGCCCCTTCCCGCGCACTAACTCTCCTTGTCCCTCTGGTCTTAGTAACCACATCGAACGTTGGCCACCACTCGAGCTCCCCTCCCCACCACCACTCGAGCACCTATTTCTGGTGAGTCTTTAGGGCACATTTTTTTATTTTTGGTTTTCAGTGTATGTTGAAACTGTAGTCTTAGTAGTTGAAACTTGAAACTGTGAGTTTGAGTTGTTTGGAATGTCTCTATTTTTGGTTTTGAGTGTATGTTGCTCTGCTGGTTGGTCTATCACGGCCGTGATGCTCATCACGGCTAGGCCGTGATCGATTCGCCCCGTGTGAGGTGCGGGTTCGATTGCACGTTACGGTAGTGATGGATATCAACGCGGCGGTGACCAGTTCTTGGCAATCTTCAAAAACTAGTTTTCAATCTCCCGTATTGTCCTTATATTGGATATATGTTTTGTATATCTACAGAACCTATCTAGTTATGGATCGTAGTTGGATGGTTTGTAAGCGCACTAGTGCTGAGTATTTGAAGGGGCTGGGAGAATTTATAGAATTTGCTCAAAGGAATGTTCCTAATAGTAACGGAATGTTCTGTTGTCCTTGTGTCAAGTGTTTGAATACGAGGAAATATACGGTGAAGGATATACGTACTCATTTGATTTGTGAAGGGATTTGCTTGAGTTATACAAGATGGATATGGCATGGTGATGTGTTGTTGAGTTATACATTTACTTTTATTTATACTTATATATTTATTTTGAGTTATAACCTATGTTAATAAATATATATTGTTTCTGAACAGGCATACATATGGATCAGTCGGATAGCTCACATGAACGGGAGGACACTGTGGGGCCTACGCAAGACCCGATCGCGCCTACGCCTGATTCTAGTGTAAGTTTACATGTTATATACTATCTTTAGTCCTTCATTTTAATTTAAGTTTATAATGTTACAACCCTCTATTTTATCATTTTTTTGTCAATACAAACATCACAGGCTCATAGGAAACGGGGTAGAAGAGCCACGTCGTTGAAGAAACTAGAGAAGGACAGGCAAAGCGGACAGAGGCTTGAGGTGTCCTTCGATGCTAATCTAAATGCCCAGGGACCCCGTTCTAAAGAATTTAATAAGTGGGTGTTTCTACAAGCGAAACAGCACGTAAGCATCAACTACAACCACTGGAATGACGTTCCACAGAACGTTAAGGATCAGATTTGGGAGGCTATCTCGGTATTTTACCTTTACATTCATTTGATTTACATTATTAGATAATTATCCGAGTTATAATCCATCCAGTTGTTATGTATTTAATGTGTAGGTAGCTTGGATTGTGCCAAATGACGAGGATCATCGTAAAAAATGTATGAAAATGGCATCAAAGCGTTGGAATGGGTTCAAGCATGATCTTACCAGGTACTATGTATCTGGGAAGAAGCGGCTTGATAAAATGTTCTCGGATTATCCCTGGATTGATCAGGATACTTAGGATATGTTTGCTAGGAGTCGACAGGATGGAGAATTTCAGGTTGGTTGATTAAGTTAATTTTGTATGATTCTTATAGATCATTTAACTGTATTTAATTATGTGTTTTTGTTTGAATAGGCTAAGGCAGATAAGGGTCGGCGGAATCAGGCGAAGAACGTCCACCGCCATACCATGTCTCAGGGTGGGTACCAGACTTGGATCGAGCAGATGATGGCGGATAGGCTGAGGGCGAAGCGGGAAGAGCACTCTGCTAGGATTGAAAGAAGAGAGGTGCCTGAGGGCACACAATTAAGTCCTCCGTCGGACATCGACCGCGAGGATGTCTGGTTAGCCGGTCGCATGACAAAGACGGGATCTTTTAAAGTTGATGCCACTCGCAAAGTGGCAGATAAGATTGTAAGTAAATAATTAACTTGATTTCAATTGATATTTGTATAGATATTTTTAACACTTTTCACTTGCACGTTATTTCATTTTTTCATTGTAGATGGATCTTAAAGCACAATCCTCCCAGGGCTCATTCGTCCCTTCTGGACGGCAGGACGTCTTGATGACTGCTCTAGGCAAGAAAGACCATCCTGGTCGGGTTATCGGTGTTCCTGGGAACGTGACCATCAAAGAATATTATGGCAAGTCTTCTTCACGAAAGCGGGTGGTCGATGAAGCATCAATTTTGGATGACATTACTCAGCACCTCATTGAAATAGACAACTATAAACACAAAAGGAGGGGGGGATTGAATTGTGTTTATCAGAATTTAAGCAAAGCTGAAATCTTTTCGCAAACAGAAAGCTAGCTTTGGACGAGTGGAAGAATACAGGATGGACGGGTGACTATTGCACACACACCACTTGACAGATGCAAGAAAAACTAAAGCAATTAAAGAGTTTAAGGGAAGAGAGATTGACACGGTGATTTATCCTGGTTCACTCTTCAAATAAAAGAGCTACGTCCAGTCCTTGGCAGCACCAAGATTTATCCACTAAAACTGATAAGGTTACAGACTCAAGTATTATTTGCACACCTAGCCTCTTCAGGCTCAAGACAAGTATTATTTGCACACCTAGCCTCTTCAGGCTCAATACAAGTATTGTTTTCACACCTAGCCTCTTCAGGCTCACTCTGGTTTGTTTGAGAGATTTGGTTTGTAATAAATACAATTTCTCACAGGCAGATCTTTCACTAACACTCAGAGAGTGGTTTAAATGAAGATCTTGACTTGTTTGCTGACTGGTCTGTTCCACTTGTCTTTCAGTCTCAGGCACAGATTCTGTTTTGGTTAGATCGGGTTGTTGACTTTCTGGCTTGTTTATATCAAGACCTGCAAGATCATCTTCTAGATCTGATAGTTCTTTATCAGTCTTTAAACCATCATTGAATTTAACATGAACAGATTCTTCAATAATACAAGTTCTTGAATTGTAAACTCTAAAAGCCTTGGACTTTTCAGAATAACCTACGAAAATACCTTTATCTACCTTAGAATCAAATTTTCCAAGATTGTCTTTGGTATTCAGAATAAAACATTCACATCCAAGAGCATGAAAATAAGATATGTTGGGGCTTTTTCCTTTCCACAATTCATAAGGAGTCCTTTTTATAAAATGCCTAATAAGTATTCTATTTTGTACATAGCAAGCAGTGTTTTGACTTACGCCAGAAGTACTTAGGGAGATTATTTTCATTGAGCATAGATCTAGCCATCTCTTGCAGAGATCTGTTCTTTCTCTCAACCACTCCATTTTGCTGTGGAGTTCTAGGTGCAAAGAAATTGTGAGAGATTCCATTCTCCTCATAGAACTGTATAAACTGCTCATTTTCAAACTCTCCCCTATGATCACTTCTAAGGGTAGAAATACAGAAACCCTGCTCATTTTGTACTCTTTTGCAGAATACTGAGAAAGCCTTAAAAGACTCATCCTTGTGTGTTAGGAAGAGTACCCATGTGTATCTAGAATAGTCATCAACTATGACAAATCCATATTTTCTTCCAGCCAGGCTGGCAACACTAACTGGTCCAAACAGATCCATGTGTAACAACTGAAGAGGTCTAGAGGTTGATACTTGGTTTTTAGATTTGAAACTTGATTTTATCTGTTTACCTCCCTGACATGCATCACACAAGACATCTTTCTTAAAGCTAATATCAGGCAATCCTCTCACGGGATTATTCTTTTTCAATTCAGAAATTAGTTTCATACTAGCATGTCCTAGTTTCTTATGCCATAACCATCTCTCATCCTCTTTAGACATCAGACAGGTTACACTTTGATCTGAGAGATCAGACAGTTCAATCTTATAAAGATTTTGTTGCCTTTTAGCTGAAAAGAAGGTTTTGCCACTACAGTCTTTAACTATGCATACATCCTTGGTAAAGGAAACATCAAAACCACTATCACATAATTGACTTATGCTAAGCAAATTGTGCCTTAATCCTTTAACCATAAGAACATTAGATATAGAGGGAAGAGGGGGTTTACCACCAATAGTACCAATACCTATAACTTTCCCTTTCTGATTTCCTCCGAAGGCAACGTGTCCTCCTTTCTTAAGTTGGAGGTCTAGGAACATAGACCTTTCTCCTGTCATATGTCGCGAGCAGCCACTTTGTCCAGTACCAGCGGTGGTGTTTTCTTTGTCTGTTGAGGACATCCGCAACAAAAATTATTTGGTCTTTAGGTACCCATATTTTTATGGGTCCTTTTCTCGTTAGTTCTAGGAGTCTCAGAAGAGTTCCTTCTCTTCTTATGGATACACTTAGACATAACATGCCCAGATTTTTCCACGAAGTTACAAATAGGTGTTGATTTGGTTACTGATTGACTTAATGAGATACTTTAGAAGCTTTAGTTGATACTTTATGATGTGTCCGATGGACATATCCAATACCTTCTTTGTTAAGAGAGTGCTTGAATGCCAAGAAGCTTAGTCGATTGTCTCTACCATTAATAAATTTGGCAAGATCGAAGTGAGCTCTTCCACTTTCGTTGAAGTTTTTCAACTTCTTGAGATGGTGATGTTTCACTTGAGATCTTAGCTTCATTAGACTTTTCAGTCTTGACTCATTTATTCTCTTTAGCTGACTTCTCGCACTCTTGAGATTTCTGTTTATGCTCACTGGTGAGCTTTACATACTTTCTCTTGAGGGATTCGAAGGCTTTAGATAAGCAGTTGGATTCCTCCAACAACTCCTCATAAGCATCAAGTAATTCCTCATAGTCAGGATGTACCTCATCATCAGAGTCTGATTCAGTGTTGGCCATCAAACAGAGATTTGCTACTTCCTCAGTTTCTTCATCAAAAGATGTTGACTCCAGATCCTCCCAAGTAGCCATCATTCCTTTCTTCTTCTTCTTGAAGAATTTCTTAAAAGGGGCCTTCTTGAGTTGAGGACATTCAGTCTTGAAGTGACCGGGATTTTTGCACTCATAGCAAACAATTGGACTTTTGTCTGTTGAGGTGGATTCTTTGAAGTTCTTGTCCTTGTTGGACCTTCTGAATGGCCTATCCCTCCTGAATTTCTTTTTCTGTAGGAGAAGCTTTATCTTCCTGGTCAAGAGAGACAACTCTTCATCACTCTCATAATCCTCGAGTTCTGATAGGTCAGCATCACTGGATGACTCATCTGCCTTTAGAGCCTTGGAACCTTTTGCTGACTTTTGATCAGCTTTCAGAGCAATTGACTTGCCCTTCTTTGGTACAGCTTCATCTCCAAGTTCTTGCTCATGCACGGTGAGTGTTCCAAGAAGTTCATCCATAGTCAAGGTAGTGAGATCCTTGGCTTGGGAGATAGCAGTGACCAAAGGTCTCCACTGTTTAGGTAGACTTCTCAGAATCTTACCAACCTTCTCAGCATTGGTATAGACTTTGCCAAGAGATTTTAAACTGTTGATGATAGTTTGAAATCTTCCTATCATCTGAGCAACAGATTCTCCTTCCTCCATGATGAATAGTTCATACTTTCTAACAAGTATGACAATTTTTGACTCTTTGACCTTTGTTGTTCCTTCATGTGTGACAGCTAAGGTGTCCCATATTTCTTTTGCAGAGTCACAGGCACATACCTTCTCAAACTCCTCCGGACTGAGAGCACAAATGATGTTGTATCTGGCTTTGTGGTTCAGCTCCCATTTTGATTTTTCTGCAGCAGTCCACTGAGCTTTTGGTTTGTCAGTGTTATCATCATTCTTGAGAACGAATGGACCATCTGTGATGACATCCCAAAGATCAGAGTTTGTGGATAGAATAAACCACTAAAATCTATCTTTCCAGTAGTTGTAATTTTCTCCATTGAAGTAAGGAGAGGTGCAGTCGGGGAGGCTCCTTGATCGATGACTTCCACTTGTACTAGCTCCAGCCATCATGTCTATTCTTCAGGACCTTTTACCTATACACTGTTAGATGCTCAACCCAGAGGCTGAGCTCTGATACCAACTACAATAGACAACTATAAACACAAAGGGGGGGGGGGTTGAATTGTGTTTATCAGAATTTAAGCAAAGCTGAAATCTTTTCGCAAACAGAAAGCTAGCTTTGGACGAGTGGAAGAATACAGGATGGACGGGTGACTATTGCACACACACCACTTGACAGATGCAAGAAAAACTAAAGCAATTAAAGAGTTTAAGGGAAGAGAGATTGACACGGTGATTTATCCTGGTTCACTCTTCAAATCAAAGAGCTACGTCCAGTCCTTGGCAGCACCAAGATTTATCCACTAAAACTGATAAGGTTACAGACTCAAGTATTATTTGCACACCTAGCCTCTTCAGGCTCAAGACAAGTATTATTTGCACACCTAGCCTCTTCAGGCTCAATACAAGTATTGTTTTCACACCTAGCCTCTTCAGGCCCACTCTGGTTTGTTTGAGAGATTTGGTTTGTAATAAATACAATTTCTCACAGGCAGATCTTTCACTAACACTCAGAGAGTGGTTTAAATGTAAGGCTCAGGAAAGTCTGCGTAATAACTTCAAAATGATTGAAGAATAAAGAATAAAAGAATGAAGAAATAAATGCTCAGAGTAATGACATTTTAATGCAATGTGTATTCTGTTTCTTCATCTTCAATGACTTCTGTATTTATGGTCTTCAAGCATTTAGGATCCGTTAGAGACATCCTCTCAGATGTTGGCTTCAAGCAGAACTTCATTAATTGCAATAGAGTCGTTCTGAGTAGTCATTAATGCAATAGAGTCGTTCTGGGCAGCCATTAATGCAATAGAGTCGTTGGTTGTTTTGTAAAAATAATGATAATTGCTTTATTCATAGTGCTTCTGACCATATCAAAATTGAAGCGAGAGAGCTTTTGTACTTTCTTTGAGTACACTTCCCTTTTTGTGTAAGGACCAGAGGTACTAGGGAATAAAGCACGTTGGAAGCATTCTTTAACTGGTCTTTGGTTCTGATTATCCAAGGTTGCTTGAGAGTATAGCTTCTGACTTTTCTTGATAATCGTGAAACTGAGTAGGAGAGAAGGGTTCAAGTCTCTTTCTGGTTCTTGAACCAAGATTCTGATAATCCTTAAAGAATTCGCGATCATAAGATAAGTGCTTCCATCTTGAAAATAATCACGTCTATCTAGTCATTTGAGTTTTCATTCGGGCTAGTAGACGAGCTCCATATTAAGGACTCAGCAAGTCCAAAGACTAGTGGACGAGCGCTTCTGTCACCTTTAGTGGACGAGCACTTCTGTTACTTTTAGTGGACGAGAGATTCTGTCACCTTTAGTGGACGAGAGCTTTTGTCACCTTTAGTGGACGAGAGTCTCAGTTATTTTACTGGACGAGAGTCTCAGTTACTCTGCTGGACGAGAGTCTCAGTCACTCTACTGGACGAGAGTCTCTTGTTCTTCAGTGGACGGATACATTCTGACCTTAATGGACGAGCTCCATCTGCTTCCTTAATGGACGAGCTTCATATGCCACGTTATTGGACGGACCATTTTGATACCTCACTGGACGGTCTTTTCTGATATTTTGATGGACGCGCTACAAGTGCCACGTCATTGAGCGGATAATTTTGATACCTCACTGGACGGGTTTTTCTGATACTTTGAGTAGACGCGGTCTTCTGTTGTTTTTAGTAGACGCGGCCTTCTGATACTTTCTGGTGGACGCGGCCTTCTGATATTTTCATTGGACGCGGGTTTCTTTCTCTTGTGTTTTGGACGTGCGCTACAAACACTACAGTGTTGGACGTCTGCTTGTTACACTTTGTTGGACGTCTGCTTGTTTCACTTTGTTGGACGTCTGATTCTATTTTTTTTTATTAATCTGCACACTTAATAGATAGGTTAGCAACCAATATGAAGGTTAATTAAATCATTAACCAATGTTTATTTTTCATCAAAACTTAGGGAAATGCATATCAAACATTTTAGAGACTTAACACTCATGTCCAGCCCTGCTATTACAACACATCTGATGCAAAGCTTAATATCCAACCCAGATTTCAAGCAGGCGCTTGCCAGAGAGCTTTCCTCCGTCGGTTCATCCCAGGACACCGCAGGGCATGCCAACCCTTCACATGTGAGCACAAAAGAGAGTTATAGTAGGGCACATGTGGAGGACGATGAGTTGGCAGCTAGGGAGCGGGAGTTGGAAGTCCAACGCCATGAGCATGAGTTGGAAATGAAAAGGCGTGAGCTTGAGTTGGACTTCAAACGACATGAGCTCGAAATGTTAACAAAGGAATTTATTCATTATTAATGTCCAAATTAGTCAAATAATTACTTGTGTTTTTTTTAATTATCAACAACTTATCTATTTTATTTTTCCTAAATTGAAGGCCAAGTCGACGTCGGTGTCGCTGTCACCTGTCACTCGTTTGTTCTCACTTGGTGAGGATTATGCGTTTGAGATTTTTGAATGTCCATTGGAGCACGATGGATGGGTGGCACGCCCAGATCAACAGAGGATATTTTCCTTCTGTGGTGAAGATCTCGGGAACGCCTGCAGAAATAACGTCTGGATGGCCAGCACGGTTTTGAGTCTCTGGTGCACGTAAGTTAATTTTAATTTTATAACTTATTTATTTTTTGTATTTTTCCATTTAATAATTTATTTTAATTTCAATATATATTATGTAAGTAACATCCACACCTTTTCATATCTTAGGTATCTCCATCGTCTTCAGCTTGATAAGGGCGTTGCATCGCTTCTGACTTCTTAGAGTCATCGGTCATCGCTCCAATTATTTCTTTTCTGGCGATGCATTTAGTAAATACATAGGGAACTTGTTGGGAGACAATCGAAAAGAATTATATCTGGCTCCCTACTGTATGAAAAACCATTGGCAGTTGCTCGTACTTCACCCGTCTAGGCATACTGTCATATTTTTCTGCTCTCTCCACCAAAACCCGCCACAGGAAGTGGTGGAAGCTGTAAGTACGTAAGTAACTAATCTTAAATTTAATTTAAGTTTTAATATCAGTTGTTTTTAGTTTATTACACACATGATATATGAATTTGTTAACTGACATGATTATTTGTTTATGATAGCGCGCTGAAGGCGGGTAGCATAAGTTGCGCCAACGGGAGAAGTAGGACTTCTAAGGCTAAAGCAAATCCTGAATGGACCTTCCTCAAGGTTTGGTAGTTTATTTATCAAATAATTAATATTATAATTACAAATTTATATGTATATTCAACTGACATTGAAATTAATTTTGTTTGTAGTCTCGATTTCAATTTGACGGGTGGTCGTGCGGCTATTATGTGATGCTTCATATGCTGAACATAATCTCCGCATCTATTAAGGATGGATGGACTAAGGTAATATTTAAACAACTTGTTAGATTATATATTATAGTTTTGAAGATGACTTGTGTTAATGTTATTGTTATTATTTGAACGTGTGTAGGCATTTAACGACCAATCGCCTCTTCAAGAAGTTGAGTTTAGAGACTTGAGGATGCGCTTAGCTGAATTCTTCTTCAAGTATGCGGCTGAAAAAGGAATTGACAAGATACCTCCGCATTACTTAGATGAATAGTTTTTTTGTTAGACTTTAGAAACTAATTAATAACATGTGTATATATATATATATATCCTTAGATTGGTAGTTTTGTTTTTAGACATTAGAGACTAAAATTTATATATATATATATATATATATATATATATATATATATATATATATATACTTGTAGATAGTTATGTTTTTTCTATACATGGGTTTTGGTTTTAAGTCCCCCACTGTTCCTTTGTATATTTCTTTTCTGTTTGTTAATATTGAAATTTAAGGGTAGTGTTTGCAAGTCTATAATGTGTGTGATATTCTGTGTTACTGGGATATTTACTGAATGCAGGGATAGCTGAGGGGAGTGATATTTTAAAACTGAATTAAAAAAAAAAAATTAACGTCAGTTGTATCAAACAACTGACGTTAATAGCATTTTATAAAATATACAGTAAATTATTAACGTCAGTTGAAATAAACAACTGATGGTAAAAATAAAACCTTTAACGTCACTTCTTTAACACAACTGGCGTTAGTTTTAACAAAATTAACGTCAGTTATGTTAAAGAACTGACGTTAAAATATTAACTATTAACGTCAGCTGGATTTACGTCAGACAATATTCTGACGTATAAAATCAATTTTAACTGACGTAAAAACCACTTATTGTACTAGTGAGAACACCAAAATCGATTAAAATGTCACCTACTAAGATGGATTTTGTCTGGGATACACAAGTATGGATACATCACACTAATGAATTCAGGTTATCATATATAAATTTAGCATTTTATCTCCTATCAATTCATTGAAGTTCATATCAAAGTTTCTGGTTCATCGAAGTTTAATAATAAATAAATCAAATGAAACATGACGGCAACGCATTTCAATTGTTTGATAATATGAAATAGTAAACTGTTCTTCCAGTTTGTTTCAAAGTTAATCTTACCTACAAACAAAACTTTATGCAAAGCTTTGAGTCATAAAACTATAGCACATAAATTTTAAAAGGAGCCTTCAAGTCTTCATAACTATTACTTGTGTTTTTGTTAGAAGTTATATCACATTAAGGATTTAAGAATCATAATAATATGTCAGAGAGAAACAATAATTGCAAAACTTAACACTACTAACAAGGACAAGACAATTGGCAATCTCAGTTTATAACACTTCTAACCTATGATAATTTTATAAAATAAAAAACTAAAATTATAATTGATTAAGAGTGTCAATAGACAAATTAAAATGTACCCTAACAAATGGGTCCAAGTCCAACAATTAGCACACAAATTCCCATTTATATATAGATCCAAGGTTGGGTGGGTTCCAAAGACCAGAAGTACAGTACCCACAAAAATAAAAAAAATAAAAGAATAAAAATAACACTTTCAATTCAGCATAAAAAGGCCATTAGCGGAATTTCAAGAACTCTTAAAAATTTAAAACATAAAATAAAAAAGAATCTCAGCTAAAAAACGGAAACTAATTTTTAAAAAACAAAAAGAAAACCCCAAATGTAAATGTGAATTCTGAAGAAACCCGAGTAGTTAATTTTAATCGAAATTAAAGAAGAAGAAGGCAATTACCTGTCATGGTTGCCAGAACTCGTTTTCTGGTGGCTACCCCCGACACGGCTGAGGCACTTTTTGCTGGTAAATCGGAAGCAGCTAACGTCTCGGTTTAATACAAAAAAGTTAAAAAAAAAAGTATATATATTATAGGTAACGTTTAGGTTATTCTCAAAGTAAAGATGAAAAAACATTACATAAAATTCCCCTTAAATCTCCCCCTTCCCCTGAAACCACCACCCCGTCCACCACCTCTAGGAGGACAACTCTCCCACTCCTTCCACGAAAGCCGCCACCACCATGATCTCCGCTAAATCCACCACGACCTCCTCCGCCTCCACCTCTACCAGCTTGTGCTTGTCCCTTTGGCTGTGGAAGAAACCTTGCAAGAGGAAACCTTCAGAAGGTGGCCCTTCATCGCGAAAACCGCCGCCACCGCGACATCCACCTAAACAACCACCACGGCCTCCGCCGAAATGGAGAGACAAGAAAGGGAGAAGAATGGAAATGTTACGTGTGTGACCAAAGACTTTTGTGAGAGAATAAAATTGGTAATTTGGTCCAACAACACAATGAAATAAAATTAAAAAAGTCCAATCTGAGTCTTGTTTCTGAATTGTAATGATGTCCCCTGTCGTGTACTTCCTCACATCATAAATGCATTTCTATCCATCAAGCAACCTATAAAATATTATAACAAAATCATAATAAAAAAAAGAAAAAATATTCATTAAAATACTACTTTATTGTCCTTAAATGGTGCTAATCCTGCCAAGTAGGATGTCCAGTAAAACTTCCTATTCCACGTTTATATTTGTATTGATTCAATGCCTCGAGGATGAGAATGAGAAGCCACTGAAATCTAGTTTCACTATCGTTTTTGGAAAGTTCAAAAACATTTCCCGTATTTAATTGAAGGCGTCCACTTTTTGACATGGTGCGAGTAATAAAACGAATCAATGAGACCAGAAAGAACTAGAGAATGAGTTAATTTGACGATTCACACATTATAAATAAAAGGAGTTTAATAAAGGAGAATGCTAACCAATGTCCTTAGGACATTGGATTGGATAAGGGCATTGATTAAGGAACCAAAAGAAGAAAACTTTCATTGGAAAGTGATATCTTGAAAAGATAAATACTTAGCGTTCCAAGAAAACTTGCTTGTTATGGATTCCTTAACCAATGCCCTTAAGGCACTGGTTAGCAAGGCCCTTTAATAAAAGGGTATTTCTAAGGTTATTAAGTAGTAAATAAATTATCCATCATTTACATTGAGGGATGGCATAGGAGATTGAAAACAAAGGTTCGTTTGTGCCCCATTTCAAGGAAACTTATTTTGAAGGATGCCTATATAATAAATCTTAGGCTTAATTACACTTTTGGTCCCCTAGATATCGTAATTGTGTGATTTTGGTCCCCAAAGTTTCAATTGCGCTAATTGGATCCCTAAACTTTCTTTATTGTGACAATTAAGTCCTTCCATCCTTATTTCGTCCAATTACTAACGTTTCCATCCAATTATTAACTTTGACCATTTGACTTCCAATTTCCAGTACATGGTTGTGGCTCCTATATTCATCCCGACTTGAGTTGCACATGATTCGTAGAAAATGGTGTTAAACAAAAATCAAAATGAACAAGATTCGGTCCCCAGTACACAAATCAAGTGGGTGGGTGGGTGGGTGGGTGGGTGGGTGGGGGGGGGGGGGGGTGTGTGGAAGGGTTGGGGCAAGGCAGGGAGAGGTGAAGGGCCTTTGGTTTGCAGCGGTAGTGACGACGTGCTCGTACGGCAGCAACTGATAGGAGATGACTACGCTGTGGCTGATTCATGGTGGCTTAGGCGGTTGGACAGAGGTCGTGGTTCTGTGACATTGTGGCTGGTCGGACTAGAGGCGGAGCTGTTGTTTGCAGTCTGAATAGAACCTGACGCCGCTGGAGGTTGGGACGACGATGCGGCGATTCCGGCTCAAGATGGTGGCTGGTTGGTGAGGAGGAGCAAGTACGACGGCGGTGCCACCATATGGTGTTGTAGGATGTGGATGTGGCAGAGCCAATGGTGGTTCTGTGTGGGCCATTTCCCCTCCTCCCTCTTTCTTCTCCTCTCTTTTTTTTATTTTTGTTTGGGCTTTGATTTAAATATTTGGGTGGTGGGTATGTTGTTTAGCTTGCTAGTGATGACTGAGTTGTGTAGCTTGATGGCTGACGAAGAACAATATATAAGAGGAATGGGGACAGAGGAGGAACCTGTACTTTGATAATGAAGAACAAGATAGAAGGTGGTTCTGGAAATGTGACCCAATGTTTGATTTCTGGAGAGATGGTTCTACAAATAACGTGCAAGGATGACATATGGGAGTCAAATGATCAAACGTTAGTAATTGGACGGAATAAGGATGGAGGGACTTAATTGTCACAATAAAGAAAGTTTATGGACCCAATTAGCGCAATTGAAACTTAGGGGATCAAAATCGCACAATTCTAATACCTGGGGGACTAAAAGTGCAATTAAGCCTAAATATTATCCTCATGAACAAGAAATTCATTAATATATGCCAAACCCATGTTACACGGTCAACCAATCACAAATCATGGAATTAATGACTTTTAAGGTGATTTGGTTAAGAATTAAAGATTTTTAATGACGTGGCAATTTATTATTTGTTGACAGTGTAAAAAGCCTTTACACTAACAATGTATACCAATTAAACTATATATATATATATATATATATATGACATTTTTGTCTATATACTCATTATTTTTTGATTTTATTTCTTGTAATTACTTTGGAATACTTTCTTTTTCTCTAAGTAAGGGGACTATTTTTTATTATGCCGACTTTTTGAATTTTCTCTTCATGCTTTTTGTAAGATTAATTCCAGCCCTCTGTGGATCTGCTTCTAACCTGTCAGGTTTGGCTGCTAAAGAAGCTTACATCCCAAACAGAGGGCACTAAAGAATAAGTAATGCCAATTTTTTTTACTACATTTGGAAAATGTAACAAGGATGAGAGGAAGTTCCTTATATTCATGATCCCTCAGAAATTGTGGATTTATGCTAAGTTTATGAATCGTTTATGTTTTTTTTTATAAGCAAAAGAATGTATTAATGTGAGTACGATGGGTACTCAAACCCGTATACATAGGACATTGATAATTATATGGAAAGTAAAGTAAGGTGAATCATTTATATTCTAATCCTAACCGCAAACATTATGAAGGTTTATTCTATATCTAGACCAATAAGTTGAAAGTGGTCAAGTGATTTTACTCATCTTTGAAGAGCGTACATCTCCATTGTCGGTGAACACCATTGGAGATTCTTAACTCCTTTTCGGCAAGTCTTACAATACCATATAGGATTAAGGAACTCCAACAATTTTTCACTTCAATGGTGGAATCTTTAAGAACTTAAAATGGGTCTCACACATCTTTATACATTTTATTTATATTTCAATTTAAAACATTAGTTTATTTGTATATTAATTTTGAAACAATAAATACTAAAAAAATATATTTATAATATAGCAAATATATTTTAATTATTTATTTTATCGCAATAAGTTTAAAATGAAGACAAATACATATATGAACAGATTGATTACATACTTGTTAGTAATTGATTATAAACTTATTATTTAAGTTTGTAGGCTTTGTCTAGGGTGAGAGACCCCAACATGTCTCTCACCATGAGAGACCATCAATCACCATTAGATCCCTATGATCCCCATGATTAGACCCTACATCTTCTACACTAGATTATCCCTCCCAAACTGCTCCACAGCCCCTCCCACCTACCCTAACCTCACCCTACCAGTCTACCACCACCACCGTCCCACTGCCCAACCACTACCACCCCATCGTCCGTCCCCCACCACCACCACACTATTACAGATATGTGGTCCCCCACCCCCATCACCACCACCTCTTGGTATGCAGGCCCATCGTCCCCCCCCCCCCCCCCCCCCAACCCCACCCACCATCACACCAACCTCCTCCACCCCAACCCACCGCCCCCCATCCCCACCACGTAATAGGAGGAGGAGAAGAGTACCTTTTCAAGATCGTGATAATCGACGACTCTGCAGTGGGTAAATCGAACTTGCTTTCTTGTTACGCACGGAATGAGTTCAACTCTCACTCTAAGGCCACGATCGTTGCCGAATTCCAAACACAGCTTAGACATCTATGGTAAGGAAGTGAAGGCTCAGATTCCCCACCACCACCCTAACCCACCGCCCCCCGACCCCGACCCCCATCCCCACCATGCAATGTTACAGATCTGCTGCCCCCAACCCCCATCACCACCACCTCTTGGTCTGCGACCCCAGTGTTACAAATCTTGTCACCAACCTTCTTCATCGATTGCAAAGATGGAATCTTTTTTCTGTTCCCACTGTTAAAGCATGTTTTTTCTGGTTATTACGATCGAATGGTTCCTCAGAAGGTGGAAGACGGCGTCGCCGGAAGAGGAGGGTTGCCGAAGTGAGAGAGTATCGGGTGTGAGAGGCATAGAATGAAAGAAAAACTTGGATGTTGAAGATGTATGGTAATATCGGTAGACCCTCATAATCTAACGATTTGAATAAGTCGCTCACGTGAGCGAAATGTCGAGGTTGTTCACGGTAGAAGCCGCCTAAGTTTGTAATTGATTGCAAATTGATAATATACAAACTTGTAATTGATTACAAATTGTTACTATATAATAGCAAGTGATTGATCAGATGCATCGTACGGATCTTGCCAATTGGAAAGTATCCAGGGACCTTCGGACATGTGATTCATCAAATGCCTTTGTTTGGCCATCAGAAGGTCTATTTCGCAAATATATCAAATTTTACAAATGATTAAAATGAAAATATGAAATAACGAGGCCACCTGCTATAAAAAAAAGTGACCCATCCATAATACACTTAGAATGTGAGCATGTGACGGGTTTTGTTTGTCCCTTATCCAATCCTAAATATTTGTAGGGCCAATTCCCTGAACACAAACCCGTCCCTAGACCCGAAGGAACCCGGTCACATACGAATTGATTTAAAATCGGGTCTAAATGGGACGGGACCAAGTTGACCAAAAGTTAAATAGATTCTTTACAAACTAAATTTCTCTGAGTGAGAAAATTTTATATTTTTTTATAAGCCAAAATATCGGTAAAAAATGCTACCTAAAAGCCACCAATTGATCTTGTGTCACCAAATAGATCCAATAAAACTAAATTTTTATTATATGGGATGGGTTTGGTAACCCGAAGATCAACCTGGACTTGTCTCTAGGGGTGGGAATCGGTCAGGCAACTCGTCAGGGGCCTATGGCCTGGCCTTACATATTTAATAAAAAGACTAGGCCTGAACTTTTCAAAAAGCTTTTTTAGTTAAATAGGTCAAGTTCAGGCTTATAAAAAAGCCCTTTAAGTCTAGTAGGTCGACCTACTTATAAATAATAAATAAATTAATAATAATTTTATTTTAAAATATAAAATATTATACATTATACATATTATATATTCTTATTTTTATTCTTATTATTTATATAGATGATGCAATATCAACATTACGTTAGTCCGAGTGGAACTGGGCTCGGATCCTTTAAACATGGTCTCGAGTTCGAGTCTTGTGGATAGAAAAAAATGTGGTTAAGCTCGAGCTTTGTAGATAAAAAAAATGTGATTGGGATAGGAGACCCCACTAAAAATGATCAGTCAAATTCTTCGACAGAGATTAGTCACCGACTAAGCATGTAGATCTTGGACTAATTCACAATGAAGCACTTTTGTATATATGAACCTTGTTTTTAAGCAGCACATGCTACCAAAGCACATTGCCATCTCATATGGATCATTTTACAATCAATGATGCAAATCAGGTGACCAACACCTTCTTGCTTCTACGCTCATGAAACCAATAACAGACACTTTGGGGATTATTAGATAATAGTAATTCTGTCATCTACCAAACCTTGTTTTGTTCGGGGTGCTCACTTGCCCTCTTATTCTCTGGGGTTTTACTGTTTTAGAGAGAGAGAGAGAGATGGCGGATCCTATATATCTACTATCTACACGGAGAATTGGGTCAATTCATACAGATGGAAGATAATTCGTGGCAAGCATTTGTCTATGTTCCCAAGGACAACTGGTATATTGCAAAGATTCCTATAGCTCGATATTTACCTACTTCGAGAGGGAATGTTATAGATGCAGAAATAGAGATGAATCCATCCCGTGTTCTGGGCATGTCTCTGTCTGTCAATGCTGAGGGTGGTGTCCCAGGTGCTAGAACTGGACCTGGCGATTTCAGAGTTGAACTTGATTGGATCAAGGCCTTGAGAACGGAATGAAGTGTAGTTTACAGATAAAAATCTTTTCTCTTCTTTTACGGTGATGTTGCGTAGAGTCATCCAATATAATAGTAGTCAGTGAGACATTGATAAAAATATACATGTAAAGTTTACAGGTAGGCTTTTTTAAAGAGGCTAAGAGGTGAGGTTTTTAAAAATGGTCAGGTGGGTTTCTCAAAAATTCTTTGACAAGTAACAGGTCAGATCCAACCTGAATAATACGAATTGAAATGTGTTTTATGATTGTATCGGGTTTTACACACCCCTACAGTTACAAGCATGATCGTCAGAACTAGACTGGACCAGATAAGTCTGACCAATTATGTTTCTTCTTAAGCCCAAAAAAAATCAGTAGGCCTTTGCAACTGGTGGAGGAGATAATGATGAAAAATGATATTTGAATGTATATTTTACTGAGTAAAATTCACATTAAGGTTAAAAATTTACAAGTGTGTATTGATCATTTTTTATTGGTTTATTTTTTATTAATAAACATATCATATAAATGAAATACGTATTTATTTATAGCACGTTCGAGATTGGATCCATGATCCGTGAATCACCCGTAAAAAGAAAATATCCGTGAACAATGACTTATATTGGTACCGGTGTTTTAAAAACCGGATCGATCGATTCAACCGATTGAACCAGGAATCGGTTGGGTCAACGATTCGGTTTGGCCATAAAAATCGGTGGTCTTGAAAAACAGGAAAAACCCCGGGTTAGAACAGGAAGAACCGGTGAATGGGATCCGGTTATGGAAAACCGACCGGTTACTGTGCCAGAACCTTGCAACCACGCGAACCGCCGCGCAGATCCTTACAGCCGCACGAGCCACCGCCTCTTGCTGTGTTACCTCCCGTCGTTGCTTCCGATGAACACTGCCACACTGGTCCGTCACGTTGCGGCCATATGGGAGCCTCTGTTGTCAGTCGCGTATGGTCCGTCGAGCTGCTGCCATGTGAAGCTTCAGACTGCTATCGCACGCCACCAAGTGCGCTGTTGCTTGTGCGGCGCATATGAGGAAGAAAAAGTTGCGTGCAGTCTAAGTGTATTGCCACTAGGGTTTCTACTTTTTAGTATCTATCGATAAGAATTGGATTTGGGCGGGCTATTTCAGCCCAATAATAAATCATTGAAGTAAGAAAATCTAAGCCCAATAATTTATAACAATTGATTTAGGCTAAATCATATGATTTTTATTGATTAAATTGAGTTATAAGATTTTTTTATAGTATAAATTAATGTATACATATACATATTTATATATATTTATATGTACATGTATATTTATTATATAATTTATTTATTTATTTATTAATCCTCTGGGCTCCGGTTCAACCAACGTTGAACCAATTAAACCATGACCTGAATGTCTTGCTGGTTCGATATCTGATTCAGTTCTTAAAGCATTGATCGGTACTTTATTGCCCGATAAAATTCTTGAATTAACATTGCTTACAACGATTATCCACTGTAGAAGTCATCATAATCAGAAAGTACTTTTAGGGTGCGTTTGGGTAAACAACTTAATTAAGAGCTTATCACATAAGACATTATCGCATGAGAGCTTATGCCATAAGCGCTTAAAGAAAGAAAAAGAAAGAAAGGGGCATGAGAGGATTCGAATAGTGAAAAACATGGAAAGGGTGTTTAGTGCATAAGCTCTTATGATAGTTCCATAAGCTTCTCCCAGTGACTTATGAAAATAAGTCAAAAACTCCTTATGGGATGACATAAGTTATTTTTATAAGCTCTGTCAAACACACTGCATAAGAGCTTATGCCATCAGATAAGTCAAAAGGAGCTTAAATAAACTCTTCAAAACGTCACCTTATACTTTGTTTGGATAGGATAGTTCAAATACTTTGTATTTTAAATTCTTTGTTTGGATAAAGTATTTCAATTACTTTCAATTACATTTTTTTAATATTCATTTAAAAAATTGGGATTTCAACTGTCCTAGAGCCGGCGTCTCTAACCAGGTGTGCGGGGCATTTGCCCCTGAATCGGGTGTCTAGGGGCCGACGCCCCCACCGGGTGTTCGAGGGCCGGCACCCCCCCACCTGGTGTTCGTGGGCTGTCGCCCCCCCACCGGGTGTCAGGGTGTCCAATATCGGGCCCCGGTGGTCAGGGGGCGGGGGCGGGGCCGGGTCTGGGGAGTCCATGGGTCTGGGTGGTTCGGGGCCCGACGCCGGTGGTAGGGGGCACATGAGTAAGGATAGAGAATTTCAAAATACTACCTCTTTTGGTGGTATTTCAAATTCCTCAAATTTATATTAAACAAAATACTCTCATAAAATTCCTTGATTTCTAAAATCATTCATAGTTAATACCCAAACAAAATATTTTAGAGTAAAGTATTTTAATTACCATCTTAAAGTACTTCACCCTCTACAAATTCCCCATCCAAACACACCATTAATGAATTCCAATATTGAATATTCCATATACCATTGGTGAGATGAAAATCCACCCCGTGAAACTCAATTTAGCCACTGAACCACGGGACACAGTTAAAGCAACTCAACTAACCCCAATTTTTTTTTTAATAAGCAAACATTTATTATCGAGAGTATTTGGGGTATACTAACCCATTTACAAAAGCCATGGAAAACAGAAATAACCAAGAACAAAAGAGCACTAATAGGGACCAATGTTAATTTTGAATCGAGAGAAGCTATCTTTTCACCTCGGTTGATAATCAACTTACACTCTCAATCAAGCCATGATTACAATTTAAATTTACAGCAAGCCCACTAACATTTTCCAAAAGCGCTAAAACAAACCTTAACAGCATGCAAATTTTTTCAATGTGTCTGATTTGAGAAAGAAATTAGAGAGAGACAAGATAAAAAGAAAAAAAAATATTTAGAAAGAAATGAGTGAAAAAAAATGAATTTAAGAATTGTTTGATACAAGAGAATGTAAAAAAAATGTTAAAAAAAAGATGAGTTTTTCTTGAATAGATAATTATGTGTCTATTTGATGGGAGAAGTGTTGATAAATGATGAATAAATTTGATATTTTTCTTCTGTTTTACAGTTTCTCCTCGTAATATGAAAGAAAGAAAATATCGTGGATCTCACCATATTTGTTTACGTACGTCCTCGTCCGAACGTTAAAAGTAAAAAATTGTTGTCTTCTTTCTCTTTTCACTTTTTTTCCATCCTTGTTCTTTCCAATCCAAGGAAATGCTTAAAAGTTAAAACCAGAATACTGAATAGTTATGCTTTTTTTATTATTATTAAAAAAAAGACTTTATAAAGATGTTGCACGTTTTGTTTTTTCTTTTTTTTTAAATAAAAATAAATTGTTAAATGGCGTCCTGAAAAGTGAGGATGACTGCACCACTATGAAGAAAATGGACATGATAAATTATATTTCAACATTAAATTTGGGATATCATATGATGATTTTTTAGTTTTTTGAAATATTTTTGAAATACATATATATAAAAAATATGAAAAAATAAATGACATATAAAAATAAATAAATATAACATACAATATCTAAAATTAGATATTTAAATATCATCCTAACTTATACGTACAGACGACATGCTGCGGGCGCACTGCAAGTTGGATCTTTGGCATTTTGGTTTTCAAGGGACAGGGTGGCGGCTTTGAACAATTCGCTATTTATATGGAATTGTATGAATTTTGCTGCGTATACTATTGTATTGCTGTCATCTTAAGTGCACATTGACTGAATTAAGGGTCACCACGTGATATACACATTTTGATAGCCGACAAACAATCACCACTTACATCACCATCACCATTACCAATTTCCTCTTTAATTACTTACTTTTTGCTTCTTTTTTGGGGCATTTTTTTCAATTCATTTTTAAATGCTTTTTCTTTTACACTCATTTTGCTCATGCTAATTGTTTAAAGGAAAATGCGTATTCTAACATCTTTTTTATAGGAATGCAAAAGATATTGTTACCTAAATTGCCTAAATTTTGGATAACCATAACATAAGTACGAAGTATTCACCATCGTTAGTATTGACTATGTTAAATTCAATGACTTAAAGATTTTGATACATGAGAAATACAATTTAATGTGTAGGTAAGTATTTTTAGTGTCAAATTATAAAGATAAGTATCAAGCAATAATCAACAAGTTCAGTGAGCAATTAAAGGAGAATATTCAATGAAGGACTTGGAGGAATCAAAGAGCAAAGACAGAGATCAAAGGATCATCAAGACAAGAGCATAAAGGAGAAATTAGATTTAAGTATTAGATGATCTGTAAGAGAAAGAAATCTCTTAGTCACAGAGAAGCTCAATTAAAAAGATGCATGAAGAAAATCAAATTTCATAACCTGCATTAAAAGGAATAAGTTTTCGCTAATGAAAATGATTTTTGGAAATAAGAAGTGCTCGTCCAAAGCGCTCGTCCACTGAAGTGACAGAAGCGCTCATCCAACATACAGAAGTGCTCGTCCACTAAAGCGACGGAAGCGCTCATTGATGAGTGTGATTCCACCTCATCTTTGTCCATCATTTTGCATGCATTTTCATGTAGTTTAGGCATATTTTTATTAGATTTTAGGTTAATTTTCCTTTGGAACGGGTAAGGCGGTTTTCGTGTGTTGTTTTGCAGATATAAAGGGTAAATTGCTCAAGATCAACCATGATGAAGTTTGGATGAAGATGGAGCTTTAAAAGTGAAGAAAATGAGCCAAACAGAGCCCATCACGGCCTAGCCGTGATGCCCATCACGGCCATGATCGAGCAAAACTGAAAAAGAACAAAGGTCAAGTCGAGTGCATCACGGCTGGCCGTGATAGCCATCACGGCCGTGACCCAAAACCAACACAAGTCGAGAGCACATCACGGCTCAGTAGTGAAATTCATCACGGGCCATGAAGTCAGGGGCTCGCCGCGAGAAATTGAATTTTCAGAATTGGCGGAGGCGAGACGACAGTCACGGCCTGGCCGTGATGGCTATCACGGCCGTGACGCGCATTACTTGGACCTGAAGAAACCGAAATAGATCAGATTTTGAGTTGGTTTGGGACTCTAACTTCCCCATTTCTATAAATATGGACCAAGGCATCAGATACAATCAGACCTTTGGGGCTACGACTCTAGGCATAGATCTCTTCTCTTCTCCTCTCTTCTCTTTTCTGATTTCTATTATGTTGTCAACCCAGCTTGTCATCTCCATGGCAAGACTGGAGTAGTAGTTTGTTTCTAGGGACTAGGGCTCTGCCCGAGGTTTGTAAATGACGTTGATTTGATGTAAAATCGTTGTTGATTTCGTTATTGTTTTAGATCTGATTTCTAGTGTGTTAATCACTCATAAATTTCGGCAACCGTTTATTTGCGTGACGTAGACGTTTTAAGGAGGAACCTAGCGGTGAACTTAGGATTTCTAGGGTGTTTCACTCGTAAAGCCCGGCAGCCACTGGTTTGTGAGATGTGAATGATCCAAGGAGGAACCTAGCGGTGAACTTAGGTTATTTGCATGACTGAGACATTTCAAGGAGGAACCTAGCGGTGAACTTGGGTGTCGGACCTATAGAAGTCAGACTTGGGACTGAAATCACGAGAGTTAGAAGCCGTCCCTCGAGGAGCAACGAGTTGTCACGGAACGCAAAGGGTCCAATCTGGGATCGACTACCACGAGAGTAGGGGTCGGGTCAATTGGGCACGGCTTTTGTAACCCGAGAGGGAGCTTAAGCTATCAGAGGATAAACTCGCCTTCAAGGCAATTTCGGTAATCAACAAAGGTAAATCAGATTAGCAACATAAACAACTTCAAAGGTAACCCAAATCCCTAGGAATCCGTTTAGATAAAAAATCCCAAAAACATTTGTTTTCTGTTTTAATTGTTCTCTGCTCATCTATTTCTTAATTCAAAATTCAAAATCCAATTTCAAAACTCTTTACAAAGTCCAGATCTAATCGATTCGAAAACCGATTGCGATTCGAGAACACAGTCTCTGTGGGTTCGATATCTTTTATTACTTGACGGCAATCCGGTACACTTGCCGGAATCGCACGAGCGCGCGTCCATACGCGCGACATCACTCATTCACTAAAGTGACAGAAGTGCTCGTCCACTAAATTGATAGAAGCGCTCGTCCACACATGTCTTTGGACTTGCTAAGATCTTAAATGAGAAGATCCGTCCAATGACGTGGCATATGGAGCTCGTCTACTAGCCCGTCCGAATGTAAAATCTTAATGGCTAGATGGATGCGGTTATTTTCAAGATGGACGCGAATTCTATAAGAAATATCAAAATCTTATTTCAAGAACCAGAATCAAGAAAACAGATTTTGTTAATCAGATCCAAATCTGTTTTGATTGATCCCAACGACTATAACTTGTTTTCTATATATAGAAGGATCAGAGGAACACTTTTTAATATAACGAATAACATATCGAATACAATACACATATCATTCATCATCTTCCTTGAGCTTATTGTGAAAAGAGTGTTTCAATACTCATAAGTGTTTCAATTTGTTTATCTGACTATTGAGAGTTAGGAATCAACTTTTGTTTTACATTTTGATTGTAAAGAGAGAGGGAGTCTCTCTGAGTGATTAGGGTGAGGTATCCCTAAGGAAGAACATTGAGGCTCTTCACAAGAGTGTGGTATCTCGAGGTGAAGGGGTGCTCTGTGGTGTAAAGGTTTTTCAAGCTACCTGGCAAAGCTTGAGTGTTAGTGTGTGAAATCCCACAGGTGGAGTGGGGACTGGATGTAGGTCATAGTGGAGGTGACTGAACCAGGATAAATCTGGTTGTGTGGTATCTCTAAACTCAAACTCCTTACTTTCTGTTTATGATCAAGAACCTGTAATTCTGATGTTTAAAGTTCAATATAATTTCTATTCTTGATCTGTATAAATTGTATTGAAACCTGAGTGTGATTGTAATCAAGCCTGTGCTATCTGTGTTCAAAACTGAGTTGATCAAAACCATTCTTGATTGCTGAAACTGAACTAATACTGAAACTTTCATAACTTGTTCTTAATCTTTAAAGGTTTAATCAGTTTCTGTATTTTGTTATTATTGAATCTTGAACCCGAACCTATTCTGAATTAATCTTTCTTATCTTCATCATCTTCCAATTCAAGATTTTATATAAACCCTTCATTGATTTTGTAAAAGATCCTGAGGTCACAAATCCGCAACTCTGATTTGAAAAGTTTTGTGAAAAGTTTGTAAGAGGGAAATATTTTAAGAAGCCTCAATTCACCCCCACCCCCCCACCCCCACCCCCACCCCCCCTTCGAGTCATTGAAGCCAAAACAACAACTGGCATCAGAGCTAAACTCTGAAGTTTGGCTTACCAACTATAAGAGTATGGCTTCCAATGACTGTCTGAATAAAGGCGCTTCCCTTGCACGCCCACCTGCCTTCAATGGATCTGAGTATATCTATTGGAAGGAAAGAATGATAATCTTTCTTGAGGCAGCAGGTGTTGACATATGGGATGCAGTAGAAAATGGACCATTTGTCCCCTCTACTATCGATGCTAATGGTGCTCCAAGAAATAAGCCTAAAACTGAATGGAATGAGGATGGTAAGAAAAGAGTTCAATATAATGCACGTGCTAAGAATATTATAACATTTGCTTTAAGCCGTGATGAGTTTTTCAGGGTTTCAAATTGTAAGTCAGCAAATGAGATGTGGGATACATTGCAAGTAACACATGAAGGAACCTCAGATGTCAAAAGAGTAAGAATGAATGCCCTCACACATGAGTATGAGCTGTTCAGAATGAATCGAGGAGAACCTATGACTGAAATGCAAAAGAGATTCACACACATTGTAAATCAATTGGTTGGTCTTGGAAAGACAATCTCAAATGAGGATCAAATTAACAAAGTAATGAAATGCTTGAGCAGGGAATGGCGACCTAAAGTCACTGCAATCTCAGAATCCAGAGATCTCTCATCAATGACCATTGCCACATTGTTTGGAAAATTGCAAGAACATGAAATGGAGTTGACTAGATTGATGCTAAGTGAAGAAGAAGACAAGAACAATAGAATCATCACATTCAAAGCTGAAAAATCTACAAAGGTTGACAGAAAGCTTAAGAAGGACAAAACAGAAAATTTTTACTCAAAGGACAAGAAGTGGAGAAAGCCAAGAAAGGCCCACATTGCTGGGAGGATAACAATCTTGGATCAACGAATGATTCCAATGATGAAAAATCAAATTTGTGCTTAACTACTCATCTTCATCAAGAAGATGGTGAGGTAAATTCTGATTCTGACCTTGATGAATTACCTTCTTATGATGAATTTCAAAATGCTTTTGAAGAACTTCATAAAGAATTCATTAGACTTTCTAGATTGCTAACTAAGTCTAAGAAAACCATCACATGCCTAGAGGAGAAAACTTTTGTTTTAAACAAAGAGCTAGATGAATTAAAGACAGAAAATTGTGCTGTAAAATAAAGATTGGCTACTGTTTTGGAACCACCTATATGCTCTAATTGTTCTAAGTGCTGTACATTGACTAAAGAAGTTGAAAAACTGAAAAATAACTTAGCCAAGTTCACAAATGGTAGGGATAACTTGAATGCTTTGTTAGGACAGCAAAAATGTGTTTATGATAAAGCTAGAATAGGCTATAAACCTAAGATACATGAGAAATCTTTCAAGAAATTTTTTGCTGCACCTAAGACATCAAACACACCATTTGTTAAATGCAATTTTTGTGCTAGAAAAGGTCACACAGCTTCTACATGTCAATACAGAAAATCAGCATACAATAAATCTAAGTATATATGGGTTCCTAAAGGAACTATTGCTACAACTAACTCAAAAGGACCCAAACAGATTTGGGTACCTATAGAAAAAACATGAAATTTTGTTTTGTAGGTGTGGTGGAAGGTCAAGAGCGAAAAATTGGAATCATGATATAGAGCCTTCACCAAACACAAAATGGGTAACAATAAAGAAATAATATTGATTGAATATGTTTTCTAATTATAATTATTAATGTATGACTGTGAATCTTTGTGTTGACTTATATATCATTGTATAATATGTCTACATTGTTGTATTAAAGTTATTTGATCAATATTGGAATAATCATATGGCATTTGTGTCTCAAGTAAAACCTAAGAACATAGATGATGCTATAATTGATGAATATTGGATGATGGCTATGCAAGATGAGTTAAACCAGTTTGAAAGAAAATAAGTTTGGAAAATAGTGCTTAAACCCAAGAACTGTCAAGTAATAGGTACAAAATGGGTTTTTAGGAATAAACTAGATGAAAAGGGTATAACCAAGAAGAAGGCATAGATTATGATGAAACATATGCACCACTAGCAAGATTAGAAGCTATAAGAATGCTACTTGCTTATGCTTGCATAATGGGATTTAAATTGTATCAAATGGATGTTAAGAGTGCTTTATTAAATGGATTTATACAAGAGGAAGTGTATGTTGGTCAACCACCTGGTTTTGAGAATAATGAATTGCCTAACCATGTTTATAAACTGTCTAAAGCACTATATGGCATAAAGCAAGCTCCTAGAGCTTGGTATGAAAGGTTAAGTAATTTTCTCATTGAAAAAGGATTTAAAAGAGGTAAAGTTGACACAACTTTGTTCACTAAGAAAAAAGCAAACAACATTATACTTGTACAAATATTTGTGGATGATATAATTTTTGGTGCCACTAATGAGCATTTGTGCAATGAGTTTGCAAGTGTTATGCAGAGTGAGTTTGAAATGTCGATGATAGGTGAGCTGAAATTTTTCCTTGGACTGCAAATAAAGCAAACTGAAAATGGAATCTTTGTTAGCCAAACCAAGTACTGCAATGAGTTGATCAACAAGTTTGACATGGAAAATGCTAAGGAGATGGCTACTCCAATGAGTACCTCTTGTTGTCTGGACAAGGATGAGCAAGGTAAACCTGTTGATGTTTCTAAATTCATAGGTATGATAGGCTCACTACTTTATCTTACTGGTAGTAGGCCAAATATCATGTTTAGTGAATGCAGGTGTGCTAGGTATCAAGTAAATCCAAAAGAATCACAATTAACAGCAGTTAAAAGGATAACTAAGTATCTGTTAGGAACAAAAGACATGGGATTATGGTATCCCAAGGGAGCTACATGTACTTTAATTAGCTATTCAGACTCTGATTTTGCTGGTTGTAAACTAGATAGAAAGAGTACTAGTAGAACTTGCCATTTACTAGGAAACTCATTAGTATCATTGTTCAATAAGAAACAATCTAGTGTGGCTTTATCCACTGCAGAGGCTGAATATATAGCAGCTGGTAGCTGTTGTGCACAGGTTTTATGGATGAAACATCAATTAGTTGATTATGGTATGCAACTAAACCAAGTTCCTATTAGATGTGACATTACAAGTGCAATTAACCTAACTAAGAATCCCATAATGCACTCTAGAACTAAAAACACAGAAATCAGACATCACTTCATTAGAGATCATATACAAAGTAGAGAAATTGAGATTGAATATGTTGATACAACTAAACAACTTGCATATATTTTTACCAAGCACTTGAACAAGAAAGCTTCTTTTTCATTAGAGGAGAATTGGGCATAGTTGATCAATCCTATATCTAATCTCTAAAGAAACATAAGAAAATCAAAAAGGGGAGGAAAATTAGATGGACGCACTTATTCTTTGATTTGTCCCTGCACCTATCCCTCTATCATGAACAATTTTATATGCTATGTTTGAATGTTTAAAATGCTTACCTTCTCTATTGCTTTGAATGTTTCTTTTCTTTACCTTTTTGATGATGCCAAAAGGGGGAGGGAAAAGTATGATATAGAGAAAGGGGATAATAACAAATTATACATAAAAAAAAGTATGATAGAGAAAAGAGATAATAACGAATTATACATGCATAGGTTGAGGGGGAGCTAATGAGCTTACATGATTAATAGAATGAGCTTACATGATTAATTGGGAGTAAATCAAATTTTGCTCCGTTAATATTTTTTTTGCTCTGATATACTTCTGCTCTGACTGCTCTGATACCACGATATAAATCTGTCAAAAACACTTAGCGTCTGCTACACTTATACACTGATCTTATAATAATTTGTTAAAAGGTTTGTCATAATCAAAAAGGGGGAGATTGTTAGATTCAATGACTTAGAGATTTTGATATATGACAAATACAATTTAATGTGTATGCAAGTGTTTTTAGTGTCAAATTATAAAGACAGGTATCAAGCAATAATCAACAAGTTCAGTGAGCAATTAAAGGAGAATATTCAAGGAAGAACTTGGAGGAATCAAAGAGCAAAGACAGATCAAAGGATCATCAAGACAAGAGCTTAAAGGAGAAATTAGTTTTAGGTCTTAGATGATCTGTAAGAGAAAGAAATCTCTTAGTCACGAAGAAGCTCAATTAAAAAGATGTATGAAGAAAATCAATTTTCATAACCTGCATTAAAAGGAATAAGTTTTCGTTAATGAAAATGATTTTTGGAAATAAGAAGTGCTCGTCCAAAGCGCTCGTCCACTGAAGTGACAGAAGCGCTCGTCCAACATAAGTGACAGAAGCGCTAGTCCACTGAAGTGATAGAAGTACTCGTCCACTGAAGTGATACCGCGCTCGTCCACTAAAGTAACAGAAGCGCTTGTCCACTAAAGTGACAGAAGCGCTCGTCCACTAAAGTGATACAAGCGCTCGTCCACTAAAGTGACAGAAGCGCTCGTCCACTAAAGTGACAGAAGTGCTCGTCCACTAAAGTGATAGAAGGGCTCATCCACACATGTCTTTGGACTTGCTAAGATCTTAAATGAGAAGATTCATCCAATGACGTGGCATATGGAGCTCGTCTACTAGCCTGTCCGAATGTAAAATCTTAATGGCTAGATGGATGTGGTTATTTTCAAGATGGACGTGAATTCTATAAGAACTATTAGAATCTTATTTCAAGAACCAGAATCAATAAAACATATTATGTTAATCATATCCAAATCTGTTTTGATTGATCCCAACGACTATAACTTGTTTTCTATATATAGAGGGATCAGAGGAACACTTTTTAACAGAACGAATAACATATTGAATACAATACACATATCATTCATCATCTTCCTTGAGCTTATTGTGAAAAGAGTGTTTCAATACTCATAAGTGCTTCAATTTGTTTATCTAACTATTGAGAGTTAGGAATCAACTTTTGTTTTACATTTTGATTGCAAAGAGAGAGGGAGTCTCTCTGAGTGATTAGGGTGAGGTATCCCTAAGGAAGAACATTGAGGCTCTTCACAAGAGTGTGGTATCTCGAGGTGAAGGAGTGTTATGTGGTGTAAAGGTTTTTCAAGCTACCTGGCAAAGCTTGTGTGTTAGTGTGTGAAATCCCACAGGTGGAGTGGGGACTGGATGTAGGTCGCAGGGGAGGTGACTGAACCAGGATAAATCTGGTTGTGTAATATCTCTAAACTCAAACTCCTTACTTTCTATTTATGATCAAGAACCTGTGATTCTGATGTTTAAAGTTTAATATAATTTCTGTTCTTAATCTGTATAAACTGTATTGAAACCTAAGTGTGATTGTAATCAAGTCTGTGCTATCTGCGTTCAAAACTCAGTTGATCAAAACCATTTTTGAATGCTGAAACTGAACTAATACTGAAACTGAAACTTTCATAACTTGTTCTTAATCTTTAAAGGTTTAATCAGTTTCTGTATTTTGTTATTATTGAATCTTGAACCCGAACCTATTTTGAATTAATCTTTCTTATCTTCATCATCTTCCAATTCAAGATTTTATATAAACCCTTCATTGATTTTGTAAAAGATCCTGAGGTCACAAATCCGCAACTCTGATTTGAAAAGTTTTGTGAAATGTTTTTAAGAGGAAAATATTTTAAGAAGACTCAATTCACCCCCCTCTTGAGTCATTGAAGCCAAAACAACAGACTAATCTCCGTCGGGGATCCTATTATGCACATAAGGTGGGTTCTCCCCTCCCAACAAGGTTTTCTCTATACGCAAGAGCCAGGATTCGATCCCCTGACCATTTACTTAAAATGCCCAATTCCCTTACTACTTGGACCAACCATATGTTGGTGCCTAAATTGTCGAATTTAAATTTTCAAATAATAAAATTATTGTTTAAAATACAATGTGAAAGCCCTAAAACCTCACAACATGATCCCATAAAAAAGGTGGTGGTATGTAAACATTTAATTATAATGCAAGAACAGTACATAAATTTTGCTAGGATTAACAGTAATTAAATGATAAAAATATAAAAAATTAAATTAATGAGTGAATTTGTTTACATATATTTTTATTTATATTATTTTATCCCTATATAGTTTATTATTTGATAAAATCTAATTTCTTTGTTTGTTATATTTTTATTCTAAGTCTACCGCATAAATACAAGTATATAATATGTATACTTAAAAGGATATGCATCTAACTTTTTTTGTTGATAAAATATAATGTCTAAACTCTAAATATCAATACTGTTCTGTATACAAAATTACAAAAAAGAGGTGATGGAAAAGGCCGAAAACATTAATTTTGACAAAAAATTGATATTTATATATTATTAGCAATTGTGATATCTTTTTTTGACCGAACAATTGTGATATCTAGATGAGTTAAATCCTAAGTTTCGAAGATGACATCGGAATTATAATTTCAATTTAAATTATGTTATAATTAAAATTGGTTTAGAATAATAAATTATATGTTTGGGTTATGATTCAAAGAATTAGGACATAAAATTATAATTTTAAATTTAATTTTCTAGAATTAGAGGGAGCTGCATTAATGATAATGATGATAACGAGGACCGCGATGATAATGATGATGGTTTGAAAATACGTTAACAACTTATAATCTTTATTTATGGAATTGATAATTCTTGAGCAGGAGATCTAGGGTTCAAATTCTGAAAAATGAAAAAACTAACATAACATTTAATCCACTAATATTGATCTATTAAAAAAAAAGATAATTCTTGAGAAATAAGCAGAGAGTTGAAACATGTAAAAAAAAACTAATAATTGGAAATAATACATATCGATCATGTAAAAATATGGTTTATCTAAAGAATGTGTTCCCTCCCATAGATTAGTTTAATTAATATAATCCCCTTTTTCATTTAAAAAAAAAATAAAGAATGTGGAGCACTTATTGTTATTATTGACCCAAAAAATTTATTTGGAAATAAATTTTATATGAATATATTTAATTTTAAATCCTTTATAGTTAACAAATTTTATATGAATATATTTAATTAATATAATCCTTTATATGCATTGATAAAAGCATATTGGTCTAGAAAATAAAATAGACACGTGCTCGGTCAAAGTGATGGTGACAAGGGGATCAAGTAGACTCCAGTGAGTGACGAAGAGTCTTATCTTATTGTCATTTTTTAATATTTTTTTATAACGAGTCTTATTTATCTTCGTTAGTCTCAAACACAAACAAGAAAAATTCCACTTGCGCTTCTTTCGGTCTTTTCTCTGTTGTAATATTGTAATAACGACTAAATATCAAATTGATCGTTAAAATTATAAAATAGTATCAATTTGATCTTTGAAATTATCAAAATTTTAAAATGGTTCAGGAATGATAAGTTGATATCAATTTGATCCATTATTTTACTCACTTAATATCAATTAAGTCCCTGAAAATATAAATTTAAAATCAACTTAGTCCATATGATTTTCAATGAAGGGACTAAATTGATTACAGTTTTATAATTTTAAGGACTAATTTAAAATTTCAATAATTTTATGAACTAAATTGATACTATTTTATAATTTCGTGGATTAAATTAGGTGTTTACTTTTGTAATAACCTTTGTTCATTGTCGGTCAGCAGTCAAATCCCAATGTTTAAGATAATTAAGAATCTATTTTTATTTACTTTTAAATTTTAATTATTAAATTTAAAACCATAAATTAATTTATATATTCTAAATGTATTAAATACCTATATATTTATCCGATATTTTATAAAGTATTAAATTAACTTCATAATATGTTGTAAAAACTTCAGTCTTATTATTTAAAAATGTCTTATAAATCAGGGTTCCAAAGATACCAATTTAAAAAATTCAAAAAAAATTATTAAAAATTTAAATATATAACATTTTAATAGAAAGTTTTTTTTTATTTCGTAATCAATGTCCTATGAACACTTTTTAACATTTATCTAAAAAGAAGTCAAAATTAGAGTTTAAAAAAAACAAAACATCTAGTATATTAAAAATAAATTTTATTTTTTATTTTAACTTTCTTAACCAATGTCTTAAACCTTAAAAAGACATTTAAACTTTATTTTAACTTTCATAACCAGTTACAATTCTTAAAAACTTTATTAAAAAAAATTCTTAAAAACTAATTAAAAAGACATTTTAAATTTTAATAGCATATTGATGAAGTAAATGACTTTTTTAAAAATTATCAAAAAGATAAATAAGAATGTATTTATTTATTTATTTTGATAAAATAAGAATGTATTTATTATTAACTCAATAAAATGTCTTGCAGTTTTAATCTTATAAACAATTTATAGATTAATGTATTATTCTTAGAGGTGGCAAAAAGGTTATCCGGTCCGTCGTGGACTAGTCCGATGTGGATTTGAGTTTTATAGGATTGGGCCAAAAAAATCAAAAATTAAAATGGACTCAAATTTGACTATCCAAACCCTACAATTTATCGGATCACCCATTTTGCCGCCTCTGATTATTCGTTTCTCAATTATAGATAATTTTACTTTTTTTTTTCTTTTTCTGATGATAAAGAAGCTGCCACGAGTTGAAGGAGAGAGAAAAACAAAAAAAACATACAAAGTCAAAAGGTTTTAAACACCATGATGCCCAAAGTAGCAAGTAGCATGCATGTAGCAGGTTGCAACTAGCAAATTACCCATGTGCTATTGATGTGTTCCTGTTCCTATTTTGTCTCGGTGTAAACGATCGACGAGATAAAGTTATCATATTGATTCATGAGTTGAGTCCTTCTAGTGGTGCTTGGAAAAGTCATCACACTCTCTCTCTCTCTATCCGGCTCTTGATGGAGGCTCTGAATTTTTGCGTGTTTTGACTTTCCCACATTTAGAACACGCATATGCATATAAATATAATAAGACCCCAAACTTTCACCTCTCAAAAAATTCAAACCATTACACAACTCCTCCTTCAATACCACTCATCCCTTTAGCTATCACCTTCATCTTCTTCTTCATATCATAACCCTTCACGTTCTTCATATATCATTAATTAGATCAATATGAGTCATGATGAGATTGATGTTCCTCCATTTTTTCTATGCCCCATTTCATTAGAAATCATGAAGGATCCAGTAACTGTCTCCACAGGCATCACCTACGACAGAGAGAGCATTGAAAAATGGCTTTTCTCTGGTAAGAACAAGACATGTCCAGTTACCAAACAACCCCTCTCAGATTTCACTGACCTCACTCCAAACCACACCCTTCGAAGACTCCTTCAAGCATGGTGTACCATGAACGCTTCTCACGGCATAGAAAGGATTCCAACTCCTAAGCCTCCTATCAACAAAAACCAGATAACCAAGCTCTTCAAAGATGCTTCTCATTCACCTCTATCCCAGATCAAATCTCTCAAAAAGCTCAAATCAATCGCTTCTGGGAGTGAAACAAACAAACGTTGCATGGAAGCTGCGGGTGCTGTTGAATTCTTAGCATCAGTTATAATCAACAACAACAATGATTCTTTGTCTTTACATGAATCAGATGCTAACTCTGATGATGGGTTTGACTTGAAAACAAGTGCTGACAACGAAGCTTTAAGCATTCTCCATGCTCTTCATGTATCACAAACTGGATTGAAAACTCTCCTAGGCTTCAAAAACGGAGAGTTTATTGGTTCCTTAACAAGGGTCATGCAAAAGGGTATCTATGAATCACGTGCTTATGCAGTGTTCTTGTTGAAATCCATGTCAGAAGTAGCTGAACCAGTGCAACTGTTCAATTTGAAAACCGAGTTGTTCATTGAGTTAGTACACGTTCTTAAGGATCAGATTTCCCTTAAGGCATCAAAAGCAACACTCCAAACACTGATACAAGTGGTTCCATGGGGTAGAAACAGGATCAAAGGTGTGGAATCAGGTGCTGTTTCGGTTCTGATAGAGCTTCTTCTTGATTGTAGTAAAGAGAGAAAGCCTTGTGAGATGATGCTTGTGTTGTTGGAGTTGCTGTGCCAGTGTGCTGAGGGAAGGGCTGAATTGTTGAGTCATGGAGCGGGTTTAGCCATAGTGGCGAAGAAGATTCTGAGGGTTTCTACTATGGCAAATGATAGGGCTATGAGGATTCTTTTGTCAATTTCTAAGTTTTCTGCAACTCCTAGTGTTCTTCAAGAAATGCTGAAGCTTGGTGTGGTGGCAAAGCTTTGTTTGGTGCTTCAAGTGGATAGTGGAGATAAGGCTAAGGAGAAAGCAAGGGAGATACTCAAATTGCATGCTAGGGTATGGAGGAATTCACCATGCATACCTAGCAGTTTGTTTTCTTCATACCCAGCTTATGTGTGAAATCATAATTTTAGGCCATTATTCTGTTAGAAAAATTACACTTTTCCTTTTTTTTTTTTTTTCATGTATAGAATTATTTGGAAAGGACAATTAGGAGATAGGTATATATATAGATACGGGCATCAACTATTGCCCATAAAAGATAGGTTGGGACACAATTTGATTTTGATGTGTGTTTTGCTGACAATTAGCGCTTTGCAATGGATAATGGATTACTGACCCAAAAGGGTTAATCATATCGGTTTTGTTCTTGATTTTGGATTCTCTTTACGTTCTAATTCATGAAATGCTCATAATTAAATATTGGCACCACATCTTGGGACCAAATGGCTTTGATACTAGTCATTAATTATTTATTTAACTCTAATTTCCTAAGAGAAGCATGTCTTAACACCTTAATTAGTGAGATCTTATCATCAGTGATAAGTTATTCTTCCAAACTACTAAGTAACTGATTATCAATATATCAATGAGTTTATATTGTTTTTGTAAGGCTAAGGGCCTTGCACAATTATAATTCTCATTTCCCCTTACCCTAGCTAGGATCCTCTCCAGCCTCCTGCCTCTACAACAGAAATAAAGGGGAAAGACAGGGATAATGGTGGGAGAATGGATAAGTATAATGAAGAGAGCTATAGATAGAATTAAGAGATGGATAGAGAGGATGAGTGGAGGATGGATGGAAATATGGAATGCTGCGGGAGAAGATTCAAATCCCCATTTTCCTTAATGTTTGGGAGTTTTGAAGGAGATGGAGTAGAGTGATTAGGTTTGGAGTGAAGTAGAGGTTAGAGAGTAAAAAGTAATATCACTCTATTGTTTGGAGGTTTGATGAGGAAATCTAAGCCCGGGAATTTGGAGGATATAAAAAATGGGATGATATCCCAAAATGGTGTCTCATTCCCGTCCCACTTACTTATGATCTCCATCCTAAAAAATGGGGGTTTGAGTGAGATGCAGTGGTTTGGATTATCATCCTAGATCATCTTATTCCATTCCACAACGAAGGTGGGCCTTAAAAAAATGTAGTTGTTTTGATACATCTATGAACTAAAAAAAATAAAATTAGTTAATATTACCAACTCAATTTTTTTATTAGCTGTAAAAATGTCCCACCTCAATAGGTGTTCTGACGGCCCTGTTCTCGAGTGAGTATAATTTAATTTTTTTCAGAAAATGATTCATATTTTTTATTCAAATAAGGTTATTGCAATACTTTTTTTTCTTGGCTTAATGAACATTTTGGTTCCACTAAAATAAGGATGTTTTGGTTTCAGTCCCTCTCTTTTCTTTTCTCTGCATTTCGTCCTCGCAAAATATTTTTTTTTGTCGTTAGTCCCTGCCGTCAATAGTAACCGTTATCTGCCTAAGTGACTAACGGCATTGATCGGGTCAACGGGACACATGGCAAAAATATTATTTTTTTATTGCCACGTGTTCTTTTTTTTAAAAAAAAATCAATTTTTAAAAATCTGAAGTTAAATCTGTTTTTGGTCCCTGCAAAATGAGAGAATTTTGATTATGGTCCCTATAAAAAATTTTCTTTGTTTTTGGTCATTATAAAATCTCAAATAATTATTTTTGGCCCCTATTGTCATGTGACATCTATTAAGTACTTATGTATCCAACAGAGTGTCATATGATCATCCCAAGTGACACACAGTAACCCTCTGCGGTGTCAAGTTAGCATATGAAATAGTTTGTAGTTTGTTCATTATATCTTCTTAACGAGTGTCTTAAAACTTTTTAGAAAATTAAAACAAAATAATTAATCATTACAAAATAAGCATACATAATTTTTCCTAATCTTTATGATGTCCATTAGTAGGGGTATAAGATCCGAACTAAAAATTCGAAGAATCTGAAAATTTGAACATAACAAATTAAATTGGTTTGAATTTTTCGATGTTTGGGCCTAAACCGAACCGACTTGAACCCGTTGGTGATTGGTTCGATTATTAGGTTCAAAGATTCTAGAACCGAACAGATCCGATTACTATATTTTAATATTTATATATAAATATTAATATTTAATATTTTGATTTTTCTAATCTGTCCAACATTGCACATGTTAATGATTCAAAAAATAAAGATCTTGTATTGGAAAGAGTAACTTTTAAACTTTCAAAGAATTGAACCAAACCAACCAGATACACCTTTACTTATTAGTGTTTGCCTTTGTATAAATAGTCATGAACGGGTGCTTCATGATTCCATGAATAGTCTCCAACATCGAAACAAACTTTTTAACGATTTTAGGAAAGATAAATATAATTCATTTAAGAATTAAATTTTTTTTTAAGGGAATCATATGCTAACTTGACACCACAGAGGGTTATCGTCTGTTACTTGGGATGATCATATGACCTTCTGTTGGACACATAAGTACTTAATAGATGCCACATGACAATAGGGGCCAAAAATAAATTTCAGATTTTACAAGGGCCAAAAACAAATTTTAAAATTTTATAGGGACCAAAATCAAAATTCTCTCATTTTGCAGGACCAAAAGCATATTTAACTTCGGATTTTTAAAAATTGATTTTTTTTTTTTAAAAAAACACGTGGCATTAAAATAACATTATTTTTGCCATGTGTCCTGTTGACCCGGTCAACGCCGTTAGCTACGTAGGCAGATAATGGCTACTGTTGATAGCAGGGACTAACGACAAAATTTTTTTTTTTACGAGAACGAAATGTAGAGAGAAAAAAAAAGATAAGGACTAAAACCAAAAAACCCCTATTTTACGAGGACAAAAAATTCATTAAGCCTTTTTTTTTTTTCTTTCTATCTTTTTACTTTTAACCCAATAACCCTTAGTAGGTTTTGTCTTTACTTTTATGCTATTGGTCCCTGATAATTTCGTATACAATTCGTCACAAAGTTTTCTTACTGCATAATATCACTCTTTCTTTCGAAAAAATCGTGATATGTGCATTTCTAGAATATGAGCTCCGCAGGGTTAAGCATAGTTGTGATGGGCATGCGATGTTCAAACTTATAGACCAATACTGCAAGTTCGTCTGAAGTTTAACACCTAATGGAATTGATTAACAAGAAACTTCATCTATATACTGACCCAAAAATAGATAAATAAAATTAAGAATCAATGCAACGTCCCAAAAAGAATGCAGCATGGACAGAATAGCCTGATCAGTCAGGAACCTGCGAGGATCATGGATTAATGACAAAGATTAATTCTTCCGAGACCAGTCAGACACTGTTGCTCACAAATTAGTCAAATCGCTTTGATTAGTATTAGCCTATGCTTGCATAATGCATATGGTAGTACCACCCCTTTACTTTTTTTCAAACTTGTGCAATGTTTTACGTGATAAACTCAGTTAATTATTCATTTTTTTCTTATTAATTACCCACTTTCCTATTTGGTAGAAAGAAAGAGCTTATATAGATGTTTTTTTATTTTTTGAGACGAGCTTATATAGAGGCAAATCCATAAAATAAATAAGAGAAAATGAGTAATTATAAGAAAAAAAGTGGATAATTAATTGGTCTTATCGTGCGTAAGGTTTGACACGTTAGAAAACTATTTAATTATAAACTTCAAATTTTTTGCTCAAAAGATAGGCGACCGGATGTGAGCATATGATGATCATTGTCTAAGAATAATTAAGATAATTATATTTTCTTTTGTATGAGAATTTTATCAATTATATAAATAAACTATAAGTTAAGTTTTCCTCGACTCGAAGTTGATAAGAGGGCCAGTTTATTGGATCTAGATTTATTATTTTTTGGAATAGCAAAAAAAATTATTAATTCGACATAAGGAATATTCAAACCCTTAAAATTAAATAGAACAAGCATTCAGACTGTAAACTAAAGCAAAGCCCTGAAAACACCGAACCAAATGGATAACAAAAACAACAGTATCAACCCAGATAAACAGGACAGCTCCTCCATGTAACATTGGCCACAAAGACCGTGCTTGGATCATAGGCCTTTTCTAGGACCATGTGTTGCACATAATTAATTTTATGTCGTTGGTTGCGGACCTTTTCAAGTCCTTTATTTCAGTATATGTCTAAAAATTCAAACTTTGAATGCCGAAAAAAAAAAAACTTGTGGTGGCCAATTTGCAACAAAATGTGTGATTCATGAATTTCGCTATTTATTAATTCTTCCCAATTCGGCACCTACTGCTGATCAAGGTCAGGAGTTGAAAAGATCGTATTTTAATATGATTTTCTAGCCGACTTAAGGAGACCATGACGAGCTTGAGTTTTTTTTTTTTTTTTGAGATACGTATTTTTAAGTTTGGATTTATTTCAACCATGCATGTACGAGACAAGTAGTAAAAGTATCCTCAACGTATCATTCAAATTATTAAAACTAGACTTTGTACCGGTACAATGTATGGGTGTATTATGTGTAATTGTTCTAGAATATTGTATATTTTTAAATGTTAAAATAACAATTCAAAAAAGTAACAAATAAGTATTCATGTAGTATTTAAAATAAAAAATAAAGCTTTTTTTTTGTTGTTTTGGACTTCCAAATTTGGAAGCACAGATATGATTAAAAGTTGTGTGATGCAGGAGCATATTATATGTGATTTTTTACATTGTTTTTTATTTTTAAATGTTGAAAATAACAAATTAAAAGCACAACTGGTAAGTATTTGTATATTATTAAAATGATCACATGTTTTTTTTTATGTTTGGGGCTTCTTATTTTGAAAATATTGATATCATTAAAAAATTTAAATTTTTATATTGTGACTACCATTCAAGCATTTAAATATGCAAAATTAACATTTAAAATAAAATAAAAAATGTGAGATACAGTCATACATAAGCTTATTTTGGTTTAATTTAAATGGTATAACAAAGATTGTTTATTTGAAGCATATGATTGAATGTTATTGTAGTAATATTTATCATTGGGTATTTCCATTTTTTGAATTCTATTTTTTTTTTTGATCTCTATTTAAGAAGATTGTTGTAAAATGATTAAACCTCATTATCATCATACTTGCTAAAAGTTTAAGCATATTCATATAAGATTTTTCATCCCATGTAATATGAGTATGAATATAAAGAAAAAATACTAAAATATTAGACAATTGTATATAGAAAAAAATATTTTAAACATATGACCAGTTGATTTTGTTACAATAAATTATATAGGTACATGCAAGTACCCAAATCATTTTGCAAATCTTATTATTTTCCGAAATTCACTTAAAACTCCCAATCAAGATTCGTGTCATTTCCATTGTCTATCTTTATTAAATAAGTACTTGTATAACATTTGAAATGAAAAAATATAGCATGTTTTTGTTTTTTTTGTTTTGGACTTCTTAATTTGAAAAACTGATATGATTAAAAGTTGTGCGATGCAGGGGCATATTATATGTGATTATTATTTTATATTATTTTGTATATTTAAATGTTGAAAATAACAAATTAAATGAGCAATGAATAAGGAGAGACCATTTGTTATTCTGGTCGAAAATGAGGAGCTAATAATGTGGGTTAGTGAGGATTGAACTAAACGTGACACCCTACTACCCCGCATGTTAAAAAGGTATAAAAGGACAAAGCTGAAAAATAAATCATGTATTTACTTAAATAAATAAAACATTTGTCAATGGGTAGAAATGTTCCACATGAACGAGTTCTCAAAATGCGTATATAAAATCAAGTTTAAAACAAATAAACAAATAAAACCATAACAACCGTCCCAACCCGATGTCACAACAGAGCTGGTATAACCGTTCCGGAAAAACCTCGGAATACAACTGAAAACTAGACTAACAAAAGAAAGGCCTTAACTATGAGTGGTGGCTCCTCAGAGTCCCTCCTCTCTGGGCTGCTCGTCATCCTCTGCATGAAACCAAACATGCCAAACAAGAAAGGTTGATTCTAGGGTGAGGGATCAAATAAATCCCTCATCATGAGCGAGTTTTATTGACCATTGGATATATTTATTAAATAATTGGATGGCTGAGATGAAATCATTGTGATCTGATGGTCCGGTTGCATTAAAAAAATTCACATTGACCCCAACCGGAATTCTCGTACAACCGAATACCCAGAAGAAGCCCTATCACGTTCTGCTCCTTCATCTAGGCAAGTTCACTTCGCATTTGAGGCAGGTTCACTTCGCATCCAAGAACGTGTATGATTGCTATGTTAGTAATTTGTGATGTTACTTTTATAACTAAAACTAAATCTTGTAGTATTAATAATTTATTGGAAAGACTTCGAAAATGAAAAAGTAATGAGTTTTCAAAGTAACAGAGGTTGTATTGAGCATAATAGGGAGAGTGAGAGGAAGGAAGTTCATGTGGAGGGGAACATTGGGGGCACCCAAATCAGTGAACCACCAAACCATGGAAGGATTTGAATGAAACCTAAAGGCTAAAGCAGTGAAAGTGAAACCAAAGCATAGATAAACATAGGAGAAAAAGAAGACAGTGGACAAATGCTCTGAATCCCCCAATCAATGTTGGCTTGGCTGTCCCTTATTGGCTACCTGCATCTGCTGGAAACGAAATAGAGCAGTTACGCCCTTCTCCCTCCTCCTTGTTGATGCAGATTGCATAAGGTAACAAAAACTCTAAGCTATTTCAGGGGCTATACTGCAAAAAAGTATATTTACATGTGATACCATCAACATTTTAAATTTAAAGATAATACACCATGTTTATCCGATGTAACATGTCATTTTGGCTCCCTCATAGGTGAGGGATTTATTTGCTCCCTCACCCTATAAGCCACCAACAAGAAAACAAAACGAGGAGTAAGAATCATGTAAACATATACGGCATGGAGACAGGAAGCAAGGTAAACAACAAGCATGGCAACATCATAGCATACATCAACATATATATATATATATATATATATATATATATATATATATATATATATATATATATCATCATACATCAACATCATCAAAATCACGTATGCTATGCGGTGCAATACAATACTATTTCACTACTCCATTATGCATGTGGATCCAAACTAACTCAGGATGAACGACTTCGGAGTTACATATCCGTATTGGCCATGAAGCACCAACACCGGCAGTTCACCGAACCTCGGGTGAACCCCATGGATAGCCGACGCATCAAACCGTGGATGCCTCATCACGGGGGGCCGCGGTCACCAAACCTCGGGTGACCTACCGTGGATGGCCAGATCACTGTACTCTCGGACGATCTCCCCAATGTCGAACCTCCCCCTCAACCATCAATTCCAATGCTCTATGCATGGCACAACAACCACCTCCTTTGCTTGGACCAAAAAGCTCCCGAGACTTCATCATCAACATCATCGTGCTCGGGTCAATAAGCACCCAAGACTTAACATCATCAACATCATCGTGCTTAGGCCAATAAGCACCCAAGACTTAACATCATCAACACCTCGACCAATAAGCATCGATGCCCATTTGGCCAATAAGCACCAAAGTTATCAACATGTGATAACCCAACGGTTACCGACTTAAACATCTTATCATCATTAATTATCTTTATTAACCATTAACCGAGTTATCTAATCTTTAACATTAATTAATCATGTCAACATTGCGTTATTGGGGGAAGATTGGGGTTAAAGCTCCCTTTAAGTCCTTAATCTCAGTTTCTGTCCAGAGGGGTGAGCACGGGCGTGCTTAACCCCAGCACTGGCATGCTGCCACTTAAGTGGAGCACAGTCGTGATTCCTTTTAGGGTGAAGAAGGAGGATATACCTAAGATCGCTTTCAGGATGAGGTATGGACACTACTAGTACCTAGTTATGCCTTTTGGTGTAACTAATGCTCCAGCGGTGTTCATGGATTACATGAACAAGATTTTTAGATCGTTCCTCGATAAGTGTGTTGTGGTGCTTATAGATGATATTCTCATCTATTCCCATAGCCGGGAAGAACACGAGGAACATCTGAGAGTTTTGTTACAGGTGTTGAGAGATAGACAGTTGTATGCTAAGCTATCCAAGTGTGGATTTTGGTTAGAGGAAGTGCAGTTTCTAGGGTATATAATCAACAAGGAAGGGGTAGTTGTTGATCCAGTTAAGGTTGAGGCAGTGATTAAGTGGGAGAGGCCTAAGTCAGTGGGTGAGGTGAGGAGTTTCCTAGGTTTAACCGGTTATTACAGAAGGTTCATCGAGGGTTTCTTGAAGATTGCGTTGCCTATAACGCAGTTAACGAGGAAAGGTACGACGTTTGTTTGGACTGAAAAGTGTGAAGAGAGCTTTCGGAAGCTAAAGGAGAAATTGACTACATCTCCTATGCTGACATTACCAGATCCAGTAGGACGGTTTGATGCATACTGTGACGCGTCATATCAAGGATTAGGTTGTGTTTTAATGCAAGAGGGAAGAGTTGTGGCTTTTGCTTCCCGACAGTTGAGGGTTCATGAAAGGAATTACTCGACCCATGATCTGGAGTTAGCAGACATAGTGTTCGCATTGAAGATAGGGCAACACTATCTTTATGGAGCTAGGTTTAATGTGTTCAGCGATCACAAGAGTCTAAAGTATCTGTTTGACCAGAAGGAGCTGAACATGAGGAGGGTAGATGAATGAAATTCATTAAGGATTATGAGTTTGATCTTCAAGACCATCCAGGGAAGGCTAATGTTGTGGCGGATGCATTAAGTAGGAAATCTTTGCACATGTCCGCAATGATGGTGAAAAATATGGAGTTACTTGAACAATTTAGAGACATGAACCTAGATATGTATTTGACTAAGGATTTAATATGCTTAGGTATGATCACCATCAGCAGTGAGTTTCTGAGAGATCTCAAGGCTAAGCAGGATCAGGATGAATACTTGTTAGAGGTGAGTCGAGGCATAGATGAGGGAAAGGTTTCAGAGTTTAGGATAGGATCAGATGGTGTGTTAAGGTTTAGAGATCGGATACGTGTGCCCGATGACTTAGAGATCAGGAAGATGATCTTGAGGAGGCACATAAGAGTGCGCTGAGTTTTCACCCAAGAGCCACCAAGATGTATCAAGATTTGAAGAAGATGTTTTGATGGTCAGTGATGAAGAAAGAAGTGGCGGAGTATATTCTATTATGTTTGGTGTGTCAGAAAGCTAAGATAGAGCATCAAAAACCCGCGGGGTTGTTGCAATCTTTGGATATCCCACAGTGGAAGTGGGATAGTATAGCGATGGACTTTGTGGTTGGATTACCACGAACTCCGGAGAGGTTTGATGCGATTTGGGTTATCATTGATAGGTTGACGAAGTGTGCTCTTTCTTACCTATTGTTGAGAGTTATAGTCTTGAGAAGTTGACCCAGATCTACATCAAGGAAGTAATGAGGTTGCACGGTGTGTCGTCGAGTATTGTCTCCGACCGGGATCCTAGGTTTACATCTATATTCTGGAGGCAGTTAGACAGTGCTTTGGGAACAAAGTTGAGGCTGAGTTATGCTTATCATCCTCAGACGGATGGACAGTCTGAGAGAACAATTCAAAGATTGGAGGATCTTCTAAGAGCTTGTGTGTTGGAACATACTGGTAGTTGGGACGAATTCCTACCTTTGATTGAATTCAAATACAAAAATAGTTTCCACAGCAGTATCGGGATGGCACCGTATGAGGCTTTGTATGGGAGAAATTTTAGGACTCCGTTGTGTTGGTATGAGACTGGCGAGAGCCAAGTGTTGGGTCCTGATATGGTACAGTAAACAACGGAGCAAGTCAGGAAGATAAGATAGAAAATGAAGGTAGCGCAGGATAGGCAAATGAGCTACAGTAACAAGAGGAGGAGACCCTTAGAGTTCTAAGAAGGTGATCACATGTTTTTGAGAGTCACTCCGAAGACCGGAATTGGCGGAGCTATAAAGTCTAGAAATCCCACTCCCCGATTCATTGGACCATTTCAGATTCTTCGACGAATTGGTCCATTAGCTTACCATATAGCCTTACTGCCTAACCTTTCTAACCTACACGATGTCTTCCACGTGTCCCGGTTGAGAAAATACTACCCAGATCCTTCTCATGTGATTGAGCATGAATCCATACAACTCCGAGAGAATCTAGAATATGAGGTTTTACCATCTAAGATTGTAGATATAAGGATTAAAGAACTCCGTGGTAAAAAAATTCCCCCGGTAAGGTCATCTGGGATAGTGTTATCGGAGATGCTACCTGGGAGCGTGAGGCAAACATGCAGCAGCATTATCCACATCATTTCTGGGGCACATAAATTTCGAGGACGGAATTTATTTTAAGGGGGGTAGTAATGTAACACCTCATTTTCTGGATTAGTATATGAGGAAAGGATTAAGCATATTTGAAGACTTAATCGCGTTTCTTAGGTGTTAGTGAGCTTGTGTTTCAAGTTTGAGCGGAATCAGAGTTAAAACGGGTTCATAATGCAAGGAAACGCAAATCGAGAGATTAATTAATCGATTAATTAATTAGTTGAGAGTTGGGATATTAAAATTAGATCGGACTTGAGTATAAAAGGCTTTTGGGAATGACCTAAAATAATTACAGAAAAATATTCCAGCAGTAGGTTACACAGGAAGATGCGAAAGAAAACACCCAGTTGTGCCGACGGAACAACATGTAGTGACATATGTCGTGACCAGGAGGAAGGTTGCCATGGTGACGCCACCTCACACTCCACTACCCCTTTGCATGTATGACACCTATCAAGATGAGAGAAAACAAGAGACATTGGCATAACCTGTGTGTTTCAACAACACCACGAAGATTCTATTATATAGTCAAAGAACAAATCAAAATACAATCAGTGTCACAATTACAAGATATTCACAATATCTGATTTTCCTAATTATCCTAATTACCGAATATTCCTATAATCAGAATATATATTATTTACATAAATATCAACACTCCCCCTCAAGCTGGAGCATATAAATCATATGCACCAAGCTTGTTACATATATAATTTATTCGAGGACCTCTCAAAGACTTAGTGAAGACATCTGCCAGTTGATCATTTGAATTGACAATGTTGGTGGTGATGTCCCCAGATAAGATCTTTTCTCTGATGAAATGACAATCTATCTCGATGTGCTTTGTCCTCTCATGAAATATTGGATTTGAGGCAATGTGTAGTGCAACTTGATTATCACAAATGAGTGTCATCTGTGAAACATCCCCAAACCGTAGTTCTTGAAGGAACTGTTTGAGCCAGATGAGCTCACAAGTAGCTGATGCCATGGCCCGATACTCAGCTTCAGCACTTGACCTACCACACTTACTGCAAAAGAGATATCTGGACGAGTGACTGTGAGATAGTTCAATTTCCCAACCGGTCTTCTATACTTTGCCATATCTGAAAGTGGCTCCCCCTGATTTGGTAGAAGTTTAGTATTTGGATCCATTGGAGTATCAACTGGTTTTGCATTAAGAAGTCATGTTTCCACAAGAATGTCCATCGCATACTTTCTCTGAGAAATAACATTGCCATCCTTTGATTGTGCCACCTCTATGCCCAAGAAGTATCGGAGTTTTCCAATATCTTTTGTCTGGAAATGGTGACAAAGTTGTTGTTTTACCTGTGATATGCCATGGTGGTCACTCCCTATAATGACAATGTCGTCGACATATACAATCAAGTAGACAAATCCTCAAGCTGAATGACGATAGAAAACTGAGTGATCTGCCTCACTCCGTTTCATCCCAAACTCCTGAACAACTGCTAAGCACTCACAAACCAAGCTCGAGGTGATTTCTTGAGGCCATACAAGGACTTGCGGAGGTGACAAAAAAGACCAGAAGACTCCCCTTGAGCAACAAATCCAGGAGGTTGCTCGATATATACCTCTTCAGTTAGATCACCATGGAGAAAAGCATTCTTGATATCCAGTTGATACAGAGGCTAATGCCGAATAGCAGCCATGGATAGAGACAAACGAATAGATGCAATTTTAGCAACTAGTGAGAACTTGTCTCCATAATCCAAGCCAAAAACCTGAGTATAGCCTTTCGCCACCAAGCGGGCTTTAAGACGATCTATCTGGCCATTCGGACCCATTTTAACAGTAAATATCCACCTGCAACATACAACAGACTTTCCAGACGGAATAGGAACAAGGTCCCAAGTACCACTGTTCTGAAGTGGACTCATTTCATCGACTGTAGCGACCAAAAAAATGGACTGGTTTTTTCTCTTAGAGAGAAAACATGGAGTCGCCACCAACTTTATTTAATTTCAGGGAAGTTGGAAAACCCTTTAAGAAAAAGCTTTGGGTTCGGGAGTCGGTTATGTCTAGAGAAGGCCTGGAGACTTAACACCACGGCACCCTAGAACATCCATAAAATGGTTACCCAAAATTAGTTGCATAAATTATTAATAACTTTGAAAATATTTATTTTACCCAAGAATCGTCTTTTAAGAGAGAAACTTCTTTAGTTGTTAAGTTTGTGATTGAACCTATGTGAGGTTGAACATGGAACGTAAGTCCACAGAGCAACCTCGAAATCTGAAGGGTTGAACATGACACTTGTCATAGGGCAACCCAAAAAATAAGATTGTTTTAATCAAGTGATCATCCTCTATTTTTATGTAAAATGAACGATTTTACCTCTTGGAAATAGGACAGGAATGAAACGTAGAAATGAAACTTTTTACTAACTTATTCAGTGAACAAAGGCACAGAAAAATAAGAATGTCAAGAGAAACTTATGAATAATATCAACAAAGAGAACAAGGATTACCAAATGAGAGCAGAATAACAATGACTTTATTTCCACCCGGTGGAGAGATTTCAGGATCAAAACCTTTACATTTCAATCTCACTTACCTTTTTGACTCTTCCTTCTTAACCACTCTAATAATAGAGAAGAGAAACGAAACTCAGATTTATAATATCTTTTCTTCACAAAGAAAATGTTAGATAAAATCTCTCTCCTCTTCCTCACCCTTTGTATCTTTACTCTCTGCCTCCTCTCTGATTTTTCCTTCCTTCTTTTTTCTAAAAAAATGTTTGCCCCTCTTCCAGAAAATATTCTCCCCTTTTATAGATGGAGGAGAAGGCTTCATGATTCTTCTTACCCAGTGGCTTCAAGGTTGGTCTTCACGAAGTCCGGGCTTGGGTGGTTCTGAGCAGAAGTAGCGTGTGTCCAGATGGGGACGGCGTGAGCAGTGGAAATGAGGTGATTTGATGTGAAGGTTGCGTGTTTGAAGAGAGCAGGAGGTGGGGGGGGGGGGTTGTCTGATGTATAAGATGTTTTTCTTTAGGGTTGGGAGTGGGGTTGCTAGGTTAAAACGAGGGAGGAGATGAGGATGAAGAAGGACCAATGGGTAGAGGAGGAAAAGAGGTCTTGTCTGATGTGTAAAATAGGGTTTTTTAGGGTTAGGAGAAGTAACGTAATCTCCTTTCCTTTTTTGTCGATTGTCCTTTTCTCCTTCTTTTCTTCGTCCTTACTTCATTATCTTCTTCTTCTTCTTTCTTTATTCTTCAGCCTTCAGGCTGAAAATAAAATTGCAGGGGACGGAATCTCTTCGTCCAACAGAAACTTAGATATGCAAAAGTAGATATACACTGGACGGATCTCCTCGTCCAACAAAAAGATAATTACAGTGGACGGAACCCCCTAGTCTAGCAGAAATAATTGAAGTGGACGGAACTCCTCGTCCGTCAGAAAATGCAATGGACGGGACTGCCCTCGTCCAACAGCAAGTCAAATGTAATGGACGGGACTGCCCTCGTCCAACAGCAAGTAAAATGTAATGGATGGGACCCCCGTCCATTAGCAAGTAAAATGTGATGGACGGGACCACCCCGTCCAACAGAAAGCGCAATGGACTGGACTGGACTGCGTCCAACAACAAGTCAACGAATGGACGGGACCACCCTGTCCATAGGCAAGTGCGAGGGACTGGACGGGACCACCCCGTCCATTGGCAAGTGCAAGGGGCTGGACGGGTCTACCCCGTCCAACAGCAAGTGCAATGACTGGACGGGACCGCCCCGTCCATTGGCAAGTGCAAGGGACTGGACGGGACTACCCCGTCCAACAGCAAGTGCAATGATTGGACGGGACCACCCCGTCCAACAAGTCCAATGTAATGGACGGGACCACCCCATCCAACAGCAAGTGCAATGCAATGGACTGGACGGGACTACCCCATCCAACAGCAAGTGCAATGGACTGGACAGGACTACCCCGTCCAACAGCAAGTGCAATGGACAGGACCACCCCGTCCAACAGCAAGTGCAAATCAATGGACGGGACCACCCCGTCCAATAGCAAGTGCAAAGCGATGGACGGGACCACCCCGTCCAACAGCAAGTGCAATGGACTGGCCTGGACCGTGTTCAACAGCAAGTCCAATGCAATGGACGAGACCACTCCGTCCATCAACAAGTCCAATGGACTGGACTGGACCGCGTCCAACAGCAAGTGCAATGGACTGGACTGGGCCGCGTCCATCAACAAGTCCAATGTAATGGACGGGACCACCCCGTCCAACAGCAAGTGCAAAGCAATGGACGGGATCACCCCGTCCAATAGCAAGTGCAAAGCAATGGACGGGACCACCCCGTCCTACAGCAAGTGCAATGGACTAGCCTAGACCGCGTCCAACAGCAAGTCCAATGCAATGGACGAGACCACTTCGTCCATCAACAAGTCCAATGTAATGGACGGGACCACCCCATCCAACAACAAGTGCAAAGTAATGGACGGGACCATCCCGTCCAACAGCAAGTGCAATGGACTGGCCTGGACCGCGTCCAACAGCAAGTCCAATGCAATGGACGAGACCACTCCGTCCAACAGCAAATTAATTATGAGCCCCCACCTTTCTTTATTTTTTTCTTTTTCTTCTTTATCTCTTCACTATTATTATTAGTCTCCTTGAAGCACAATATCATGAAAATTAGAATAAAATATGGACAAAAATGGGTGTTCACAGTTGCCCCACTTTACTTGTTGCATACTAGAAGACATGATTAGTCGTGATTTTTCATGTATTGTAGTAATGAACAAGTAAAGAAAAATGAACACATATTTTGTCTGAACACGAGGACCTTTGAAGAAAACATTACAGTTTGAAAATAAAATTGCAGTGGACGGAACTTCTTCGTCCAATAGGAGAGTAAATATGCAGCGAGCCTTAGAGCTCGAAAATAAACATGCAATGGACGGAGCCTCCTCGTCCGACAGAAGAGTAAACATGAAATGGACGGGGCCTCTTCATTCAACAGGAAAGTAAATGCAATGGACGGAACCTCCTCGTCCAACAGAAAAGTAAACATGCAATGGACGGGGCCTCTTCTTCCAACAGGAAAGTAAATGCAATGGATGGAACCTCCTCGTCCAACAGAAAAGTAAACATGCAATGGACGGAACCTCCTCGTCCAACAGAAAAGCAAACATGCAGTGGACGAAACCTCTTCGTCCAACAAGAAATTAAATGCAATGGACGGACCCTCCTCGTCCAACAGAAAATTAAACATGCAATGGACGGAACCTCTTCGTCCAATAGGAAATTAAATGCAATGGACGGAACCTCCTCGTCCAACAGAAAAGAAAACATGTAATGGACGGAACCTCCTCGTCCAACAGAAAAGTAAACATGCAATGGACGAAACCTCTTCATCCAACAGCAAAGTAAACATGCAATGGACGGAACCTCCTCGTCCAACAGAAAAGTAAACATGCAGCGAGCCTTAGAGCTCGAAAATAAACTTGTAATGAGCCTTAGAGCTCAAGAATAAAGATGCGGTGAGCCTCAGAGCTCGCGAATAAAAATGCAGTGAGCCTTAGAGCTAAAAAAAAATCAGTAATATGAAACAAAATGAGAATCCCTTCCTTTTGAGGACGACAGAACCAATTGCTCCATGGAAAAACTTCCACCAACCAAACCCTTGTTCACCGGCCACTCTAGGACGAGGCATAGCTCATTCTTTTAACAACATTGGTCACGCAAGAATCTGATAAACTCTGGATGTTATGTTTGTCCTCCCAAGCTTAATTGCATCATTCTTTTGTCGTCCAGTGCATGCTACCTCTTCCATTGAATTTGAAGTATTGAGTCCTTTTGGTTCAAACCATTCATTGGTGCTACCATTTAGAATTACCAAATCATATCATTAAACTTATATTTACTTTTATTGATACATGACCATAGTGATTGAACACGAGAGTGAACACGACAGGGGAGTGTGGAAGAAAAGTCCCGTGCCTTAATACGAGAATTTAGTTCGTTAAGAGACAATAACAAAATTACAAAAGGGTTCATGAAAATTTTAAAAAGAAAGACAAGTAAAGAAAATTACGAGAATCACATAAAATCTGCCCCAGTATCGGTCCTTTGATTTTCATTTAATTGATTCCCCACAGCTTTTTGATGACACAGATCTTGGCTTCTGTTTCTGAATCTTCAAACACATCATCTTCAATCATTCCTTAACAATTTGGCCCCAGTATACTCAGTTGGATAAAATTGCCCCGGTGTGGTGAGTGCTTGCAGAAGTATTGGACCACATCCTCCTCGTAGGCTGCCTTTGCAGGTTTTCAGCCTAAGATTTCTTTGCCCTAACTTTTGCCAAGGTTGCCCTTTCGGGTTTTCAACCTAGCGGGCCTTTGCTTTTCTTTTGTTTTTATTGTGTTTTGCCCTAACTCTTGCCTAGGCTGCCTTTTCGGGTTTTCAACCTAGCGGGCCTTTTCTTTTCTTTTGTTTTCATTGTCCTTTGCCCTAACTTTTGCCTAAGTTGACCTTTCGGGTCTTCAACCTAGCGGGCCTTCAAGCGTAGAACTTTTTCACAAAGATCGAGTTTCATTGGCCTTGGTAACTCTTCCCCATCCATGTTTTGCAGAATCAAAGCGCCTCCTGAGAATGCTTGTTTGACAATATAAGGGCCTTCATAATTTGGTGCCCATTTTCCTCGGGCATCCTCCTGACCAGGGAGGATTTTCTTTAAAACCAGGTCTCCCACGCAAAATTCTCTAGGACGAACCTTTTTATTGAAAGCTCTTGCCATTCTGCTTTCATACAATTGTCCGTGATGATAGCTTGATCTTTTCTCTTCTATCATGTTCAACTGCTCATATCGAGTTTTCACCCACTCTGATTCCTCTAAATCTGTTTCCATCAAGACTCTTAGCGAAGGGAGTTCTACTTCAATAGGTGAGACAGCCTCCATCTCGTTTACCAGAGAGAAAGGGGTTGCCCCAGTGCTTGATCGTATATTAGTCCAATAAGCATGTAGAGCATATGGTAACATTTCGTGCCAGTCTTTAGAGTTTACAACCATCTTGGCAACGATCTTCTTGACATTTTTGTTTGCTGCTTCAACTACCCCATTCATTTGAGGTCTATAAGGAGCCGAATTGTGGTGTTTGATTTTGAAACCATCGCAAAACTTTTGAATCTCGGTACCATTAAGATTAGCAACATTATCTGTGATCATCCTCTCTGGGATCTCGTATCTACAGACGATGTCCTTCTTGAGGAATTTGAGAAACACCCTTTGAGTTATGCTGGCATATGAAGCAGCCTCTACCCATTTAGTGAAATAGTATATTGCCACTAAAATGAAACGATGACCATTGGAAGCCTTGGGATTAATGGGACCGATGACATCTATTCCCCACATCGAAAAAGGTCATGGGGATGCTAAACTGTGCAGTGGAAACGGAGGTGCATTAACCTTCGCATACGCATCGTCGACACTTTTGGCATTTACGAACATGCTCCATACAATCGGACTCCATAGTAGACCAATAATAACCACTTCTCAAGGTCTTTCTAGCCATCATGTGACCATTGGCATGAGTCCCACAGATTCCTTCATGAACTTCAATCATGATCAATTTAGATTCACGAGCATCCACACATCTGAGTAGGGTACCATCATATCCTTTTTTATACAGGACTTCCTTGCTTAAGAAAAAGGTCATAGCCAGTCTTCGGATGGTCTTTTTATTTATTTCGCTCGCCTCTACCGGGTATTCCTTGTTCTGAATATATTGCTTGATATCGTGACACCATGTCTTACCATCAGGTTCTCCTTCCACATGAGCACAGTATGCCGGTTCATCTTGCACTCTAACTTGAATGGGTTGGACATTGGGATGGATATCCAGCTTGGTCATGGCAGCTAGTGTGGCTAAAGCATCAACAAACAGATTCTTGTCTCGACTTAAACGCGAGAAAGTAATCTCGTCGAACTTTGCAATCAACTGAGTCAAGTGTTTCTGATACGGAATCAACTTGGAGTCTTTGGTTTGCCATTCGCCATTGACTTGGTAAATGATTAAAGCTGAATCCCTGAAGACTTTCAACTGCTTTATACCAAGCTCAGGTGCCATTTGCAATCCCCCAGCACATGCCTCGTATTCCGCAATATTATTCGTACATTCAAATTTCAGTTTTATGGCTACCGGGTACTGCTTGCCATTTGGTGAGATTACCACTGCTCCTATACCACTGCCATGCATTTTGACTGCTCCATCAAAATACATTTTCCACGCATATTCCTGTTCTTCATCTTCCTCGAGGGACATTATCTCTCCATCTGGGAACTCGGAGTTGACAGGCCATCCATCCTCAAGAGGATTCTCTGCTAAATGGTCAGCAATCACACTTCCTTTGATGGACTTTTGAGTCACATATTTGATGTCAAATTCTGACAATATCACTTGCCACTTCGAAACTCTTAAGGAGATATGAGGACTTTCGAAGATATACTTCAAAGGATTCATTCTAGAAATTAGCCAAGTGGTGTGATATAACATGTATTGTCTGAGTCTTCTGGAGGTCCATACTAGTGCACAACAAGTCTTCTAGATTGCCATATAACGAGTCTCACAGGCGTTAAACTTCTTAATCAGATAGTAAATTGCCTGCTCCTTCCTGCCAGATTCATCTTGTTGTCCCAGCATTGCCCCCAATGAGGTTGGCAATATGGTGAGATAGAGTAATAATGGACGACCTTGGGTGGGTGGTACCAACACTGGGGGATTCAGTAAATATGCCTTTATCTTATCAAAGTCTTCTTGACAGCCATCATCCCATCTTCCTGGATTATTCTTTCTGAGGAGTTTGAAGATTGGTTCGCATGTGCTAGTCAGATTTGCAATGAAACGCGCAATATAGTTCAATCTTCCAAGAAAACCCCTTACTTCTCACTCGTTCTTAGGTGTTGGCATGTCACATATTGCTTCCACCTTGTTAGGGTCCACCTTTATTCCTTCCCTAGTGACAACAAAGCCAAGTAAATTTCCTGCGGATGCATCGAAATTACATTTTACAAGGTTGAGGCGCAACTTGTACTTTCTTAGCCGCTCGAACAACTTTCTCAAAACTGCCACATGGCTTTCTCCTTCCTTGGACTTAGCCACTATATCATCAACATACACCTCTACCTCCTTATGCATCATATCATGGAACAATGCTACCATAGCACGTTGGTAAGTGGCTCCAGCATTCTTTAATCCAAAAGGCATCACTTTGTAACAAAAAGTTCCCCAAGGAGTGATAAAAGTTGTCTTTTCTTTATCGTCACTGTCCATGAGGATCTTATTGTACCCAGAATTCCCGTCCATGAAATAAAACCTGTGACTTCTGGCTGTAGTATCTACAAAGACATCAATATAAGGTAGGGGGAAATCATCCTTTGGACTGGCTTTATTCAGGTCTCGGTAGTCCATGCACATTTTGACCCTTCCATCCTTCTTTGGTACTAGAACAATATTAGCTACCCATTCCGGGTGTCTGGCTACTTCCAGAAAGCCAGCCTCCAACTGTTTGGTCACTTCTTCCTTGATCTTCAACGACATCTCAGGACGTATTCTCCTTAATTTTTGCTTCTTTGGAGCCACATCTGGGTATAAGGGAATTTTATGTGATGCTATCTCAGGATCTAATACTGGCATATCTCTGTAGGACCAAGTAAAAACATCCAGATATTCTTTGAATAGTGCAACCATTTCTTCTCGCTCTGGGTTATCCACTATTTTCAACTCCTTCTTATCTTCCTCGGTTCCCATATTGATCACCTCTACAACCTCATCATTCGAGCTAATCCCTTCCTCTGACCGTTTCACCACTTTTATGAATTCTTCAATGTCTTCTTCTTCCTCATCGGATTCAAGGTCGTATTCTCCAGCGGTCGCAAGGGAATCAATAAATGAGTTTTCAAAGATCCTTTCCCGAGGTAAATCTTTAGTGGAAGAAGTATTCCTAGAAGAAAAAGTCAGGAATAGGAGAAGTATAGGGAAGGGTCTTATTTATGACAGAAAAACTTAAACAAAATAAATAAATGAAAGAGAGAGAAAAGAAACGATGGAATCAAAAGGAAAACATCAGACAAAGTGTTACATTTTCATTCATGTCTCAAAGAAAGTAAACATCATTTCATAATTAGTACAATGTATCGCGATTCAACTGTTTGAAACAATACATATACTAGAAGAGAGAGTTGAATCCCTGCAAGAATCCCATCCCCGATCAGAGTACACTTCTGTTTGGGGCAAGGATTCTTGCAGGGATTCAACTCTCTCTTCTAGTATATGTATTGTTTCAACGTGAACCCCTACATTTGTCTCGAGCTCTTTTTTCTTCTTTTGAAGTTTGACAAACATCTTCTCTTAACATCCTATTTTTGCCAGCAGCTCCTGAGTTTCTGCTTCTTTGTCTTTTCTTGCCCTTTTTGCACGACTCGGGGCTTCGTGGGCATCGGCGCATTCGTCCTTCAAATGCTCAATCTGTAAACTCAGCTTCTGCACTTGTCTTCTGAGCGTGATAATAGTTACTTCGGCAACTTGGTCCTTCTCATAAACAATCCTCATCTGAGCTTTTAAAACTTCAATTTCTTTCAACATTTGATCTTTGGTAAGAGGATTATTTTCCTTATGGAGAGGGGATGCAGATCTTGGAGGGAAACCTCTTCTTGCTTCTCTCAATGCTTCATATCTTTTTGCGTGAGCTATGATTCGCCTTCCTAATTCCTCCGGTCCTTTTATATGAGCATCATTCCATGCTGACCTTACTGCTTTCGTTTGACTCTTGATGCTTTCACTTTCTTGGTATAGGAAGAATATCCCATCGAGCAGCTCTTTGGGGGGTTCATCCTGTGTCCACTTGAGTTGACACATTACCAAAGCTGGTGAGTATGATACACAACCTCTGGGACCCATCAATGGAACATTTGAAAAACTTCCACAGTTGAATACAACTGAATCTCCATTATACCATGGACACATCCAACTAAATGACCGCGGGTCGATCTGATCAAACTCTTGTTTCCACTCATATAGCTTACGTGACTTTAGTTGCATGTGAGTGAATCCTTTCAGCGGGTCATCTGTTCTATCAATTTCATCACGAGCGTACAAGTGAGTCATGATCCAAACATACAATATTGACGCACAACATCGCAGTTTCCCTTGTTGATTCTGATGACAAACCTGTAGGGAGAGGAAAGTTTCAGCTAAGATAGCAGGGACTGGGTTTACACCATATTCTTCGACCCTATAGAAAACATCCATGGCTGACTGATCAATCAGACCTGGTACAAAAGGAAAGAGCACCAACCCATATATCATGAGGGCTATTACTTTGTTGAAAGTAACCCATCGTTGTTGCTGGCCCAACTTGTTGCGATACACTTCCAAAAATCGCCTCTTCAACCATTTGGTGGTTCCCTTCTCTGTTTTCTCTATCTGTTCCGGTTGAAGCTCCAATAGACTTGCTATTTTCCGATCTGTTACATGTTGGCCATAATACATGTAGAAGCGAGTCTTATTTTGAATTGGCAGTCTTAGCATATAAGCATACTCTTCCATGGTTGGAGTGATGTCTATGTTAGGCAATTCAAAACACCTCAAAGTTGAGTTCCAATATTGGGCCAATGCACTCAGAGCAGGGGCTTCCACTGGAACACGCAATAGGTCCAATATTCTACCATAGTTGCTAACAAAGTCTGAGCGTGCTTTCTCTGACATTTGCTAGCTGAGTTCACATAATCTCTTCATGTCATTGAGTGTTACATCGATCTTGATACTTTTCTTGGAACAGCTCGCGTTGCTAGTACTCTTCTCTGAACCAAACTTTTCCATTTTCTTGCTATAAGGAGAATACCAGAATCTTCCAATAAAGAGACACAACAAAAAAAATGAGTATAGTGAAGCAGATATATCTTGCATGATTCATGTTGTATGGGACCCAGTGGGGTTGAAAGCCCTGATGGGTATGCATCGCCTTCATTATGACGTAGCGCCTATTAGATGTGCAATAATATTCGAATATGTCATTTAGGTTTGAGGCAGCAATGTAGCGCCCTTAGTTTTGTGAATATTCACAATGAACATGCATGACAATTTATGCTTATGATGATAGAGAGAGGAAAGAAAAGTACGCCCTCTTTTGTCCTAAGCCAGGTAAAACATAAGGATGGACACACCCTAAGGTAAGGACTCTAAACAGGTTGACTATCATGGCCAGGCCGTGATGGGCTCTGTTTGGCTCATTTCTTCACATTTCAAGCTCTATCTTCAACCAAGCTCCATCAAGGCTAATTCTGAGCATTTTCTCCTTATTTTCTGCAAAACAACACCACAAAACCGCCTTACCCGTTCCAAGGGAAAAACTAACCAAAATAAAGCAAAAATGGCCTAACTATATGAAAATGCATGCAGAAATGTACATGAAATATAAGGTAAAATCACACTCATCAGCTCTATTAGTGAAAATTGGGAGGGGTCTAGACCTCTAAAAGTCATGGTCCCCAGATTGCCCTCATAGGGATGTGATTCATGAATCTAGCCACAAGTAGGGATAAACCCTCTTAATATGACTATTCCATGATCTCATGTACAATCTGGGTGGTGAACTGACAAGTATCAGGGAGGTACAAGACCTCTTCAATAACAATGTCAGAGCATCGCCTAATCCTTGGGATTTTGAGCAAGCTCGGGTATAGAGCTAAGTGTGTGTGCAATATGTGATAATGATGTGTGTGAAGGGGGCATACAAACCCGTAACACTTAAAAGTAAAAATAAAAGAGAAGACAAGAAAAACCTGCAAAACAAAAACATAGGTATATAAAAAAAAATGGTTATAAGTCCTCTACCCTATTGTTAAAACATGGGAAAAAGAAAAGAAAGGAGGAGGAAACAAAAACATCGTTAGTGAAACATATATAACAATAACGTGAGTTAAGATGTATGTACAACTAAATCTTCTCATTTAAATAGAGGAAAAACCCAACCAAAAGGACAATCCAAACAAACATCACTAAAAAAAACATTTAACGGCAAGATATAGCCATAAAAGGTAAAACAAATAAGCTACAAGTTACTAAAAATTTGCAAAACCAATTTTTATGGGCTTGACTCTCTAAAGTTCCCCAGCGGAGTCGCCATCTGTAGCGACCAAAAAAAAGGACTGTTTTTTTCTCTTAGAGAGAAAACATGGAGTCGCCACCAACTTTATTTAATTTTAGGGAAGTTGGAAAACCCTTTAAGAAAAAGCTTTGGGTTCGGGAGTCGGTTATGTCTAGGGAAGGCATGGAGACTTAACACCACGGTACCCTAGAACATCACCAAAATTAGTTGCATAAATTATTAATAACTTTGAAAATATTTATTTTACCCAAGAATCGTCTTTTAAGAGAGAAACATCTTTAGCTGTGAAGTTTGTGATTGAACCTATGTGAGGTTGAACATGGGACGTAAGTCCACAGAGCAACCTCGAAATCTGAAGGGTTGAACATGACACTTGTCATAGGGCAACCCAAAAAACAAGATTGTTTTAATCAAGTGATCATCCTCTATTTTTATGTATAATGAACGATTTTACCTCTTGGAAATAGGACAGGAATGAAATGTAGAAATGAAACTTTTTACTAACTTATTCAGTGGACAAAGGCACAGAAAAATAAGAATGTCAAGAGAAACTTATGAATAATATCAACAAAGAGAACAAGGATTACCAAATGAGAGCAGAATAACAATGACTTTATTTCCACCCAGTGGAAAGATTTCAGGATCAAAACCTTTACATTTCAATCTCACTTACTCTTTTGACTCTTTGATAAGCCTCTGGCTCATCTAGTTTTATGGTTAGTATGACCAGGGTTTTGTGCTAATTATATATCATTTTCGCCCAAATTAGACTTGATTGTCCTTAAGCATCATTCTGAGTCTCTAAAGTGGTTTTAGGTTAATTTAGCCAGTTTTGAGTCAAATAAAGCACTTATGGCTATTTTATTGTTTTCAGGTTAACTTAGAAGTTAAGGGAATAAAGGATCAGGGAAATTTCAAGTCTGGAGGTATTTGCCTCGCGAGAGTCTTCTCGCCTCACGAACCTAAAAGGCAGCTAAACAGCAAAATGTCATCCTCTCTGGCTCGCCCCGCGAATCATCTTCTGGCCTCGCGAACCTGAAGGCTGACTGTTCCAGGGAAATGCAACCCATTCTGTGTCGCCTCGCTGATCCATGTCTCGCCTCGCGAGACTTAAGACCAGAAGTCATGACTCTTCCATTCCTCACCACGCGAGCAGTACTTCGCCCCGCGAGAAGACCAAACGTTGCAGACTCTTCATGATATTCGCCTCGCGAGTGAGGGTTCGCCTCGCGAGTGGGCTCAGTTTCTGAATATTATAAATTGCTGTTCTGGGCAGATTGAAAGAACTTTTTGGATTCTCCACTGTTTTCTTTACAGATTTTCTGTGTGTTACGTTTTTTTTTTGGAGAACTGATTTTCTTAGATTAGTCTACTGTAATCAATTTCCATCAGACTTGAGGTTCTTGTAATTCCTGTTTTGTATGCTTTTCCCTTTTCAATGCTATGCTATATATTTCTGTTTTCTTAATTCCGGAGTATATTGTGTTGTGTTGATTTATTTCGGTGATGTTATGTTCCTATAATTAATCGCGTTTGCTTAATTCGCGTGTGTTCAATTCCTGTTCACTTAGTTCACGAAGGGCTTAACCCCGTTTGCTTAATTCGGGAATAGAAACATATATCTGTAGTAGTGATTTCGCTTGTTAATTGTTGCTACAACCGGGAGGGGATTAGAATCTGCTTAGGGCTTGGAATTTACATGAACCGATGATAGTTGGGAAATCGAGAACAGTAGATTAATTGTCTTTAGCTATTTGATAATCTTTTGAATTGCTCTGTTATTGCTTTGTTTTCCAATTGAATTTCAAACCAACCCCCCCCCCCCAAAAAAAAAAAACTGATTTTTGTGATAAATAACAAGTCAAGAGTCCTTGTGAGACGATATCCGAGTTGTCGCTTCCTAAACTACATTTTTACAAACCGCTCGCTTTTTGGCGCGTGCGCGACAGCGCGACCAAAAATTGGCGCCATTGCCGGGGACTCTTGTTGTTATTAACAGAAATTAAATTTGGAAAAAAAAAAACATTTTGCTGAATTTGTCTGGTTATGAATCTTAGTACTGCTTTGGATAATTTACTGTTTGGTGATATGCCTAATGTTGATTATAAGCCACCACCATGCATATATTATCCTGATTTTAGTAAACCACCACCATGCACAAATTATCCTAATTTTGATGGAAGTTGTGAGTTTAGCAGTGGTTTTGACATGATTGGTGTGAATGAGGTCCATAACTCTTCTTCTATCCAGGCCCTTGAGAATAGAATGGATAGGCTCACTTATTTGAAGCAATTGTTTCAGCAGACAAGGTTTTGTGGCATGTGCGGCTCTCATGAGCACCTGTTTGATGCATGCCCCATTCTGACAGAAGTTACTGATTTGCCTCGGGCTTATGCAATCCATCCTTACAATCAAGGCAATAAGCTTGAGGATAATGAAGAACCTTTGGAATTAGATGCATGTACTGAAAGTGATGGGGTGGATGAACGTTGTGTTGAATCTCCAGCCATTCGAGCCTCTTCTGATTCTATTTTTCCATTTGTTTCTGGCTTTGATGATATATATTCATGTACTAATTGTACTGACACTAACCCTTGTGTTGTTTGTGCTGAGTTTCTTGATTCTACTTTGCAAGGTGATAGTGTGAGTGAAGCTGTTTGTTCAGCCGAAGTTCTTGACATCATGGCTACTCCAAATACACCATCCATTGAGCAGCCACCCTCCTCATAGCTCAAGCCATTTCCAGACATTCAGACCCTTACTGATTCAGTTTATTGTAACATATCTACTAACTGTACTAACTCTAACCTTTCTGTGGTGTGTGCTGAGAATTCTGCAGGTTTAGCAGGTGATGGATCTGTTAGCACAGTGAATGAAGAACGTGCAGAAGTTGAAGCAGCACCAGTAACACTCCCTACCTATCTGTCACCTCCCACTGTGGAACCACCAGTGATGGAGTTCAAGCCGCTGGATTTTGCACCATGGCCAGTCCAAGAGGTTGAACCCCGATTTTATTGGGAGGACTTTATTGACAAGGTTGACAAGGAAGTCATCTGTGACCTGAGAGGGAGTGAGAAGTCCGCCGCACTTGGCGGAGTTACCATGATTATCAGGCGCCCGCTCTCATACTTATGCTGTAGGCCATGGGATCTGGGAGGATCATACTGCAATTTGGGCATTCCGTGGCCACTGTATCACAGACAGTGGGATCCTGGTGGAATCATCTTCATGAGTTTTCTCTAAACCTTACTCTTTTTAATTGCTTTGCCTTGCTTTATTTTTGTTTTGTTTTCTTTTAGCTCCTAAATAATTTGAGAAGATCAGGAGTATTTGTGTGTTGAGTCTTGTGTCGGCAAGCCTTATTGGTTTTGATTAATTTTTGCATAGATGGATTGCATGTTATGTGTTGACTGTTTTCCACCTAAGTTTTGAAAATTGAAAATTTAATCCCCACTTGAAATATTGAAAACTGAACTTTGGGATATTTTGTTGTGATGGCATGATTTATGATAAGTTTGGGGTGATAGGGAAGCACACACTAGGGATAGAATCTCAGTCAAACAATTTGCAAAAATGTCCAAGTGAGGATTTGAGCCTCCAACATGTTTTTAACTGTGTGAATCACTTTTGAGCTGCACTTTGTTTGCATGTTTATGTGTTTGCTTCAAATGATTTAGGCATTTTCTTTGTAAATAACTACTTAGCCTAAAAATAACCATCCTTAATGCATGTTCCCTAGTTAGCCCTTTGAGCCTAATTAGCCTGTTAATTCTTGATGACCCTATGTTATGAGCCTAAATCTGGAAAAACCATGTTAACCCGATCTTAGGATTAGGAGAGCATGGAATCTTAGCAAGAGAATGGTTGCAAGAAACTAAGTTTGGGGTGGCTACAAGGTGTGATGTGTTGTTTGGGATTGAGAAAAAGAAAAAAATATAATAAAAAGGTTGGAGCCAAAAGAAAAAAAAAGAAAAGCAGAAAAAGAAAAAAAAAAGAGAAAAAAAAAAGAAAAGTGTAAAAATGATAAAAATAAAAGTATTAGAAGAAATGGCTGTAGTCACCCAAGGCAAATGAAAAATGAAAAAAGGAACTTGAGTGGAAATTCGCTGTATAAAAATGTTTCATGCTCTCTTAGTTCCTAGGGTCTTAAGCCTAGTTCCTTTGTATATCCTACCCTTAGCCATGCCTCATTACAACCTTAAAAGACCTTTTGATGTTGCATGCATGTTTCTGTGGGAATCATTTTGAGATGAAAATCAAATTCATGGGAAGTGTTCTTGAAAGGTGAATTGAGTGATATGTTGATAACCTAGACAAAAATTGAGAGATTGAGTGAAACACAAATTTCCCTTGTGAGGAAGGCAGTTGTTTGAATTTGGTGATCTCTCTTTTGTGTGTAACTTGGATCCCTTGCTTAGATTAATGATTGCTTGAATGATGAAATTCTCAATTGTTCAGAATAATTTGATGTGGGGATTACTTTGTTTGAAAGGGGGGAACATTGAAGAAAACTGTTTTGATGAAATTGCTTGAATCTGTGCAAAGTTGATTGAACCTTTAAGCTTGCCATGTCTTGAGTCTTTTTGAGTTTTTAAGTTTTAGTTTGCTTGGGGACAAACAAAGTTTAAGTTTGGGGTATTTTGATAAGCCTCTGGCTCATCTAGTTTTATGGTTAGTATGACCAGGGTTTTGTGCTAATTATATATCATTTTCGCCCAAATTAGACTTGATTGTCCTTAAGCATCATTCTGAGTCTCTAAAGTAGTTTTAGGTTAATTTAGCCAGTTTTGAGTCAAATAAAGCAGTTATGGCTATTTTATTGTTTTCAGGTTAACTTTTAAGTTAAGGGAATAAAGGATCAGGGAAATTTCAAGTCTGGAGGTATTCGCCTCGCGAGAGTTTTCTCGCCTCGCGAACCTGAAAGGCAGCTGAACAGCAAAATGTCATCCTCTCTGGCTTGCCCCGCGAATCATCTTCTGGCCTCGCGAACCTGAAGGCTGACTGTTCCAGGGAAATGCAACCCATTCTGTGTCGCCTCGCGGATCCATGTCTCGCCTCGCGAGACTGAAGACCAGAAGCCATGACTCTTCCATTCCTCACCACGCGAGCAGTACTTCGCCCCGCGAGAAGACCAAACGTTGCAGACTCTTCATGATATTCGCCTCGCGAGTGAGGGTTCGCCTCGCGAGTGGGCTCAGTTTCTGAATATTATAAATTGTTGTTCTGTGCAGATTGAAAGAACTTTTTGGATTCTCCACTGTTTTCTTTACAAATTCTCTGTGTGTTACGTTTTTTTTTTGGAGAACTGATTTTCTTAGATTAGTCTACTGTAATCGATTTCCATCAGACTTGAGGTTCTTGTAATTCCTGTTTTGTATGCTTTTCCCTTTTCAATGCTATGCTATATATTTCTGTTTGCTTAATTCAGGAGTATATTGTGTTGTGTTGATTTATTTCGGTGATGTTATGTTCCTATAATAAATCGCGTTTGCTTAATTCGCGTGTGTTCAATTCGTGTTCGCTTAGTTCACGAAGGGCTTAACCCCGTTTGCTTAATTCGGGAATAGGAACATATATCCATAGTAGTGATTTCGCTTGTTAATTGTTGCTACAACTGGGAGGGGATTAGAATCTGCTTAGGGCTTGGAATTTACATGAACCGATGATAGTTGGGAAATCGAGAACAATAGATTAATCATCTTTAGCTATTTGATAATCTTTTGAATTGCTCTGTTATTGCTTTGTTTTCCAATTGAATTTCAAACCAACCCCTCCCCCAAAAAAAAAAAAAAACTGATTTTTGTGATAAATAACAAGTCAAGAGTCCTTGTGAGACGATATCCGAGTTGTCGCTTCCCAAACTACATTTTTACAAACCGCTCGCTTTTTTGGCACGTGCGCGATGACAGGCGACCACTCTTCCTTCTTAACCACTCTAATAATAGAGAAGAGAAACGAAACTCAGATTTCTAATCTCTTTTCTTCACAAAGAAAATGTTAGATAAAATCTCTCTCCTCTTCCTCACTCTTTGTATCTTTCCTCTCTACCTCCTCTCTGATTTTTCCTTCCTTCTTTTTTCTAAAAAAATGTCTGCCCCTCTTCCAGAAAATATTCTCCCCTTTTATAGATGGAGGAGAGGGATTCATGCTTCTTCTTACCCAGTGGCTTCAAGGTTGGTCTTCACGAAGTCCGGGGCTTGGGTGGTTCTAACCAGAAGTAGCGTGTGTCCAGACGGGGGCGGCGTGAGTAGTGGAAAGGAGGTGATTTGATGTGAAGGTTGCGTGTTTGAAGAGAGCAGGAGGTGGGGGGGTTTTGTCTGATGTATAAGATGTTTTTTTTAGGGTTAGGAATGGGGTTGCTAGGTTAAAACGAGGGAGGAGATGAATAAAAAGAAGGACCAATGGGTAGAGGAGGAAAAAAGGTCTTGTCAGATGTGTAAAATAGGGTTTTTTAGGGTTAGGAGAAGTAACTCAATCTCCTTTCCTTTTTTGTCGATTGTCCTTTTCTCCTTCTTTTGTTCGTCCTTACTTCATTATCGTCTTCTTCTTCTTTCTTTATTCTTCAGCCTTCAGCCTGAAAATAAAATTGCAGGGAACGGAATCTCTTCGTCCAACAGAAACTTAGATATGCAAAAGTAGATATACACTGGACGGATCTCCTCGTGCAACAAAAAGATAATTACAGTGGACAGAACCCCCTCGTCCAACAGAAATAATTGAAATGAATGGAACTCCTCGTCCGTCAGAAAATGCAATGGACGGGACTGCCCTCGTCCAACAGCAAGTCAAATGTAATGGACGGGACCCCCATCCATTAGCAAGTAAAATGTGATGGATGGGACCACCCCGTCCAACATCAAGTACAATGGACTGGAATGGACTGCGTCCAACAGCAAGTCAATGAATGGACGGGACCACCCTATCCATAGGCAAGTGTGAGGGACTGGACGGGACCACCCCGTCCATTGGCAAGTGCAATGGGCTGGACGGGACTACCCCGTCCAACAGTAAGTGCAATGACTGGACGGGACCGCCCCGTCCATTGGCAAGTGCAATGGACTGGACGGGACTTCCCCGTCCAACAAGCCCAATGTAATGGACGGGACCACCCCGTCCAACAGCAAGTGCAATGCAATGGACTGGACGAGACTACCCCATCCAACAGCAAGTGCAATGATTGGACGGGACCACTCCGTCCAACAAGTCCAATGTAATGGACGGTACCACCCCGTCCAATAGTAAGTGCAAAGCAATGGACGGGACCACCCCGTCCAACAGCAAGTGCAAAGCGATGGACGGGGCCACCCCGTCCAACAGTAAGTGCAACGAACTGGACTGCGTCCAACAGCAAGTCCAATGCAATGGACGGGACCACCCCGTCCAACAGCAAGTGCAATGGACTGGCCTGGACCACGTCCAACAGCAAGTCCAATGCAATGGACGAGACCACTCCGTCCATCAACAAGTCCAATGGACTGGACTAGACCGTGTCCAACAGCAAGTGCAATGGACTGGACTGGACCGCGTCCATCAACAAGTCCAATGTAATGGACAGGACCACCCCGTCCAACAACAAGTGCAAAGCAATGGACGGGACCACCCCGTCCAACAGCAAGTGCAATGGACTGGCCTAGACCGCGTCCAACAGCAAGTCCAATGCAATGGACGAGACCACTCCATCCATCAACAAGTCCAATGTAATGGACGGGACCACCCCGTCCAACTACAAGTGCAATGGACTGGCCTGGACCGCGTCCTACAGCAAGTCCAATGCAATGGACGAGACCACTCCGTCCAACAGTAAATTATTATGAGCCCCCGCCTTTCTTTATTATTTTCTTTTTCTTCTTTCTCTCTTCACTATTATTATTAGTCTCCTTGAAGCACAATGTCATGAAAATTAGAATAAAATATGGACAAAAATGGGTGTTCACATCGACCATAGCTTGTCTCCACCCAGAAAGAGATAAGGCGTCACCTACAGTCTTAGGGTTAGACACAAGACAAAGAAGAAAGGCAAGCAAAATGTGGTGTAGAAATGCGGTGAAAACTTAAAGTAACATAGTGAGGAGAAGGGTTACGGGTGGAGCGTATACCTAGAAGTTTAGGCTCAGGAGGCGATGCCGGAGCAGGTGGAGGAGCCGACGTCGGAGGAGAGTCAGCAATGGCAGTACCGGTATCATCCGGAGGAACATGCTCAACTTGTGGCGGTTGGCGATGCTGATATACTTGTAATGGTCGGGTATGAGCAACCGGGGCAGGAACAAGAAGAGTAGGTGGAGTATAGGATGTAGGGATTGTGGGTGGAGTATATGAAACAAGGACAAGAGGAATAAGAAAGACATCCGTGACCGACTCAGGAGATGTAGGCGGCCCGAAATAAGGAATAGACTCGAAGAAAGTGACATCAGCCGATACAAGATAACGGCGTAGATTGGGAGAATAACACTGGAAACCCTTTTGTGACCAAGGATAACCAAGGAAGACACACTTTAGCGAGCGAGTAGAGAGCTTGTCAATACCTGGTTGTAGGTTATGAACAAAGCACGTAGACCCGAAGACACGAGGTGTTAATGGATGGAGGGACTGATGTGGGAACAAAACAGAGTGAGGTACTTGGTTATCAAGAACGGAGGAAGGAATCCTATTAATGAGATAGCACGCAGTGAGAACAGCATCACCCCAAAAACGGAATGGAACATTGCCATGTAGTAAGAGGGTACGAGTTGTTTCAATAAGATGTCTATTTTTGCGTTCAGCAACCCCATTTTGTTGAGGGGTGTAAGCACAAGAAGTCTGATGAAGAATACCCTGAGAAGCCATGAAAGATTGAAATGGTTGAGAGAGGTATTCTCTAGCATTATCACTACGCAGAGTACGAATAGGAATGCCAAATTGATTTTTAATTTCATAATAAAAGTGTTGAACTATAGAAAATAACTCAGACCGATTTTCCATTAAAAATAACCAAGTACAACGCGAGAAATCATCAATAAAAGTAACAAAATATTTAGACCCTAATGTGGACACAATCCGACTAGGACCCCAAACATCAGAATGCACTAAAGAAAAAGGAGACTTAGCGCGGTTAACGACACGAATAGGAAACGAACTACGAGTATGTTTCCCTAGTTGACACGTCTCACAAGACAAAGAAGTGAGCTTAGACAAGCTCGGCAGTAGCTGTTGGAGGTTAGCAATATCGGGATGTCCCAATTGAGCATGAGTGAGAAGAGGGGAATCGTTGACAACACAAACCCGAGAAGGAGGTGACAGCTGGTACAAGCCCTTGAACTCACATCCGTCGCCAATCATCCATCCCGAACTCCGATCCTGCAGGAAAATAGAATCTTTAGTGATCGAAATAGTGCAATCAAGGAACGGGTCAAGCGACTAATATAAAGTAAATTAAATGGGGAACCCGTGACATAAAGCACATTATTAACCGAGAGGGAAGGAAAGGGATGGACAGTGCCAACCCCCTGGGAATGTGTTTTAGAACCATTAGCCAATGTAACCGTGGGTAAATAACCAGACGTAGAAAGGGTAGGAAAAATAGATTTATTACCAGAGATATGATCGGTGGCACCGGAATCCAGAACCCAAGGACCTAGGGACGACTGAGAGAGACAAGCAAAGGAATTACCAGTGTATGCAACAGAGGCAGTGGACCCAATGGCTTGACGTTCTTCAAACCATTTAAGAAACTCTGCGTAAGTAACAGGCGAAGCAGAAGACTGAGGAGATGGCTCAGAAGGGGCTGGTGGATCAACCTGGGCAACATTAGCAGCGCGAGGAGGGCGACCATGTAAAGTCCAACATTTATCAATAGTGTGGCATAAGTGGTGACAACGATCGCATTTCGGGCGTTTACCCCAACCACAACCCCGACCACTACCACCACTACCCTGAGATACAAGAGCAGAAGCATCAACTAACTCATGGCTAGGAGCAGCAGGGAGCATAAAGGTAACTGATGTCTTGGATGGAACCCGAAGCAAAGCAGACCAAGCCGAGTTCAGAGATTAGACATTAGGAGAACCCAAAATCTGATCACCGGTCGCGGGGTCCTTTAGCGGCAAACCATACAGGGCCAACAACAAGAAGAAGCTACTATGTTGCTCAAGTTCCCTAGCTGGAGTGTCGGCCCGTGATAAAAGTTCATTGAAATCATGTAAAGCACCAGGAACCTTTCCCAAATAAGCAGAAATAGGATCATCAATTTGGCCAGGAGCAATGACATTCATGAGATTCTGACAGACACCATAAAGGCGTTGTGTATCATTGGTGTAAAGAACCTTGGCTTGCTCCCAAACGGACTCGCAAGTGAGATGGGCACGAAAAATCTACTTCAAAGAAGAGTGAATAGTGGACTTGATACTGCTACACAATTGAGCATCAATCTTGTTCCACCGTGGGCGTTCCACTTCGGCAATGTCAGTAGCTTTCTTGGTAAGGTGTTCAACATATTCTTGTCCACTAAGCTAGAGTTTGATATCAGAGGCCCATGTGTCATAGTTGCTTCCATCCAATTTGTCAGTGCAAAGAGGGGCACTCACATAATTGGTGAAAACAGGAGGGTCAGCCTTGGAGGAGTCCTTGGGAGTATATGAGGGTCCAGAATCAGCCATGGATCAACAAACAAAAACATAAAAACTGAAACCACTAAGTACCTCGGAGTAACAGCATAATGGAGGGATGCACAATAAGTCCGAAAGAGAAAAAGAAGACCAGATCCAGGTATAGCAGAGACGTTCCCGATGCGTGGCGGCGCGTCCCGAAGCTGTTGGCGGAGAGGTTGGGACGGCTGGGTAGATCGGCGGATGATGATTCCAACTGTGTGGTCGTCGGCTGGAAAAGTTGTCGAACGACGGCAGATCAGCGATGAAGCGGTGGTGACGGCTGGCAGTGCGGACGGCCCAGCGGTAATGTATATGACTGGTGGGGATGCTGGAAGGACAACACGGCAACGGAAGACGGTGCAAAACTGGAAAGAGAACACGTTTTTGCCGAAAAAAATTTCACTGATGAATAATAGGTCCGCCAGGTTGGAGAATTAGGGTTTTGCCTCTTGTTAGGCTCTAGATACCATGTTAAGATGAGAAAACAAGAGACATTGGCATAACCCGTGTGTTTCAACTACACCACGGATATTCTATTATATAGGCAAAGAACAAATCAAAATACAATCAGTGTCATAATTACAAGATATTCACAATCTCTGATTATCTTAATTACCAAATATTCCTATAAATAGAATATATATTATTTACATAAATATCAACAACACCTAATCCCTTTGCATGTATGACACCTATCTCCACTACCCCTTTGCATGTATGATACCCAACCCCTTTGCATGTATGACACCTATCTCCACTACCCCTTTGCATGCATGACACTTGTTTTACCACTAACTTACCAAAAAATACCTAAATTCATCTAATATAAAAGTAAAACCACAAAAGTGTCTTCATTTTTTCCTCCTCCATACTCATTTCACTCATACTTCCATAGCCAATTTCGTTACCTCATCTCTGCACGTGTTGGCTGAATAGTTAAGTGAAGGAAAGAACACGTTGCACACTCATTCACACCCAAAAACTCATCCTATCCTGTTTCTGTAAATCCATCACCACACCTTCTTCCACCTTTGGATCTTGTTCAAGTTTCCTAAAAAGGTTTTGGGTTGATATTATTTAATATCCAATGGTTAAAATGTCGTAGACATCCCCAGAGTGTGAGTTATCTGACTCTGAAGAAAGAGATAAGCTCAAATCGGGTAGCTCCAGACCAGTCACCCTGGAAGGTTCATCCTAGGCTCATCCACCGTTTGATCGAGTTGAAATTTTTGGAGAAGGTAAAGGAAAGGTAGGTATTTAAACTCACCGTTCGTTTTTTAAAACAAAGGTCTAGATTGTGAGATATAGAGCCGAAACAGTAGCGGATCTTGTGGTGCTTACTGCAAATTTTGAGTTTCTTATTTGACGTCTTTCAAAATGTGATGTTTAGGTGGAATATCGGAGATTCGGGGACCTTGTTCGGTGCGAGGCAGATTCGAGAGTTGTCGAGTATAAGTGACCTCGTAGCGTTTCCGAGGTCGTACGTTCTTCAGGTGGGGGAAAGAAATTATTTAACGTCGGAAACGGCAGTGACGTTTAATTCGATAATGGCTTGGGGCGACCTAAAGCCTACAGGATAGCGAGTAACGGACAATGTCCATATCACGGTGGGGACTACTTAGTGGTACCCGTGATGATATTTATATTGTGTGTTTATCGTCGTTACGTTTATTATATATTATTTTATTATTTTAATATTTAATTGTTGCCTGCTTGGACTGCTTGACTGGTTGAATGAATATTGGTGATTGATGGATGTTATGAGTGTTGTGATTATTTTATGAATATGTTATATTATTATTTTATTAGATTTTGATAATGATTATTATTTTCGGAAACTATGATATTAATGTAATGATGATTTTATGACATGATGGTAATGATGATGATTTGGAAGATATGATGGTATGATGTGATGAGTGTTATGATTATGCTTAGAGGATGATTTTATATATGTGTTAGTAGTGCCTAACCGAGATGATTATTGTAATATGATGATGAGATTGATGAGACGGGATTATTATTGAGGTTATTTATGAGATTATGTTGAGCGGTTAGGGCACTAGAGGGTGACCTGAAACATGGTCTGTGATATGGTTGACCTGAAACATGGTCTGGTGAACCCAAAACATGGTTGTGTGGGGTCTATTCCTCGAAGGGAGAATTTCCGGGTTTAGGCTAACGGCGGATCGTCCCAGACATAATTTCATTTTAGTTGCAGCTATAGTTCATGCGTTGCATGAGCACCATGACCGTGGTTCAGAAGTGTGCACCAGATTGTGTAGCTATAGTGGCATTTCTTTGTAAAGGCATCCTCCATCCGCGGACGAGGGTGTGCACTGGGGCCTCTGGGACGTGTCATTGTGTTGGATATCCGGATATGGCCGATACCTGATGAGATGATTCATACAGCATTTGCATTGCATCATGATGGAGGGTAGAGGAAATATCCTAGATGTGGATTGAGGATGATTGTGCCATATATATACTTATACTTTTGGAGACGGATGTTTGTGTGCTGTTATAGAATTAAATGTTGCTAAACCTTTTCCACGTTTGACGTTATATAGTTTCTTATCCCCGTTTTCTCTATATCGTATATGTTTTATTATGTGATCGTGATGAGAAGATCCTATGGGGGAGCCAGCTATGGAGGAGCTTGATGGGACCCCTTATGAGCCAGACACTGGAGGACGAACAGTGGATCCTCATAGTTGAGTACAGAGTCTATGGCCAGTGCGTCTTGTCTCTTTGGGATGTTGCTTTTATTTTCAGTTTGATTATCAGTTTGTACTTATTTGGGGTCCTACTGATGGGATTCCCTCGATAGTACTGTATGATTGTATGCTGGATATGATGTCTATCTATATATGTATAGGCATGTACGTTTAGACATGTTGATACCTCAGTACGATAACGGTTTAAGTTTTAAAATTTTCCGCCATTTTAAGGTAACCGCTTATGATAATAAAGAAATTAGGTCATAATATTTTGGGTTTTTCTTTAATGGGACGTCGGGGTGTCTCATTTGGTGGTATCAGAGCAGTTCAGTTCTAAAACGGACTGTGAAGACTGTGATTAGGGTGAACTGGCCATTTAGTTGAATCCACATCGGATAACAGTTATGCTTATAAGTTGGGTAGCGAGTCCGACACGACATTTATTTGACATATAGTATTTATATTCCAGTTTTATGTAGTATTATATGTCATATTGATGTGGGCTAATGATTTCTTTTAAGAGGATCGTGGCTCGAGGCAGAGGTTGAGGACGTGGCAGCCGTAGTGGCGGTAAAGCTATAAAGGTATTGAGGATGAGCATCAGGCAGCGGCAGGAGTTGGAGGTGGAGGTGGAGGGGAGTCATCCGAGACTCTTCAGACTATCCGTGAGTTAGCATCGTTCAGCTACAACAGGCGCAACAGAATGCTCAGAGGATGCAGAGAGATGCAGAGTTACAGGAACAACATGATAGGAGGAGAGCCCTTGAGGTTGAGGATGCGGGGTTGGTTACCTTTTTGAAAGGTAAGCCACCGCAGTTCGGAGGAGAGTATGACCTAGAGAGAGCTGAGTGGTGGATACAGGAGTTGGAAAAGATCTTCAAACACTATGCCAGTTTGCCTACAGTGTCCTATAGTGGTTGAAAATAGGACATTTCTTGTAGATCTCATCTGTTTACCTATGCAACAGATAGATGTTATCCTTGGCATGGATTGGCTTTTGGCTAACCGTGTAGTGTTGGACTGTGCCCAAAAGACTTTATCTTTTCTCGAGCCTTCTAGCATAGTATATGCCAATGAAGGAGTAGCTATGAGGAGTGACGATTCTCGGCAGTATGTGATTCTTTTCTCTTTGGAAGCTAAGGAGACTCCGAGCATAGATTATTTGCCTATCATGAGAGAGTTTCCTGAGGTTTTCCCTCCTGATGTTCTAGGTTTGTCACCGGAGAGGGAAGGGGGAGTTCGCCATAGATCTCATACTAGGGACCGGATCTATATCAGTAGCTCCTTATCGGATGTCACCCGTGGAGTTGACAGAGTTAAAGATACAATTGGATGATATGATGAAGAAGGAATTCATCAGACCGAGTGTATCACCTTGGGGAGCACCAGTTTTGTTTGTAAAGATAAAGGATGGAAGTTCTAGGTTGTGCATGGATTACCGGCAGTTGAACAAGGTTACAATCAAGATTAAATATCAGTTGCCTAGGATAGATGATCTGATGGATCAGTTGAAGGGAGCTTCAGTGTTTTCTAAGATAAATTTAAGAATATGATACCATCAGATTAGGGTGAAGAAGGAGGATATACCTAAGACCGCTTTCAGGATGAGGTGTGGACACTACGAGTACCTAGTTATGTCTTTTGGTGTAACTAATGCTCCAACGGTGTTCATGGATTAAATGAACATGATTTTTAAACCGTTCCTCGATAAGTGTGTTGTGGTGCTTATAGGTGATATTCTCATCTATTCCCGTAGCCGAGAAGAACAAGAGGAACATCTGAGAGTGGAGTTATAGGTGTTGAGATATAGGTAGTTGTATGCTAAACTATCCAAGTGTGAGTTTTGGTTAGAGGAAGTGCAGTTTCTAGGGCATATAATCAACAAGGAAGGGATAACTGTTGATCCAGTTATGGTAGAGGCAATGATTAAATGGGAGAAGCCTAAGTCAGTGTGTGAGGTGAGGAGTTTCCTAGGTTTAGCTGGTTATTACAGAAGGTTTATCGAGGGTTTATCGAAGATTGCGTTGCCTATGATGCAGATAACGAGGAAAGGTACGACGTTTGTTTGGATTGAAAAGTGTAAAGAGAGCTTTCGGAAGCTAAAGGAGAAATTGACTACATCTCCTGTGCTGACATTACCAAATCTATTAGGACGGTTTGACTTGTACCGTGACGCGTCATATCTAGGATTGGGTTGTGTTTTGATGCAAGAGGGAAGGGTTGTGGCTTATGCTTCCCGACAGTTGAGGGTTCATGAAAGGAATTACCTGACCCATGATTTGGCGTTAGCAGCCATAGTGTTCGCGTTGAAGATATGGCGACACTATCTTTATGGAGCTAAGTTCAATGTGTTCAGTGATCACAAGAGTCTAAAGTATCTGTTTGACCAGAAGGAGTTGAACATGAGGCAGCATAGATGGATGGAATTCATTAAGGATTATGAGTTTGATCTTCAATACCATCCAGGGAAGGCTAATGTTGTGGCGGATGCATTAAGTAGGAAATCTTTGCACGTGTCTGCAATGATGGTGAAAGAGATGGAGTTGCTTGAACAGTTTATAGACATGAACCTAGGTATGGATTTGACTGAGGATAGAATATGCTTAGGTATGATCACCATCAGTAGTGAGTTTCTGAGAGATCTTAAGGCTAAGCAGGATCAGGATGAATACTTGTTAGAGGTGAGTCGAGGAATAGATGAGGGAAAGGTTTCAGAGTTTAGGGGAGGATCAGATGGTGTGTTAAGGTTTAGAGATCATATATGTGTGCCCGATGACTTAGAGATTAGGAAGGTGATCTTAGAGATCAGACCATTGTTGTAGGGGTTGTTAACCTGACCGATAGCATTGGCAATGAGTGCCAATGCGTCCGCAATTGCCTGATCGTTACGTCCTCTACCTGCCATGAGTTCCTGTACATGTCCAAAACAACTTTTAATACATAAACTTAAGCGGGTAAAAGCGAAAGGCAACTTAACTTAAAGCATCATTGACTATAACAAGTATAAACAATCCAAACAATAGCACACAACAGACTCACAACAGACTCATACCACGACTTGATAGGACAGACCTGCTCTGATACCATTAAATGTGATACCCTGCTACCCCGCATGTTAAAAAGGTATAAAAGGACAAAGCTGAAAAATAAATCATGTATTTACTTAAATAAATAAAACATTTGTCCATGGGTAGAAAGGTCCCACATGAATGAGTTCTCAAAACGCGGAAATAAAATCAAATTTAAAACAAATAAACAAATAAAACCATAACAACCGTGATAAGCCTCTGGCTCATCTAGTTTTATGACTAGTATGACCGTGGTTTTGTGCCGATTATATCTCGTTTTCACCCAAATTAGGCCTGATTGTCCTCAAGCAAGGTTTTGAGTCCCTTAAGTAGTTTTAGGGTTATTTAGCCAGTTTTTGAGTCAAATAAAGCACTTATGGCTATTTCATGTTTTCAGGTTGACTTAGAGTCCAAGGAATGAAGGAAACAATGGAAATTGCAATCTGGAAACACTCGCCACGCGAGCAGATACTCGCCCCGCGAGAGTGAGGACCAGCCAGTGCGGAAAAGTCATGTTCTCTCGCCTCGCCCCGCGAGCTCATCGCTCGCCTCGCGAGCCCCAAGTCGGCAAGCATTACGGTCATCCCGTGACACCCATCACGGCGTGAAGAGAAACCCCGAAGACAGAGACCATCACGGCCTGGCCGTGATGAAGGTCACGGCCATGACAGATAAGCACCAAGACAGAGACCATCACGGTGCAGCCGTGATAGGCATCACGGCTGTGACAACCCAGGTTTTGAAGACTCGCCTCGCGAGAATCACGCTCGCCTCGCGAGAATACAAATTCAAGAAGGCGCCATTTTAATATTCGCCTCGCGAAAGGCCCCTCGCCTCGCGAGAATGCGCAGTTTCTGAAAGTTATAAATAGCTGTTTAGGGCAGAACAGAAGGATCTTTTGCCAATCCTTGTTTTCGAATTTTCTCTGTTTGTATTGCGTTTTTGATGGAGAACTAATCTCCCTAGATTGATCTGCTGTAATCGGCTTCCACCAACACTTGAGGTCTTGTAATTCCTGATTTAATTCTCTTCTCTCTTTCAATATCTATTCTATATTCTCTGTTTGCTTTAAAAAAAAAAAAAAAAAAAAAAAAAAACAGAATGAAAACAGAGCGTAAAAACAGAGCAAAATACGTGATTATCAAATAAGACTAAGACGATCAATCTGCTGTTTCGTTTCCCACTATCATCGGTTCATGTAATTCCATGCCCTAAGCAGAGTCTAATCCCTTTTCGATTGTAGCATCGATTAACAAGCTAAACCGACGCTACGGGACATATATTCCTAATTCCGAATTAAGCAAACGGATGAAGCCCTTCGTGAATTAAGCAAACACGAATTGAACGCACGCGAATTAAGCAAACGCGATTAAGTTTAGGAACATACAATCATCGAAACAAATCAATACCCATTCGATACAAACTGAATTAAGCAAACAGAGAATATAGAATAGATATTGAAAGAGAGAAGAGAATTAAATCAGGAATTACAAGACCTCAAGTGTTGGTGGAAGCCGATTACAGCAGATCAATCTAGGGAGATTAGTTCTCCATCAAAAACGCAATACAAACAGAGAAAATTCGAAAACAAGGATTGGCAAAAGATCCTTCTGTTCTGCCCTAAACAGCTATTTATAACTTTCAGAAACTGCGCATTCTCGCGAGGCGAGGGGCCTTTCGCGAGGCGAATATTAAAATGGCGCCTTCTTGAATTTGTATTCTCGCGAGGCGAGCGTGATTCTCGCGAGGCGAGTCTTCAAAACCTGGGTTGTCACAGCCGTGATGCCTATCACGGCCAGACCGTGATGGTCTCTGTCTTCGGGTGCTTATCTGTCATGGCCGTGACCTTCATCACGGCCAGGCCGTGATGGTCTCTGTCTTCAGGGGTTTCTCTTCACGCCCGTGATGGGTGTCACGGGATGACCGTAATGCTTGCTGACTTCAGGCTCGCGAGGCGAGCAGTAGCTCGCGGGGCGAGGCAGAGAACATGACTTTTCTGGCACTGGCTGGTCCTCACTCTCGCGGGGCGAGTATCTGCTCGCGTGGCGAGTGTTTCCAGATTGCAATTTCCATTGTTTCCTTCATTCCTTGGACTCTAAGTCAACCTGAAAACATGAAATAGCCATAAGTGCTTTATTTGACTCAAAAACTGGCTAAATAACCCTAAAACTACTTAAGGGACTCAAAACCTTGCTTGAGGACAATCAGGCCTAATTTGGGTGAAAACGAGATATAATCGGCACAAAACCCGGGTCATACTAGTCATAAAACTAGATGAGCCAGAGGCTTATCAAAATACCCCAAACTTGAACTTTGCTTGTCCCCAAGCAAACTAAAACTCAAAACGACTCAAGACTTGGCAAGCTAGAAGGATTTCAACCAATTTCGCACAAATTTCAAGCAATTCATCAAAACAATTTTCCTTCAATGTTCCCCCATTTTCAACAATGTAATCCCCACAATCATTTATTCTGAACATCTGAGAGTTTCATCATTCAAACAATCATTAATCTAAACAGGGGATCTAAGTTACACACAAGAGGGAGATCACCAAATTCAAACAATCGCCTTCCTCACAAAGGGGTTTAGTGGTCACTCAATCTCTCAGTTTGTCTAGGCTAACAACATTTCACTCAGTTTCACTTTTAAGAGCACTTCCCATGAATTTGATTTTCATCTCAAAATGGTCCCCACAGAGAACATGCATGCAACATCAAAAGGTCTTTCAAGGTTGTAATGGGGCCTGGCTAAGGGAAGGATATACAAAGTCTTGGTGAAGTCCCTAGGAACTAAGAGAGCATGAAGCTGTTTACACATTGAATTCCTTACTCAAGTTCCTATTCTTATTCTTCTTTTTGCCTTGGGTGGCTACAGCCCTTTTCTTCTAATACCCTTCTTGACATTTTGCTTCTTTTTTTTTTTTTTAGAGAGATTTATTTTTTATTTTTTTTTTTTATTTTTTTTGCCCTTTGGCTCCAACCTTTAATTTTTTTCTCTTTTTCTCAATCCCCAACAACACATCATATCACTGTAGCCACCCCAAACTTAGTTTCTTGCAACCATTCTCTTGCTAAGCTTCCATGCTCTCCTAATCCTAAGATCGGGTTAACATGGTTTTTCCAGATTTAGGCTCATAACATAAGGTCAACATGAAACAATAGGCTAATTAGGCTCAAAGGGCTAACTAGGGAACATGCATTAGGGACTGGTTCAATTTAGGCCAAGTAGTTAATTCAAAGAAAATTGCCTAAATCATTTGATGCAAACACATAGACATGCAAACCACGAAGAGATTCAAGCAAAATCGGGAAAGTGCAACTCGAAAGTGATTCACACAATCAAAAACATGTTGGAGGCTCAAATCCTCACCCGGTCATTCATGCAAATTGTTTGACCGAGATTCTATCCCTAGTGTGTGCACCCTATCACCCCAAACTTATCATAAATCATGCTCTCACAACAAAATATCTCAAAGTTCAGTTTTCAATTTTTCAAATGGGGATCACAATTTCCAAATTTCAAAAACCTAGGGGGAATCATCAACATAAATCATGCCAACAATCTGTGCTAAATCAACCAAAACCTACCAAACTTGCCGACACAAGACACACATGCTCTTGAGCTTCTCAAATTATTCAAGAGCGAAAGAAAACACAACAAAACACAAAACACAACAAAACAAACGGTTCCCTCCCCCACACTTAAAACATACATTGTCCTCAATGAACAACACAAATATCAAAACAGAGTGAGGGAAAGGAAAGGGTGCTCCCTGATCAGGTTGCAGTGTAGGTGGGCTCCCCAAAGAGAGCTCCTCAACAAGAGCATCCACAGTCCCGAGCTCTCATGAAATAGCTTCAGCCGCTGCCCGTTAACCTTGAATGCCTTGTTGCTACCTGCACTTTTAATCTCTACTGCACCATGAGGAAAAACATTAGTAACAACAAATGGTCCAATCCACCGGGACCGAAGTTTCCCAGCCATTAATTTCAGGCGGGAGTTAAACAGTAAAACCCGCTGACCCACAGAGAATTCCTTCCTAGTAATCAATCTATCATGAAAGTGCTTGGTTTTCTCCTTATAAATCCGAGAGCTCTCATAGGCTTCTAGCCTAAGCTCTTCAAGCCGCAGAATCGGAGTTTCCTTTCAATACCGGATTTTTGCATTTCCAGATTATGAAGACTTGGCGCCCAATAAGCACGGTGCTCAACTTCCACAGGGAGATGGCATGCCTTGCCGAATACAAGCCTAAAGGGGGACATCCCTATCGGCGTCTTGAAAGCGGTCCTCTGAGCCCAAAGTGCGTCTTCTAGACGGCGGCTCCAATCTTTCCTATTTGGCTGCACAACTTTCTCTAGGATTTGTTTTATCTCCCTGTTGGAGATCTCAGCCTGGCCATTGGTCCGAGGATGGTAAGCGAGTGGAGACTCGTGCACAACCCCATACTTCGGAGTAGAGCTTCCATGGTGCGGTTGCAGAAATGAGTGCCCGGTCACTGATTATGGCACGAGGTATGCCGAACTTGCCAAAAATATTGGACCTAACAAAATTTGCAACAACTTTAGAATCGTTAGTCCTAGTGGGGATAGCTTCCACCCACTTTGAAACATAGTCAACAGCCAAGAGAATGTAAAGAAAGCCAAAAGATGCAGGGAAAGGACCCATAAAGTCGATCCCCACACGTCAAACACCTCACGAGAAGAGCATGGGCTGCTTTGTGGCATTTCACTCTTGCGAGTGATGGTCTGTACCCTGCTTTGCCCGACACTCCTTACAAGTCCGATACACCTCATAAGCATCTCTAAAGATGGTGGGCCAATAAAAACCAGAATCTAGGACCTTTCTCGCAGTCCTCTGTGGCCCAAAGTGTCCCCCTACTTGAGAGGCATGAGAAAAGTGCAAAATAGACTCAATCTCATAGTCGGGGACACACCGCCTAATCACCTGATCACTACAAAACTTCCAAAGAAATGGATCGTCCCAAACATAATACTTGGCGTCGCTCTTTAGTTTGTGGATTTGTGACCTAGTTGCTCCTGTCGGAAAGACACCAGCAACTAGGTAATTCACAAGATCGGCAAACCAAGGAGTAACGCCATGCAAACTGTAAAAAGCTGCTCATCGGAAAGTCATCCTGAATGGGGACGGATCCTCATCCCTCTCTATCCTACTCAAGTGATCAGCCACTAAATTTTCTGCTCCACTCTTGTCCTTGATCTCTACATTGAACTCTTGGAGCAACAACATCCACCGAATCAACCTCGGCTTCGCTTCCGGTTTCTTTAACAAATATTTCGTGAGCTGCATGGTCGGTGAAAACAATAACCTTGGAACCTAGCAAATATGATCTAAACTTATCGAGAGCAAAAACAACAGCTAGAAGTTCCTTTTCGGTGGTGGTGTAATTACATTGTGCAAAGCATCTAAAGTCCTAGAAGCATAGTAAATGACATGTGCAGACTTGCCTACCCTTTGTGCCAGGACCGCCCCACAAAGATAGTTAGAAGCATCACACATGAGCTCAAAAGGGAGCGTCCGGTCGGGGCTGGATGATGGGGGGTAGAGGTCAATGCCTTTTTCAAGAAGTCGAACGCCTTCTTGCAGCTTATCACCAAAGCTGAATATGGCATCATTCTTGACAAGTTCGACAGAGGGAGAGCTATCTTGCTCAAGTCCTTAATAAAGCGCTGTAGAAACCTGCATGACCAAGAAAAGAACGAATCTCGCGAACGCAAGATGGGTAAGGCAATGTGGAAATCACATCAATTTTAGCAGGATCTACTGAGATACCCTCTCTAGAAATAACATGCCCCAAAACAATCCCCTGTTCAACCATAAAATGACACTTTTCATAGTTCAACACAAGATCAGTTTCAATACATCTTTCTAAAACCAAATTCAGACTATGCAAGCATGCATCGAATGAGGAGCCATATACTGTGAAATCATCCATGAACACTTCCATGCAATTTTCAATAAATTCAGTAAAAATGCTAATCATGCATCTCTCGGAAAGTGCCGGGAGCGTTGCAAAGGCCAAATGGCATCCTCCTATAGGCAAACGTCCGGAAGGGGCACGTGAAAGTGGTCTTCTCCCGATCCTCCGGTGCAATGTGGATCCGGAAGTATCCGGAGAAGCCATCAAGAAAACAAGAGTGGGATTTACCGTCCAGCCGTTCGAGCATCTGATCGATGAACGGCAAAGGAAAGTGATCCTTTCGAGTGGCCTGGTTCAACCTCCTATAGTCAATACAGACTCTCCAGCTATTCTGGACTCTAGTGGGGACAAGCTCATTGTTCTCATTTCTTACCACTGTGAGGCCAGATTTCTTAGGCACAACTTGCCTTTGGGCTCACCCAAGTGCTATCGGAGATGGGGTATATGATACCCGCATGTAGGAGTTTTGTTACCTCCTTCTTTACCACATCCAGAATCAATGGATTTAGCCGCCTCTGGCCGCCTAACTGGTTTAGCCCCATCCTCCAATAAAATCCTATGCATACATCTAGAGGGGCTAATTCCTGGAATGTCAGCCAAGGTCCATCCAATTGCTCTCTTGTGCTTCTTCAGAACCTCCAAGAGTTTAGCTTCCTGGTCAGAGTCAAGGTTGGAGGAAATGATAACTGGGAGTTTTTCATTCCTCTCCAAGTAAGCATACTTCAGATTGCCAGGAAGTGGCTTAAGCTCCAAGGAGGGTGGCTGCTCCACAGATGGTATGTTTGGAGCAGCCAGTGCATCAAGAATTTCAGCCGAAAAGACAGCTTCACTTACACTATCACCCCGCAAAGTAGAATCAATCTCAAGACAAACAACACAAGGGTTAGTGTTAGTACAATCATTACATGAATAAACATCATTAAAATCGAAATGGATGGAAAATCAAGCAACCAAGTCATCATAGGTGTCGTCAACAATTTCGGAGAGCAACTCTATTTGGAAAACAGAGTGCTCTTCCAATGGATGCTTCATAGCATCAAAAATGTTGAACCTTGCAATAATGTCACCGAACTCCATGGACATGGTTCCATCATCAACATCTATCTTCGTCTTTTTGCCGTCTTCATGAACGGCCTGCCGTGATGATTGGTGATCTGCTTGAATTGGTTTCCCCTGCCATGTCCAGGATGTAAAAATCGGCGGGGAAAATTAAATCATCAACTCGTACCAACACATCTTCTACCACTCCCATGGGGCGAGCATTGGTCCTGTTGGCCAACCTGTATGGTAAGTCCTGTATGTTGCAAAGGGCCCGGATCAAGGTTGTTGAAAATGGAGGTGGGCATGACATTTATGGAGGCTCCCAAATCCAACATGCAATTGTCGAATTTGTCTGTCCCCAATGGTGCATGGAATAGTGAAAGTGCCCTGATCCTTGCACTTCGTGGGCGGTGCGAGTGAGGGCTGAAACCGTAACCTTCTCGGGGGCAAGTTTGGGCTGAATGAAGGGCTGAAACATTTCGCCCTAAGTTAACTCTCTCATTACCCTTCATCCTCCTCTTGTGGGTACACAAATCCTTCGAAACTTTGCATACCTTGGAACTTGCTTAATCACATCTAGGAGTGGAATGTTTACCGCCACCTTCTCGAACACATCTAAGATCTCCTTCTCCTTGTCTTCCCCATCAACCTTCTTATTTTTCTGCACTCTTTGTGGGAAGGGAATCGGGGCACATACACTCTCTCGGTTTCAACAACAAGAGGGCTCGGGAATAGCCTCAACAGCTTTCTTCATCTTTCCCGGGGGCTCCCTCTACTACTTTCCCGGATCTCAAAGAGATGGCACTCACATTGGGATTGGGGGCATTGGGATTCACCACCTGGCTGTGCAGGTAGTTGGCTCGATCCCCGAGCTTGTTGTAAGTTGTTTATGGATGTGGCAAGTCTGTCCAATCTGTGTCCTCAAATCTCGAATGCTAGCATCCTTCATTCGCCGAGACTGTCCAACTTGATGCTGAAACCGGAGATTTTGTGCAGCCATTTGCTTTACCAAGTCTTCTAATGAAGGTCCGAAGGTGTAGAAGTGGTCACTTGAGGAGGATTCGGTGGTGGTGCCACGGTTGTTGTTGGGATGAGTTCCCATACCGCAGATTAGGGTGATTCCTCCAGTTGGGATGGTACCTATTTGTGGAGAGGTCAGGAGTACCATACCTGGTTCGATTATTTCCTTGGTTGTAGAGATTAGCTGCATAAGCTTGAGGCATATCAGAATTGACCCATCCTTGAGAATAGGGCACGTGTCGGTCCGATGCTCGGGAGAACTACACATGGCACACAACCTCGCCTACCTGAACCTTTTCCATTGCAGTTGCTTCACCAAACAAGTGAGCTCATCGATTCCGGTTTCGAGTGCCTTGTTGGAAGATGAACCTTGGATCTCATTTACACCCCTTGTCTCGAGTGAGTTGCTCCCGGTTGTGAACTGCTGGGAGTTTAATGACATATTCTCAATCAATTGCTTCGCAGCAGACTGGAGTTTTATCGACGAGTGCTCCTCCACTAGCGGCATCCAAAATATTTCTGTCCATTGGGAGCAATCCCTCATAAAAATACTGAATTAGGAGAGCGCTCGTAATCGGTGTTGAGGGCAGCTAGATACCAACTTCTTGAACCTCTCCCAAGACTCACCAATGACTCATTGCTTTGCCCGATGCCACATATCTCCTTTCGATGGAAGCGGCTACGGAGGCGGGGAAGTATCTTTCCGAGAAAACCTTCTTCAGATCATTCCAAGTTGTGACAGAATTTGGCTCCAAATAGTATAGCCAATCCTTTGCAGCGCCTTCAAGGGAGAACGGGAAGGCTCGCAATTTGATATGGTCTTCAGTAATGCCTTCCGGTCTCAAGGGTGTAGAACAGACCACCGAAATTCCTTCAAATGCTTATGTGGATCCTCACCGCAAGACCACTAAATCTTGGCAACAAGTGTATTAAACCAGATTTAAGTTCAAAAGGAGCAACCACACCAAAGATACTCAATACACAACCCATTGTAGTTAACATCGGGCAGCAAGCCGCCTCAATGTCCTTTGGTCACCCATGTTATTAAAAACAGGTTCGAAATCGAATTACCACTAGGGGTTGCCCGGATTGCCCTAAGGCGTGTGGGCAGTGTTCGTTCAATTTCGTGGTCAAAATCACACAAGTCGGACAAGTAGACCTAGTGGGCAGTCTAATTCAAAACAGAAACAAAAACAAAAAGCGAGAACAACAAACAAGAGTCCCCAAGAACGGCGCCAATTTGACGCTATTTGTCGCGCACGCGTCAAAAGATGAGCGGTTAGTAAAAATGTAGTTTAGTGTGCGACAACTCGGGTGTCGAGTATCGCAAGGACTCTCGTAGTGCTATTATCGCAGAAAATAAGTTTCTTGTGGGGGTGTTTGGTTTGAAATTGATTGGAAAAAAAAACAGAATGAAAACAGAGCGTAAAAAGCAGAGCAAAATACGTGATTATCAAATAAGACTAAGACGATCAATCTGCTGTTTCATTTCCCACTATCATCGGTTCATGTAATTCCATGCCCTAAGCAGAGTCTAATCCCTTTTCGATTGTAGCATCGATTAACAAGTTTAAACCGACGCTACGGGACATATATTCCTAATTCGAATTAAGCAAACGGATGAAGCCCTTCGTGAATTAAGCAAACACGAATTGAACGCACGCGAATTAAGCAAACGCGATTAAGTTTAGGAACATACAATCATCGAAACAAATCAATACCCATTCGATACAAACTGAATTAAGCAAACAGAGAATATAGAATAGATATTGAAAGAGAGAAGAGAATTAAATCGAGAATTACAAGACCTCAAGTGTTGGTGGAAGCCGATTTACAGAGATCAATCTAGGGAGATTAGTTCTCCATCAAAAACGCAATACAAACAGAGAAAATTCGAAAACAAGGATTGGCAAAAGATCCTTCTGTTCGCCCCTAAACAGCTATTTATAACTTTTTAAATCGCGCATTCTCGCGAGGCGGGGGCCTTTCGCGAGGCGAATATTAAAATGGCGCCTTCTTGAATTTGTATTCTCGCGAGGCGAGCGTGATTCTCGCGAGGCGAGTCTTCAAAACCTGGGTTGTCACAGCCGTGATGCCTATCACGGCCAGGACCGTGATGGTCTCTGTCTTGGTGCTTATCTGTCATGGTCGTGACCTTCATCACGGCCAGGCCGTGATGGTCTCTGTCTTCGGGGGTTTCTCTTCACGCCCGTGATGGGTGTCACGGGATGACCGTAATGCTTGCCGACTTCAGGCTCGCGAGGCGAGCGATGAGCTTCCTGGCGAGGCGAGAGAACATGACTTTTCCGCACTGGCTGGTCCTCACTCTCGCGGGCGAGTATCCCTCGCGTGGCGAGTGTTTCCAGATTGCAATTTCCATTGTTTCCTTCATTCCTTGGACTCTAAGTCAACCTGAAAACATGAAATAGCCATAAGTGCTTTATTTGACTCAAAAACTGGCTAAATAACCCTAAAACTACTTAAGGGACTCAAAACCTTGCTTGAGGACAATCAGGCCTAATTTGGGTGAAAACGAGATATAATCGGCACAAAACCACGGTCATACTAGTCATAAAACTAGATGAGCCAGAGGCTTATCAAACCGTCCCAACCCGATGTCACAACAAAGCTGGTATAACCATTCCGGAAAAACCTCAGAATACAACAGAAAAATAGACTAACAAAAGAAAGGCCCTAACTTTGAGTGGTGGCTCCTCAGAGTCACTCCTCTATGGGCTACTCGTCATCCTCTGCATGAAACCAAACATGCCAAACAAGAAAACAGAAAACAGGGAGTAAGAATCATGTATACATATACGGCATGAAGATAGAAATCAAGGTAAACAACAAGCATGGCAACATCATAGCATATATATATATATATCATCATACATCAACATCGTCAAAATCACGTATGCTATGCGGTGTAATGTAACACTACTCCGCTACTCCATTATGCATGTGGATCCAAACTAACTCAGGATGAACGACTTCGGAGTTACATATCCGTATTAGCCATAGAATCACCAACACCGACAGTTCATCGATGATAGTGTGATTTCGCATCATAACCCCTGTACATTTTTGCATGCATTCTTCATATAGTTTAGGCATATTTGATTCGATTTTATTAGTTTTTACCTTGGATCGGGTGAGGCGGTTTCTTGGTGTTGTTTTGCAGGAATTCAAGGAAAAATGCTCAAGAATAACCATGATGGAGCTTGGATGAAGTCTGAGACTGAAAAGTGAAGAAAATGACCCAGGCAGAGCCCATCACGGTCGTGATCGAGCAATAATTGAGAAGAAAGAAGGCAAAAGTCAGAATCTGTCACGGTCCAGCCGTAATACCCATCACGACCGTGACATGATAATGGAGCCAGACCCCCCTCTTGGCAGAATCTGTCACAACCAAGCCGTGAGGCCCAACACGGTCGTGACAGATCATTTGGTGAAGGCAGAAGCTATCACGGCCTGCCCGTGATAAGCATCACGGCCGTGATGCTCCAATATTTGAAAGCGCGCCAAGGCAGAAAGCGTCATGGCCAGGCCGTGATGTCCATCACGGTTGTGACCGAATCCTGATCTATAAAGAGACACGGGCAGAACAGAGAAAAACAGTTTTTGAAACCCTAAAGACTCTCTGAACCAAGGGCAGCTGCACAAGGATTCCATGGAGTTCCTCCTCCTTTTCATCTCTATTTCTTTTGTTGTGGTTATGATCATGAGTGGCTAAACTCCCATTGTTGGGGTTAGGGTAGCTATTTCTGAATTCTCCATGTATCAGACTTGATCTTGTAATATAGTTTTTACTTCTTTATTGAGTGATTGATTTTCTGTGCTTAATGCTTGTTGTGGCTAGCACCCCCATGACTTGATTAGTGTTTTGATATGCAATTGGAAAATTCGTATTAGAACCGAAACTGAAATTAATCACTTAGTAACCCTTGCGTCTAGGAATAGAGTTTGGTTTACTAGTAATCACATAATCCCTAATCTTAATGCAATTTCATTTAGCTAGGCCACCTAAGGAATTAGGGTCTATTAGTGGATTTAGGCTCTTGTCATCTGAGGAATCGGGGCTTGAGTAATTTAGTGGATTCACTGTCATACTTGAAGTAGAAACTGTTTATTAGTCATGTCATTGCATGGGGATGAAGTTTAGTGAACCTAATCCCAACATATTTCATCTATTTGAAGAATTCCTTTAACTGTCTTCCAAGTGTTCGACAGAAATTCTCAAAGAACTTTTCTCTTTATTTTGTTTGTTCTAGGTTTAAATCTTATTTGGGCTTGGTATTTATTATCGAGCTCCCTTCAATCCAAATATCCACTTAGATAGTAATTGATTCGGTACGTGCTAGTACTTGTCACAATCCTCGTGGGAATGATATCGGTCTCACCACCGTATTATTTGCACGACTAGGTATACTTGCCTAGATTCGTCAACAAGTTTTTGGCGCCGTTGCCGGGGATTGTGTTTCAATATTAGCATACCCATTTCGGTTACTAATTTAAGCAAAAGCAAAAAAAAATTATGTGGTGATCTGTTTGCTGTCATTTTTCTGTGTTTTGGTTTGCTGTCATATTTTTCTGGTATATTTGCTGTTTGTGTGCTGACTTTTACTGCTAACGCTCTTGTTTGCTAGACTGTTTGTGTATGCAAGGTACTATCCCTGCTGACCAACTCCTCCACGATCCTGAGATTGAAAGTACAGCTGGGAAGAATCGAAGGCAAGCTAGAGAGCAGAAACTGTTAGAACAACAAGAAGAAGAACAAGAGACTTCCACCTCTCAAGTTCATCAAGAAAAACTCAGAATGGCAGGCAATGGTGAAGGTGCTCCACCACGGAGGACACTTGGTGACTAATGCAATACAAATGTCAATCGGCATGTCACTAGCATAGTGAGGCCCCCAATTAACTGCAACAATTTTGAAATCAAGCCAGCTCTTTTGAATTTGGTTGCACAAAATCAGTTTGCCGGGTTGGAAAAGGAAGATCCTAATAGTCATATCTCCAACTTCATTGAGATATGTGATACGATGAAGCACAATGGTGCCTCTGAGGATGCAATCCATCTAAGGGCGTTTCCCTTCTCTTTAAGAGATAGGGTCGAGGCTTGGCTCCAATCTCAACCAAGGGGGAGCATTACTACATGGGATGACTTAGAGGCAAAATTTCTGGCAAGGTTCTTTCCCACCTCAAGATTTGTGAAGACAAGGGGTGACATCATAAGCTTTGCTCAGCAAGAAGGTGAGACTCTTCATGACGCCTGGGAAAGGTTCAAGGAATTGCTCTGAAGATGTCCAAATCATGGGTTTGATGATCATACCCAAATGCAGACATTCTGCAATGGACCGAGGTCGTCAACCAGGTATATGTTGGATGCCTCAGCTGGAGGGTCCATGAACACAAAGACAACAGAGGAAGCACTGATTTTGATAGAGGCTATGGCATCTAATGACTATTTGATGCATCATGATCGGGGTCCCACATCAAGAAGGGGAGTGTTGGAGTTAGATTCACAATCTGCACTTTTGGCTTGGAATAAACTCATGACACAACAACTGGAGTCCATTACCAAGCAACTCGCTCAACTCCCACAACAACTCCAAACTGTTCAAGGGACAACCATGCCACCTCAACAGGTAATGCGATGTGATTTTTGTGGAGGAGATCATGATAATGGAAGATGTGAGGCACCGCCTAGTTCCCATAAGGAAGCTAATTATATGGGGAACTATGGACGGCCAAGCAACAACCAATACTCCAACAACTACAACCAAGGATGGAGGAATTAACCAAGTTTTGGTTGAAAACAAGATGCCGGACAAGCAAGCAAGCCTCAACCCACACCACCGCCTCAAGACCGGGCTTCTAACTTGGAGAACACCCTCAATCAGTTCATGCAAATGTCCATGTCAAACCAGAAAAACACTGATGCTTCTATAAAGAACTTGGAGGTTCAAGTTGGACAGATTGCAGAGCAACTAGCAGAGTAGTCTAGCAGCAGTTTTTCAGGTAATACTCAAACTAATCCTAAAGAGCATTGCAAGGCTATTGTGTTGAGGAGTGGTAAAAGCCTTGAGGAAGAGAGTGGTGAGCCCTTGGTGAAAAATCAGAGAGTTGATGAAAAAACAGAGGTGAATGCTGAAAAAACTGATTTGAATAAGGAAAAAGGCAAAGAGGTTGTAGTAGAGGAGGAAGAAAAAGACAATGAAAAAGACAAGAGGGAAAAATTAGTAGATGAAAATTCGATTTTGAGGAGAACTAAAAGTCAGATTTTGAAAGATGGAGACAAGCCTCAAGTGATCCCCTCTTATGTGAAGTTGCCCTATCCTCATTTGAGCAAGAAAAAGGATAAGGAAGAACAGTTTGCTAAGTTCCTTGACATCTTCAAGCGGTTACAGATCAACATACCCTTTGCTGAAGCACTAGAGCAGATGCCAACCTATGCAAAGTTCATGAAGGAGTTACTCACAAAGAAAATAAAATTCAAAGAAGGTGAGACTGTTGCCTTGACAGAGGAGTGTAGTGCGATACTTCAGAGGAAGCTACCTCCAAAGCTTAAAGATCCTGGTAGTTTTACAATCCCTTGCACTATTGGGAGTGTTGCTATTGGGAAGGCCTTATGCGACTTGGGAGCGAGTATCAACTTGATGCCGCTTTCAATTTTGAACAAGCTTGGAGGTGGTGAGGTGAAACCAACAAGGATGGCATTGCAACTAGCTAATAGATAAATCAAGCGTCCTTATGGTATTCTGGAAGACGTCTTGGTTAAAGTGGACAAGTTTATCTTCCCAGCGGATTTTGTGATATTAGACATGGAGGAGGATGCAGAAGTCCCACTTATATTGGGGAGACCCTTTCTTGCAACCGGACGTGCTTTGATAGACGTACAAAAGGGCCAGCTTCGACTCAGTGCAAGATGAAGAGGTTACTTTCAATGTGTTTGAAGCCATGCATCGCCCGAGTGATGAAGAGAATTGATTCCGCATGGATATTGTGGATGTAGTGGCCAATGAAGTCCTTGCACAGCAGCACATTTCCTCTATTCTTGAGAAGGTAATTATGAACTCTATTGAAAATCTTGATGAAGAAGAAGAGAAGGAATTAGAAGACTGTTTGTGTGATTTGGAAGCTCAACCCAAGCAACTTGTTGTGAAAACTAAGAAAGAAGAGCTAAAGAAGGATGAAGTCCAAGAGAAGCTCGAGTTGGAGCTTAAACCTCTACCTCCCCACTTGAAGTATGTCTTTCTTGGTGAGAATGATGAAGACCCTGTCATAGTGAGTAATGTACTGTCCAAATTGGAAGAGGGGAAGCTTGTAAGGGTGCTTCGAGAGCATAAGACAGCTATTGGATGGTCCACTCAGATTTGAAAGGTATTAGCCCCACGTTTTGTATGCACAAGATCATGATGGAGGTTGCATTTAAACCGGTGGTTCAACCGCAGAGGAGGCTCAATCCTACAATGAAAGAAGTGGTGGAGAGGGAGGTGCTGAAACTCCTTGAAGATGGAATGATCTATCCTATTTCCGATAGTGCTTGGGTGAGTCCGGTACAAGTGGTTCCAAAGAAAGGTGGCATGACCGTCATGCACAACGAGAAGAATGAGTTGATCCCAACTAGAACGACCACTGGTTGGCGAATGTGTATAGATTACCGGAAGCTAAATCAAGCTACTAGGAAGGATCACTTCCCACTTCCATTCATGGACCAGATGTTGGAGAGGTTGGTCGGGCAAGCTTACTATTGTTTCTTGGATGGTTATTCGGGTTACAACCAAATTGCGGTTAACCCGGAAGACCAAGAGAAAACTGCTTTCACATGCCCGTTTGGAGTTTTTGCCTATCGGAATATGCCTTTCGGTCTTTGCAATGCGCCTGCGACATTTCAAATGTGCATGCTTTCCATTTTTTCTGATATGGTAGAAAAATACATTGAGATTTTCATGGATGATTTTTCTGTTTTCAGTTCCTCTTATGATAACTGTTTGTCTAACCTTGCTGCTGTGTTAAAAAGGTGCATGGACACCAATTTAGTCTTAAATTGGGAGAAATGTCATTTTATGGTGCAGGAAGGCATTGTGCTTGGCCACAAAATTTCAGCCAAGGGGATCGAAGTGGATAAATCCAAGATTGAAGTGATTGAGAAACTACCTCCACCAGTGAATGTCAAGGGTATGAGGAGTTTTCTTGGGCATGCAGGCTTCTACCGGCGGTTCATCAAGGACTTTTCAAAGATAGCCAAGCCATTGTGTAGCCTTTTGAACAAGGACACTCCATTTCTGTTTGACACTGCTTGTCTTAACTTTTTTCAAATTTTGAAAGACGAGTTGATCACTGCTCCCATTCTTGTTGCACCCAACTGGGAGTCGCCATTTGAATTAATGTGTGATGCCAGTGACTACGCAGTTGGGGCAGCGAAGGGACAAGTTTTTCCATGTCATTCACTATGCTAGCAAGGTTCTCAATGAGAACCAAGTGAATTATGCAACAACTGAAAAAGAGTTGCTAGCCATAGTGTTTGCATTGGAAAAATTTCGTTCCCACTTAATTGGGTCACAAGTCACTGTTTTTACTGATCATGCTGCTATTAAATATTTGTTGACTAAGTTAGATTCTAAACCAAGACTCATAAGGTGGATTCTATTGTTGCAGGAGTTTGATTTAGTCATCAACGACAAAAAGGGCAGCGAGAATGTGGTGGCTGACCACTTGTCTCGGTTAGTGAATGAGGAGGTGGCTGCTAAAGAAAAGGACATTCGGGATGAGTTCCCGGATGAGGCTTTATTGCTGGTACATGAGAGACCATGGTTTGCCGACATGGCAAATTTCAAAGCAGCCAACATTGTTCCAGAGCACCTCACTTGGCAACAAAATAAGAAGTTCTTCCGGGATGCCAACCATTTCATGTGGGATGATCCATTTCTATTCAAGGTTGGACCGGATGGCTTATGGAGGAGTTGCGTTAGTCAAGAGGAAGCAAGGAGAGTTTTGTGGCATTGTCATAACTCTCCATATGGTGGACATTACAATGGGGATCGGACAACTGCAAAGGTCCTCCAATCTGGGTTCTTTTGGCCCTCAATCTTCAAGGACTCTTACAATCATGTGAAGAGTTGTGACAAGTGCCAGAGGACCGGGAACATTTCAAAGAGGGATGAGATGCCACTGCAGAATATATTGGAGGTTGAAGTATTTGACTGCTGGGGCATAGACTTTATGGGTCCACTTCCACCTTTATTCTCCAATCAATATATCTTGGTGGCGGTGGACTATGTCTCCAAATGGGTGGAGGCCATTGCAACACCGCAGAATGATGCCCAGATAGTGATTAGATTCATCAAGAAGAACATCTTTGCCCGGTTCAGTGTCCCAAGGGTTCTTATAAGTGATGGGGGATCTCACTTTTGCAACTCACAACTGAGAAATGTGTTAGCCAAGTATGATGTGAGGCACAAGGTGGCATCTCCTTATCATCCGCAAACAAATGGTCAAGCGGAGGTCTCTAACCGAGAAATTAAGAGAATTCTGGAAAAGACTGTGGCCGCTTCAAGAAGAGATTGAGCAAAGAAGCTGGACGATGCTTTGTGGGCCTACCGGACTGCACTGAAAACTTCTATGGGGTTATCCCCATTTCAGATGGTCTATGGAAGGGCATGTCACCTGCCTGTAGAGTTGGAGCATCGAGCCTTTTGGGCATTGAAGGTCTTGAATTTTGATGCCACTCTGGCGGGTGAGAAAAGAGTGAATCAGCTCCATGAATTAGAGGAGATGCGCCTTAATGCATATGAGAATGCAGCCATTTACAAGCAACGAGTCAAGACCTACCACGACAAGAAGATCGTGATGAAAACATTTCGACCGGGACAACAAGTTTTACTGTTCAATTCCCGGCTGAGATTGTTTCCGGGCAAGTTGAAGTCTAAGTGGTCGGGACCGTTCATTGTCAAGGAAGTCTCACCTCATGGAGCTGTGGAAGTGGAGGATCCCACTTCAAAAAGGACCTTCAAAGTCAATGGCCAAAGACTCAAGGCCTACTTGGGTGGTGACATCGAGAGATTGATCTCAGCTGTGCGCCTTCATGATCCTTGAGGTCATCTACTCGTCAAGCTAGTGACGTTAAAGAAGCGCTTATTGGGAGGCAACCCAAGTTTTCTTTTCATTTTCCTTTTGTTTTTGATTTTGCCCTCTTGAATAATTTGAGAAGATCAAGAGGATAATAGCATAGATTAATAGGTTTGTTAAGTGTTTTTAGGGAAAGGAGGAAGGAGAAGCAAAAAGGGCAGAGACAACAAAGTCAGTAACCATCACGCCCGGGCCGTGACACTGGTCACGGTCATGATGAGCCAGAGTTGAAGATCAGAAAGGATCACGACTCAGCCGTGATCCCCATCACGAGCGTGATGGAAGGACCCTGAAGATCAGAGAGCATCACGGCCTAGCCGTGATGGAGGTCACGGTCGTGACAGGCTACTCCTATGAACCAGAATGCATCACGGCTTGCCCTTGATAAGCATCACGGCCGTGACCCAATTTTCATGCAATTCCTTCTGACTAGGCATGTGAACCAGCACTCGCTGCCGCCTCGGTAAGTCGTTCCAATTTTTCTTTCCTCTTTCCAACTTGATTATTTATATTGGGGATAATGTAAGTTCTTAAGCTTGGGGTAGGGGTATTTTTGCATTGTTCATATTGCATTCATATAGTTTTGCATGATAGCTTTGCATGTTCACATGATTAGATTGCCCCTTGCCTAAATTTTGCATCCAATTGTGAGAACTAAGTGCCAAATAAATTGAGATAGTGAATTTTTGAACCCAATTTTTTCATTCTTGTGATATGGCTACAAATAAAAATGCTTGATATGATCTGTGATAGTTGATAATTAGCATGTGGTTCCATAGACTTATGTTTCTCAGTGATTTTTGAACTACTAAAATGTGAGATTTTGAGCCAAAAAGGGGTACTCACTAAATATACCCCATTCTTTGTGTTAGAGTGTTATTCCTCTTGGATTTTTTCTCTAGAACTTGACTTGAAACCATTTTGAAGCTTAAAAATTTTTGAATACATTTTTGAAAATGATTGAGGCACTAGGTATTTTTCTGGCCTTTCGAGCTTTGAATGACTAAATGCTACCCCTTAGTTGCCCAATTTTGAGCCTGAAAGAAAAAAAATGCTTTTCTTGGTACCCTGAAATATGTGGATGAATGATGCTTGATAGGATACCTTCTAAAGTATTACAAAAAGGGTAAAAGGGTAGTTGAAAAAAGTTTAGGATGAAAGAATCAGAAAAATGTTTCTCTTGAGTTGGAAAATCTCCCCTTCTCCAAATAAAAGAAAAAAATAAAAGAAAAAGAAAAAAAAAATCTATGGAGAAGGGGATGACAAAAAGAAATGAGAAATAAAATGAAAAGAAAGAAAGAAAGGTGGCGAAAGTGAATCGAAACCCAAAAAGATAGTTTAGAAGGTGTCATGATTTGCAATGCTTAATGTTTTGTGTAGCCTGTTGAAAAGTCCTTTTCTTGATTGCCCCACCTAACGATAAATCCCATGGTCCCGTTACAACCAAATCCAAAGACCTCTTGACTCTTAATTGTTTTCATTAATAAAGTAGAGATTTGGTTGATAGTCAAGTCTATGGTAGAATTCATTCCTTGAGGAAAATGGAGCGAATTGTCTTATATCCCTAACACTTGAGTGAGGTGAGAAAGAGAGCCAAGCAAATGAACAAGCTTGGGGTGATCTTCAGGTGAGAAAGAGTGCCCTAATCGGTGAGAATATGAGTCTAAGAAACATAAGCCTCTAATTGGACTTGAAACTGATTGTCTCTTGCTGAAGCATTTGAGATGCCTGTTACTTGGATTATGTACTCGGGTTCTTGGTTCACTATCCGTGGTCTGATTGTCTATATCTTCTGGCCTTAGTGATTGCTTGAGGATAAGCAATTGAATAAGCTTGGGGTGATTTGATAGTGTGATTTCGCATCATAATCCCTGTACATTTTTGCATGCATTCTTCATATAGTTTAGGCATATTTGATTCGATTTTATTAGTTTTCACCTTGGATCGGGTGAGGCGGTTTCTTGGTGTTGTTTTGCAGGAATTCAAGGAAAAATGCTCAAGAATAACCATGATGGAGCTTGGATGAAGACTGAGCCTGAAAAGTGAATAAAATGACCCAGGCAGAGCCCATCACGGCCTGGCCGTGATGCCCATCACGGCCGTGATCGAGCATTAATTGATAAGAAAGAAGGCAAAAGTCAGAATCTGTCATGGCCTAGCCGTAATACCCATCACGGCCGTGACATGATAATGGAGCCAGACCCCCCTCTTGGCAGAATCTGTCACGGCCAAGCCGTGAGGTCCATCACGACCGTGACAGATCATTTGGTGAAGGCAGAAGCTATAACGGCCTGCCCGTGATAAGCATCACGGCTGTGATGCTCCAATATTTGAAGGCGCGCCAAGGCAGAAAGCGTCACGACCAGGCCGTGACGGCCATCACGGCCGTGACCGAATCCTGATCTATAAAGAGACACGGGCAGAACAGAGAAAAACAGTTTTTGAAACCCTAAAGACTCTCTGAACCAAGTGTAGCTGCACAAGGATTCCATGGAGTTCCTCCTCCTTTTCATCTCTATTTCTTTTGTTGTGGCTATGATCATGAGTGGCTAAACTCCCATTGTTGGGGTTAGGGTAGCTATTTCTGAATTCTCCATGTATCAGACATGATCTTGTAATATAGTTTTTACTTCTTTATTGAGTGATTGATTTTCTGTGCTTAATGCTTGTTGTGGCTAGCACCCCCATGACTTGATTAGTGTTCTGATATGCAATTGGAAAATTCGTATTAGAACCGGAACTGAAATTAATCACCTAGTAACCCTTGCGTCTAGGAATAGAGTTTGGTTTACTAGTAATCGCGTAATCCCTAATCTTAATGCAATTTCATTAATCTAGGCCACCTAAGGAATTAGGGTCTATTAGTGGATTTAGGCTCTTGTCATCCGAGGAATCGGGGCTTGAGCAATTTAGTGGATTGATTGTCATACTTGAAGTAGAAACTGTTTATTAGTCATGTCATTGCATGGAGATGAAGTTTAGTGAACCTAATCCCAACATATTTCATGTATTTGAAGAATTCCTTTAACTGCCTTCCAAGTGTTCGACAGAAATTCTCAAAGAACTTTTCTCTTTATTTTGTTTGTTCTAGGTTTAAATCTTATTTGGGCTTGGTATTTACTATCAAGCTCCCTTCAATCCAAATATCCGCTTAGATATTAATGGATTCGGTACGTGTTAGTACTTGTCACAGTCCTCGTGGGAATGATAAACGGTCTCACCACCGTATTACTTGCACGACTAGGTATACTTGCCTAGAGCCGTTAACAACCGAACCTCAGGTGAACCCCATGGATAGCCAACACATCAAACCGTGGATTCCTCATCACAGGGGGCCGCGGTCACCAAACCTCGGGTGACCTACTGTGGAAGACCAGATCACCGTACTCTCGGGAGATCTCCCCTATATCGAACCTCCCCCTCAACCATCAACTTCAATGCTATATGCATGGCACAACAACAAACAACAACAACCACCTCCTTTGCTCGGGCTGAAAAGCTCCTGAGACTTCATCATCAACATCATCGTGCTTGGGCCAATAAGCACCCCAGACTTAACATCATCAACATCATCGTGCCTGGGCCAATAAGCACCCAAGACTTAACATCATCAACACATCGACCAATAAGCATCGGGGCCCTTTTATCCAATAAGCACCAAAGTTATCAACGTGTGATAACACAACGGTTACCGACTTAAACATTTTATCATCATTGATTATCTTTATTAACCATTAACCGAGTTATGTAATCTTTAACATTAATTAATCATGTCAACATAGCGTTATTGAGGAAGATTGGGGTTAAACCCCCTTTAAGTCCTTAATCTCAGTTTCTGTCCATAGGGGTGAGCACGGGCTTGCTTAACCCCAGTACGGGCGTGCCGCCACTTAAGTGGAGCACAATCGTGCTTCCTTTTAGGCACAGCCGTGCTCAGCTGCACGGTCGTGCTCTTTTGCTGCACGACCGTGGTTAATGCACGACCATTTTCCATAATTCAGACTAGGAGCACGGGCGTGCTCCCTGTTCAGCATGACCGTGCTTGGTGCATGACAGTACTGTTCTGGGCAGATTCAAACGCAGTTCTTTTAACCAATTTTGGGGAAATCATTCCTTTATTCATCAAGTCGTTTTAGAGCCTAATTAGTCAATTGATATTTAACAACAAAACCAACATTCAAACGGCCATATCTTAATCATCAAACAACATCATATCAACAATGGTAATCATGGCATTAACCTCACAAAACAACCAATAATAGCAATGAGACATATATCAAGAACATAACCAAACCAAACAGATCATGTTATCAACAACGACATATTAACACATAACATACAATGACGACGGGATTATGGGGAACCCCTTTACCTTACACTACCCCCATTGCATATGGTTACACTACCCTTCTCCCCATACCTAGATTGATGGTTGCTCTGACAGTCAAACTGGTCACGGTTCCCAAAGCGGCTCAGCTAACTCTTCCTAGCCTTGGCCAAACAAAACATAAACCATCAGTTTCCGATTCAAAACCATGAAAAGGAAACCACAAAGGAAAGAAACATTACCTATATATGAGCACAGACGAAACAACGCTACCCAATGGTCTCCAACACTCAAGAAACTGATTGAGTTTGATGGAAATAGGGAATGGAACTGATCTGGCCGCACTAGGGTGGCAGCAGCTACTAAAATAGGGTTTTTACGTAAACCCTCGATTTATGTGCAAGCATATATAGACTGGACACGAAGCACGGGCGTGCACCCCTTTGAGCATAGTCGTGCTGGACTCAGCGTTAGCGAGACGCGGTCCGCACATTGAGCATGGGCGTGCTCACTGTTGAGAACGGGCATGCTCACTGTTGAGCACGGGCGTGCTCAACTTAAAACTTGCAACACATTTCAGACTTTAAGCATGAGCGTGCTGGCTAATGAGCATGGGCGTGCTCATGTACTAGAGAGGGACTTTTGAGCCAAAAATCCCACTAAGCCCTTAGCCAACAACTCAAACTTAACAAAACCAACTCAAACAACCAAACAAGCTTTATAAAAGCATTTAACGAAAAGCGGGGTGTTACAATTCCACCCCCTTATAAAAATTTCATCCTCGAAATTTCTATGTACCTCAAGAGAAAAGGTGCGGGTACGCTTCCATCATCTTGCTCTCCAGCTCCCAGGTAGCACTTTCCTCAGTAGCCCCACTCCAAACCACTTTGACCAAAGGAATCTTTTTACCTCCTAGCTGCTTCACCCTCATATCCTCGACTCGAAGGGGTAACACCTCAAACATCAAGTTCTCTTTCAACTGTATCGCGTCGGGTACTATCACGTGACTAGGGTCATGGATATACTTTGAGTTGAGACACATGAAAAACATTATGGAGATTGGACAAGAACGTTGGTAAGGCTATCTGGTAGGCGACTTCGCCGACTCTTTTAAGGATCTGGTAAGGACCAATGAATCTCGGAGTAAGTTTCCTCGCCCTCATCACTCTACCAACCCCAGTCGTTGGTGTAACTTTCAAGAATACATGACCGCCTTCCTGGAATTCGAGCGCCATCCTCCTTTTGTCATGGTAGCTCTTTTGCCTACTCTGTGCCACTCTCATCTTTTCATGAACCATCCTGATCTTTTATGTTGTTTCCTGGACTATCTCAGGCCCTAGCACCACATTATCACTAGGTTCACTCCAACACAAGGGTGTCCTACATCTCCTCCCATAAAGAGCCTCATAAGGTGCCATCCCAATGCTGGAATGGAAGTTGTTGTAGGTGAACTCTATCAGGGGCAAATACTTGTCCCAACTAACAGACTGCTCTAGCACACAAGCCCTTAACAAGTCCTCTAAGGACTGGATGGTCCTCTCAGATTGCCCATCAGTCTGTGGGTGGTAAGCTGAACTAAGCCTAAGCTTTGTCCCTAAAGCATGTTGCAAACCCTCCCAGAACCTGGAGGTAAACCTCGGGTCTCTATCTGATACTATGCTAGAGGGTACACCATGAAACCTAACTATTTCCTTGATGTACAGCTTGACCAACTTTTTAAAAGGATACTCCATGTTCATCGGGATGAAATGGGCAGACTTAGTCAATATATCCACAACAACCCATATAGCCTCAAAACCAGCTGAAGTCCTAGGGAGTCCAAACACAAAATCCATGGAGATATTATCCCATTTTCATTCTGGAACACTCAAAGGTTGTAACTTACCTGAAGGATTTTGGTACTCTATCTTAGCCTTCTGACAAACTAGGCACGCATACACAAACTCAGCCACATCCTTTTTCATCCTAGGCCACCAAAACATCCTCTTAAGGTCCTGGTACATCTTGGTGGCACCTGGGTGCACTCTCAGCCCGCTCCTCCTAAGCTCAGGAACATCCGGTATGCACACTCTATCTTTAAACCTCAAGACCCCATCACTTCCATCCTTGAAACTAAGGTCTCTACCCCGAGCAAGCAACTCTCACTGGTCTAAGAGAAACTTATCTAACTTCTGACCCTCTCTAATCTGGTCCATCAAGCTGTTGATAACCTTCAAGGTACCAAGCCTAATACTCTTAGGGGTAAACTCACAAGCTAGACCAAGGTCTCTAAACTCATCAATCAGATCCATCTTTCTAACCATCAAAGCGGAGTTATGTAAGGTTTTCCTACTCAAGGTATCGGCCACCACATTGGCCTTCCCCGAGTGATAGGTAAGCTCGAAGTCATAATTCTTTAAGAACTCCATTCACCTACGTTGCCTCATATTCAACTCCTTCTGATCAAGGAGATACCCCACACTCTTGTGACCACTAAAGACCTCAAACCTCGCTCCAAAATGAGAGAGATACTGAAGCCCATTTCTTCATATCCAATAATGTTGGTCTCAAATTATTCCTCCTAAACAGTTTGTGATTCTGTTTACTTGCAATTCCATCATTAAAAAATGGCTTTTTGGTCAAAGAGAGGAAAGATACAGAGATGAAAATCGCAAAACCAATCAAATAGTAGCTCGAAAAACCTTGAAGAAACAAGCACAATTAAGTGGTACCTCGAATCTGAGAGTGCTCGGTCAACATCACTGCTTCACAAATTCATTTTCATTATCATCTGAATCCGAGATTCATTTCAAGATTGGAGTGCTAAGGTTCCATTTTTGAGCATCTCGCAACCGAGAATGGAGTAGAAGACATTGACTCCCAATGTGATAGAGTTCCATACTACCTTGCCAAGCAGAGTAGGAAAATTTGTTAAATTTGTCTACCCCTTCCTTTAAGATGAACACGAAAATATAGAATTAAAAAGCAAACTTTATGCCCAAGCCAATTAACTGCTCTCGCTTTACCATCTTTTATTTGCTTTAGTCTCTGTCGCAATGTTCCAATCAACCTTTGAGACTGAGAGGAAACTGTAACCATTAACCAAGAAATTATAAGTACAACAAAGAAACATAATATCAAAGAAGGAACCCAGAATAAAGAAGAACGATATTGAGGCATGACATTTCCAGCAGTCGAAGAAAACCAAATTCGAAGCATGCAAATATGCTTGTTGACTGCTGAGTGCCGTGAAAGGTTTTGAACAACAGGTTTAGAAAATAATCCCACAACTTCCCAAAAGCTGGGTTAATGAAGAGTTTAACATTAACAAATTTAGTAATTAATATTTTATTTTAAAACAAAACTTGAATGTTCCGTTCAATGTTATCCATATAGAGAAAATAAAATAGAAAATGTATTGAATGGAATTGAATGGAAAAGAGACAATTTTATAATTAATTGTAATTTTTTAGAAGTGAATTTACAATTTTACCCTCGACACCACCTTACTTATTTCTCAAGTAATTTTACAAATATGCTCTCAATCACTTCATTCCTTTTAATAATAAAGATTGCTTTACCATCTCAACGGCAGATAAGGATTACCTGTCTCATTATGGTGTATCATAGCATATCCCAACCAATAGTATTTTGTCATGTTAGTTAAAATTTTATTTATAGTATATCCCAACCAATAATATTTTGTCATGTTAGTTAAAATTTTATTCAATATTAAAAAATAGAATATATGATAAGACATTATTGATTGAGATAAGATACAATATACCAAAATGAGACGGGTGATTGGTATGCTGAACGCGTGCATGAGCTTATTGATTAGTAACAGGCTGCAACTTGGATTAATTAGGTCCAAGCAGACACTTCATAAAGTTTGACTTGGATTGCAGTTGTTGAGAGCCTACTCATTAATTGTAAAGACCGTTAATATTAGTCAGTACCCTTCTGCTGACCCTTATGGTCGTACTTGTCAACAACTTCATGCTCAACACAATTATATTTAGTGTGCTTGGATAAACTTTTGATAAATATGATTTTGGGAAGAATTGATTTTGCAGAATTGATTTTGGTTAAAAGTGAGTTGATAGTAAAGTGATTTATGTTTGGATGACTTCATGGAAAAAATGATTTTTATCAATTCTTATTGTTTGGATAGTATGGATCAAAATTGCTTGGGTTTTAATTAGATTTCATTGTCATTTTATTTAATATATATATATACACACACCAACAAGTAGGATAAATATATTAAAATGATTATTTTCTTTTATGTTACTTTATGAAACTAAAAATAATTATACACATGTTACATTATGCTTTTTCATCATGTTTTGTCACTGAACGGTGCAAAGTATCATGTGCCTGATTAATTCTCACAATAAAATAATATTTTATAAAGAACGTTATGTGAAGCAATTAATTAATTCACAAACTAAATTTTCTCACTTTTTTAATTCAATTCTCTGGAACGTTCTCTCACACTTGCTCTCTAAACATGCCTCCTTCAGTCTCTCCGCCATTATTTCCATCTCAGTCTCGAAAACCTGCTCTCTCAAACTCATTGACATCTCCTTTCTTTCTTCATCGACTTGTTAGAACAGAGGAAGCATCCTTGTGCTCCACAAAAAGGCAAATAAGAGAACACCTCTCCATAAATACATACTATAACAGAGACCACCATAAATGGCAGATGCAGGAATGCAGCTAGAAGAAGGGTAGAACGAAGGGTAATAGGAGAATATCCCTATCCTTTTGATTCAAAATCGAGTTTCCTAGACTCATAAGCTATGATGAGCAGCTTCGTTGGAAACGCGCTTCTGGGAATGACAAATCGCGTTCTTCATTGTTATCAAACATATGGGTCTTCACTGAAAAATCACATTTTTGCCCTAGACGTGCGTACGGAGGAAGGGAGACGTCGAACCAAACACATACTTAAATCCCATCTCCAAATTAACCTATACCTTCGCGGTGAGTCCACGATCCAAAAGTAGGTGACGTTTCTAAGGTCCAAATAGAGGGCATACTTGGAGTAGTATACTTCGAGGCAATCAACTACATTAATATTCGATCAATGTTTGTACATAAATTATATGTTTTTAATACTCCCTCCAATGTATAATATAAGCAATAAAACCCTAAAATATATAGACAAAAATATATATTGGAATGAGTTAATTGTAATCAATACTCGCATAAATTTTCAAAACAACCCTTCTAATTTTAATTAATACTCCCTCCGATCTTTATTATAAGAAACAGATGGGTATTTTTTTTTAGTCCAAAATATAAGAAACATGTATCAATTTTGACACATATAAAATGCTAATTTTCAATTTTACCTTTATTTATTATAGGATTTATATTTACTGGATAGTATCAACTTTCCATACAAGTGGAACATTAATTAAGATTAGAAGGGGTATTTTTGTAAATTTATATGAAAATTAATTACAATTAGCTTATTTCAATGCATTTACCTGGTCCGTGTGTTTTAGGGTTTTGTTTCTTATAATAAGGACCAGAGGGAGTGTTCTGATGGTCTATAATTAATGACAGTAATTAATAAGGGCAATATTGGAAATTAGCATTTAATATGTGTGAAAATTGATGTATGTTTCTTATATTTTGGACAAAAAAATGATCAATTTATTTCTTATATTGTGGACCGGAGGGAATAACTTTTATTTTGCTAGTTTGTTAAATTTACCTCTAATCTCGGCTTTTTGACCGAAATGGGTTCCTTTTAGAAACTATTTACCAGTTTAGGGTTATTCTAAAACTAGCTACCAATGGGGGGTCCTTTTGGACTCGTGGCATATTTAATTTTTTTTCACTCTGGCGGGTCAAAGGCTCCAGTCTGACTGGCGCCTTCCAGGGTCAAAGGCGCTAGTCAGGCTGGCGCCTACCATTATTAAAAAAAATACAATTAATAGCAATAACAAGAGCCATAAAAAATAATAGCAATAACAATTTACACCAATAAATATTCATCAATTATTACAGTAGTAAAACAAAATTTTACCTTGTAAGAATTAAAATAAAGTTACCAGCAATTTTAAAGGAACACAGCTACCCAAAAAAAATTATACTATAAGTATAGGGAGTAACGATGACATTAATGATAAAGTATCTATTTAAAACAACAAGAGGCAATAAAAAAAATACCCTAATAACAAGTAGCAAATAATATCATAAGAGACATAAAAAAATAATACCAATAACAATTTACATCAATAAATATTCATCAATAATTACAGTAGTAAAAAAAAGTTTACTTTATAAGAATTAAAAGAAAGTTACCTGCAATTTAAAAGGAACACTGCTACAAAAAAATTACACTATAAGTATAGGGAGTAATGATGACATTAATGATAAAGTATCTATTTAAAACAACAAGAGACAATAAAAAAATCCCCTAATAACAAGTATCAAATAATATCACAAGAGGCATAAAAAAAATAACAGCAATAACAATTTACACCAATAAAAATTCATCAATTATTACAGTAATAAATTTTTTTTACCTTGTAAGAATTAAAAGAAAGTTACCTGTAATTTAAAAGGAACACTGCTACAAAAAAATTATACTATAAGTATAGGGAATAACGATGACATTAGTGATAAAATATCTATTTAAAACAATAAGAGGCAATAAAAAAATTCCCCTAATAACAAGTAGCAAATAATATCACAAGAGGCATAAAAAAATAATAACAATAACAATTTACACCATTAAATATTCATCAATTATTACAGTAGTAAAACAAAATTTTACCTTGTAAGAATTAAAATAAAGTTACCAGCAATTTTAAAGAAACACTGCTACAGAAAAAATTATACTATAAGTATAGGGAGTAACAATGACATTAATGATAAAGTATCTATTTAAAATTGCACGTAACTTTCTTTTAATTCTTGCAAAGTAATTTTTTTTTACTACTGTAATAATAGATGAATATTTATTGGTGTAAATTGTTGTTGCTATTATTTTTTATGCCTCTTGTTATTGCTATTAATTGTTTTTTTTTATTAATGGTAGGCATCGGTCTGACTGGCACCTTTGACCTGTCAGAGTGAAAAAATAAAATAAAATATGTCACGTGTCCAAAAGGACACCCATTAATAAATAATTTCAGAATAACCCTAGATCGATAAATAGTTTCTAAAAAAAATACCCATTTTGATAAATAAAAAAAAAGCCTCTAATCTCAATGTAACGGAATCTACAGAACAGTGAACAGTGTCCTCTAATTCTCAGGTGCAATTTTTTTTTATATAAGCATTCTCAGATGCATTTTATTAACTTATTCTTATTATTTAAAAATCTTATATTATAAATAAATCTGAGTTAAAGTGGTGATAAAATAATTGTTAATTGTGAAAACTTCTGTTTGACTTGACTTTTTTTATAAGTAAATAAATATATTATTATGAGTACAAGATATTCAAACTCAATACTTCGAATATTTTACACTACCACAAAATAACCTACTATAGCACATATAAATAGAAACAAGTATAATACAACCCAATGAATAACTCATTTTAAAGTCACAAAAGTAGTTGTTGAACAAATTTGTTTTTATCGCCATCAAATCTGCTAGCTTCAATGAAAGGATGGAAATAAAACATCAATCTGTTGAGAAGAGTTCCTTCCCTAACCAGCTGATCCATCTGTAGTCTGTAACATAACCAGCATCTAAAATCCAAAAGTCCCACGGCAGCAAAGGAAACAATTTATATCCAACAAATAAAAAACCCACTTACCAACATTCCCACGCCTAAATCTACCGTTTTCTCCTGCCACGAGATTCCAAACAGCACGGAGGGTTTATACACCCAACAATATTTTTTGAACAAAAGAAAAGAGACATCATATGATGTCTCATTTTTTTATATATATACTATCGAGATACATGTATATAAAAATGATAAAAAATAGGTGAGAGATAGAAAAAAATATACGGTATCTAAATTTTGATGTTAAAAACTTAAAATAACAACTCCTCTATACATCCGTCAGTATAAGAGAAACTCTATTTGTTAACGATCTAACTCATCACGGCCACTCATAAATTGACCGAATACATTTTTTTTTGGAGGATGACCAAATACATTTTATAAATCAGAATTCCATAATTAATATATTAATGAATTTTAAATATTTTAATTATTAATTAATTTTAATCCATTTAACAAAATTATTTGAATTAAAAAATTCAACGAGACTAAAATAACAATTATGCGCACGTGTCAATAATCAATCCAAGAAATGAATTTGCTTGAAATTATTACTACTACTACTAATTATTATTATTGGGTCTTTCCCACAGGCCACAAGCGTATGTGGCTTTACAAGCAAAGTTACTTGATCGTTCGTGACACGACGAAACAATTAGGACTGCAGCACATTAGGCTCTACCACAAGATCTCCAGACATAGCTGAAGAGCTGGGCCTGACCTTTGCCTATCTTGGACCTAAGCTTCTTGGATTTGGTTTTAGAATGAGACAATTGCTGCTCTTTCTAAACAAAGACTAACCCAGATATATTGAAGATTGAATATCACCACCTTGGCAAACCAACTTAGGTCTTTTTATTGGAGTAAATGGATAAATTAGTACGTGCAAGCTATAATGTCACTAAGCCATATTAATATGAAGGATAATTTAAACAAAGAGACATTGAAAGATTTTAGGAATAACTTTCATCATTCACTTTTTTTTTTATTCGAAACTCACCCTAATTAGTCATTTGGGTCGAATGGGTCCACCCGAATATCTCCACGACTTAGGCCCTTCGATGCCGTTATGAGACTAATCATTTGTTCAACTGATTGAGCAGAGTTTTATCCCTTGATTCTCAACCTCCCAATGGGACGACTCCACAAGGATTCCAACCCGGGTTCTCCAGATTCTGCTCCTTATAGGGGTGAGTTGCTTCCACTCAACCAATACGTCATTGATATTTTCATCATCCAGGTATTAATATACTCCCTTCGTTCGTTATCTCTGATATTTTTAGCTATTTGTTTTTGTTTCAAAACAATGAGTGTTTTATAAACCCAATGTATAATTGACCAATTTTTTTCCACATATACCCTTATATAAAACTAAATTGATTTATCTTGAAAGTACACAAAACTTTTCATACTTAAATTCAATCATAAATGCTGATTTGCCTTAATTGTCTCGGTGGAGTATGTAGTATTTATTTAGATTAGTAAATGCAATTGGAATTTGTAAACAATTAATGGTAGAAATAAGAGTATTTTTGTACAAATATATACTCCATCCGTTCTTTTTCTTTGGTAATTTAATGTTTCTACACATAGATTAAGAAATCATTAATGTGTTTATATTTGTACCAAAATACCCTTATTTGTATCATTAATTATTTACAATTTTCAACTACATTTACTCCATACTCCACTAATCATTTATGTACTTGCAAGGTTTTATGTATTTTCAAGACATTTCAATTAAATTCTATTGTAAGGGTGTATATGGAAAAAAATGGTCAAATATGTCTTCAGTTTATAAAACACTCATTGTTTTGGAACAAAAACAAATAGCTAAAATTACCGTAGAAAAAGAACGGAGAGAGTACAAATTAATGATTTTTTAATTTATGTGTAAAAATCTTAAAACACAAAAGATAAGGAACATAGTGTTTAACTTTGTAGCATTTAATAACTAATTTGATCATTTTCTCTCTTTAAATGTGTACAAAATAAAGGTGCACATGCAATTGAGTAGCATATTAACTCGACTAATTAACCCTCTCCAACTTGATTAATGTATGTGAATTAAGAAGGCAACTTCACATATTTGTAGCTTCAGCGATCTTTTAGATATTTTAATTTTGGTTTGATGAAAGTCCTTTTTTCATCTTAGAAAAAAAACAAAAGAAAAAAAAAACAATTAAGGTCAATGCTAAAGTGAATTGACTTACTCGTTTAATAATAAACATGGACATCATTTTAGGATTTATTTTTTGTTTTTGGTATTTCGTTTTAATTAACATGATTAAAGTAGTATATATCATCTGCATAAAAAGTTTAATGTTGACATCCACTAATATTTAGAGACAACGTCTAATAAAAGCTTATAAGTAGTGGGCAATCCTCATCCCATGAATTAACTTTTGGGATTGAGTTAGGCCCAAAATCTAGCTTATGGGCGTGAGGGGGTGTATTGGGAACAACCCAAGTCCCACATTAGGTAGAGATATCGTCTAATAAAAACTTATAAGTAGTGGACAATCCCCATCCCACGAGCTAGTTTTTGGGATTGAGTAATGCCCAAAATCTAATATGGTATCAGTTTAGACCCAAAATCTAATATGGCATCAAAGATTGGTTTCGATCCATTGAGCTGTGGGTTTGGGTTTGGACCTAATTCAATCCCAAATACTAGTTTGTAAGGTGAGGGTTGCCCCTTACTTATAAGCACTCTTCAGTGCCATATCATTATCCAATGTGGGACTTCAATACACCCCCTCACACCTATGACTGGATATCTGGAGCGTGAAGTTTGCAGGACCAGACATTTACGAGTGACCCAACGAATCTAGGACAGACTCTTGATACCATATTAGACTAACTCAATCCCAAAAACTAGCTCATGGGATAAGGATTACCCAGTTCTTATAAGTTTTTATTAGAAGTCATCTCTACTTAACATGAGATTTGAATTTTTCTCAATATAGCTCGATCTTTTAAACATTTTAAATTTGGTTCAACGAAAGTCCTTTTTAAGCAATTAAAGTGAAACAAAAATATAATTTAATATAATTTTAAAAATAAATAATTATTTATCATAATTTAAAGTGAACCAATTAAAGTTTTGTAATGCAATGCAATGAGTATGCATATTTAGGATTTTCCCCTATATTCGTATCCTTCATCCAGCTAATATTTATTTTAGACCCCAGAAGACGACGTCGTTGAAGGCAGTAGGTTCCCTCTTTCTGGCGACTGTAGACTGGGGTTCCCAAATCGCAATCGTACTTTTGACGGCAGAGATCCGATCTGAAAGGAAGGAAGGAAAATCATCTGAGTAGAGAGAGCAGTGTCTCAATTGCAATAACAGAATAACAAAAGAAGAAGAAGATGACAACGACGACGACGATGGATCCCGCGAGAACTACACTGGGGCAAATGATATTGGAAGAGATCACTCCGGTTGTAATCGTCCTTTCTACTCCCTCCGTAGAAGATTCCTGCCTCAAAAACGGACTCACCTTTCTCCAAATGCTCTCTCCATTCTGCTCATTCAACAACATCGACGGTTATTCTCAATCTCAATCTCAGCTTCTCAGTTCTCACTACCATTCATTCATTCATTGCTTCGTTTTTTTGCTTCTTGCAGTTCCTGTAAGAACCGCTAGTGACCAACCTTACAGGATTCACAAGTTCAAATTGCGCTTGTTTTATGCTTCCGATGTCACGAAGCCTGATTTGAAGGTATTTCAGCGATTAATCGAGTCGATAATAATATCTGTCTTTATTCTTTTAGTTTCTTTATTTATTATCTGCTTCTGTTTTTGTGTATTTGGTCCTTTTTACTAGGTAGCTAAAGAGCATTTGAAACAAGTTATCACAGTGGCAGGGGAGAAAGTGCTCTCTGACCTTTCTTCAGATGCACCGCAAATCAATCATTTACTTGCCAGTAAGTCACATTTACTCTATACATTTGTTTGATTCGTTTTTTTTTTATCTATAATTTTATCTCTATTCAAAGATGAGTGAAAACATTATATAGTTTGTGAGTAATTTAGATTGTAATATATGTTTTTGGTAATTTGTTTCATATTCATGCATTTACACGGCGAAATAGTTTCTTATATTAGTTGAGTTCATATATGCATGCACAAGTATACATAATATGTACTATACATACTGTTAATGAATTACTCGGTCTAGGAAATGAGCTGAGCTTGAGCACGAATTTTTAAAGTTTGATTAAACCTCCGGCCTGGTATATATTTTAATCGAACTAGCTTGAGCATACTCATGCTTTGCTAGGATCAACTTGTTCACAGCGTTAGGATGAAATTGTAAAATTTCTGTTAGTATGACGTGAAGGTTGTTGAAGTTCTTTCATTGTCTAAGACTTGGTTTGATTAACAATTGCTTTTCTAGGTTCTGAATACAGAAATACACCATCATGGTTTCAATTTCTCAATAAAGAGCTTGTCCGTATGGCTTCCTTTTCAGACCATGAAGCTTTTGACCATCCTGTGGCATGTAAGATTTTAGGACTAGTTAGAACTCTTGTTCTTCTTTTTGGTCTTTTCCTTTTTACTTTTGGTTTTCTATTACAAATATTGTAGTATCTACTTTCCTTCTCCAGATTGTCTTATTGGATTCAGTTATCTTTCCTCCTGAAAATAACTAGCAGGTCTTCTAGCTGTCTCTTCGAAGGATGAACAGCCTATTAGCAGGTTTATTGACCTTTTTAATACCAACAAGCTTCCTTCCCTTCTTAGTGATGGTGCCATGGATCCAAAGATTTTGAAGCATTACTTGTTAGTGCACGATAATCAAGATGGCCCTGCAGACAGGTACAAATGTTCTTTTATTCTTTTGTCTGAGAAGCTATTTATGCATAGATACATGTGACATTGTAATTATTATCATTAATGTTTACACATGGCATTTCAACTTCATTATATCTCATTTCTCAAGAAAGATTTTGGATATCATTACTTTTTTGGTTATGGCATTCCGTGAGATGTATGTCATACATGTTGGGCTGGGAGATGTTTTGGTGTTTGGTGAAGATGGCTTAGGTCTGGCATGCTTTTGGGGAACGACCTTTTAGTTGGAAATGAATGAATGGGCATATTTCAGGAGGGGCACTGCGGAACATTCTTTGGTGTCTGTGTAGCGAAGTATTTGAAGTTTGGACTTTAGATACCTCTGGAAAGTTTTCTTGGAAATCTTTCATCTATATTCTTACTCATTCTCCTAATCAAGAGAGATTCCTTTTATATAAGCAGATTTGGAAATCCAAAGCTCCCTCTAAAGTCAATTTTTTTTGTCTGGACATGGGTATTAATAGCTTAATACAACTGACTTGTTGCAAGTTCACAGGCTTCACATTGCTCTGTCCCATATACGTCTGTTATGTGCTGCTCTATCGCAGAATCAATTGAATACTTGTTCTTACTCTGCAAAGCAGCCAATTTTTTATTGAACAATTTGCTTGGGTTCTTAAAGAACAGTGGGTGTGTCCTACTTTAGAATATTTTTTGCTGCTTATATTTAAAGGTTTTAGGCTTTTAGCAATAAGGAGGTAAAAGATTTGTCGCATTGTGCAAATTTTATGGTTCTGTAGTGTATTTACTAATGTTTGCATATGAGACCCATGCTCCTATGTCACTAGGATCATGTATATGGCCAATGGTTACTTTGAGGGAATTGCCATTTCAGATTTGTTTAGAGATTGGGCAGCTGTGCTGCATTCTTGGCTTTTTTTTACCTTGGAGGATTCCTTATCATCCACATAATTGTATTTTCTCTCTTTTCTTTCTAAAAATTTGTTTTCCAATAAAAAAACAACAACTTGACATTGACCTCGAAAACTAAAACTTATGATGCATTTGGTTTGATTGTTTCCTGATTTCATTTTTATTGAAAATAGAGAAATGGATCTGGCAATATATTTGGTTGAACACGGGAGAGTGGTTTTGTGAGGTTAGTTTAAGAGGAAATAAAGTATTCTCACTTCTCTATTTGTCCTTATTAGTGTTGTCAAACATCGGCATATCGGCCGATATATCAATATATCGTATCAGATTTTCAAGGCCTTGATATGATATGCGAATTCCGATTTGTGAGGCATATCGTCTGATATATCGGATATCGTATCGCCCGAGTCATCAAATATCAGAAGTTTGGCATTTCAAGTGTTTTTTTCTTTTTCTGAACTCTGGAAATTCAAAGGGCCAGCACCGAGTCCACCGACCCACCCTTTTTTGAGAACCCCATTCCTTTAATTACGCAAGTAATCAATTTTAAGGGTATTTCAAGCCATACCTCTCACTCAAACACGTACTCTGTCTTTGACCTTTCGGCCTCCTCAATCACACACCAGCTCTGCGTCTGCGCCTAAGCCTCGGCCTCGTCACGTACTCCCGCATCATCTCGGCCGGCCTTGCATTCCCATCCTCTTGGTATGTGTCTCCCCACCCCTCCTCTCTTCTAATCTCTTCCTATGTTTTTCATACTCTTTCCTCTCCCATTCTCTCTTTCTCTTCCTCTGTTTTTTTGTTATCTTGTAATCTCTTCTTTCCCCTTTGGTTTGCTGCTAGGGTGCAGGGGCCTGTACAATTTTCAGATTGTTGTGTAGGGCCACTAGAATGTTTGAAGAAGGAATAGTTTTTTGCTGTCTCTGTCTCAGTCTTTGGGGAATACATATGTTTTCTATGCTGTCTTGCGTCAATTATATGTTGGATGTTTTTACCTTGCCGTCTATGTCAATACATATGTTTTCTATGTTGTCTTGCGTGCTATACATAGTTTTATTCACAGATTAATAGCTTTTATTGGCTTGCTAGACATATTCTTGTCCAATCATACTCGTATGATGCACATTGCTGTCTTGAAATGCACTCTGCAATGTTATGCAGCTCATTTTTATTTGTTGTATACACTATGCAGCATATATTTTTATATATAATTTATTTATTTCAACCGATATTTGACTTCTGATATTTGTCCGATACGATATCCGATTTTTTACATATCGGATTTTTGGCCTTCCGATATTTTCCGATAAACGATATTAACAACATTGGTCCTTATTATACATTAATACTAACATTCTATGTTGAAAACCTGCACAATCATCCTTTGTGGCGGGAGGCTTGTGAAAATTTTTATACAAAAATTTCAGAGGTGCCTTTTGCAAGTTTCTTAAGGAAGTTTGTGTATTAAGAATGAAGAATAAAGTACAAGGGAGTTGAGAAATAAAACAAATCATTCTATAAAAAAATCTAAAACTGTTTTTAATAATTCCTCTGAAGCACGGTGGCTATTCTGTACCAAAAAATACTGGAAAACTCCCTTGCTACATCAGCCTACTTATCACCAGTGGCAACTGCTGTCCCTTAATCACCACAAGTCCGTCTGTTTTTTTTCTCTCCCTTTGGTGCTCCTTTATCTCTCTGCTTTGCCCTCTGACAGTCCACCTCTAGCCACCATTTTCTTTGATGACTGAAGTCTTTGTGGCTCCCTCACTCTCTTTGCTTACCTCACTACTGCGGATAAGAGGTTTGGTTTGTTGTTCAATTTCTGTTGCTACTGCCATAATTTTCATCTACTTTGGGAGCTTGAGAATGATGTAGACTTTGTATGAAAAATAATTTTGAACATCAAAACCAGTCTCAATTCTCTGAGAATGAAGACTGAATATGAAAATTGTTTTCTGAAAAAAAGAGAGTGGAAAAGTGACAGTTGTTTTCTAGAACTTAATAATGCACCCTTAGGTATTCACTATCCGTTACTTTTCTGTGGAGATAGATTTATTAGTTGTATTTAGCATTGGACTATTTTTAGTTCCTTACTCTTCTTTCAGCAGAGCAAGTAAAATATTTACAGAAATGAGGAGTACATTTGGTGCAAGTGACTGTTTGTTACTTTGCATTAATTCTTCACCAGATGCTCCAATCAAACATGAAGAGAATCCTTGGGCTTCATTTGTAAGTTTGTTTGGAGGACTTGTGACTTCTTTTTGTTTTTTTAAATAAAAATATTTATTGATTCATTCATCTTTCTAGCCACATGCTTTTCCTTTTTTATTTTGTCTTTTGGAATCTATGTTAAAAATAATACAAAATTTTGGTTTCAATCATGTGAAAATATGCAATTAAGGCTATTGTATCCTGATATTTGTGACAGATATCTGATGCCTCACCTAGTCAAGATCTTGGTTGCTTTCTTAACGTTGATGATGTCAATGAGGTATAAGCTTTTCCACAATCAACAGCTGTTAGATTCATTATTCCAGTATATAGGATTTATTCTTGAACCATAGATGTATTTTGTTACCCCATTTTTATGTCCTGAATACAGATCAAAGATCTAATGCAAGATTTATCTTCCAAGCACATCATTCTAAACATGGAGCAAAAAATACGCGTGCTCAATCAACAGGTCATTTATGTTTGACCCTTTCTTTTAAATTGGTGCTTGGAATTTGTTATTTCAGACCTAATATTTATATTTTGACCCATATTCTGATTGTCTTTTGCCTTGTTTTTGTAATATTTCCTTTTGTTTAGGTTTCTGCAACACGAAAAGGTTTTAAAAACCAAATAAAAAACTTATGGTGGAGAAAAGGAAAAGAAGATGGTGCAGATTCTCTCAATGGTCCTATGTATGTATATTGTGTGTGTATAAGAATCTAAACGTATCTTGTGATTTATGAAAGAATATTCATGTATGTTATCTATGTATCATTCAGTTTCTTGCATTTTTGTAATATGATTTTCTGTTTCTGTTGTTGAAGGTATAACTTTAACTCCATTGAATCCCAGATTCGAGTTTTGGGTGATTATGCTTTCATGTTACGAGATTATGAACTTGCATTGTCAAATTATCGCCTAATTTCCACGGATTACAAGATTGATAAAGCCTGGAAACGTTATGCTGGTGTGCAGGTAATTTTATGTTTTCGGTTCCAAGTGGAGGGGGTCTTCGGCTGTTTCATGGGTTTAGGTTAGACTAGGATTTTCTTTAAAGTCGTGAAAGGATGTGAAATTGGATTCAGTTTCTGTTCCCAAAATAAGGAATAACTGCCCTTGATAACATAGAGCTATTTCAGATTAATGATTTAAGTCTATCATTAATTTTCAAATTTTCACACCAGTGGATTCTCTGTTGCCCTCGTTACTTTCTTACTGAGGGATCCATTCCTTTTCTTAATATATGAAACTTCGAAAGCCTGGAAATATTGTAGATTGGGTTCTTTACATGACTCTTTGCATGTCATCTTAGGGCCAAATTTATCTGACTGTGACTAGCAAAATAAAAGTTACACCGTATTCAGAATTTCAGATGCACATCATGGCCTTTGCATGAGGCATTCTTAACATGCCTATTGACTATAAAAAATGTTCTTCAGCATTATAGTTTTATTACATTTCTTATTGAAACCATACCACCCCCCTACTCGAAGAGAAAGCAATTTTTTGTAACCTGGTTGGAGTGCTCTTTTTCACACTGGTGCAGTTCTTTTTTTTTTTTTTTTCAAGGTCCACATATATGTTATCTGATTGTCGAATGTTCTGAAGATGCATCACAATTGGTTTGCGTACTATTTTTCAGGAAATGATGGGACTTACGTATTTCATGTTGGATCAATCAAGAAAGGAAGCTGAGTATTGCATGGAAAATGCTTTTAACACATATTTAGTATGTATGGTTTATTTTGGATTATGAGAATAATTAATGTTTTTCTAGAAGGTGCTCTATTGTTGCTGTATCCTCTCACATTCTCTTTTATTTATAAACTTAATATGTCCAGAGACTTGGACCACCAGGTCAGCAAAATGCAACACGATGTGGTCTGTGGTGGATAGAAATGTTGAAGGCACGAGATCAATATAAGGAGGCAGCTACTGTTTATTTTCGTATTTGTGGTGAGGTAGTGCTTTTTTCTTAAATAAAATAAGACTAAGTAATTTAGGAATGTTTTCTGCTGTTGACAAATTCTTCATCTTAGGATATCTTACATTCTGCTGTGATGCTTGAACAAGCATCATACTGCTACTTGTTATCTAAACCCTCCATGTTACGCAAATACGGATTTCATCTAGTGCTCTCTGGTGAGCAGTATAAAAAGTGTGATCAGGTATTGAGCTGTCAACAATATGCATATTTTTTCTCCTATTTAAATAATGCAGTGCTTTTTCTGACGAATTTTCTGCCCTTTTCCTTGTGATGTTCAGATCAAACATGCAGTTCGAACATACAGAAGTGCTCTTTCTGTTTTTAAGGGAACTACTTGGAGTTATATCAATGATCATGTTCATTTCCATATAGGACAGTAAGTTAGACTTGGTTTGGCAATAATATAATCTGGTTTCTCGTCAGAAAGTATAGTGTCCACATTCTTTGAACTTTCTTAATTGAGATGATTGTTTTAGGTGGTATGCTTCTCTTGGGATGTATGATGTGGCTGTTAAGCATATGATGGAAATCTTGGCCTGTAGTCACCAGTCCAAGTCAACGCAGGAATTATTCCTTGGTGACTTTTTCCAAATTGTGGAGGTGATAGCGCCTTCTATTTCCTTTCCAGATGTGATATGTTTAGAACCTATTTGTTTGCATAAAATGTTCCTGAACTATCATAATTTGATTTGTTGTAATTCCTTAAATAGTTTGCTTTGCATGGCTGTATAATCTTGTGTAATATGTTTGGATATCTGAGTTGGACAGAAGCTAATTAATCTAACAGCTATCTTATTTTTTCTTGTATATCATAGAAAACAGGACGGACATTTGAGGTAACAAAGCTTCAATTGCCTGTGATCAACATCTCTTCGCTCAAGGTCATCTTTGAAGATTACCGGACTTTTGGATCCCCTTCAGCTGTAAGTTGAATCCAATTCTCTGCTCTCCCTTTCTTTTGGGTCTTGTGAGACTTTAATTCTCAGGTAGTCTTCCCCTCCCTATTTAAGTAGCCCTTGTTGCTGTTTAGCAGACTGATTATTTTCTACAAGATGGGGATCATGCTTTTATGATAAACGTGTGTAGGTTTGTTATTGTCATATTATCTATCATCTGATAAGATTATTTTCCCTCTCCCAATCACTGTAAGTCTGTTACTCTCTCTGAGAGGTCTGTCACTCTAACCTTTGGTGCACGTAAACACCTTGAGTTGACATTTGTACTTACATATCACTCATCAAATGTAATGGAAAACTTGCCAAATATTGGATGTACCCATGTGAAGCAACAATGTGTGCATCTATTTTGATATTTTTTTAGGCGAAATTACAGGAAAGGGATTCTTCATAAAAATATTTCCAGTTTAGGAACAATGAACCACTCAACTAGTTAAAGATGTTTGAAGAGTTGTTAAGTTGATTTAATTAGCCACTTGAGTGGGCAATTTTATGCCAAGAATTAATTTGTACTTTCCGCTTGATTGTTAGATTTAATCTGAATTTTGTGTTCCTTGTCCTGAGTGAAACCTGTCAAGTGCGAGTTGTGCTCCATCTAGTCAGTTGTTTATTTGTCCATATTTCTGTGTTGAAAAACCACAAAGCAACTCCACTTGAACCCTTATGCTGTAGCATGAAGGGCAAATAATGGGGTTTGATTGTTTAAGATGTCCCTTTACATTCAAGCCCATTGTGATTGAAAGTGTAAACAGACCAATCTCCATCATGCTGATTTTTATTGTAAAGGTCTGTAGCTGATTGTTAGGAACTCTGAGTCACTTAGACTTTGATGCCTTGAAAGAATCATCTATTTAAAAGGCTTTGGGTCTCCTGGCAATGGTTGCTGCTTATTATGGCCTTCCCTTGATTTACTGTCAGGTCAGCTCAGGTTTGCTTTGAACAAGTAAACTAAATTACTGAGTGGGCCAAATATAATTGGCCATTTGCAAATTAATAACATCAATTTTAGGCAAGCTATTGAATTTTATACCATGTGGGTAGTAAGAGCATCCATTTGCGGTAGTACACATCAATTCATTCAGAGGAGATGATTGTCGATTTCTGTTTATGAATCCTTGCTGAGTTGATTCCTATCAAACAATAGAAATTATGCTTCTCCTTATGTGTTTTGCTTTTGCAAGGGAACTTGTGGGCTGTTTCTGCCTTTTATTTCTCCATACATTTTTTGCTATAACCTTTATATCATGGGTTTTATCTTAATGTCTGTGTTAGTACTTTCAAAAGTTCAGGGGAAGCATTTCTGTTCATGAATTTTGTTGCACATACAAATTAGTTTATGGATGTAGTTTGATAGCTTGATGTGTCACTGGTAACGAACTTTTCAGGCTAATACTAGAGAAGGCTTGTGGCATTCTATGGAGGAAGAAATGATACCATCATTTTCTGCTGCCAAGACTAACTGGTTGGAGTTGCAATCAAAGCTTGTCTCAAAAAAGCAGAGTCAATCAAATGTTTGTGTTGCAGGAGGTATGTGGTAGAATATCATCTGAAATTGATAATTGAATCATCAAAATATTACTTCATTTCTCTTCAATGTCTTCCAATATTTTAATCATTCTTGATTATTGGAGGATAAATAATGTTAATTATCTGCCATATATTTGACATAATAGAAATACTGAGCCACTAAATTGATTGAACCATATGTTTATGATAGATTCTTGCTATCGGCTGCTAATTGTTATACTGAAAACTGCTAGTGATACATGTTTTCTTACAAAGGCCTTAAAAGCAGAAAGTTGGTTTGCTACAGAATGCTAATAGTTTGTAAATTTATGCTTATAGATGTTACGAGTTACTTTGAGATACACCATGTTTTCTGTTTTCTTATAAAGAAAGATGTCTAACCATTGTCTAACATTTTATATGGACTGAGTTATCAACTTATCGTCTTCCGTGTAGTTTGAATAAGCAATAATTGTCCATTTTGAAGTTGTGAGTGTTTTATATTTGATTTTCTTTTTTTCTCAAAAGTATGTATTCTCTTTGCATTCTTGACGGATTTTTGGGTATACATTCAGTGAGTTCCGCTTATAAGCTCTGCATATCTCGGGTCTTGTTCTGTTATGATGCAGAGTTGCAGACACATGGTAGTGTTTAGCAATTCTGTGATCTGCATTAGATCATCAGCATTGTACTTCTGGAGTGGAACAAGAGGGTTATTTGTGACGTTCTCATTTTTGCTAATTTAAGCAGTTGAAATAATGTATATAACATTTTATTATCCTATCACTCAGCTCCAAGCATGGTAGGAGAGGGATGGATTTAGCAGAATCATTGATGGCACTCCTTTAGGGAGTTGCACTTATCAGTTTATGAAGGAATGGGTTTGTACTTGAAATTAATAACATCAGAAAATTAGATGACCTTTGGACTTGCTTGTGCAAATTCTTTTGATGTTAGTGTAAAAAATAAAAATATGAAGCAGAACTGGACAAAAGAATTTTTTACCTTACCAGGATTGGATTCATTGGATTATACTATATTTTAATTTTGATTTTGATTTCAAAGTAAATTGGTAGGAGGCTAAGCCCCCCTTATGTACTGTTGATGCACTGGTCCCATTTACAGAAGCCGTGAAGGTGAATATTGAATTCAAAAACCCTCTGCAAATCTCAATCCCCATATCTGGTGTGACACTCATATGCAAGCATTCTACTAATACTGATGAAATTAGATCAGGTAAGCTATGAGTTTCTGTTTATATTGTCTTCTACCATTTTTTATTGCATTCTTCAATTTTTTATATTTATTCATTAATGTTTAATATTAGTAGTCTTTTTCTGCAGATGAAAATAAGTCAAGTGTGGAGGATTATAATGAGGTTGATCACTTCAAGGATATGAGCTCAGATAATTCCTCATTTTTGGTGTCTGAGGTCGATTTCTTACTAGGAGGTGGTGAAACAACCATGGTGAGTTTGTAGTATTCAGGAATTTTACCTGACCTCCCCTTCTAGTTGAGAGCTCTTTTTCAGTAGAAGAGATCTTGTTTTGACTAAAAATGTGCGGATTGAATTGCGTTATGACTTATGAATAATCAAGAACTTCCACATCTGCATCTTATTTTTTACTGGAAATATGTGAATTAAATTGCATTGAAAAAAATCAAGAAATTCTGCATTTTGTTCAGATCCTGTCCCTTTTGAATAAGGCATGCTAAGATATAAATTTGGAGAAAAATAAAATTATGATTTTTGCTTTTATGATGAAAATTGAATTTAGACTTTAGATTGAACTGATTAAATACAGGTCGTCCTATTTTCTCATGGTCTTGTAGTGATAATCTGTTGGGAAGTTAATTCATGATGGATTGATGGTTAATACTGACAAATTTATAAAACTAGAATGCACTCGTAGGCTGTAGCGCAGCCTTCCCCCCATTTTGGCCTACCATTAAAATGTTCTCGTAATCCGTAGTCAACAGTTTACTGGTTGTAAATCTCACCCAGATTCTTCTATAGCATAACATGCACTGATGTACGGTTTCCAATAACATTTGAAATAAAAAAAGATGTTTATATAAATGATTTTACTAAATGAACATTTTGGTAAAGCTTAATTCCTTGATGCATATTTCATGTGCTTTCAATTTCTGGAGTGCAGTAGCCACGTGCTTTTGCTATGTATTGTAGCTTCTGTTATATTTTGAATCATTTTTTAGTCTCGGGGTTGTATTTAGAACTTGGAAGAATTTTTTGCATTTCTGTTTTGAGTTTTTTGGGGGAAGGAGGGCAATGTTTTTAGCTATGTGCACGCTCTATTTGCAGGCCTGTGGAGCACAGATGGATCCAGAGGTGAACCATTTGTTTTATTTTTTTTTGGGGCGGTGAATAAAATATAAAAGAAGACAAATTAATAGTTGAAGTGTAAAAATTATGTAAATACATAACATTTTTGTTGAAAGTATGTATGTTCTTTGCTTATGCTTCGAAATAGTAGAGCCTATATAAACCTTGTACCGAAGAGACCACATGAACCTTCTTGACAATTATTCTTTTAGAAAATAGTAATTAAAAGAATCTTATGAGCCTTTTCTACAATTGTTCTGTGTAATTAATTATAGTTTTTTTTTATAAGAAGCTGATATTTCATCTTAGATCTTTGAATCTATTTTCTCAGTAATTATAACAGGAATCGTATTTCACATGTAGTACACAAAAAGTAAATACCAAGATTATCAATTATCAAATAGATGTTTTAATTAAAGACTTCATGAATGTCATTGATACTTTGCATCTTGCTCTATTCAAATTGTTGGTGGGTGGATATTAAATTTTTAATATTGGTAATTTGTCTCTCCTATGTAGCATTTGGTAGTAGTGCAAGGCTGGGACTTTTAAACCTCAGTTTGTCTTCACCTATTTTTTAATAGGGTAATGTAGTTGGCTTCTTTATTGTGCTCTTTTTGTGGGCTGATTTTGATGCATATTCAATTCAAAAGGATTGCAGAGCACTGGGTTTCATTCATGCATTTCTTTTATGAAAAAGAAAGATATCTCATCTCATTAGGGAGATTAGACAAAGAGTACAATGGGGTGGAGGATAAGATATCCTCCTAAAAAGAGAAACTAACATAAGTATAGGCAAAGAAAAGCCCTTTAAAATGTGTGCAGTACCATTACCGGCATTCTGCACAGAGTTTTATCCTCTTCTTTCTTCAAAATCTTCAAATCGTATCATGAGAAACTGCTCCAAGGTGGAAAGACTCACCCGTTATACTCCAAAAAATCCAAACAGGTTATTCTTTAAGAAAGTAGCTGCCTGACAATGCAAAATAAGACGATGTCTTGTTTTTTCCCTTTTTGCTAATTACTAGATAATCCTTTATATACAACTGTTTTTCAAAAATATTTTTTGTATTTTTAAGTTGTCAACTTTGGAAAATTGATATTCTCAAGTACCTGTTTTCCAGGTTCAACTATCAGTTACTCCCAGAGTAGAAGGTATTCTTGAAATTCTTGGTGTTAGGTGGAAACTGTCAGGTACTATAGTTGGCTTTCACAACTTTGAGTTGTTCCCAAAGAATATTGTAAATGCAAGAAGGAAAGGAAAGGGCTCTCCTAATGACAAGTTTAAATTTATGGTGATTAAGGTGCATTCTCTTATCTCACCTTTTCTTGTTATTGCCTTTTTTCCGAATAAATTTTGTCTCCTCCCTCTTCTGAATTTTGATTGAAGCAGCTTTTTTCCTCTGCCAAAATCCCAGAGCATACCCAAGCTTCAGGGTTCCATCAATTCTTTACCGGGAAAGGCATATGCTGGAGATTTACGGCAGCTTGTTTTGGAGTTGAGAAATCCATCAGAGTTTCCTGTTAAGGTACTATGTTTGGAGTTAAATTACTATAAAGAGAGCTATTACTCCTAGTATGTGTGTGCGTGTTTCTTATATTTTGGTTGAATGTTTTTCTTATATTTTGGTTGAATGTGTTAAACTCATTTGGGTATAGTGGTTCACCTTTGGATGACAGAATTGTTACTAATTGGTGTGGTGTAATTATGGAGTTGTGGGGTTGTTGTGTTGGAACTTGGAACCAATTATTCTGGTTTACTATTACAGCTGGTGCATGGTGTGACTTGAATATAGATTTAGCCTGCCATCTTACGTCTCTGTATCAGGGTGTAATTGGCTGTCCTTCTTTTTCTTGCATGCTATTTTCCTTAACACATTCATTTGGGGTTTTGGCAGAATCTGAAGATGAGGGTAAGTCATCCTAGATTCCTTATTGTTGGGAATCGGGAAGATATAAAGTCAGAGTTTCCTGCTTGCTTAACAAAGAAGTCAGATTCAGTACAAAGTGTTGTGCATGCTAATCCTAGTGTCATGTCTGACACAGTCTTTCTGTTTCCAGAGGTCAGTGTTGAATCTTTTCCATGAAAGTTTTGTATTAGCACTTCAATCTGAATTGGCATCTGTTAACTTCTTGGTCACACGAATTACACTTCATTTCAGGGCACTTCAGTTCAAGGTGAAACACCCTTCTTGTGGCCTCTTTGGTTTAGGGCTGCTATTCCTGGTGAAATTTCTCTTTACTTGAGCATATATTATGAGATGGGAGATATATCTAGTGTCGTCAGATATCGCACTCTTCGCTTGCATTACACTGTGCAGGTCAGTATAATGGGCACTTAAAGTGAAACTTCTTGGGGTTCAGCTGGTTTTATTTTCTCTTTATGCTATAATTTTTTTACCATGGTGTAAAACATAATTGATATGTTCTATGATTTTTTTTTGCTACATTTTACGAATATAAAAATTCTGTTCTTTAAAATGAATCATTTTCGTACTTGCCAGTTATAGACCTAGTTTTTCTCAAGTGTCAAAATTTGGTGATGTAGGTATTACCCTCATTGGATGTCTCGTTTCAAATCAGTCCTTCTCGATTGAGAATACAAGAATTCCTTGTTCGGTTGGATGTTGTTAACAAGACAAGCTCGGAAACTTTCCAAGTTTATCAGTTGTCATCTATTGGGCACCACTGGGAAATCTCATTACTTCAACCTCCTGATACTATTTTTCCTTCGGAATCATTGCTGTCTGGACAAGCAATATCATGTTTCTTCACACTAAAGGTTTTTCTATACATACATATATACACACTCTCGCTCTAGGTTCCTATTTTGTGATCTATCTTTATGACATGCTTTTGCTAGCGCAAACAGGTTTCATTTAAGGGTTTTTAGAAAATGAAAAGATGGATAAGTAATTTTTAATTAATTAGATATCATAATTTTTGACATTAGACAGACAATTGATTGGGATATTTCCAATTAAAGGAAGGCGGCTCGAAACAATGTTGGACAGTATGAACATTTTTAGTGGCTATGTTGTAAAATGTGGTTTGAAAATCAGAGAAATATCTGATAATATCTTTTCATATCTCTTAGAATATTTTAGAGTATCCTAGATGATATCTTAGGATTTATTTCTTATTTATATTTTATGATTTGATTCTCTATTTGATCAAGACTAGGATTCTACTTTTAGTATAAATAGGATTATTAGGGTTGTCTTTTGTAATCAGTTCATCACCACATCAAATCAATATCAATATTATTATTTATTAACTTGTTTCTCTCTTTTCCTCCTTCCCTACCTAAAACCTTCCAATTTAATATGGTATCAGAGCCAGAGCCCATCTTCCTGCGTACCGCCTGTTATGACAATCTTCCTGTGTAGCGTCTGTTTCTGTGGAGGAGGGGTGTATCGCCTGCCTCAAATCCTGGGGTGCGGTTTATGTACCTGTTGGACAACTCCACTTAACACCAATTGGTTTTAGGTTGGAACCTAACATGGTATCAGAGTGGTACCATCCTCCGTGACCTGTCCTGTCACTATTCAGCTACGGAGTTCCGCTAAGTATGAAGGAACTCTAATCATCTTATCATCTTCTCAGCCATACAAAAAAAAATTTATCCTGCCATTTTTTGTCTCCCCCATTGTGTTCTTTTCCGGCGCATCCTTTGTCTTTCCGACCCTTGTTTCTGTCCCGTCAGTCGTTGTCCTCCGTCGTCCGCCGTCGTTTCCGGCCGCCGACCCCATCACTAGACTTGTCGGCCGCCGATCTGTCCAACAGTCCAGACCGCACCGCCGTTCGCCTCCCGACGCACCGTCACGTGCGTCTCATTCTTTCTGCGCGCAGCCGCATGCGTGCTACTTCCTCCAGTGCTTAACGGCTCGTCCGACAACCTTTCCGGCCGCCGTTTCCAGCACCGAACTCACCGACCTCTGCTCTTTTCGGATTTGTTCTCACCTCCCTCTATGAACCACCTCGATGTGTTTGGCTCTCTTAGGCTATGTTTTGCTGTGTTCAAAAGCTCAAATCTTTGGCTCTGCTTTATTGTTTGCTTCTCCGGTGTTTGTCATGCAATTCTTATCCACTAATGGATCATACCAATGGCTTCTCTTCCCACAGACGATCATTCCGGTGATGACTCATTTCCCACGGATGAATCATATTAGTGGTGAGTGGTGACTTTTATTTCCGTTGATGATTGACTTATGTTGGCTATGACTCACACTAGCTCAACTCATTGTCCCAGATGCTCTGGCTCGATTCTTTTTCCTAGATCCACCGGCCCGTCTTTCTCCCAGATGCACTAGCCTTGGCCCCTTGTCCCAGATGCATTGGCCTCGTCTCAGTCCCGGAAGTAGTTGTTTACCTTAATTTCAATTTTAAATAATTTGTGTCTCTGATATTGTTGTTGAAGCTTCCAAATGCAATTTTGAGAAGTTCGGACCTTGCTGCTGGATTGCTTGTCAAGAAATTTCTGTCAGGCTGATGATCCTTCCAACTATCTTGCTAAGTTATCTTTCCGGCAACTCTCACCGGCCTCTCCAACATCCTTGAGTTGCCTTCCAACCATCATTTTAGTTGAGCTCGTTTTTTTTTTTTAAATTTAATTTGTGGGGGAATGCATTGTTTTCGTGTAACAAGCTTACAGCTTATCAAGCTTTAGCTTGAGGGGGAGTAGGGATGTCAATGGGGCGGGCATGGGTAGCACTTTCCCGCTACCCGGCCCGTCGGGTGAAAATCATGCCCGTCCCCTCCTGTTACCCGAGCGGGTACCCGCTCGACGAGTATTTAGCGGATATCACGGGTACCCACGGATATTAAACCCACAGAAACCCCTAATCTGCAAATCCAAAAGATAAACCCCACTGACATCCAAAATTAATTCCAAAGAAACAAAAAAACTGGTTCCTGCATTACAAATCCAACAGTTGCAGCAAAAAAGGTGCTAAGCCTCTCAAAGATTGCAGCAAAATTAGATTCAAATCGCTAAACCCAGATAACATGAAAACATAGAGCTACCAGCAAAGGGAAGGGGATGTCGTCACTGCTCCAGTTCGAACGTGGTGGGCGGAAGGAGGCGGATGTCGTTGCCGTGTCGCAGTACAGTTCGAACGTGGTGCCTTCGTAGTGGGCGGGTGAGCAGAGAACGATGATGGGGTTGAGAGGAGAGCGGTTGGCGGAGTTGCGGTGTCTCCGATGGAAGGCGTGTCTGGAAGCGTCGGGGGAGGGAGTGAGAGGATGGTGGACGATGGGTCGTGTCAGATCTGTTCGACGAATGCCAGTTGCACAGTGGGGTCAAGTGATGTTGCGAAGAAGAAGGTTTGGGATGACAAGTCACAAAATGGATGGTCGAAGGAAGAGTGAATGTGAAGGTTGGAGTCTTGGAGATCTTGATTTTAGGGTTCACAAAGTGAAATGCTAAGAGTGAAATGGTGATTCAAGAGACACACGAGAGTGACAGTGAGACACTATATAACATGGGGACATTTTAGTATTTTCACTATCAGGCATGGGTATCCGCGGGTACGGGTACCTCAATACCCGCCCCCGCCTCGTTAATAAACGGGTAATAAAAATAGCCGTTTATTTTACCCGCGGGTACCCATCAAGCCCCCCGTCACGGATTTTACCCGCGGATATCCGCAGGTAAGGGTAAAATTTCCATCCCTAAGGAGGAGTTTTTGAAAATCAGAGAAATATATGATAATATCTTTTCATATCTCTTAGAATATTTTAGAGTATCCTAGATGATATCTTAGGATTTATTTCTTATTTATATTTTATGATTTGATTCTCTATTTGATCAAGACTAGGATTCTACTTTTAGTATAAATAGGATTATTAGGGTTGTCTTTTGTAATTAGTTCATCACCACATCAAATCAATATCAATATTATTATTTATTAACTTGTTTCTTTCTTTTCCTCCTTCCCTACCTAAAACCTTCCAATTTAACCGTGGTTATTAATCAAATTGTGTATCACCATTTCTTTTATTTCCTTTTATATTTGACAAAACAAATCCTTTAACTGGTTGTATTCATATTCTGTAGTTTATTAGAGACCCAAAATGTTTAGTCTTTTAGAACAATCACTATATTGTTTGCATAATATGTTACAGTATTCTGTATATCTTGTAGAACTATTGACAGAAGGAATTCTGAATATTATTTCTTGATTAAATTGTACAAGTATTATTGAAATGAGAGAGAACAAGAGGCATTGGCATAACCTGTGTGTTTCAACTAGACCACGTAGATTGTATTATATAGGCAATGAACAAATCAAAATACAATCAGTGTCATAATTACAAGATATTCACAATATCTGATTATCCTAATTATTCTAATATTCCTATAATCAGAATATATTATTTACATAAATATCAACACTCCCTCTCAAGCTGGAGCATATAAATCATATGCACCAAGCTTGTTACATATATAATTTATTCGAGGACCTCTCAAAGACTTAGTGAAGACATCTGCCAGTTAATCATTTGAATTGACAAAGTTGGTGGTGATGTCCCCAGATAAGATCTTTTCTCTGATGAAGTGGCAATCTATCTCGATGTGCTTTGTCCTCTCATGAAAAACTGGATTTGAGGCAATGTGTAGTGCAGCTTGGTTATCACAAATGAGTGTCATCTGTGTAACATCCCCAAATCATAGTTCTTGAAGCAATTGTTTGAGCCAGATGAGTTCACAAGTAGCTGATGCCATGGCCCAATACTCAGCTTCGGCACTTGACCTTGCAACAACATTCTGTTTCTTACTCTTCCAAGATATTAGATTATTCCCAATGAGTACACAAAATCCAGAAGTGGATCTTCTATCAGTTGGATAGCCTGCCCAATCAGCATCTGAATATCCCACAATACGTGTATGACCCTTATCCCCATAGATGAGCCCTTTACCTGGGGCCCATTTGTTGTATTTGAGAATACAAATCAAAGCATCCCAATGACCTTCACAAGGTGAATTTAGGAACTGACTTACCACACTTACTGCAAAAGAAATATCTTGTCGAGTGACTGTGAGATAGTTTAGTTTCCCAACTAGTCTTCTATACTTTCCCGTATCTGAAAGTGGCTCCCCCTGATTTGGTAGAAGTTTAGTATTTGGATCCATAGGAGTATCAACTGGTTTTGCATTAAGCAGTCCTGTTACCTCAAGAATGTCCATCGCATACTTTCTCTGAGAAATAACAATGCCATCCTTTGATTTTGCCACCTCTATGCCCAAGAAGTATCGGAGTTTTCCAAGATCTTTTGTCTGGAAATGGTGGCAAAGATGCTGTTTTACCTGTGATATGCCATGGTGGTCACTCCCTGCAATGACAATATCGTCGACATATACAATCATGTAGACACATCCTCGAGCTGAATGACGATAGAACACCGAGTGATCTGCCTCACTCCGTTTCATCCCAAACTTCTGAACAACAGTGCTAAATCTGCCAAACCAAGCTCGAGGTGATTGCTTGAGGCCATACATGGACTTGCGGAGGCGATAAACAAGACCAGAAGACTCCCCCTGAGCAACAAATCCAGGAGGTTGCTCCATATATACCTCTTCAGTGAGATCACCATGGAGAAAAGCATTCTTGATATCCAGCTGATACAGAGGCCAATGCCGAATAGCAGCCATGGATAGAAACAAACGAACAAATGCCATTTTAGCAACTGGTGAGAATGTGTCTCCATAATCCAAGCCAAAAACCTGAGTATAGCCTTTCGCCACCAAGCGGGCTTTAAGACGATCTATCTGGCCATCCGGACCCACTTTAACAGTAAATATCCACCTGCAACCTACAACAGACTTTCCAAACGGAAGAGGAACAAGGTCCCAAGTACCACTGCTTTGAGGTGCACTCATTTCATCAACCATAGCTTGTCTCCACCTAGAATGAGATAAGGCGTCACCTACAGTCTTAGGATAGACACAGAAGACAAAGAAGAAAGGCAAGCAAAATGTGTGAAAACTTAAAGTAACATAGTGAGGAGAAGGATTACGGGTGGAGCGTATACCTTTCCGGAGGGCTATGGGAAGTTCAGGCTCAGGAGGCCAGGCTGGAGCAAGCGGAGGAGCTGGCGTGGGAGGAGAGTCAGCAATGGCAGTACTAGTATCATCCGGAGGAACATGCTTAACTTGTGGCGGTTGGCGACGCTGATATACCTGTAAGGGACGAGTATGAGCAACCGGGGTAGGAACATGAATAGTAGGTGGAGTATAGGATGTAGGTGGAGTATAGGATGTAGGGACTGTGGGTGGAGTATATGAAACAGGGACAAGAGGAAGAGGAAAGACATCCGTGACCGACTCGGGAGATGTAGGTGGCCCGAAATAAGGAACAAACTCGAAGAAAGTGACATCAGCCGATACAAGATAACAACGTTGAGTAGGAGAATAACACCGGTAACCCTTTTGTGACCGAGGATAACCAAGGAAGACACACTTTAGTGAGCGAGCAGAGAGCTTGTCAATACCTGGTTGTAGGTTATGAACAAAGCATGTAGACCCGAAGACACGAGGTGTTAATGGATGGAGGGACTGATGAGGGAACAAAACAGAGTGAGGTACTTGGTTATCAAGAATGGAGGAAGGCATCCTATTAATGAGATAGCACGCAGTGAGAACAACATCACCCCAAAAACGAAATGGAACATTGCCATGTAGTAAGAGGGTGCGAGTTGTTTCAATAAGATGTCTATTTTTGTGTTTAGCAACCCCATTTTGTTGAGGGGTGTAAGCACAAGAAGTCTAATGAAGAATACCCTGAGAAGCCATGAAAGATTGAAATGGTTGAGAGAGGTATTCTCTAGCATTATCACTACGCAGAGTACGAATAGGAATGCCAAATTGATTTTTAATTTCATAATAAAATTGTTGAAATATAGAAAATAACTCCGATCGATTTTCCATTAAAAATAACCAAGTAAAATGCGAGAAATCATCAATAAAAGTAACAAAATATTTCGACCCTAACGTGGACACAGTCCGACTAGGACCCCAAACATCATAATGCACTAAAGAAAAAGGAGACTTAGCACGATTAACGACGCGACTAGGAAACGAACTACGGGTATGTTTCCCTAGTTGACACGACTCACAAGACAAAGAAGTCAGCTTAGACAAGCTCGGCTCCAGCTGTTGGAGCTTAGCAAGGCTGTGATGTCCCAATTGAGCATGAGTGAGAAGAGGGGAATCCTTGACAGCACAAACCCGATAAGGAGGTGACAGCTGGTACAAGCCATAGAACTTACATCTGGCGCCAATCATCCGTCCCGAACTCCGGTCCTGCAGGAAAACAGAATCTTTAGTGAACGAAATGGTGCAATCAAGGGAACGGGTCAAGCGACTAATAGAAAGCAAATTAAACGGGGAACCCGGGACATAAAGCACATTATTAACCGAGAGGGAAGGGAAGGGATGGACAGTGCCAACCCCCTGGGAATGTGTTTTAGAACCATTAGCCAATGTAACCGTGGGTAAATAACCAGACGTAGAAAGGGTGGAAAAAAGAGATTTATTACTAGAGATATGATCGGTGGCACCAGAATCCAGAACCCAAGGACCTATGGACGACTGTGAGAGACAAGCAAAGGAATTACCAGTGTGTGCAACAGAGGCAGTGGACCCAGTGGCTTGACGTTCTTCAAACCATTTAAGAAACTCTGCGTAAGTAACAGGCGAAGCAGTAGACTGAGGAGATGGCTCAGATGGGGCTAGTGGATCAACCTGGGCAACATTAGCAGCACGAGGAGGACGACCATGTAAAGTCCAACATTTATCAATAGTGTGGCCTAAGCGGTGACAGCGATCGCATTTCGGGCGTTTACCCTGACCACTACCACCACTACCCCGAGACACGAGCAGAAGCATCAATTACAGCAGGAGGTAACTCATGGCTAGGAGCAACAGGGAGCATAGAGGTAACTGATGTCTTGGACGGGACCCGAAGCAAAGCAGAACAAGCCGTGTTTTTAGAGATTGGACATCAGGAGAACCCAAAATCTGATCACGGGTGGTGGAGTATTCTGGAGGCAAACCGTATAGGGCAAACAACATGAAGAAGCTACTACGCTGCTCAAGTTCCCTGGCTGGAGTGTCGGCCGGTGGCAAAAATTCATTGAAATCATGTAAAGCACCATGAACCTTTCCCAAATAAGCAGAAATAGGACCATCAATCTGGCGAGGAGCAATGACATTCATGAGATTCTGATGGACACCATAGAGGCGTTGTGTATCATTGGTGTAAAGAACCTTGGCTTGCCCCCAAACGGACTCGCAAGTGAGATGGGCACGGAAAATATGCTTCAAAGAAGAGTGAATAATGGATTTGATAATGCTACACAACTGAGCATCAATCTTGTTCTACCGTGGGCGTTCAGCTTCGGCATGTCAGTAGCCTTCTTGGTCAGGTGTTCGACGTATTCTTGTCCATTCAGCCAGAGTTTGATATCAGAGGCCCATGTGTCATAGTTGTTTCCATCCAATTTGTCAGTGCAAAGAGGGGCACTCACATAATTGGTGAAATCATGAGGGTTAGCCTTGGAGGAGTCCTTAAGAGTATCTGAGGGTCCAGAAGCAGCCATTGATCAATAAACAAAATAGAAAACTGAAACCACAAAATACCTCGGAGTAACGGTGCAATGGAGGGATGCACAACAAGTCTGAAAGAGAAAAAGAAGACCAGATCCAGGTAGGGCAGGCCGGGATGAGTTCGGCACACTAAATGGCGGTTGGAAAGACCACCGGAAACGCCTTCACACGCGGCGTGTGATGGAGCGCCAAGGACATTATCGGAGGGTGGCGGCGAGGTTGGGACGGCTATGTAGATCGGCGGACGACGAGTCTAACCGTGTGATCGTCGACCGGAAAGGTTGTCGGACGGCGGCGGCGGACGGTGGACTGACGACAGACTGACAGAGAACGGCGATAGGCTGGTAGTGGACGATTGACAACAATGTATATGATTGGTGGGGATGCCGGAAGGAGAACACGGCAACGAAAGATGGTGCAAAACCGGAAAGAGAACACGGTTTTGCAGGAAAATTTTCACCGATGAACAGAGGTCCACCAGGTTGGAGAATTAGGGTTTTGCCTCTTGTTAGGCTCTGATACCATATTGAAATGAGAGAGAACAAGAGGCATTGGCAATTTGGCATAACCCGTGTGTTTCAACTACACCACGGAGATTGTATTATATAGGCAATGAACAAATCAAAATACAATCAGTGTCATAATTACAAGATATTCACAATATCCTAATTATCCTAATATTCCTATAATCAGAATATATTATTTACATAAATATCAACAAGTATGAATTACAATATATAGACAAAAGAGATTTAAATGCCACCCTAAAATTAAGGATGAAAATCTTCCCTAATAATGAAAAGTGTTGAAAATTGCTTATAATTGATACTCTTATTGAAATTAGATTAGGATTAAAGTTATAATAAGCTTGGACGGTTGGATGGTATGGACGGTGGAATCTCATCCATTGTATTCTCATTTTCATTGCATCTATTCTCCTAGGACTTAGCACATATAATTAATGCTCTAGGAATCATATTCCCTTATCTATTATATATTGTAGTCCTATTGGAATGCAAAGACACAAGAGACATATTCAGTTTCAGTTTTCAAGTAGAGTCTTCATTCTTTTTCTTATATTAATTTCTTCTCTATCTAAAATCCATAACTTCAACATGGTATCAGAGAGGTACCATCCTCCGTAACCTGTCCCGTCACTATTCCGCTGAGTCCCCAAAAGTTTGGGACTATTCCAATAATTGTATTCAGAATTTTATTTGTTAAACCCTCCCCCTTCTGTTTTGACCATGTTTATTTTCTGGGTCTCATGTTTCTGCTACCCTCCTTGGAGTAGTGCGTTACTGACTTTGTTTTTTGTTGTTCTCGTTTTGAGCTGCCCTCTGTTGCAGTATTTTTTAGTTGTCTCTTTGGTGCTGTTTAGCACTGTTTGGCTGCACCAAAATTATTTTCAGGCCTCAACTACAATTTATCATTCCAATTTGGTTCAAAAGTCATGGCGCCACCGATCTCACCATCAATTTCAGTTTGGACTTTAGCTGCTATAAGCGTTGGTCCGTTATTGTTTCAATTTGGTCCGAAGTTGTGACACCTTCAAGTTGTGGTTTTAGCTGCTGTAAGCGCTGGCCCAATGTCATTCTGGTTTTGTTTGAAGTGGTGGCAACTTCCAGTTCAAGCTTCAGCTCAGCTGACTTGTCATCGTTTATATTTGGTTTGTCTGTTGTTCGTGAAGTCAGCAGTGGTTTCTTCAGTTGGTTGCTCGGTGGTTTGTTCGTGGGCACGAACCTTATTGGTTGGTTGTTATGGTGTTTCCCGTTGGTTTATTCAAGATATATTTTTGGGGTCTGGTTGTTAAATTTTCTCTTTCAAAATGGTATATTTGTAACAACCTTAAAGCTTAGTAAGCTTTAGCTTGAGGGGGAGTGTTGAAAATAGCTTATAATTAATACTCTTATTGAAATTAGATTAGGATTAAAGTTATATTAAGGTTGGACGGTTGGACGGTATGGACGGTATGGACGGTGGACTCTCATCCATTGTATTCTCATTTTCATTGCATCTATTCTCCTAGGACTTAGCACATATAATTAATGCTCTAGGAATCATATTCCCTTATCTATTATATATTGTAGTCCTATTGGAATGCAAAGACACAAGAGACATATTCAGTTTCAGTTTTCAAGTAGAGTCTTCATTCTTTTTCTTATATTAATTTCTTCTTTATCTAAAATCCATAACTTCAACAAAAAGAATAAGAACCTAATCTGTCTAATTATAACTGATGATATCATTCATAAATACAAGATATTATACGATATTACAACACTACCCCTCAAGCTGGTGAATGGATATCTATCATTCCTAGCTTGCAAGTAAGACCATGAAACCGCTCTGTGGGAAGTCCCTTGGTGAAGACATCTGCTAATTGGAACTCCGAGAGCACGTACTCAGCAGCTATAAGACCATTATCCAACTTTTCCTTGATAAAGTGTCTATCTCTCTGTGTTTAGTCTTATCATGCCGGACTGGGTTGTGAGCAATACTAATGGCAGACTTGTTGTCACAAAGTAATCTTATAGGAGCTTCATACTTTATTCTGAGATCATCCAGTATGATTCTCATCCATAATGATTCACAAATCCCTTGGGCCATATCTCGAAATTCTGCTTCGGCATTAGATCTTGCAACGACATTTTGCTTCTTACTTCTCCAAATCACTAAATTTCCTCCCAAAAACATGCAGTACCCCGAGGTGGATCGTCTGTCTACAATCGACCCTGCATAATCTGCATCTGTATAGGTTTGAGGTTTCTATGGACAAACTTTCCCCTTTCTTGAATAATAATCCCCTTCTTGGGCTTGACTTCAAATACTGGAGGATTCTATTCACTGCTTGCATATGTCTCTCACGTGGATCATGCATGAACTGGCTAACCACACCGACAACATAGGCTATGTCCGGCCTGGTGTGGGATAAATATATCAGTTTCCCCACTAGTCTCTGATATTGTGCCTTGTCCACCCTTGGGCTCTCCTCATTGTTTCCAATCCTATGATTCTGTTCAATAGGTGCCCATGTGGTTTTGCAACCCAGCTTACCTGTCTCTTTAAGGAGATCCATGACATATTTCCTTTAGGAAATAAAGATGCCTTGTTTGGAGTAGGCAACCTCTATCCCAAGGAAGTACTTCAGCTTCCCCAGGTCTTTCATTTCGAACTGTGCAGCTAGTTTGTCTCTCAGAACCCGTTTCTCAACCTTATCATCACCGACAATGATCATGTCATCAACATAAACCAAAAGAAGTGTGAGCTTGTCGTCCTGAGAATGTTTAACAAAGAGAGTATGATCTCCTTGGCTCTGTCTATAACCTAAGGATACCATAGCATTGGTGAACCTTCCGACACAAGCCCGAGGAGACTGATTGAGCCCATATAAGGCCTTTCTCAATTTGCACACCTTATTCCCTCCACCGGTAAGGTCATACCCTGGTGGAATATCCATATATACATTTTCTTCCAAGTGCCCATGTAGAAAGGCATTTTTAACATCAAATTGGTGCAAGTCCCAACTAAAGTGTGCTGCCAAGGAGAGAATAATCCTGACTGTGTTCATCTTTGCTACCGGGGCAAACGTTTCCTCATAATCTATCCCATATGTCCGAGTATACCCTTTTGCAATCAGTCTTGCCTTATACCGATCCAATGTCCCGTCAGACCGATATTTCACTGTATAGATCCATCTGCATCCGACTATCCTCTTATCCTTCGGTTTCTCAACAATCTCCCAGGTCTGATTTTTCTCCAAAGCATTCATCTCTTCATGCATGGCTTGAACCCAGTTCTCATCCTTTAAAGCTTTTTGTACTGAAGTAGGAACTATGATAGAGTCGATCGCTGAAATAAAGCTCTGGTGCTGTACTGAAAGGTATTTAGGGACACAAATTGTGATATAGTATATTTGGCACAGGCTCTCTTCCCTTTTCTCAAAGCAATTGGTAAGTCATCAGGGTTAGGTTCATAATTATTATTTAAAGGACTATTCAAAGGCTCGGGGTTAGGAATATTTACCTCCGAGTCAGACAGTTGAGGTTGCTGTTGGACCAGGTCGGGTTTTTTTCGTCTCTGAAACTGAATCCGGTATCGTCTCATATCATCATCTACATTTGATATTGATTCTGTATTTTGCTCAGAAACCGTACCGGAAGGTGATGCCACCTCTTTTATGAGAGGAAAAACAGATGACTCGAGATTCAACCATAAGAGGAACAACTGACGACTCAGCTTCTAAACCACTCTCCCCCTGAAGTTGAGTTCTGGGGTAAAACGACTCGGTTTCATGAAAAGTAACATCCATGGAGACATAGACACGACGAGTCTATGGATGATAACATCTGTACCCTTTTTTGTCGGGAGCATATCCTATGAAGATACATTTAACAGCCCGAGGATCCAACTTACCACGATCTTGCCTATGAATGTGCACAAAGGCAGTACAACCAAAAACACGACACGAGAGACTGGTCATGGTGGGAGCGGAAGGAAAGAAAGACGTCATGTGTTGAACAGGACTAAAACCATCCAAGACACGAGAAGGTAACCTATTTATTAAATATGCAGCGGTTAAGACAGCTTCACCCTAGTAAGATTTTTGGTACAGACATTTGAAAGAGAAGGGCTTTGGCCATTTCAAGAAGATGACAGTTCTTTCTTTCGGCAACCCCATTTTGTTGTGGGGTATCCACACATGTTAACTCATGCAAAACACCATGTTATTTAAGAAATCTGGAAAAAAGTCCGATTAACTTATTCTTTTCCATTATCAGAACGTAACCGTTTAATAGATCGCCCAAACCGAGTCTTAATCATGCGATGAAAATTCAAGAATATTTGAAAAACTTCAGATTTATCTTTCATGAGAAATATCCATGTGACTCGAGTGCAATCATCAATAAATGACAAACCGTTTTGCACCAGATAAATTAGAAATAGAGGAAGGTCCCCACACATCAGAGTGAATAAGCTCAAATGGTTCACTACTTTTCTTATTACTAGGAAGAAAAGTTGTGCGATGGTGTTTCGCAAAATGACAAACATCACAATGAAAAGACTCGACTGATCTCTCTTTAAACAAATGAGGAAACAAAGACCTAAGAATACTGAAAGGAGGATGACCAAGACGTCTGTGTTGAATCCATACCTCAGAGACACCAGGGTCGGAACTAGTCTAATGACAAGAAGTGGATATCTTTTGTGGTACTATCTCGAGTTCCATGTAAACAATATAACCCGCCCTGCTCCTTAGCAACCCCAATCGTCTTCCCCGTGTTAATATCCTGAAAAACACAATGAGAGGGAAAGAAGATTACGGTGCAATTTAAATCTCGAGTAAGTTTGTGTATAGAAATGAGATTATTTGAGAGCTTTGGGACATGAAGCACATTATTTAAAGGAAGAGAGGGTGGAAGGAGAATGTTACCACAACCAGAAACAGGGACATGGGCACCACTAGCAACAATAATGTGATGTTTTTCCAGGCAAATGAGAGTAAGATAAAAAATATGAGGGGTAAGGTGTCATATGATCAGTAGCACCAGAGTCAATAATCCAGTAGCACCAGAGTCAATAATCCAGAGATCCTTTGGCATAATACTCGAAACATTAAAGGATGATAAACTAGATATCTTACCAGTCATGATTAGAGTACAAGTACCAAAAAGCTTACTCATAGAATCCAGGAGAGGTTACAAGCAGTCCAGCTCGACTTTACTAAGTGCTGGAACAAGGGAGGACTGAGTGGTCTCGGATTCAGATATTTTGGAATGACCAGGAAACACTCAGATCTGGACAAGGGAGGGCCGGCAATCAGAACGGTGGTCGGCACACGGTGACCGACAGTCTGGAAGGCGGCGCGTGGGCTACACACGCTTGGAGGGCGGCGCCGCGTGGGATGCGAGTGGCGGCCCGTGAGAATCCGGAACGGGATGGGCTTTTGGTGGTCGGCCGGAAATGGGCCGATTAGAGGTATGGGTAGGGCGGTGAGACGAACCGCGGCGGCTGGCGGCGGCGGGTGGCTGTGGGCAGCAAGTAAGGCTGCAAAGGAAGAGGTAGCACCAAAGGCTGCAATGAGACAGCAATAAGGCTACTCGGAAAAAGAAGGATAGCAGCAATAAGGCTGCTAAAAAAAGGAAGAAACCCTAGGACACAACCTGGGCTCTTGATACCATATTGACAGAAGGAATTCTGAATATTATTTCTTGATTAAATTGTACAAGTATGAATTACAATATATAGACAAAAGAGATTTAAATGCTATCCTAAAAATAAGGATGAAAATCTGCCCTAATAATGAAAAGAATAAGAACCTAATCTGTCTAATTATAACTGATGATATCAATCATAAATACAAGATATTATACAATATCACAACAAGAACTATCAAGAAATGAATTGTGATAAATTAGTGGCTAAGAGATTATTGAATTGGTCTTCTGCATAGAATATTCAAATAACTTTGTATGTTTAAAGCAATTTTTATCAACACATATCTCATTTATAAAATGTATAGAGTGATTGTTATTTATTGATTCTAGATTAGTTAGAAAATTTTTCTATATGATTGTCCTATTCTGAGCATTCCTTTTGCTCTCAAAACGTATTTTGAATATGGTTTTTCCTTTCAAATAGTTCTCTTTTTTAATAGTGCTTGCAAGCAATGAACCTCTTAATTGCATCCTTACTATTGTCCATACATTTTAGAATCTCAGATGGTTCAGGTATACTATGTAATTGATATGGAAAGAACTGGGCGGATGTATTATTGATCCTCCCCGAATATTGGGGGTAAATCAGAAAATGATATTGGTCTATCATTTATCATTAGTGTTATAAGAAAAGTAAGTCAATAAAATTGAATAATGTAAAAATACAGGTGAGAGAACTTACAAGGCTTTGTCTCTAGACTTTTATGTGATGTTTCGTAGCCAATCTAGGACGGAGTTCTTAATCTTACTTCTCTTTGTTGTTTAACACATGAGTTGTTCAAAGGAAATTCTCTTGTGGATTATGAATTAAGGAAATTGAGTAATTTGTTTGTTTAATTATTTTGAAAGTCAGATTTTCTTTTAATTTCTGATTTTTTGTTTCTTTTATTTTTTAAGGATGTTTATCTCAATCTTGTAACTTCCGTTTTCCATGTAAGAAATCCTTCACTGTAATTGTGTAAGCCAATCGTGGGATTTTGTATTTTCTGATCATATTGACCCTAGATAAATTCAAGCTTCATGGAACAGTTTGAAATTATCTGGTTTCTTACTCTTGTTGATATAGATTCTTTTCCAATCTTGTTTGATTGGAGACTATTTATAATTTTTTGTCTTCTGAAAGAACCAGGAAAAAAATACCGAATGATTGATAAGCTAAAATGCTTTGGTGCAGAAATTGAGGGACGGACTGCATGTAATATTTCAGAATTTGTATATTCAAATGTTTAGTTATCTGAACTTGCATGTTTTCTCTTGACTTGATTTTGGCTGACAAACCATTAGTATTATTCTATTATATATGCCCGCTTGTTATGTATGCTTTTGTTCAAGAATGCTGGCTTCTTAAAATTTGTGGAAGTGCATGTTTGGGCGTGCACACACATGATGATTACAGTTGACTGAATTAGGCTATTGTTTGTCATCAGAACTCAAGGAGATTATCAACTTCTGAGGACACCATATCTACTGTGCCTGTCAGAAGTGATGTAAGATTGGTTCCCCAAAGCAGTGAGGGTTTAGTTTACAATGTAAATAGTGCACCTTTGGTCAATTTCCACCATTATGAAAGATTGCAGCAGGAATTGTCACATGAGGTAGATATTTATTTTGTTTTTAGTGTCCAACCATGCCGTATTTATTTTTTCTGTCATTGGAATTTCATATTACCAATCAGGGCATGCTCACTTGAGTAGGTGAAAGTGGGAAGGTGGAAAGCAGATGATTGTTAAAAACAGCTCTTAACCAGGAGTGAAAATGAATTATGTTTTATTTTTTTCCTTGTTTTTTTTTTGGTGGTATTAAGCAAGCGTAAAGTGATATTTGCTCCAAAATTTTCTACCTAATCAATGAAGCACACTTTTGCCATGACCATTATTCTCTTAAAAATCTGAAATGATGACATCTTCAAGGGGATTTTCCTTGCCCCAAAGTTTGTTTTCGGGTAGGATTATTAGCTTCTCTGTGGTGCTCGGTCCATAAGGTTGCTTCAAGAGTGTTGACATGTCCGATTTGCAAAAGGATCGGGTTACCTTGTTGCACTCCTAGTTTCTTTATTAAATAAATTTTGTCTTGTTTTATTTTTTCAGCTCAGATATATTTTCCTTCCCCTACTATACTTCATTACTTCTCTTCCTTTCGATATCTATTTTTCCAATTTAATAACCTATTCTCTTATAATCAATGTTCTTGTCATTTCATAGTTGGCGAACTATATTGATATATTATCTGATTACTGGATTTCATTTTTTTTTTGGGTGGCTAACTAGTCAACTAGATTATGAGACTTTTGTTGTGTAATTAATGTCAGTTTTCCTAATTGCTCTGACAGCAGTTGCTTTAATTTCTAGGTTTAAGGAATTTCAAAGTTTTAAGGACAAATTTGTGTTTTCATGTGTCATCATATAGAACATTTAGGATTTGACTATTGTTAAATTCTTAACACTGTATCCTTTCATTATTTTCTTTTTCCTGTTACTGATACGAGCTTCATCTATTTGTTGGATCAGGGTGACTTAAATATTGTTGATTTTGTATTGATCTCTCGGCCATTGAAGAGTAGCAACAATCCTGGTTTATCCGATCCTCCTCATGTTATGTCACATCATGCGTGTCACTCCAGGCATGTTCCATTCCAAACATAATTCTTCTGTTTTTGACTTCCTGATAAATTTTATCTGTTCATGTGTATCTTATTTACCTACTTTTTTGGGGGGGTTTCTGTTAATCTCTTTCTGTCTCTCCTTATAGTACTGCTAGCACGGGCCCTATTTCATGGCTGTTGGATGGACCTCAAACCTTGCATCATGATTTCTCAGCATCCTTCTGTGAAATAGATCTGAAGATGCATCTTCACAATTCTTCTGGTGCCACTGCTTTTGTGCGCATTGACACCTTAGATTCTGCTGGTACCGGTGGACATATGAACAGTTTAAATGCGGTTCCATCTTCAACTCCTGATAACCAAGCAGGGTGGCGTGATGTCCCACCAGTGAATGAACTTAAAGTCGCATCAAATGTTCCTGGAACTCAACCAGGAAAGGCATTATCTCTGGAAAGTGTCTCCCCATACATTTGGTCTGGATCAAGCTCTACCAATCTCCACCTTGAGCCTATGTCCTCAGCGGAAATTCCTCTTCAGATCTGTGTATTCTCTCCTGGGACATATGACCTATCAAATTATGTTTTGAGTTGGAATCTTCCATCCAAAGGTCGGGGAGATTCTGATGAAACGAAGCAGCGTTCAGGCAAGTGTCAGGGTTATAAATACTATCTTACTGTGCTCCAATCCACATGAGAAGTTGGTAAATGTTTTGCTGTCCATTTACCCTTCATGCTGGAATTTTAGATGTGATTTTAAACTGTGGGCTGTATATATGAAATACGTTTCCATGTATTATTAAACGTCAATAGGAACAAGGAACCATGTAAAAATTCGGAGGGAAAAGTGGTAGAACATAAGTTCTTTTTGTTCAAACAATAATCACAGTGAAAATAGAGTTCATTGAACAGGCTAGCGTATTTGGACTGGGCCAAATTTGAGAAAGTTATGAGCATGTATTTTTTGTGAAGACAATCTTACTGTAGCAATGTACTCTATTGCCCAAGGACCACGGTTAACGATGGAAGGAATTTGAGTTGAGCACAGGTAATCGAGTCAGGAATGAGTTCCTGCCCTATAAAATGGGATGCTCGCAGCACAAGAAATGGTTACGCCAATCTTTTGGGCGTAATTCAAGGGGCAGTTGTTCTTTCTAAATTTTTCTACAGATGTTCAAAGCAGTTCAGAGTGCTTTAGTTTTCTGACTGTTGCAGAGTTGTAAGACATGAAGGTTTATTACGGCATAGAAAGTTATTATTTGAGAATTTTATGGTATAATTTGATTAAGAAGTATATTTTTTGTTATTACAATAACGTTTTTTATTTGGTTTTAAGAAGCTTAGCTTAACAGTGGATTAACTTCGAGGTAACACAGTCTTAAGGGGTGATATGATCGAATTTTTAGTTGGTTTTACACTTTTCACCAATACTACAACTACAACAACAACCAGCTTTATCCCACTAGGTGGGGTCGGCTATATGGATCATACGGCGTCATAATGTTCTATCATAAATCATGTTAATAGTTAAATCATTGGCCTCCAAATCTTTATTAATAGTTTCTCTTATAATTTTTTTTGGCTTATCTTTACCTCAAGCTATTGGATTGCCCTCCACCTGGTCCATTCTCCCTACTATAGAATCTAAAGGTCTCTTCCATATATATCCAAACTACCTAAGTCGAGATTCAACCATATTTTCTACAATAGGTGCTAACCCAACTCTCTCTCTAATGCTATCATTCCTAATCCTATCACGTCTAGTTTTTCCGCTCATCTGGCGCAACATTCTCATCTTTGCTACATTGATTTTACTCGTGTTTATTTTTTACAGTCCAACACTGCGTCCCATACAGCATCGCCGGTCTAATAGATGTATGGTAAAATTTTCCCTTTAGCTTAAGAGGTATCTTTTTATCACACAAAAAACCCAAAGCCTTCCTCTATTTCGACCACCCTGATTGAATCTGATGGTTTACATCTCCTCAATTTCTCCGTCATTTTGTATAATAGACCCAAGATATTTAAACCGTGTGACTTTGGTATGTTGTGGTCTCCAACTTTCACCTCTAAGCTAGAGGTATTTCGTCTTTTGCTAAACTTACATTCCATATACTCCGTCTAGCTTCTACTCAAACGGAAGCCATGTGCTTCTAAAGCTTGTCTCCAAGTCTCTAACATTCCATTTATATCATCTCTCGACTCTCCAACTAGAACTATATCATCTGCGAAAAGCATACATCACGGTGCTAACTCTTGAATGTGCTCCGTAAGTACATCCAAGACTAAGGTAAAAAGATAGGGGCTTAAAGCTGACCCTTGATGCAGGCCTATGGTTATTGGGAAATCTTCTGTGGCTCCACCCTGCGTTCTCACACTAGTCGTGCCCCCTCATACATATCCTCGATAGCTCGAATATAGGCAATCCGAACACCTTTCTTTTCTAGGGCTTTCCACAAAACCTCTCTTGGCACCCTATCATACGCTTTCTCCAAATCAATGAAGGCCATGTGTAAATCTTTTTGATCCCTTCGATATTGTTCTATCACTCATCGTAGCAAGTAAATTGCTTCCATGGTCGACCTCCCGGGCATAAAACCAAATTGGTTGTTGGTGATTTTGGTTTCTTTTCTTAGTCTCCGTTCAAGCACCATTTCCCATAGCTTCATAGTATGACTCATAAGCTTAATCCCCCTATAATTTGCGCAATTTTGTATATCCCCCTTGTTCTTGTAAATCGGAACTAAAGTGCTTCTCCTCCATTCGTCCGGTATTTTCTTTGACCTCATAATCTCGTTAAAAAACTTCGTGAGCCAACTAATGCCTCTATTTCCAAGACTCTTCCATACCTCCACAGGTATATTGTCCGGTCCAACTGCCTTGCCATTATCCATCCTTCTCAAAGCTTCTTTTACCTCATGCTCTTGGATTCTAAGATAAAAGGTGTAATTTTGGTCCTCCTCTCTGATGTCAAGCACCTGTGAGCATGATAAAACTTCAAATCCTTCATTAAATAACTTGTGGAAATAATTCTTCCATATATCTTTAATATCTTGTTCCTTAACCAAAACTCTACCTTCTTCATCCTTAATACGCTTCACTTGGTCCAAGTCTCTTGTCTTTCTTTCCCTATTTTTAGCAAGCCTATAAATAGATTTCTCACCATCTCTGGTGCCTAAGGATTGGTACAACCCGTCAAAAGCTTTAGTTCTAGCTTCGCTCATTGCCTTTTTGGTCTCTTTTTCGGCCACCTTATAATTTTCTCAATTTTCAGCATTTTTACATAAAGACCAAGCTTTAAAACATTCACTTTTAACCCGAACCTTAGCTTGCATACTTTCATCCCACTACCATTATTCTTTACCCCTAGGTCCGAATTCTCTTGATTCACCAAGCGTCTCTATAGCTACCTTTCTAATCCCCTTGGCCATCTTGTCCCACATATCATTTGTACTTCCGTTTGCCTCCCAAAACCCTCCCTCCAAAACCTTGCGTTGGAAGATCCTGTGTTTTTCATCCTTCAGTTGCCACCACTTGATCCTTGAAATCTTTTCGTGACATATTCTCTTCACACTCCTCTTAACTCTTACATCCATAACCAAGACTCTATGTTGGGTAGTCAAGCTCTCTCCAATATGACTTTACAGTCCAAGCAAATCTTGCTATCCGATCTCCTAATAAGAAAGAAATCTATTTGAGAGCTTGTCACTATATTTTTATGAAATAAAAAATATAATTAATTAGTAGGACATAAAATAAAATTAGTTAGAATTTCAATCTTTTCAACAAGTTACCTTTATCTCTATTATGCATGCATATGGTGAATATTAAAATATAAATCATATATTATTAATATTAATTAGTCATGTAAAATTAAATATATATCATGTCACCTCTCAATATAATATTTGGTAAAACTCTACATTCGTAATCATTATTTTATCTAAAACAATAAATTAAAAAAATGTAATTTCAGATAAAATTGTAAATATACATCTTTATCTTTATAAAAATGTTCTTAAGTGTCATGCTCTCTACACTGTCAATCATTCAAAAACAAAATACTTTCTACATTGTCAATTAATTATAATTATAATTTCATTAAAAATATTTGACTTTTATAACAATTACTTATATAAAATGATTTATCCATATCTAAAAGTATGTTCATATTTGAATTTACTATTTTTTTATATCAAAATTTAACTTTTTAATTTAAAATTTTTAAAAAAGTATTATAATTTTATTTAATAAATATAAAATTAACTAATTTAACCACACAAAAATAGTTGCATTTCAAAATTTTCCAAATGAATAAGATTCTCTTTTATTTTTTGTCAAAAACAAAAATTCTCTTTTATTTTATTTTTCTTATTTTCATAATTGTTTTTAAACCAAAAATCAAAAAGTTAACCATATTGATTTTTTACCTATTAAATCGAGTAGGGAATTTGGGATATTCTGAATATAAAAAAACATGTTAAGTTAAGTAAGTAAGTAAATGGTTGAAAACTAAACTAACTAAAACTCTGTTTAATCTCTCCCATTCCTCTAGCTTATCTGTAATCTGTTTAATCATTAACCCAATTTAAAACTCTGTTTCGTTTTCACAACAAGTTGACGCGTTTGTTTACTTCTTCCCTTAACTCGTGTTGACCACTCCATAATAGTCCATACTAACCAACAAACCCTTCCTCTCCCTCTTCTTCTTCACCCTTTCTTGTTTATATTTATTCATTCATTTATCTAAAATTCCATTTTAAATCAAAATCCCAAAACCATATCCTTGTTTCTCCGAGTACTGCAAAATTTGCAACAATGAACGATTTGTTCTCCACCTCATTCTCTCGCTCCCGCAGGGACCAACCGTCACCGGATCACCACCACCACGTCGTCGAGATGAGCTCCGCCGCCTCCGGCGTCGGCGGAGTGAACCTCGACAAGTTCTTCGGCGACGTGGAAGCGATCAAGGAGGAGCTGAAGGAACTCGAAGGCATAAGGGAAAGCCTCAAGAGCTCCAACGAACACGGCAAGACGCTCCACAACGCCACCGCCGTGAAGGGGCTCCGATCCCGAATGGACGCTGACGTGGCACTCGCTCTCAAGAAGGCCAAGGTCGTTAAGCTGAAGCTGGAGGCACTGGACCGGTCCAACGCGGCCAACCGGAGCCTGCCCGGGTGCGGACCCGGTTCGTCTTCGGACCGGACAAGGACATCTGTGGTCAGCGGGTTGAAGAAGAAGCTGAAGGACTCTATGGATAGCTTCAATGAACTCAGGCAGCAGATCTCGTCGGAGTATCGTGAAACCGTTCAACGACGGTATTTCACCGTCACCGGAGAGAATCCTGATGATAAGACCCTTGACCTTTTGATCTCTACGGGTAACGTAAATTGTGCTTTCTTTCAATTTTGAATTAATTGTTATTTAGATTTTGAAGATGGTTTAAATCTCCGTGCTGATTGGGTGGAAAATTATTTTTTAAGAGAAATAATAGCTTTTGGGATAAGAAAAGGTAACTTTTTTAAATTGTCGGGTAGGTGATTATCGTGGACCCAAAAGATGGGTACCCATCTCAGAAAACTTAGGTGATGCTTTTATTTATGCATTTATTATGGGGCTGTTTTTTCATATGAAGATAAAATGCCTAATAACTCAGCAAAGAAAATATTGTATGTATAGCTTATAAGTTATATGTTATATGGATTTAATTTATATATACTGGCAATGTAAATATTTTTTATAATGTAAATCAATCGGAAATTTATATATCGTTGTAAATGTTTGATTTTTATTTCAACCACCTTAAAAGTCGTCAATTCCTTAATTTCTGATTAGTTGTCAGTGTAAAAATCTTTACACTGACATCGCATACAAATTAAACTCATGTTATATTTTCACTAGAAAATAACATCATATCTAAGTTCTGTTAGGTAGAAAGTGAAATTCCCAAATACTAGCAACACACTCATTCCTATTGATTGAAATCATGTGGGTCCCACCATATTCAAATGGGACCCACGTGAATTAATGAGACCTATTTCCAAAATGGTGTGACCCACATGAATTTCAACTAATAAGAGGAAATGAGGGAGTGTGTTGGAAAGATGATATTAAAGAGTATGTTGCTAGAAAACTTATTTTGATTTATGAGAATAGATTTATTAAAATAAACTTACGAGAATAGTTTATAAAAAATGGTTTATGATAATTTTATAAGTTTGTTTTAGTTTATTTGAATAAGCTTATAACATAAACATATGGAAATAAGCTATTTTTAGCTTATTTCAAGATAACTTATTCAATAAGTATTTAATTATTCTGTATATCGAAACGCACTTTTAGTATTGTTACTGAAATTTAACTTTTATTCAAAAAAATGAGAGAATACAAGCAGCAAAAATTGAACCTTAAAACGGCTTGAAAGTTTAAGCATGAATGGTTTTATTATATATATCGGACAAAAGTGTATTTGCTTATTTGGGCATGATGAACCAATTTCACAAGATGAAGCCATGATTTGATATATCTAACAAAATGTATGTGCTGACTTTTTTGCATAATTCTGATTTGAGTCGTTTTGTGTAAATGTGAGTTTGATGCAGGTGAGAGTGAGAGTTTCCTTCAGAAAGCCATTCAAGAGCAAGGCAGGGGTAGAATTCTGGACACCATCAATGAAATTCAAGAAAGGCATGATGCTGTGAAGGATTTGGAGAAGAATCTTCAGGAGTTGCATCAAGTGTTCCTTGACATGGCAGTTTTGGTGCAATCTCAAGGTGAGCAATTGGATGATATTGAGAGCCATGTGGCAAGAGCTAACTCGTTTGTGAGGAGTGGGGCTCAACAGTTGCATACTGCAAGGAAGCACCAGAAAAACACCAGGAAATGGGCCTGTTATGCTATTATTCTCCTTCTAGTGATTATCTTGTTTGTGGTGCTCTTCACTGTGAAACCATGGGAAAATAAAAGCAGTGGTGGTAATAATAATAATAATAATAATGGTAGCCAGCCTTCTCCAGTTCAAACACCACCTCCTCCTCCTCAAGCTTTACCTTAGTATGCTTATTGCTGGTTTCATCTATATTGAGCTTAGCTTTTATGTTATGGGATCTAGCAAAGGAGGGTGACACATGCATTGGCATATGATTCGGCATAGTGACCAAAGATTGGATGATGGTTCTATATATGTAATATGGGAACTGGGAAGGCAGAGGTCCATTATTCTGTTGAGGTAGATTTTTAGTTTTTAGTTTCTTTTTTTTATTTTTGGTATGATTGACAATATTATTATTTGGGGCATCACATTCTTTTTCTGTAAGTATCTTATGGATCGGATTAGTTGCATTTTCCACTGGTGTATTCTGAAATGGGATCTTTCCCTAAAGATAATATACATTTTCTCTCCCTCTTTTGCATCATCATTTCATTTTTGTGAGCCTACATTGAGCATAAGTTAAGAGGCAGAATATACAAGTTTTTCATTCTCCTCTCCATCTTCTAGTAGTTTTGGATCTAAAGCGAGATACAGAGGAAAGATTCATTCTTCTTTATAAAATTGGGGATATTTCAAATGTACTCTAGTTCTTGGCACTACAACTACACAGAATAATATAAGGAAATACCTCGTAATTAGTCTCGGAAGTCATACTCACATTCATGGGTTTTCACCAGTATTTGTTGAATTGTTTGTTGAATATCTGAACCTTAAGCTTACGTGCATGAAAAGATCAAGGGGACTAGTAACTTAATTTGACCAAATGATATGGTGTTGCTCGGCAACTGTAAATAATAAAAAAAAAGTTTTTTTTGTTGAAGATCTAAATATACTACTTTTTAATTTATTAAACATATAATTTTTAATAAAAAGATTAGTTTTTTGGTTCTTTAAAAATTAATTATGTAAATAAATAATACAGAATCATTATGAATAATATAAAAATTATATTGATAATATATTAGAATGAAATTTTTTATATATTTATTTTTGACGAATCTGCATCTTATTAATATGTTGTGGGATGATAAAAAATGTCGAGGAGCAAATGTGATGATATATATATAAAATAAAATAAAACCCACACATATCACGATTCATTTCTTTTCTTTTCCTTTTCTTTTGTGATCATCAGTTTCCTGAAATAACAAATTTTTAGCTGTGTACTTTAAATAAGAATGACAATTACCTCCTTATTCGGTATCCTTTCGATTTTTCAAGGTTTAGTCAACTTTTTAGTCCCTACAAATAGAGACATTTTTTATTTTAGTCACTATCTTTCTTTTTTCTTTTGGGTGGAAAATACATTCCCTTCTGCCTGAGCTTGACATATCCATGACATCTCATTTCATTCCATATATTTGTGTGTGAAGGCAGGGGTGAAGAATGCCATAGTATTGTTTTGGAAAGAAAAAAAAAAAAAAAAGAGTAATAGGAAATCAATCATAACGCGATTTCGTTTTCTTTTCTTTTTTTCTTTTGAGTAAACGTGTATACAACCATACAAGTTTTAAAATGGAAGCCTTTACTTATAGAACTGGAAATCAATTTATACCTGATTCCAGATCTAATTCCAATTCCTTGTAAAATGTCACATGAAGCTTTCCATGATAAAACTTGAAGACACCACGTGATATATCATTCCCTCATCAAAATAAAACGAAACTTTTGTTCCTCTTAGCTCTTCATTCCAAGCAAAGTTGGTTAAATGAGACGAGTTTCATTTCAACTTACTTTAAATTATTTGCTATAATAATTAATAAATACTTATGAAGTATATATATATTTTTTGGTGTACCACTTATGAAGTATTTTAATCCTATATGAATGGATTATGAACTTATTTTCATAATTACAAATTAAAACTTATAAAATCAAGCATCTAAAAAAGTTAAAAGAGCTTAGGCATTAATTGTTTCTGTAATTTAATTAATATTCAAATCTTCATTCATGAATACCGGGTATTTATTGAGTGGTTATTCAGACAGCAATTCAACATGTACTTAAGTACGTACTTGAAATATTTATCCAATGGAGGCTAACTCCAAATTAAGTTGCATATGGCCTGATATATGAAGCTTCTTCTTTAGTGGGTGCACACACCATTACACCAAAACCCACGATGGCACTATCTACAAGTGCAGGTACTGAGGTACATACTATTACTAGTATATATATATATATATATATATATATATATATATACGTAATTAAGCAGCAATTGAAAAATGTAGAACAATTCGTGTCACTCAACGTAACCTTTATTTCACCATATTCCTGGGGTGCTTCCTCTTTGTATTTTCTTTCCCAACAAAAATAAAGATTTAATGGGATTTCTACTCCCTAAAAATAGGTGATGTTTTGCTTTTAGTTTTTGAAAAAGAAAAAGAAAATCTTATGAGTTGGTGGTGGCGGATCCACGTAGAACTAAGGGTGTGCAGATACACCCAATAGATTTTTTAAAATCAACATTTTTACATTGAGTTAGATATATTTTGCCTTCCCCGGAAAAAAAAAAAAGAAAATATATTTTTCCTCCCTAATTTTATGTATTTGCAACCATTGTCAAGTTACTTGTATAAGAGAAATGTACTGGTAGCGGAGTAAAACTCGATCACCGAACTTGGATGCACGATCCGATAAAGGTGGGAAAGATAAGATCTTGATATTGTCTCAAATGATTTTGAAATTATCCCAAATAACCTTATCTGGTTAAAAGAGATAAATCTCACCAATTAAGGAAATCGTATATCTCAAAGAAGCTTTAAGAGATAAGAAGAGATAAATCCAAATCTCTAAAAGATAATGGGATCCTATTATAAAAAGAGGAGAACCCTAAGAGAAAGACACTTTTTCACTAACCTAGGTGAATCTCCCTTAAGTGTATTAGAGAAACTAGCTCAACCAAGAGACTATTGAAGAGTCCTTGCTCGCTGGTATTCATCAAATACAAGATTAGGGGATTGAGATCACTGTATGACCAAGGGTTGAACCAAGAACTACGTATGGCTTTGATTCCCATTGGGATACGCAGGACGGGAATACAATATTCTATCAAGCCATAATCTAAAACAACCCCGGCGTTCACTCTTGACGTTCTACGACGAGATTCCGACAAGTCGGATCTCGGCAGGAACATTTGGGGCCTACCATGGGGCCGAGGAAAAACTTTCCCCGGTTCCATAACAAAGCTTGATGATGACTACACGGAACGAACCGATGGGAGTGGAGAACAGCGCGAACCATGTTGATCATAAGGCTTCGAATACGAGCCAGAACCATGCCAATCCCCAACCCCCACTCCTCAATGAAGATAACCCTCAGCTGGGAGAGGTTATGGCACAGTTAAGGCAGCTGCGTCAGGAGAACGAGAGGATACGTGCTCAGAATCAAAGGTTGTTAAGAGCTCGGAAAAGGGAAAGATCGGCAACACCTTCCAGGGAAGAGCAGTCCTCACCCAAGGATAGCCAAAAGGACCCGTCGTATATACCCTCTCATCATGATACGATCCAACCTTCCAAGACCAAACCTCGGCCAGAGGGTTCTGGAGTGAAATCTTGTGCAGAAGGCACTATTTAGAAAGAAAGGGTAACAGACCGACACCCGAGGTTGCCCTTCACGGATGACATAGATGAGGTAATCATGCCTAGACATTTTAAGCCCCTTAACATTGATAAATTCAATGGCACCACTGACCCAACTGAGCATGTGGAATCTTTTATTTCTTCTGTTTACTTGATGACCGATTCGGAAGCCGTCATGTGTAAAATCTTTCCAACTACTCTGCAAGGCCCTGGCTTGACTTGGCTTACGAATCTTCCACCTTGGTCAATTGATTCTTTTGATGTGCTTTTAACTAAGTTCACTACACAATTCACAGCGAGCCGAAAGCATAAAAGGCACTCGGTCTCGCTGGTGAATTTTAAACAAGAAAAGAATGAATCACTTAGAGATTACATGGCTCGTTTTAATGCTAAACAAATTTTAATCCCCAATATGAGCTCGGAACTCTGTCTCCATACCGTCATGGGCGGTTTGAAGCCGGGGCCTTTCTTTGAGTATTTATCTCGGAAACCACCGAGAGATTTTGAAGAATTGCAGGAAAAAGCCATAGGTTTCATGAACTCGGAAAAGATGGTAGAATCCAAAAAGAAGGAAAGAGATTTTGAGGACAAAAGCTTGGTTCCGAGCAAAGAAAGAGACAGAGGGGCCAATCCACAAAGGGCCCAAAAGAGCAATGAAAGAGGGTTCTCAGAGAGGCAACCCAGGTACCAGTCCTATACACCGTTAAACCGATCCTGAGCAACCATTCTCCAAGAGGTGTGCAATGCTGACCTACTCACCTTACCTCGCCCGTCTAAAACTCCGGCCAATGCTGGCAGAAGTAAAGAGTGTAAGTGGCATCAAAACTATGGTCACTCCACTGAAGACTGTAAAACAGCCCAGGAAAAAATTGAGGACATGGTACAAGCAGGTCGTCTTGACCGGTTCATTCACCGAGATGATAATGGAGGCGGACGAGCTGGTCGACGACGAGGAAGATGCGGTTATGACAATCGTAACCGAGATGCCAACCAACAAGGTAACAATCAGAATGAAGATCGGGTGCATAATCAGAGGGCTCCTGTTGATGAAGCAGAGGGAGGAGTCAGAGGAGTCATTAATACTATTTCAGGAGGTTTCGCAGGAGGAGGTACAACAAGTTCAACTCAGAGGCATTATGTAAAAGCTATCTGATCTGTCAACTTGGTGTCTGGAAAACCTATAAGACCGAGACCTCACATTACTTTCTCAGATGATGACTTCGAAGGGCTGGATCCTAATCAAGACGACCCGATGGTGATAACAGTAGAATTAGACAACTACTCGGTCAAACGAACACTTGTTGATCAGGGTAGATCGGCTAACATTTTGTACTTGGCAACCTTTAAAAAGCTTGGAATTCCAGAAAAATTGATAAAAGAACAGGAGGACAAGCTAGTAGGGTTCGTCGGAGAGCAGGTAAAGACCCGAGGTTACATAGACCTCTTGACAACATTTGGTGAGGGCAAGCTCGCCCGAACCATATCGTCAGGTATGTTATCGTGGATGTCAACGCATCGTACAACATCCTCATCGGAAGGCCAACTCTGAATGAACTCAGAGCAATTGTCTCAACCCCCCCATCTCACCATGAAATTTCCAACTAATTCAGGAGCGATAGTTACCATCCGAGATGACCAGAGGATGGCTAGACAGTGTTATACTGATCGTCTAAAGGTGACCGGAGAGCCAGATATCACAAAAAATGCTAAAAATGATAAAACAAAAGTGGTAAGTTCAGTTATTTCAGTTAGCCCAGCAAGCTCGGTCAGTATGTTTGAATTGGATATGAGGATAGAGCTGTATGAGTCCAGAGCTGAACCAACAGAGTCCTTAGAGGAGTTCCAACTGGGGGCCCGAGCCGAACAGTGTACCAAGGTCGACAGTCAGCTCGACCCCTTGCTCAAACAACAGATTCAAGTGGTTCTAAAGAAGAATGCCGACTTGTTTGCTTGGAAGACATCGGATATGCCTGGCATGGACCCCAATTTCCTGTTTCATAGGCTATCTATATGTCCCGAGGCCAAGCCTATAGCCCAGAGGAAAAGGAAGCTCGGCGAAGAAAGGCGCAAGGCAGTAGCCGAGGAGACTGCGAAGCTGATTAAAGAAAATTTCATCAGAGAGGTGAAATACACTACTTGTCTAGCTAACGTGGTGTTAGTAAGAAAGGCCAACGAAAAGTGGAGAATGTGCACCGACTACACCGATCTCAACAAAGCATGTCCAAAGGATTCTTATCCTCTTCCCAACATTGACAGATTGGTGAACGGGGCTTCAGGTTACAGAATATTGACCTTTTTGGATGCATATTCAGGTTATAATCAAATAAGGATGTATCCACCCGATGAAGAAAAAACGGCATTTATGACCGATGGGGCCAATTACTGCTACCGAGTAATGCCTTTCGGTTTAAAAAATGCTGGTGCAACATATCAAAGGCTTATGGACAAAGTGTTTGTTAATCAAATCGGAAAGAAACTATAAGTTTATGTTTATGATATGGTGGTAAAGTCCGATAACCCAAAGCAACACCCAGCTGACCTCGAAGAAATTTTTGGCCAACTCAGAAAGTACAACATGATGTTGAATCCAGAAAAATGCTCATTTGGTGTAGAAGGAGGGAAGTTCTTAGGATATATGCTAACACATAGAGGAATTGAAGCTAATCCTGATAAGTGCAAAGCTATCATTGGAATGCGGAGCCCACAGAGTGTGAAAGAGATACATAGGCTAGCTGACCGATTAGCCTCTCTATCTCACTTTCTCCCAAAGTCTGCAGAAAAATCAAGACCCTACTTTCAGCTTCTGAAAAAACCAAAAGAGTTCACTTGGACCGAGGAGTGTGAAAAGGCCTTTGAAGATTTGAAAGTTTTTTTGGCCTTTCCCCCGATTCTAATTCGGTCACAGCTCGACAAGGATCTGTATTTGTATCTGTCTGTCAATGATTACGCAATCGGTGCAGTAATCATCCAGGAGGAACAAAAACAACAGATGTCGGTGTATTACTTTAGTAGAATTCTGAAAGATGCAGAAACACGATACCAAGTAATTTAAAATCTCATCCTTGCTTTAGTCACGACTCAGAGGTTACGACCTTACTTTCAGTCACACCAAGTTATAGTAAAAAAAGATCATCCAATAAAGCAAGTGCTCAGAAAACCTGATCTGGCGGGATGAATGATAGCTTGGTCAGTGGAGCTGTCAGAGTTCGGCTTTCAATATGAACCGAGAGGACCAATGAAAGCACAATGTCTCTCTGACTTCATTGCCGAGGTCTCTTCAAAGCCGAGCTCCGAATCCTTCATTTGGCTTCTTTATGTTGATGGCTCATCCAACGTGAAAGGAAGTGGAGCTGAAATAATTCTTGAAGGTCCAGGTGATCTAGTCCTGGAGTAATCCTTGATGTTTGGCTTCAATGCCTCAAATAATCAAGCAAAGTATGAGGCCCTTATTGTAGGACTAATGCTAGCTAAAGAAGTTGGAGGCAAAGAGTTGAAGTTTCGAAGTGACTCACAACTGGTAACAGGACAAGTCTCGGGTGATTATCAAACAAAGGATCCCAAATTAACCAGGTATCTTTGTAAAGTTAATAGTTTAATTTCAGAATTTGACAATTTTACTATTGAACATATACCTCGTGAGGAAAATTCCCGGGAAGATCTGTTGTCTAAGTTGGCTAGCACCAAAAAAGCTGGTCAGCTGTGAACATTTATTCGGGAAAATCTCTCTTAGCCAAGCATAAAGAGTGCCGAGGTTATGATGACTGAGCACTATGATCGCGGCTGGATGACACCCTTTTGGGATTTCCTAGCCTCAGACAAATTGCCTAATGATCCCAAAGAGGCAAAGAAAACCCGACTGAAGTCTTGTCATTACACCATCCGAGATGGAGAGTTATACAGAAGAAGATTCTTCATGCCTTTGTTAAAATTCATAACAAAGGAAACAAAGGAGCAATCCGAGTATGTAATGGATGAAATGCATAGAGGAGTCTGTGGAATGCACTCCGGTGGCCGTTCCCTAGCAGCTCGGGTTCTGCGAGCAGGTTTCTATTGACCAACCATGAGAGCAGACTGTGCTGCCTGGACTAACAAGTGTGATCCTTGTCAGAAGTTTGTCAATGTGGCGCGAGTACTAGGAGAAGAACTCCATTCCATGTTCTCGCCTTGGCCTTTTACCATGTGGGGGATGGATTGAGACCGAACCATTGGCTACCATAACAGCTAAAAAGGTTCAGAGTTTCGTGTGGAAAAGTATCATATGCAGACATGGCCTACCTTATGCAGTTGTCACTGATAATTGAAAGCAATTCACTGACAAAGGCCTTAAAGAGTTCTACTCCAACCTCGGAATCAAACATAAGATGACCTCGGATGAGCATCCACAAACAAATGGGCAAGCCGAGGCTGCTAACAAAGTCATCCTGAACAAGCTCAAAAAAAGGTTAGATAGATCAAAAGTGGCATGGGTCGAAGAGATACCAAGCATTCTATGGGCTTACCATTGCTCACCACAGTCATCGACTGGGGAAACACCATTCAGACCAACCTATGAAACCGATGCAATGATTCCGGTCGAGCTCGGCAAGCTATCTTTCAGAAGGTAACATCATGACCAAAGCAAAAATGAAGAAGAAATCCGAGTTGAGCTTGACATGGTAGAAGAAGTATGAGATGAAGCAAAAATCAGGGAAGAACTATACAAGCAGAAAGCAACTCGGTAGTACAACTCAAGGTTACGACCAAGGGGGTTCGTGCAAGGTGACTTAGTGCTGAGACTACAGAATGATGCAAGAAAAGAATCCAAAGAGGGCAAACTCGCAGCAAGCTGGTCTGGCCCATTCCGAGTAGCTGAAAGTCTAGGAAATGGTGCTTATAGGCTAGAAGAGTTATCTGGAAAGGCTGTTCCTAGAACATGGAACACATCCCACCTTAAATTTTATTTTAGTTAAAGCTTATGTAAAGCAGGTGATGTACTCTTTTTTCTACCCTGGTCTTTTTCCCAAGTGGTTTTGGCCAGGAAGGTTTTAATGAGGCACACCTGGGTAAATATATAAATAAAGTCTAAGAATTTATTTGTCTTTGCAAAACTAAAAGACTTAAAAATGTTAACTGAGCCAAAATCGACCGAGTTGAATTCGAAAGGCCGGACCTAAAAAGGCAAAATTAAAGACCTAAAATGGTTGACCGAGCTAAAATTGATCGAGTTGAAGTCGAAATGCCAGACCTGAAAAGGCAAAACTAAAAGACCGAAAAAAGTGGACCAAGCTAAAATCGAAAGGCTAAGCCCAAGTGGCCAAAAGAGTTAAAATCGAAAGGCTGGACCTAAAGGTAAATAAAAACCTAGAGAGGTGAACACGAGCTCAAAGAGGTTAACCGAGCTGAAATCGACTGAGTTAAAGTCGAAATGCTTGACCTAAAAAATCAAAGTAAAAACCTAAAGAGGTAAACACGAACCTAAAAGAGATAACCGAGCTAAATTCGACCGTGTTAATGTCGAAAGGCCAAACCTAAGAGGCAGGGAAATAACTTAAGACCTGTGGTAATCAAAAACCTAGGGATGATATATACATTGAAGGGGGTCGAGCTCAAAAGCTCAAAAAGGCTGACGCGTAATGCCGAGAATTAAGGGCGAGTACAAACTTAAAAAGTTAAGAATACGACTTTTGGGCAGGTGAAAAACTTAGGAAAACTGTGTAAATTTAGATACGCGGTTGAATACCATAAGTAAGGCAGAGCTTAGAAAAAAAAACCTAGGAAATTTTCCAATTGTTGAAGTAAGTCTCAATGCTGGAAAGTAAAGTTGTTATAACAGAAAAAGTGCATAGCCCTAGGTACAAAAAGTCCCAAAATAAAAAGGGCATTGCTCTAAAAAACAAAATACATGATGAAAAAAGAGAATATTTTTCTAAGTTACTCATGGGCATCCCTATGAGAAACAGTTTCAGTAGGAGTAGAGTTGAGAACATCTTCAGCACCAGGGGGAACAACCGAGGCCGGATCAGCCATCACCATCTCACCCTCGCCGATTCTTTCCTCCTCGGCAGCTGGTTCTTCCATCCCTTCTTAGATCCCTCCTCCTCCTCCTCCTCCTCCTCCTCCTCCTCCTCCTCCTCCTCCTCCTCCTCCTCCTCTTCTTCTTCTTCTTCTTCTTCTTCTTCTTCTTCTTCTTCTTCTTCTTCTTCTTCTTCTTCTTCTTCTTCTTCTTCTTCTTCTTCATCCTCAAGTTAAAACAAAGGAACCATGACACCATATTTGTTGAAGTCCTTGTCCAAGACGGCCCGAGAGAAGTCGGTATCAGGGTTGAAGCGTTCAAGCTGCTTCACAGCACGAGAAAACCCTCTGACATGCTCTCTCATAATGCTGGCCACAACTTCATCAACATCGGGCTGAAGCTTGCAGTTGGCCTCCCTCTCAGTCTCTAAAGACTTCCGAAGTTGAGCCAAGGATGAATGCGAGTCTTCCGCAGTCTTTTGGAAGTGAGCCTTCTCTTCTTTCTCCCTATCAAGATCAGACTGAAGAGAAGTGTAAGCCTTCTCAAGCTCGGCTTTTTGAGCCTTCAGCTGGCCAATAGCTCGGGCTTAGTCCTCACACTTTGCCACGGCCTGAGCCAATTCATCTCGTACCCACAAAGCGCGGGCATCATCGACCTTCATTGACCCCATCTTCTTCACATTGTCGGGGAGTTGATGACTCCAAAAACGGGTGATGGAAGTGATCCTGAGGGCATAGGCTGCAGCAGCTTCCATGCTCTCATCAGGTCCTTGGTCCAACAAAAACCGAGCATCGGAGGGTTTGACAACTAGGTTGTCGATGAAAGGACCAGGGTTGAAATCGTTGTGCCAGAGCGAGCCGAAGCCAGGGTTGCAGCAGCCTCTATACCACTTGGTATCCGAAGTAAGGTCAGTCACCATCGGGACCTTTTCAGCCATCCGCTCAACAATAGGGGTCTCCTCAACCATCGGGATGGGAGAAACACTTCTAGCAATCTCGGGCCGAACATCTGCCCGAGCCCGTTTAGGAAGGCGAGTTCTGGGATCGGAAGCTTCAACGGTCTTCTTTATCTTACCCTTCACATCGAAGGCAGGGGCGGAACCACTGGCGTGGTGAGCTGACTTCTTCATCAGGGCCTTGTAATTAAATTTTCCCATTATCACTGCAGAAAGAAATCGGTCAGAGTACTACACCGAAAGAGGACAATTAAAGTACTTTCCAAAAATCTACTTACAATCAAAATCGGATTGCCGAGTAGAAGAAGAGGGGAGTAACAAAAGTTTCCCACAAGGCAGGGGCCGAGGGTAAAGACTAAGGATCTCAATGTCAGTCCACTCTTGAGCCATCATACAGTCGAGGTCATAACTAGAAAACTTAGTGGGGTGGGGTTACCAGTAAAGAGGGAATTTGGAGATCCCATCCGAGTCAAAAAATAGGGACTCGTTTCCTACAGTAGGTCGGACTTTGAAAAAGTCCGACTTGAAAAACTTGTACGAACTCTTGTAGAGCCCAACGATTCCCCTCCGCTCAACCCCACTCACGGAGATCCAACCGACCCGATCTCCAAACCCGACTTTATAAAAGTAAAGGAATTTAGGAGCAGTAGCCACAATTCCTATCTACCCACAAAGAATTTGGAAAGCCTTTAAGAAGACCCAGCTGTTTGGGTGGAGTTGAGTAGGTGCAACATTCATGGTTTTCAGAACATAACACTCAAATTGGGTAAATGGCAAGGTAACTCCAATTTGCTCGAACATGGTTTTATATACATATGTGAAAGAAGGTTGATCTGGTGGGGCATGATGGAAGACGTGTTCATTCTCAGAACATGGAAAACACTCTATAGTGCCACTAGAAGAAGCAACCTTGGTTTTAATGGATGAAAGGGATTTAGAATTCCTAAAGTTTGAATGAAAATCCTCAGCATCGGGTTTCACCCAGAAATACCCAGGGATAGTGATATCCGGGTAAGGGACTCTAGGCATCCTCCTAGCACGTCTGCGGCGCTTAGGGGTGGTAACAACATCAGGAGTAGCTAAGCTACTACCAGAAGAGGAGGAGGCACCATGGCCACCTCCGTCATTATTAGAAGGCGGTCGAGATAGATGAGGAGAGCCCCCAATCGGGTTTATTTCGGGCTCTAGGATCTGAACCTCCGAAGAAGCATTCTGGGATACCTCGAATGAAGCCTCCATGGATAAGTGAGGAGAAATGAAACAATGACAAGAAAGAATTAACGAGGGCATAACTGGAACAGAAAAAAGGTGCAGAGAGGCTTGGAGAAAAAGGCTTGGAGAAGAAGAAGCTTCAAGAGGAAAAAGTATGAATGCGAAGGCAAGTAGGGGCCTATCCTCGGAACTTCCTCATTTTAATAGCAAGCAATATGTCGTTTAAAAAAAATTGAAACGTTCCTTTTTGAGAGTAATGATGGTGGTTCCCGTGTTGGGGAAGGGAAACGACTCTTCAAATTCGGCACACCAATGGTGGAGCAACACATGGCGAAGACATCAGAATACACACTGTAAGAGCTAAGGATTTGAGTACGCAGTCGTTGAGCAAGCCTCATAAATAATGCCGTAAAGGCCACTCATCACAAGCAAGCCCTATCTTAATAACAAAAGCAGCGTCTTTTTTCATCTCGAGAAACCGACATACTGGCACGGACCAAAAAGTCATTATCAGCCACCATCTCGGCATAGCTCGGTTCCTTCAGTAAAAATTTATGCTCTTCCGAGCTTAAAGATTGGGAGCTTGTATATAGGCCGAGGTGTCAAGGTCGGCCACCGAGCGTATCGAAAAATCAATAGGGGCCGAGGTATCAAGCTCGGTCACCAGGAAATCAAAAGAAAGGATTGTTAGACCCACTTTCCAAAGCCGCTAAAATGGAATGCTAGCTGATATATGAAGATTGGCCTTCGAACTGTGGCAAAAAGGGGAGAAATCTTACTCAATAAATCCTTAACTCGGATAATTTTAAAGCCAAGCTCGACTCCTGTCATGAAAACTTTTACGCTCTTTTTAGATCAAAGCTTGGGAGGCTTGTGTACCGACCGAGGAGTAAAACTAGGTCACCGAGCTTGGATGCACGATCCGATAAAGGCTGGAAAAATAAGATCTTGATATTATCTCAAATGATCTTGATATTATCTCAAATAACCTTATCTGGTTAAAAGAGATAAATCCCATCAATTAAGGAAATCGTATATCTCAAAGAAGATTTAAGAGATAAGAAGAGATAAATCCAAATCTCTAAAAGATAATGGGATACTATTATAAAAAGAGGAGAACTCTAAGAGAAAGACACCTTTTCACTAATCTAGGTGAATCTCCCTTAAGTGTATTAGAGAAACTACCTCGATCAAGAGACTATTGAAGAGTCCTTGCTTGCTGGTATTCATCAGATACAGGATTGGGGGATTGAGATCACTGTATGACCAATTGTTGAACCAAGAACTACGTCTGGCTTTGATTCTCATTAGGATACGTAGGACAGAAATACAATATTCTGTCAAGCCATAATCTAAAATAACCCCGACGTTCACTCTCGGTTAGACGTTCTATGGCGAGATTCCGACAAGTTGGATCTCGGTAGGAACAAGAAATGTGTTTAATAACATTAACGATGAACTAATCACTCAAAAATTCCAAAACATGAAATCATGTGAAGGACAAATATAAGATACGTAATTTATTTGAATTAGAAAATAAAATAATATTTTCAATAGCTTATATAATGTAGTAAAGGCACCCTTATTAAAAGTTTAAGAAATACTGAAGAAAAGCAAAGTATTTAATACTTTTTAAAATAAATTTCTTTTCATTTAAAAATAATTATAAATCATCTTAATTACTAAATAAAAATATTAAATACTTTTATTTCCCTAATATATTAAGAGTTTAATTTTGATGTATTGTCAGTATAAGATTTTTTACATTGTCAACCAATCATATATTACTTTACGAATGAATTTTAAGATAGTTGTTGTAATAGTCAAATATTGTTACTAATGTGACAATGACTGATTAGTTAGTAGAGTAAAAAAATATTTATATACTATAAAATACATAAAATTAAATTCATATATTAAATAGATCTACTTTTTATTAAGCATTGAGGTAATGAGATCACTATTAAAAAGATGATATACCAAAACTATTTTTTTTAATCCAGAACTCATCCTAATTAGTCTTTTGGACCGAGTGAATCCACCAGATTGTCCTTGTAGCTTAAGCCCTTCGGGTCTACTATGAGACTAATATTTGTTATCAATTGAGACGTATTTTATTTACTATTTCAACAAAACATATCTATTTTTAATTTCTTGATCGATGTATAACGCTTTAATATTTACCATACTTACATTTTAAAATAGGACACCATTAACATTTCCTTTATTTTAGTTTGATATCACCTATGAGAGGAGGGTGCTTTTTTTTTTGTCTTTAATCGAGTATCTCCACAGGTAAAGTTGTGAAACCAGCCTTCGGATCGAGGATGATGGTTAAGTAAAGCTTTTCTCAATGTAATGATTCAAGAATTCGAAATCCTAACCTTATAAGTAAAGTTTGCCTCAATTGTAGTTTAATGCCAATACAATCAATTTGTTGATGATATGAGAAGAACGTACATGATTTCTAGAGTCATTTTGTTTATTTTTTATTTTTGTTCGAAACCCATCCTAATAAGCCCTTTGGGCCAAGTGGATTCACAAGATTATCCCCATGGCTTAGGCCATTCAGACCCATTATAAGACTAAACTCTGATTCGACTGATTGAACATGATTTTACCTCTTCATTCTTAGATGTGGATGACTCCACAAGGGTTCGAACCTGAGTTCTCCAGATTCTCCTCCTTATTGAGGCAAGTTACTTTCACTTACACGAACACCCCATTAGGCAATTTGGAGTGAAGAATCTCACCCTCAATATATGAGCTATGCATATAAGTTATAACATATTAGTTATTAACGATGAAATTAACAAACTATATATCATAAGGATTTAAATTAGAAAAAGTTCTATAAAAAAAAATTAGAAAAAATGACTTATTAGTGACTAAGAAGATAGGGTTAGAGGGATAATGAGTAAAAATAAATCATTTGATGCACTCTGTTGCTTCTAATTAGTCCCTTCTATAGCGCCAAATATTTTTTTTATTGCCTCTTGTTGTTTTAAATAGATACTTTATCATTAATGTCATCGTTACTCCCGATACTTATAGTATAATTTTTTTTGTCGCGTTGTTCCTTTAAAATTGCAGGTGACTTTCTTTTAATTCTTATAAGATAAATTTTTTTTACTACTGTAATAATTGATGAATATTTATTGGTGTAAATTGTTATTGCTATTATTTTTTTATGCCTCCTGTGATATTATTTGTTACTCATTATTACGGGATTTTTTTATTGCCTCTTGTTGTTTTAAATAGATACTTTATCATTAATGTCATCGCTACTCCCTATACTTATAATATAATTTTTTTTGTAGCGTTGTTTCTTTAAAATTGTATTGTTGTTCCTTTAAAATTGCAGACGTCCAATTTTTTGTTGGGGTGGGGGGCGTCCCTGCAGTGCCACGTGGGGCACTGCAGGGGGAGGTACCACTGCCCCTGACGCCTTTGAAGGCGCCATCTGCAGTGGCGCCTCCCTTTTGTCATTTTTTTTTAAAAAAAGTGGTAGGCGCCAGTCTGACCGGCGCCTTTGATCGGTCAGAGTAAAAAAAAAAATGTCACGTGTCCAAAATGACCCCCATTAATAAATAGTTTCAGAATAACCCTAAATTGATAAATAGTTTTTAAAAAGAACCCAGTTTGATAAAAAAAAAACCTTTTATTAGCCAGTTTTCATTCTTCTTCGGTGCATTGTATGTTTTAAAATCAATTTTATGTACTTCTATTTCACCCCTTATATGACACACTGAGCAAATTGTTTGCGGTAGAGAAAGTGACGGATGGCAAAGGAGTAGGTGGAGAAGATGATGGAAGATAAGGGGTAAATGTGGAATTTGAAAAATTTTAAAAGTTAAAAGAATGTTTAGATTTACCTGTAAACTGCTGGTGTGTAGTGATGGACTTGTTTGCTCCATACCTTAGAAGCAACCTAATTTCAATGTCAATATTAGAATTTCGACCTTGGAAAATGATTTTTTGACACAGAATTTGGGATAATATACGGTACATCGTATGAACAGTGTCGCACAGTGCGACACTGTGCGGCACTGTAGCACTTTTTTTTTTTAAAATTTAATTTTTTTTTTTGTAAATAAATTTTTTGATTAAGTATGTGTCAATATCTGGTGAGCGAGGTACAAATATCTGGTGAATGCCTTCAAATATGTGGTGAATGTCCATACTAAAACCAAGTTTTGGATGCCTTAGATTATCTGGTGAACGTAGTTCAAATATGTGGTGAATGCTCATACTAAAACCAAGTTTTGGATGCCTTAGAGTATCTGGTGAACGTAGTTCAATTATCTGGTGAATGCCTTCGAATATCTGGTGAATGCCCATACTAAAACCGAGTTTTGGATGCCTTAGATTATCTGGTGAACGTAGTTCACTTATCTGGTGAATGCCTTCGAATATGTGGTGAAAGCCTATACTAAATTAGCTTGTGGATGCCTTAGATTATCTGGTGAACGTAGTTCAATTATCTGGTGAATGCCTTCAAATATGTGGTGAATGTCCATACTTAATCAAAAAATTTATTTACAAAAAAAATTTAAATTTAAATTTTTTTAAAAAAATACACTCTTCTGATGATACATGTGATGCGGCTCTGATCTGCCGCATTGTCTTAAGACTTGTTCATACTGATGTCACGTATGTTGTCCGGCATTTTGTGTCAAATTAGCAAACCTGTTCGACCTTTCATCAAGTTACCTTTATCCTTGTCACGGCGTCAAGTTACCTTTATCTCTATCTCTATCGTGCGTACGGTAAATATTAAAATATGAGGAATACTAACAAGTATGTTTAGGGTGTTGTTTAAGAAAGTAAAAAATAAAAAATTATATGGAAAATAGTGTATTTAGCCTTTCGAAAAGTATAATACTTGATTTTTCAATATAAATTTTTTTTATGGGTTCCTTAACCAATACCCTTAGGATACTCATTAACAAAACCCTTAAAATATTAATCATACAATATTAATATTAATCATTCACGTAAAATTAAATAATTAAATTTATATCATGTCACCTCATAATATAATATTTGGTAGAAATCTACATTCGCAAATTTTTTTATCTAAAAAATAAAAAAAATGTAATTTCAGATAAAATGCAAATATACATCTTTATCAAAATATTATTAAGTCTTAAGTCTTATGTTTTTTATATAGTCAATTAATCATAAATTATCATATCATTATAAAAAATTGATTTTATAACAATTACTTATATAAGATAATTTGTGATTAGTTGATAGTATAAAAAATTTATATTGATAGTGTATCAAATTAAACTTTAAATGAAATTACGTTCGCATTTGAATTTACTATTTTCATCAAAATTTAATTTTTTTAATTAAAAATGTTATAATATTTGATTATAATTTTCTTTGAAAAATATGAAATAAACTAGTTTAACAACCACACAAAAATACTTGCATTTCAAAATTTTCCAAATGAATAAGATTCTCTTTTATTTTATATTTTCTCATTTTCATAATTGTTTTTAAACCAAAAATCAAAAAGTTAACCATATTGATTTTTTACCTATTAAATCGAGTAGGGAATTTGGGATATTCTGAATACAAAAAAACATGTTAAGTTAAGTAAGTAAGTAAGTAAATGGTTGAAAACTAAACTAACTAAAACAATCTTAATCTCTCCCATTCCTGTAGCTTATCTGTAATCTGTTTAATCATTAACCCAAACAAGTTGACGCGTTTGTTTACTTCTTCCCTTAACTCGTGTTGACCACTCCATAATAGTCCACACTAACCAACAAGCCCTTCCTCTCCCTCTTCTTCTCAGGGATGTAATCGAGTCGATTTGGATCGAATTTGAGGAGATTTATCATCCGAACCGATCAAATTTGATCGGTTCGGATTTGTCAAATTTCCAACTACGGATCCGAACCGAACCGATCACAATCGGATCGATTCGGTTCGGATCATCGGGTTACCTATTAATTTTTTTTATTTGCACTTAAATATTAATAAAAAATTAGAAAAATAAAATAAAATATACATATTTAATTATTAATTATATTAAATATCTATATAATAATATATTTATATTATATAAAAATTTAAAAATAAATATTTTATAGGGTTCGGATTTGTTCGGATCGGATTAAATTTCTCGGATCCGAGACCCGAACCGATCTTGTTCGGATCGACGTTTTGGAATCCGATCCGATGATCCGAACCAATCCACCAAAACCGGTTCGGATCCACCGGGTTCGCGGATCGGATCAGATCCGCTTACACCCCTACTTCTTCTTCACCCTTTCTTGTTTATATATATATATATATATATATATATATATATTTTTTTTTTTTTTTTTTTTGAGAAAAGAAACTCAAGGAATCTCATTAGCGATCAAAGCAACAATACAAGGGAAAACATGATAGAAAATATTGGGACCAGCAGTGAAAGTCGCCCTAGCTAACGAATGAGCTACTCTATTCGCTTGTCTCGCAACAAAACTTATCCCAAAGTTTGGAAAAGAACAAAGAAAGTCATAACATGCTCTAATAGTTACTCCATATTCGGAGATGTCAACTTTAGGAGATTTGGCATGGTTGACCACTACTTGGCAATCTAGCTCAAAAATAACATGGTCTAAATTCAACTCTTGGACCCATTGAATAGCTTTGAGAAGACCCATGGCTTCCCCCTCAAGAACTAGGAGACAAGAGGGCACCCAATCAGTCCTATCTTGAATAAAAGCACCATGATCATCTCTAATACACATACAAAATGTAGTTTTCCTTGCATCTTCAAAGAAACTTGCATCAACATTACATTTATAGTAACCTGGAGGTGGAACTTCCCATGTTGTAGCACCCAAATTGCGTCCAGCACTTTGAAGTTGAGTGCCTGGTGAATTTGCATGCTTCCAATGCAGATAAAAATTGGAGGATCTATGAATAATAGCATCCAATGTTGGTGTCCTTCCCTCCCAGAGTTTATCATTTCTTGCGCTCCAAATGGCCCAAAGGGACATCGCAAATGCCACCCTCCTATCCACATCCAATGAACTAAGGACAGTGAAGAGTAATTCACGAAAATTCTGGGTGACCTGCAGTTGAGGAAAAATAAAATCCCAGATTCGTTGTCTCACCCAACATTCTTTACTAATATTGCAAGTAATCAAAAGATGCCAAATATTTTCATACTCTTGTTCACAGAAAACACAAGTGCTTGAGCAGCTAACTCCTTTATATTGAAGTTGGACTCTAGTAGGCAGACAATCCCTACAAGCTTTCCATAGAAAAAACTTCACTCTAGGTGGCACTTTGAGCTTCCAAATCAAGGACCAATCTCCATTTATTTTCAAATGACTCGTATCTACAAGATTATTCAAAGCAGCTTGATATGCAGTTTTAACTGAGTAAAGCCCATTGTTACTAGGTCCCCAAATAATTCTATCCTCACTCACTAGCTCATTAAGAGGGTGTTTAAATTTTTTTGTGCTAGGTGAGTAGGTAGAAAACTGTCAATAAGGGGTTGGTTCCAACATTTTAGACCATGGATCCATAAATCACTAATTGCTAGATTTTGAAATTCAAAAGGCAAACCCATGGGACAAGAAATCCTCTCCCCATCACGTAACCAGGGGGCATCCCACAAAGGGATTGTGTCACCACTTCCAATGCTCCATCTCACTCCTTGCTTCACCAAAGCCTTGGACATCCATATACTCCTCCAAGAATAAGAGGGATTATGTCCCAAGTCTGCATCCAAGAAGTCACCATGTGAAAAATATTTGGCTTTAAAGATCTTAGTCACAAGAGCATCAGGTTGCACTACAAATTTCCAAGCTTGTTTGCCTAGCATAGCCAAGTTAAAGGCATACATATTACGGAAACCAAGACCACCCCAAATTTTAGGCATAGAAAGTTTATCCCAAGACAACCATTTAATTCCTTTATTTTCTCCATTTTTTGCACCCCACCAGAAGGAATTTAGCATTTTTTGTATTTCATCACCAAGAGAAGGAGGAAGAAGATACATACTCATACAATAAGCAGGAATAGCTTGGGCCACTGATTTAATCAAAACCTCTCTCCCTGCCATAGATAATGTCTTCCCCTTCCAAGAGCTCACCTTTTTCCAAATACGGTCCTTAATATATTGGAAAATTTGCCTTTTGTTTTTGCCAATAAGGAATGGGATTCCAAGGTAATTACCAACATCAGTTTTCTCTTGCACACCCAAAATTCCAGCAAACGATCGACGCCTTTGTTGCTGGACATTGTTGCTAAAAATCATGGCAGATTTATCAAAATCAATTTCTTGCCCCGATGCCAGCTCGTATCTATGAAGTAAATCTTTCACAAATTCCACTTCTTGATCCACTGCTCTCATGAATAAAAGACTATCATCCGCAAAAAGAAGGTGAGATACAATAGGAGCTCTCCTACAAATTTTGATACCACAAATGTAACCACTTCTCTCAGCTGATTTAATAAGAGAGGACAAGCCTTCTGTACATAGAATATAGAGATAAGGAGATAACGGATCACCCTGGCGAAGGCCCCGACCTGGAATAACTGAACCCGCTTTCTCATTATTCATAAGGTTCGAATATTGAACAAAAGACACACACATCATCATCCAATTCACCCACTGAATGTTAAAACCCATTTTAATCATTACAGCATGCAGATAGTCCCAACTAACACGATCATAAGCTTTACTCACATCAAGCTTTAGAGCAACATCACCTGAGACACCTCTCTTCTTACATTTCATATAATGGAGCGACTCAGTGGCTATTAAGGCATTATCCACTATAGATCTACCTGAGACAAAAGCAGTCTGTTCTTATGACACACACTTTGCAATAACCATAGCCAATCTATTTGCAAGAGTCTTGGATAAAATTTTGTAAATAACATTGCAGAGCAAAATTGGCCTAAGGTCACGCATAGTAGTGGGATGCTCGCATTTAGGAACCGGAGCAATATTAGTATCATTAATATCATGAGGCAAAGAACCATCCTGCAACCATTTCCTACAAGCAGTGATAACACCAGCACCACAAATATTCCAAAAATGTTGGTAAAAAGCTGCATTAAGACCATCAGGACCTGGGGATTTGTCAGGATGCATATTAAGAGTAGCATATTTGAAATCATCATCAGAAAATGGAGCTAAAAGGAGAGCATTATCCTCATCATTAAGTTTCCTTTGCAGGTGATTGATAATGTAATCCACATCACTATTACTTCTCTAAAAAAGATTCATAAAATAATTAGCAGCTAGATCACACAAGCCCTCTTGAGAAGTAACAGAATTTCCATGATCATACATCAAAGAATCAATAGAATTTATTTTCTTTCTAGATGAAGCACATGCATGAAAAAATTTAGTATTAGAATCACATCCTTTGAGCCAATATGTCTTTGCTCTTTGACGCCAATACATTTCTTCCTGGACCACCAATTTTGCTAAGCGATTTTTCAATGCCAAAAAATGATTGATGGCTTTAAGTTACAGCTCCATTCATCAAGGTTCCTGACACACATTTCCAATTTTTGCTCCACATTAATTGAGGTTGCAGTAGGCCAACTATGCTTTACTATTTCTTCAATGTCCTCCTCTACCAGCCAATGATTCTCAAACTTGAATCTTCTAGGCACAAAATAACGACTAGGCTGATTTTCAGTGACAAGAAGAATGGGACTATCGTCAGACATTGAACTTTCTTGTTTATATTTATTCATTCATTTATCTAAAATTCCATTTTAAATCAAGATTCCAAAACCAAATCCTTGTTTCTCCGAGTACTGCAAAATTTGCAACAATGAACGATTTGTTCTCCACCTCATTCTCTCGCTCCCGCAGGGACCAACCGTCACCGGATCACCACCACCACGTCGTCAAGATGAGCTCCGCCGCCTCCGGCGTCGGCGGAGTGAACCTCGACAAGTTCTTCGGCGACGTGGAAGCGATCAAGGAGGAGCTGAAGGAACTCGAAGGCATAAGGGAAAGCCTCAAGAGCTCCAACGAACACGGCAAGACGCTCCACAACGCCACCGCCGTGAAGGGGCTCCGATCCCGAATGGACGCTGACGTGGCACTCGCTCTCAAGAAGGCCAAGGTCGTTAAGCTGAAGCTGGAGGCACTGGACCGGTCCAACGCGGCGAACCGGAGCCTGCCCGGGTGCGGACCCGGTTCGTCTTCGGACCGGACAAGGACATCTGTGGTCAGCGGGTTGAAGAAGAAGCTGAAGGACTCTATGGATAGCTTCAATGAACTCAGGCAGCAGATCTCGTCGTCGGAATATCGTGAAACCGTTCAACGACGGTATTTCACCGTCACAGGAGAGAATCCTGATGATAAGACCCTTGACCTTTTGATCTCTACGGGTAACGTAAATTGTGCTTTCTTTCAATTTTGAATTAATTGTTATTTAGGTTTTGAAGATGGTTTAAATCTCCGTGCTGATTGGGTGGAAAATTATTTTTTGAGAGAAATAATAGCTTTTGGGATAAGAAAAGGTAACTTTTTTAAATTGTCGGGTAGGTGATTATCGTGGACCCAAAAGATGGGTACCCATCTCAGAAAACTTAGGTGATGCTTTTATTTATGCATTTATTATGGGGCTGTTTTTTCATATGAAGATAAAATGCCTAATAACTCAGCAAAGAAAATATTGTATGTATAACTTATAAGTTATATGTTATATGGATTTAATTGATATATACTGGCAATGTAAAGATTTTTTATAATGTCAACCAATCAGAAATTTATATATCGTTGTAAATGTTTGATTTTTATTCCAACCATCTTAAAAGTCATCAATTTATTAATTTCTTATTAGTTGTCAGTGTAAAAATCTCTGACATTGCATACAAATTAAACTCATGTTATATTTTCACTAGAAAATAACATCGTATCTAAGTTCTGTTAGGTAGAAAGTGAAATTCCCAAATGCTAGCAACACACTCATTCCTATTGATTGAAATTATGTGGGTCCCACCATATTTAAGTGGGACCCACATGAATTAATGAGACCTATTTCCAAAATGGTGTGATCCACATGAATTTCAACTAATAAAAGGAAATGAGGGAGTGTGTCGGAAAGATGATATTAAAGATTATTTTGCTAGAAAACTTATTTTGATTTATGAGAATAGATTTATTAAAATAAATTTACGAGAATAGTTTATAAAAAATGGTTTATGATACTTTTATAAGTTTGTTTTAGTTTATTTGAATAAGCTTATAACATAAACATATGGAAATAAGCTATTTTTAGCTTATTTCAAGATAACTTATTCAATAAGTAATTATTCTGTATATCCAAACGCACTTTTAGTATTGTTATTGAAATTTAACTTTTATTTAAAAAATGAGAGAATACAAGCAGCAAAAATTGAACCTTAAAACGGCTTGAAAGTTTAAGCATAAATGGTTTTATTATATATATCAGAAAAAAGTGTATTTGCTTATTTGGGCATGATGAACCAATTTCACAAGATGAAGCCATGATTTGATATATCTAACAAAATGTATGTGCTGACTTTTTTGCATAATTCTGATTTGAGTCGTTTGATGCAAAATTGGAGGTTGTGTAAATGTGAGTTTGATGCAGGTGAGAGTGAGAGTTTCCTTCAGAAAGCCATTCAAGAGCAAGGCAGGGGTAGAATTCTGGACACCATCAATGAAATTCAAGAAAGGCATGATGCTGTGAAGGATTTGGAGAAGAATCTTCAGGAGTTGCATCAAGTGTTCCTTGACATGGCAGTTTTGGTGCAATCTCAAGGTGAGCAATTGGATGATATTGAGAGCCATGTGGCAAGAGCTAACTCGTTTGTGAGGAGTGGGGTTCAACAGCTGCATACTGCAAGGAAGCACCAGAAAAACACCAGGAAATGGGCCTGTTATGCTATTATTCTCCTTCTAGTGATTATCTTGTTTGTGGTGTTCTTTAAGGGTGGCAAATGGATGGATCGGATAAATTTTTATTCGGATCTTAACGGATGGATTCAAAACAATCCATTAATCCATTATAATCCATTAAAAACTCATTAAAAAAAAATCCAATCCATCCATGATCCATTAAATAAAATCCACCGATCCATCCATTAACAACTTTTCATGGATGGATATCCAATCCATCCACTAAAATTTATTTTAATACAACAACAACAACCAAGCCTTATCGCACTAGGTGGGGTCGACTACATGGATCATACGGCGCCATAATGTTCTATCATGAATCATGTTAATAGTTAAATCATTGGCCTCCAAATCTTTCTTAATAGTTTCTCCTATAGTTTTTCTTTGCCTACCTCTGCCTCTAGCTATTGGATTGCCCTCCACTTGGTCCACTCTCATTACTACAGAATCTAAAGGTCTCCTCCATACATGCCCAAACCACCTAAGTCGAGATTCAACCATCTTTTCTACAATAGGTGCTACCTCAACACTCTCTTTAATGCTATCATTCCTAATTCTATCACGTCTAGTTTTTCTGCTCATCCAGCACAACATTCTCATCTTTGCTACATTGATTTTACTCTCGTGTTGATTTTTTACCGCCCAACACTCCGTCCCATACAACATCGCCGATCTAATAGCTGTACGGTAAAATTTTCCCTTTAACTTAAGAGGTACCTTTTTATCACACAAAAAAACCCGAAGCCTTCCTCCATTTCGACCACCCTGATTGAATCCGATGGTTTACATCTCCCTCAATTTCTCCATCATTTTGTATAATAGACCCAAGATATTTAAACCGTGTAACTTGTGGTATGTTGTGGTCTCCAACTTTCACCTCTAAGCTAGATGTGTTTCTCCTTTTGCTAAACTTACATTCCATATATTCCGTCTTGCTTCTACTCAAGCGGAAGCCATGTGCTTCTAAAGCTTGTCTCCAACCTTCCATTTATATCATCTCTCGACTCTCCAGCTAGGACTATATCGTCTGCGAAAAGCATGCATCGCGGTGCTGACTCTTGAATGTGCTCCGTAAGTACATCCAAGACCAAGGTAAAAAGATAGGGGCTTAAAGCTGACCCCTGGTGCAGACCTATGGTTATTGGGAAATCTTCTGTGGCTCCACCCTGCGTTCTCACCCTAGTCGTGGCCCCCTCATACATATCCTTGGTAGCTCGAATATAGGCAATCCGAACACCTTTCTTTTCTAGGGCTTTCCACAAAACCTCTCTTGGCACCCTATCATACGCTTTCTCCAAATCAATGATGGTCATGTGTAAATCTTTTTGATCCCTTCGATATTGTTCCATCACTCGTCGTAGCAAGTAAATTGCTTCTATGGTCGACCTCCCGGGCATAAAACCAAATTGGTTGTCGGTGATTTTGGTTTCTTTTCTTAGTCTCCGTTTAAGCACCCTTTCCCATAGCTTCATAGTATGACTCATAAGCTTAATCCCCCTATAATTTGCGCAATTTTGTATATCTCCCTTGTTCTTGTAAATCGGAACTAAAGCGCTTCTCCTCCATTCGTCCGGCATTTTCTTTGACCTCATAATCTCGTTAAAAAACTTCGTGAGCCAACTAATGCCTCTATTTCCTAGACTCTTCCATACCTCCACAGGTATATTGTCCGGTCCAACTGCCTTATCCTTCTCAAAGCTTCTTTTACCTCATGCTCTTTGATTCTACGATAAAAAGTGTAATTTTGGTCCTCCTCTCTGATGTCAAGCACCTGTGAGCATGATAAAACTTCAAATCCTTCATTAAATAACTTGTGGAAATAATTCTTCCATCTATCTTTAATATCTTGTTCCTTAACCAAAACTTTACCTTCTTCATCCTTAATACACTTCACTTGGTCCAAGTCTCTTGTCTTTCTTTCCCTATTTTTAGCAAGCATATAAATAGATTTCTCACCATCTTTAGTGCCTAAGGATTGGTACAACCCGTCAAAAGCTTTAGTTCTAGCTTCGCTCACTGCCTTCTTGGTCTCTTTTTTGGCCACCTTATAATTTTCCCAATTTTCAGCATTTCTACATAAAGACCAAGCTTTAAAACATTCCCTTTTAACCCGAACATTAGCTTGCACACTTTCATCCCACCACTAGGATTCTTTACCCTTAGGTCCGAATCCTCTTGATTCACCAAGCGTCTCTATCTTTACTCTCTCTCCACTCTATCTCACGGTCATTTTGTATCATGTTGAGTCACCGGCAAGTGTACCGGGTCGTCGTAAGTAATAAACACGGCAAGTAATTACCGAGGTCAGACACAGGGATTGGGCTACCAATTCTACCAATTTGCAAGAAATTCAATACGTTTGACCAAGTAAAAGCAAGGGGTTGAGAAGAGAGAGGAAATAGGATAGCAATTTAAATCAACAAATCAATTAGAGATAAAGTAGGTAGCGATAAGATAAGATGAGAATTAAAATCTGGATTAAACATCTAAGGTCACAAATCCACCTACCCGATCATGCATAGTACCCAAGTGATGATGATCCCCTCCCTAAGTTCAATTGCAATGTTAACCAGGACCCCCAAATTCTCCTAATGACACTATCGTGCTCAATAGGACGTATTCAACGATTGAGTTAATTACTTGCTACGGTCTCATAACCCAATCATCAAACTCTATTAAATCTTGTTCCCTATAAGGTTGCACTGATCTCCTACTCACTCTCGTGCAATATTCAATCAGTGATCCCAATTCAAGTTCTAAACGCGAATTACCTATCAAGTCTCATCACGTTAACTAGTCAATCATGCATGCTTATGATCAACGCTATAATTTCAGAATTGGAAAACATGAATTGAGGTAAAGGAGGGAAACATACATCACATTGAACGCTACATCGTCATGGGTGGTTTCATTGATCCCTTAGACAAGGGAATTAGTCCCTCATGCTTGTAACAACGCACAAACAATTGGAGTTCATCATAATTGTCAAATAGGAAAAGAACATAGGGAGACGCAGCTCCAAAGAATAAGGATTCGTCTCAAAAAACGATCTAAAACAAGTGGTGAACGAAAAAGGTGTATAATCTACCCTAAAACAGCCTATAAATAGAGGTTATGGGTCGCGCCTGCTCGCGGGGCGAGCAAGCTCTCGCGAGGCGAAATTCAGTTTTGGCTCCATCTTGATTTGAATACTCGCGAGGCGATATGGTGATTCGCGAGGCGAGACAGAAAGGGTGACATCTCTAGCACAGTCAGGCCTTCAGGCTCGCGGGGCGAGATGGTGATTCGCGAGGCGAGACAGAAAGGGCGACTGTTACTGTTCAGGCTGGTCTTCAGGCTCGCGAGGCGAGAGCCTGTTTCGCGAGGCGAAACTTCCAGCATTGTTTTTCCACTGTTTTCTTCATTTTCCTTGACTCTAAGAGCTTCACTTTTAACCTGAAACAATAAAAGGAAACGAAAAGCGTAATTCTACTCAAAATAAACTAAAAACTACTAAAAATGCATTAAACGAATCAAATTCTAACTTAGGAACAAAACAAGGCCAATTTGGGAGATTAGCGAGGTTGACTCACCCAATTAGGCACAAAATCTACCCCTTTTCTAGCTGGAAACTAGATGAGCCAGAGGCTTATCAAAACACCCCAAACTTAAACCTTGCTTGTCCCCAAGCAAACTAAAACTCAAAAAGACTCAACACTTGGCAAGCTTAAAGGATTCAATCATTTTTTGCACAGATTTCATGCAATTTAACACAACAATTTTTCTTCAATGTTTTCCCCCTTTGCAACAATGTAATCCCCACATTCATTTACTTTAAACAATTGAGAATTCCATCATTCATGCAATCAGTAATCTAAGTTGAGGATCCAAGTGACACACAAAAGGGAGATCACCAAATTCAAACAATTGCCTTCCTCACAAGGGCATTTAATATTTTACTCATTCGCTCAATTTGTCTAAGCTACCAACTTTTCACTCAATCTCGCATTTCAAGAGCACTTCCCATGAATTTGATTTTCATCTCAATCAAGGTTCCCACGAAAACATGCATGCATCATCAAAAGGTCTTTCATAGGTTGTAATGAGGCCTGGCTCATGGTAAGATATTCAAAGGATAGATGCTTAGTCCCTAGGATCAATGAGAGCATGAAACTACCATTGCAACAATTGAATTTACTCTCATATTATTATTCTATTCCTTGCATTGGGTGGCTCCAAACCTCTTCCTTTTTATACTTTTTCGCCTTGCCCTTTTTGGCATATATTCAATACTTTTCAACACATTTTTTTTTCTCAAGCCTTCGGCCTTTAATTTTGCTTTTCTTTTTCTCAACTATGATTCATGAACTTGTAGCCACCCCAAACTTAGTTCCACAACAACACTCACAAAGCTAAAATTCCATGCTCTCCTAAATCCTAGGATAGGGGAAAATCATGGTTTTTGAGTTAATGGCTTGTAATGTAAGGTCATCAAGAACAATAGGCTTCAAGGTTCAATGTGGCTAACTAGGGATCATTAATCAAGGTTGGTTCAATTTATGGCCAAGTAGTTATTTCAAAGAAAAATTGCCACAAATAAATATGCAAACCATGCACAGATTCAAGCAAATCCGAGACAGTGCAGCTTAAAAGCGATTCACACAATTAAGAACATGTTGGAGGCTCAAATTTCTCACCTGGACATTTTTGCAATTTGTTTGACCGAGATACGATTCATAGTGTGTGCACCCCTTCACCCCAAACTTGTCATAAATCAAGCAATCACAATAAAATTTCTCAAAGTTCAACTTTCAATTTGTCACATGGGGATCAAATTTTCGATTTTCAGAACCTAGGGGGAAATCATCAATGGTCAACATAATGAAATGCAGTCAATCTATGCTAAATTTAATTAAAATCCACCAAGCTTGCGGACACAAAACTCACACACATACTCTTGATCTTCTCAAATTATTCAAGAGCGAAATTCAAAAACAAATGGAAAAAGGGAAAGAATAAGAGAAAGGATAAGAATTTTTTATCTCAAGGGGGTCCAAGCGGACCCCATGCTTTCAGTTGATTGCCTTGCCTCTTTTCATCTCTCTACTACCCCGCTTCACATCGCGGCTAGTTTCGGCCTCATCCTCATCCAATTGGTTGGCCCATGATATTCCGGGCTCTCAATGTTGATCCATTCACCAGCAAACACGAAAGTTAAAGCAATAACATAAAAAAGTAAATATATACAGCTATCCAAGTTTGCCAGTAAAAGGTCAGTAGACAGAGTTTCTAGCTATCTATCAGTGTACAACCATATCGAAACTACTAGCTAGAACTCTAAATAAAGTAATGCAGGGGCCCGGATCACTGATCAAAATCAATGTCGTCCGCCGGGTCACCCTGGTCCTCCGGTGCCTCCTCATCCTCTGGTCCCTCGGGCACCCCCCCTATGGCATAGCGCCCTGGTCCCCAGGGTAGTCCTGCCACCCAAGCCGAGGGCATAGGTCCTCCTCGGAGGGGTATACGGGCACCCGACCCTCCTGCTGGGCCAATGACATCCCCATTGAAAACCCTAATTGCAGGTTCGCGAGGCGAATCATCACTCGCGAGGCGAATCTGGAAAAATTGTTCTTCACACTTTCCAGAATCGCGAGACGAATCTGGAATTCCAACAGCTGATGATGCCCAGATTCGCGAGGCGAAAGTGGCTCTCGCGACGCGAGACAGAAGCGTGAGCAAGCCTCTGAGATTCAGGGCTTCTGTCTCGCGAGGCCACTGTGGATTCGCGGGGCGAATCTGGTTTTTTCATAAATTTTTTTAATTATTTTTTTCAGAAGAGAAAATGACAAAAACTTAAAAAAATTAAGGATATCTAGCTTGGGTTGCCTCCCAAGTAGCGCTTGTTTAACGTCCTGAGCCTGACTCAAGTCACCCCTAAGGGTTAATCCTGAAGAAGAACTTGCTTGCCATTTGGGATTGATTCCCCATGGTAATGCTTTAGCCTTTGCCCATTTACTTTGAAGTTGCCAGAGGCCCCTTCTAATTCTACTGCTCCGTGTGGAAAAACTTGGAGGGCCTTGAATGGTCCCGACCACCTTGATTTTAGCTTTCCAGGAAAGAGTCTCAACCTTGAATTATAAAGAAGTACCATTTGTCCGGGATCAAACCTCCTAGGCAAGATGTGCTTGTCATGCCATGCCTTAGTCCGCTCTTTGTAGATTCTTGCATTTTCATATGCTTGCATGCGGATCTCGGACAACTCATTTAAGTCCAAAAGCCTTCTATAATCGATACCTACTCTCCACCCCGTGATGGTCCTTGTTGGGATCAATTCATTACTTTCATTGACCACCACGGTTGTGCCACCTTTCTTTGGGACCACATGAATTGGACTAACCCAATTGCTATCCGAGATTGGATAGATGATTCCTGCATCTAAAAGTTTAATCACTTCCTTACGCACAACTTCTTTCATGATGGGATTTAACCATCTTTGTGGTTGAACCACCGGCTTATAATCATCCTCCATCAAAATCTTATGCATGTATAGGGAAGGGCTTATACCTTTTAGGTTCGAAATCTTCCACCCAATGGCGGGTTTGTGTTCCCTAAGAACTCTCAATAGCTTTTCTTCTTCATCCTTTTTCAAGGCATTGCTAATGATTACCGGATGTTGTCCCTTCTCCCCCAAGAATGCATATCTTAAGTGGGTTGGGAGTTGCTTCAACTCCGATGCTTTGTTATCTTCTTCCATTCCTTCGTTGTTGAGCTTTTCCTTTGCACATTCATCCTTTGGAAGACTCGGTAAGGCTTCCATGTTTTTTAAGCACTCAAGATAGTCCTCATCCCCCAAAGGGTCTTCTTCCTCACTATCATCATCATGGGATTCTACCAACACTTGTGCAAGTGAAGAACCATGGGCTTCTCTAGTGGCCTTTGCCTTGACAATTGAGTCCACCATATCCACTCGATACACATCCGAACTCTCAGTGGGGTGCTTCATTGCTTCAAAGACATTGAAGACTACATTCTCATCTTGCACCCTTAGGGTGAGTTTCCCTTGTTGCACATCTATCAAAGCACGCCCAGTGGCCAAGAAGGGCCTACCCAATATGAGAGGGATCTCGGCGTCTTCATCCATATCAAGCACCACAAAATCCGCCGGAAATATGAACTTGTCCACCTTCACTAACAAATCTTCGACCACCCCATAAGGATATCTTATAGAACGATCGGCTAGTTGGAGTGACATCCGTGTATCCTTGGCTTTTTTGATCCCCAACTTCTTCATCATAAAGAGGGGCATCGAGTTGATGCTTGCCCCTAGATCACACAATGCCTTTCCTAGAGTCATCTCCCCAATGGTGCATGGTATAGAAAAAGAACCGGGATCCTTCAATTTTGGAGGTAGTTTCCTTTGAATAATGGCACTACACTCCTCGGTCAAAGCAACCGTTTCCTCATCCACTATTTTCCGCTTCTTGGAGAGAAGCTCCTTCATAAACCGGGCATAAGATGGCCTTTGTTCCAAGGCTTCCGCAAATGGAATGTTAATTTGAAGTTTGCGGAAGACATCAAGGAATTTATTGAACTATTTATCTTGTAGAGGCTTCTTCAATCTTTCAGGATATGGTACCTTCATGAAGGGCGGGAGGTCTTTGGGTTCAACCCACTTCTTTCTTCGGAATTCTTCATCTACAAGTTTTAACCTTCCCCTTGCTCCGGTGCCTTGTCACTTGCCAACTCCTCTTTCTTAGGTTACTCTTCCTCAACATGTGGTTGTTTCGAGGCCTCATCTTCCTGAGAACTAGTTGCACCCCTGTTAGATCCCAATGCCCTACCGCTTCTAGTTGCTACAATATTGCATTGGTTCTTAGGGTTGTTCTCGGTATCACCTGGGAAAGTGCCTGGGAGACACTCATTTAGTTGCTTTGCGAGCTGAGCCATCTGCGTCCCTAGATTCTGAATTGCCGACCCTATATGAGTTGCCAACTTGTCAATGGTTGTGCTTGTATTGATTGACAACTTCTCAATTGCCGCATTCGTCTCTTCTATAACTAACTCCCAAGGTTGCCTTCCACCATCTGTTGTTTGCAATTGATTAGGCCCTGGAAGAGCCTGCTGAGTATTGCGTTGATGGATTCCATAGTTTGGCCTCTGATTCTGTTGAGGTTGTTGTTGCCCGGCTAAACCACCACTAGCATTACTCCAAGCGAAACCCGGATGGTCTCTCCTCATATAACCCTTATTCTGATTCTGACTGTAATCGTACTGTCTGTTCCTCTGATAGTTGTTCTGGGGCACGTTGTCATAGAAATTGTGGAATGAGTCCACATGTTCTTGAGAGAAGTTGAACGGACAACTCTGAATGTCATGATCTCCATTACAATTATCACAACCCGGAGGCATTCCTTCGTGTATCACATAAACCTTTTTGTTCCCAAACAATGCCGCATTTTGCATCTTCAACAGTTTATTCTGCTCTAGAATGGCTTCTATTGTTGCAGAACTGACTCCACTTGAGGTTTTCCTACCACGGTTGTAATTATTGTTCGACATCTTCTCCAATAACGCCCATCCATCCTCAGCTGATAAATAAGAAAAAGAACCGCCCGCTGCGGCATCACAATTCATCTGGTAGCGCCCCCTTAAGCCGTTAAAGAAATGTTGAACCTTGGAGACCGGGTCAAAGAAAGCCGAAGGACATCTTTTCAAGAGCACATTATACCTCTCCCAAGCTTCATTATAAGATTCATCTTCTGTCTGCCTGAAAGATGTGACGGCTACTCTTGCTTGTGCCGCTTTCTGAGGAGGAAAATATTTAATGCGGAACTTTTGGGCCAATTGCTCCCATGTTGTGATACTGTTGCGATCCAAGCTGTCAAACCAATCGCGAGCGGTATCCCTAAGAGAGAGAGGGAATAGCCGCAAGTGAAACTCATCTTGAGAAACTCCTCTTGTCTTCTGCATGTCACAAGCTTCGAGGAAGCGAGTGACGTGTCTATGAGGGTCTTGTTTGCCACCCCCATCAAATTGATTCTCACGGATATGGGCTGTGACACATCCTTCCACTCTGAAGGAATTTGTATTGAGGTTGCCCCTCACGATAGAAGAAGCACAATCATCCAAATTGGGTAGATTGTACTCGAAGATAGGCTTGTAAGGAGGAGGAGGAGGAGGAGGAGGGTTTGCTTTGACCATGCTCTCAAAATTAATTGCTTCAAGCCTCTTTCGTTCTCTGGCTTCTTTCCTTAATCGCTTCTCGGTCTTGGTGATCTCCGAATCAAATAGCAAGTCCTCTTGTGAAAGGGTACCTCGCATACAAAGCTAGGCAAGACCAAGTGAAATCAAAGAAGTAGAGAGAAATAATAGTAAATAAATAACATAAAATAAAAATAAAAAGAGCTTAACCAAATAATCAAACTTCCCAAAAATTAGGAAAATTGGTCGTGCCAATCCCCGGTAACAGCGCCAAAAACTTGTTGATTCACCGGCAAGTGTACCGGGTCATCGTAAGTAATAAACACGGCAAGTAATTACCGAGGTCGGACACAGGGATTGGGCTACCAATTCTACCAATTTGCAAGAAATTCAATACGTTTGACCAAGTAAAAGCAAGGGGTTGAGAAGAGAGAGGAAATAGGATAGCAATTTAAATCAACAAATCAATTAGAGATTAAGCAGGTAGCGATAAGATAAGATGAGAATTAAAATCTGGATTAAACATCTAAGGTCACAAATCCACCTACCCGATCATGCATAGTACCCAAGTGATGATGATCCCCTCCCTAAGTTCAATTGCAATGTCAACCAAGACCCCCAAATTCTCCTAATGACACTATCGTGCTCAATAGGACGTATTCAATGATTGAGTTAATTACTTGCTACGGTCTCATAACCCAATCATCAAACTCTATTAAATCTTGTTCCCTATAAGGTTGCACTGATCTCCTACTCACTCTCGTTCAATATTCAATCAGTGATCCCAATTCAAGTTCTAACCACGAATTACCTATCAAGTCTCATCACGTTAAATAGTCAATCATGCATGCTTATGATCAACGCAATAATTTCAGAATTGGAAAACATGAATTGAGGTAAAGGAGGGAAACATACATCACATTGAACACTACACCGTCATGGGTGGTTTCATTGATCCCTTAGACATGAGAATTAGTTCCTTATGCTTGTAACAACGCACAAGCAATTGGAGTTCATCATAATTGTCAAATAGGAAAAGAACATTAGACGCAGCTCCAGAGAATAAGGATTCGTCTCAAAAAACGATCTAAAACAAGTGGTGAACAAAAAAGGTGTATAATCTGCCCTAAAACAACCTATAGATAGAGGTTCTGGGTCGCGACCGCTCGCGGGGCGAGCAAGCTCTCGCGAGGCGAAATTCAGTTTTGGCTCCATCTTGATTTGAATACTCACGAGGCGATATGGTGATTCGCGAGGCGAGACAGAAAGGGTGACATCTCTGGCACAGTCAGGCCTTCAGGCTCGCGGGGCGAGATGGTGATTCGCGAGGCGAGACAGAAAGGGTGACTGTTGCTATTCAGGCTGGTCTTCAGGCTCGAGGGGCGAGAGCCTGTTTCGCGAGGCGAAACTTCCAGCATTGCTTTTCCACTGTTTTCTTCATTTTCCTTGACTCTAAGAGCTTCACTTTTAACTTGAAACAATAAAATGAAACGAAAAGCGTAATTCTACTCAAAATAAACTTAAAACTACTAAAAGTGCATTAAACGAATCAAATTCTAACTTAGGAACAAAACAAGGCCAATTTGGGAGATTAGCGAGGTTGACTCACCCAATTAGGCATAAAATCTACCCCTTTTCTAGCTGGAAACTAGATGAGCCCGAGGCTTATCATATCACGACCATTTTTCTATTATTATATGGGAGTTATTGATTATGTGCATCTACAGAGGTTGTTTTGCCACAATGTTCCATGACATTGTTTTACGAAACTTATTACGACTTTCTGTGCTTTCAATTAGTTAATACTTTTTTTTAAGTTTCTCGGTAAAAAAAAGCAACGAAAAAAGAAAATGTACGTGATAACGTAGACTACTACTGGTGCTTGAGAACAATTAATTAGTTAATACTTAATATAACAAAAAAAGAAAAAAAAAACAGATAAATAAAATAAAAAATAGTGAAGAAAAAATAATAGGAACGGAAGAGAAAAATAGATGGAGTATTTTTATTTTATTTTTACAAATGGAGATTTTTTTTTATTTGGTGAAAAATAATATGAAAAAAATAAATTGGTTTTGGAATGGATAAAAGTTGATCCATTACATTTTTGATTGTTGGTCCAATGAATTTTAAAAAATATTGGATGGATCATAAATCATCCACTAAAAAAATAATCAAATTCATCCAATCCATTTATATTATTTTTCTATAAATGGATGGATTGGATGAATTTTCTCATGGATGGACTGGATGGATGATGAACAAATGGATCATTTTGCCACTGCTAGTGCTCTTCATTGTGAAACCATGGGAAAATAAAAGCAGTGGTGGTAATAATAATAATAATAATAATAATAATAATAATAATGGTAGCCAGCCTTCTCCAGTTCAAACACCACCTCCCCCTCCTCAAGCTTTACCTTAGTATGCTTATTGCTGGTTTCATCTATATTGAGCTTAGCTTTTATGTTATGGGATCTAGCAAAGGAGGGTGACACATGCATTGGCATATGATTCGGCATAGTGACCAAAGATTGGATGATGGTTCTATATATGTAATATGGGAACTGGGAAGGCAGAGGTCCATTATTCTGTTGAGGTAGATTTTTAGTTTTTAGTTTCTTTTTTTTATTTTTGGTATGATTGACAATATTATTATTTGGGGCATCACATTCTTTTTCTGTAAGTATCTTATGGATCGGATTAGTTGCATTTTCCACTGGTGTATTCTGAAATGGGATCTTTCCCTAAAGATAATATACATTTTCTCTCCCTCTTTTGCATCATCATTTCATTTTTGTGAGCCAACATTGAGCATAAGTTAGGAGGCAGAATATACAAGTTTTTCATTCTCCTCTCCATCTTCTAGTAGTTTTGGATCTAAAGCGAGATACAGAGGAAAGATTCATTCTTCTTTATAAAATTGGGGATATTTCAAATGTACTCTAGTTCTTGGCACTACAACTACACAGAATAATATAAGGAAATACCTCGTAATTAGTCTCGGAAGTCATACTCACATTCATGGGTTTTCACCAGTATTTGTTGAATTGTTTGTTGAATATCTGAACCTTAAGCTTACGTGCATGAAAAGATCAAGGGGACTAGTAACTTAATTTGACCAAATGATATGGTGTTGCTCGGCAACTGTAAATAATAAAAAAAAAGTTTTTTTTGTTGAAGATCTAAATATACTACTTTTTAATTTATTAAACATATAATTTTTAATAAAAATATTAGTGTTTTGGTTCTTTAAAAATTAATTATGTAAATAAATAATACAGAATCATTATGAATAATATAAAATTATATTGATAATATATTAGAATGAAATTTTTTATATATTTATTTTTGACGAATCTGCATCTTATTAATATGTTGTGGGATGATAAAAAATGTCGAGGAGCAAATGTGATGATATATATATAAAATAAAATAAAACCCACACATATCACGATTCATTTCTTTTCTTTTCCTTTTCTTTTGTGATCATCAGTTTCCTGAAATAACAAATTTTTAGCTGTGTACTTTAAATAAGAATGACAATTACCTCCTTATTCGGTATCCTTTCGATTTTTCAAGGTTTAGTCAACTTTTTAGTCCCTACAAATAGAGACATTTTTTATTTTAGTCACTATCTTTCTTTTTTCTTTTTTTTTTTCTTTTGGGTGGAAAATACATTCCCTTCTGCCTGAGCTTGACATATCCATGACATCTCATTTCATTCCATATATTTGTGTGTGAAGGCAGGGGTGAAGAATGCCATAGTATTGTTTTGGAAAGAAAAAAAAAAAAAAGAGTAATAGGAAATCAATCATAACGCGATTTCGTTTTCTTTTCTTTTTTTCTTTTGAGTAAACGTGTATACAACCATACAAGTTTTAAAATGGAAGCCTAGAACTTATAGAACTGGAAATCAATTTATACCTGATTCCAGATCTAATTCCAATTCCTTGTAAAATGTCACATGAAGCTTTCCATGATAAAACTTGAAGACACCACGTGATATATCATTCCCTCATCAAAATAAAACGAAACTTTTGTTCCTCTTAGCTTTCCATTCCAAGCAAAGTTGGTTAAATGAGACGAGTTTCATTTCAACTTACTTTAAATTATTTGCTGTAATAATTAATAAATACTTATGAAGTATATATATAATTTTTGGTGTACCACTTATGAAGTATTTTAATCCTATATGAATGGATTATGAACTTACTTTCATAATTACAAATTAAAACTTATAAAATCAAGCATCTAAAAAAGTTTAAAGAGCTTAGGCAATAATTGTTTCTGTAATTTAATTAATATTCAAATCTTCATTCATGAATACCAGGTATTTATTGAGTGGTTATTCAGACAGCAATTCAACATGTACTTAAGTACGTACTTGAAATATTTATCCAATGGAGGCTAACTTCAAATTAAGTTGCATATGGCCTGATATATGAAGCTTCTTCTTTAGTGGGTACACACACCATTACACCAAAACCCACGATGGCACTATCTACAAGTGCAGGTACTGAGGTACATACTATTACTAGTATATATATATATATATATATATATATATATATATATATATATATATATATATATATATATATATATATATATACGTAATTAAGCAGCAATTGAAAAATGTAGAACAATTCGTGTCACTCAACGTAACCTTTATTTCACCATATTCCTGGGGTGCTTCCTCTTTGTATTTTCTTTCCCAACAAAAATAAAGATTTAATGGGATTTCTACTCCCTAAAAATAGGTGATGTTTTGCTTTCACTACAACAGATTAGACTTTAGATAGCGTTTCCGTATGCCTTTTAATAGCGTTTGTAACCGCTATCTATTCTACCGCTATTAAAACTGTTGGAAAAGCAATTAAATTTCCAAATAAATGCAAGTAAGTGAGATTTTAAGAGATTAGTTGGGAAGGTGAAACACTTGACTCTTGGAGTCATATCATAAAGAGAGATTAGTTGGGAAGGTGAAACACTTGACTCTTGGAGTCATATCATAAAGAGATATTAGTTGGGAAGGTGAGACAATTAATGTCCACTAGTCACATTCATGAATGGAAGCCATGTCCCTTCACTATATAAATGGGTCATGTGAGGAAGAGTAGAATCATCCCAACCAAAGCAAGAGAGAGCAAGTGTGTGAGTGATCACTTGTAGAGAAAGTCTCTTGTGTGAGTGAGTGTTATCATTTCTTGTAACTTGAGTGTGGTACTTGAGTTTGTAGAGTGATATACAAAAAGTGGGGTGGGTTACAAATATTGTAATCACATATTTGAGATAATGAATAAACTTTATTGGAGTGTTTCCGTGGACGTAGGCAAGAGGTGCCGAACCACGTTAAATTCTTGTGTTCTCTATATTTTTCTGTAGTGTATTTTTCTTGTGTTCTTACGATCCTTTATCTCGTGTGAGAGATACCCAACAGTGGTATCGAGCTATGGCGGGAACACATCAAGGTTTGAAATCCCATTATTTGATGGGAAAATAAATTTTATGATCTGGCAGTGTACCATTCAAGATCTCTTGGTGCAGAATGGTCTTGATCAGGCTTTAGAGAAGGAGAAGCCAGATACCATGAAGGAAGAAGAATGGACAAAAATTCAAAAGAAGGCGAAGTAAGCACGATTCGGTTAGCTCTAGCTCCTGAGATAAAGCACAATGTGTTAAAGGAGACAACACCAACGGCTTTGTGGGAGAAGCTCCAGAATATCTATGCGTCGAAGTCGCTAACCAATCGTCTCTGTTTAAAGATGGAGTTATATCAACTCAAAATGGAGATGGGAGGAAATCTCCATGACCACATCAACAAGTTCAACCAGCTAGTAAGCCAATTGTTGAACGCCGATGATAAAATATCTGATGAGGAGCAAGCGCTGCTGTTATTGTCATCACTACCAAGGTCCTACAAACCTGTGGTTCAAACGTTGCTTGTCGGGAGAACAACTTTGAAGATGGATGAGGTGACCGTCACTTTAAGGGAAAATGAGAGGATGATGAAAAACGAGAATATCAATGATGAAAGTGAAATAGCAATGGCGGAGGAATCTTAACGAGGGAGGAATCATTCAAGGAGGCATGATAGGTCAAGAGGAAGATCAAAATCGCAATCACGTCCTCAACGAGATATGACAAACGTGCAATGTTATTATTGCGGGGAGAAGGGTCATTTGCAACTAAGGTGCACACAAATGAGGGAGGATTTGAAGAAATTAAGGATGATGAGTAAGGATGATGACATCTCTCAGACAAACGTGGTCAAAATAGTGAAGATGAAGATATATTTTTAGCAACAACCGAGGATGTTGATAAATCAAATTGGGTGATGGATTCTCACGCCTCGGAGCACATTTGTAGAGATCGAGCAATGTTTAACACCTTGAAAACTAATGAAGAGTTTGGCCATTTCAAGTTAGGAAATGGTGAAAAAATGAAGGTTGAGGGCATTGGCGGTGTGAGAATGAAGCTCCATGATGGTGCCATTAGAACTTTCCAAAATGTGAGGTTTGTACCTTCTGCAGTTGCCAATATTATTTCTTTGGGGGAGATGGCATCACAAGGGTACAAGTATATTGGTTCAAAGTGGGGATGCAAGGTGTATAAGGGAAGACGCTTGGTGTTAAGAGGGCAGAAAAGTAAGAAGAACCTTTGCTACTTGGAAGGGCAAGCTTTGAGAAGGGAAAGCGGCCGTGATAGCAAAGGTGGAAAGAAGGTAAAATTTCTTGATGATGTGGAAATTTGGAAATTTTAATTGAGGGAGGAATTGTTGGAAAAGCAATTAAATTTCCAAATAAATGCAAGTAAGTGGGATTTTAAGAGATTAGTTGGGAAGGTGAAACACTTGACTCTTGGAGTCATATCATAAAGAGAGATTAGTTGGGAAGGTGAAACACTTGACTCTTGGAGTCATATCATAAAGAGATATTAGTTGGGAAGGTGAGACAATTAATGTCCACTAGTCACATTCATGAATGGAAGCCATGTCCCTTCACTATATAAATGGGTCATGTGAGGAAGAGTAGAATCATCCCAACCAAAGCAAGAGAGAGCAAGTGTGTGAGTGATCACTTGTAGAGAAAGTCTCTTGTGTGAGTGAGTGTTATCATTTCTTGTAACTTGAGTGTGGTACTTGAGTTTGTAGAGTGATATACAAAAAGTGGGGTGGGTTACAAATATTGTAATCACATATTTGAGATAGTGAATAAACTTTATTGGAGTGTTTCCGTGGACGTAGGCAAGAGGTGCCGAACCACGTTAAATTCTTGTGTTCTCTATATTTTTCTGTAGTGTATTTTTTCTTGTGTTCTTACGATCCTTTATCTGTGTGAGAGATACCCAACAAAAACTCGTTAGCAAAGATAGCATTTAGGAACTGCTATTAATAGGTGACTTTAGATAGCGTTTGTACACGGAAACGCTATCTAAAGTCAGACTTTAGATAGCGTTTCCTTATACAAACGCTATCTAAAGTCTGACTTTAGATAGCGTTTGTACAAGGAAACGCTATCTAAAGCCCCTTTTTTTTTTAATTTTATTTCTTAACTTTTACATCCATTATTCCTGCATATTTACACAAAAAAAACCACAATTGTTGCAGTCAACACAATTGTTCAAAATGTGTTCAAAATATAAGTGTTCAATGCAGCACTGCATGTGTTTGTGCAGCAAACCAGTAACCATACAATCAAAGTGCAACACTCTATACAGCAACTATATATATATATAACCAGATATAAGTACACCACTCTGTTTCTAAAGTATTCAAATTCACACGAGTAAGACAAAATCAAAGTGCAGCAACTATACCAGATCTCAATCCTTAAGAAACCAAAATCAGAAAACCAACATACATCTACAATTAATCTACATCTACAGCTTCATTTTGTTTTTCATGAGACCAAGACAACACCAAAGTAATGTGTCGAAATGTGATCCAAAGACTCTGTAGCATACATACTGCATTTCCACCACAAAGACTAACTTTGTTACATTGGGATACAGCGGACTAATTAGGTAAATACTACCTGTAGCAAGAAACAGAATTCAAATCAAGCATTAACAAAGTGTAACAAAAATAATAAGTTTGAACTTATTTTCTCCTAGCAATGACACATCAACTCGAAGGCATGTACCAAGGAAAAACAAATACATAGATAGTTTGGGGTTGATAAATATAAAGCATTATTCACATACCAATGAGTATTGCTGCAACTACTCGTGATCAATTTGACATAATCAAACGAACTTTTCAACAATATAGCGACACCACTCTTCCTTGACTTGAGATAGTTGAGCAGTGGAGTATGTGGAGCATTTGAAGTCGGGAAATCTGCGACATAAAAATTAAATAAATTAAGTTACAATTGCTAAAACATTTGAACAATCACGAGTTAAAAGCTAAGTAAACAACATACCGCCATTGGTATTTTAACTTGGTTCTGCAAGATAGTCTCCTTCATGAAACGCATGACATAGTACCCACAATCTGTCTTGTTGGGTTGTCTTGGGCACTATAAAAAATAAAATAGTAAATCAATATAGTTTTTTTTATCTAATTGCGCATTAAGTTTTTGCAAATATACCGTATCTGAATCCATTTAATGTTGGTTGCCTTTAAACGCGGCACCTTAGCTCCGATATTTGAGCGATAAACTTGCAAAACACTAATCACAAAATCAAACAGAATTCATTATGAAACATATTTTCAATCATCACAAACACACGCATTCTCACGTATCGAACGAGAATCATAGAAAATCAGAAATATAAAAACATGCTTACGTATCGATCGGATTCTTTAATTGCAGGCGATCCCTAGGATCAACATACAAGGGATCCAGATAGTAAATAATCTCTTCAACAATATTTATCGCAGACAAAGACCCAATGATTCCTACAAAAATGTTGAGATAACAAATCCTAAGCACCTCAACTTTTATGTAATTCATTATTGTGAATTAAGTCCTAAAGGATAAGCGACTCACCCAACATTGCACGGCGCTAAAAACAAGGGCTGATATTCTCTTTCTTTAGTTGCAAACCGGTCAGCTAGATACGTTGTCTGTGAATCCCTCCCGAAGTAGCCGTATGTATTTGTTTGGTGTGGGGACAAGAACAGAAACCTCCTCGTTATTTCCTTTGGAAGCAACAATTCTTCATACCTTGTGTTTTTCAACATATGGCTCAACCTCATCGGCATTGTGCAGAACATATAAGTGTGCTTGCTCCCATTCTGTCCTTGTTATAGTCACTATTTCATTTCCAGTAATTCCTTGCCCCATCATTCTCCATGTGTGACGAGACTTTGGCAGCCCTATAGATTCAGCATTGGATAGGTATTCGTGATGACAATTCAATGACTTCTTCGACAATATACCGTTCAACAATACAGCCTTCTGGTCGTGATCGGTTTTTCACATACCCTTTTAATATCTTCATATAACGCTCAATCGGGTACATCCATCTCATATAAGCTGGCCCACACAGTTGTGTCTCTCTAACAAGGTGAATGGTTAGATGAACCATTATGTCAAAGAATGAAGGTGGAAAGTACATCTCAAGCTCGCATAAAGTCACAACAATTTCTCTTTGCAATGATGGCAACTTCCCAGGGTCAATCACTTTGCTGCAAATTGCCTTGAAGAAGAAACAAAGTTTAGTTAAGGCCCCTGCACTTTGTTAGGTAAAATAGACCGTATACCAATGGGTATCAACTGCTCCATGAGAACATGACAATCGTGGGACTTTAGACCTTTTAACTTGAGATCTTTCATCGATACGAGGTTCCTAATGTTTGAAGAGTACCCTTCCGGAACCTTAACTCCTTCAAGAAACTTACAAAAAACAGTTTTTTCTTTTCTAGATAGAGTGTAAGCAGCCGGAGGAAGATATGTACTTTTACCCTTCTTCGTCGGTCCCAATTCTCTTCTTATTCCCATACTAACCAAGTCCAACCTTGCATTGATGCCATCTTTAGTCTTCCCTGGCACATTGAGTAACGTACCAATGAAACTATCACAGATATTTTTTCAACGTGCATCACATCGAGGAAATGTCTTACATATAATGATTTCCAATATGGCAACTCAAAGAAAATTGACCTTTTCTTCCACCCTCTTGTGACAATATCTCTCGCAAAAGGTTTACCGAATTGGATATTCAAATCCTTTACCTTTTCAAAAAGTTGATCACCCGTCAAAGGTGAAGGCGCTCTACCTTCTTCCGAGTTCCCATTGAACGCCTTTCTCCACCACCGGTAATGATGACTTGGATGCAAAAATCTACGATGCCCAAGAAAGACATTCTTCTTACAATGTTCTAACCGCATCCAATCCGTACCCTCTTCACATATAGGGCATGCACACTGACCCTTGATGCTATATCCTCGACAGATTACCGTAGGCTGGAAAATCATTAATTGTCCCAAACAACATAGCTCTCAAATTGAAACTTTCTTCCTTATACCCATCATACACCTCCACACCTGTCTCCCACAGTTGTTTCAAGTCTTCAATCAAAGGAGTCAAATAGACGTCTATATCATTTCCTGGTTGTTTGGGCCTGAAATTAACATAGATAACATCATAAATTTGCGCTTCATGCATAGCCATGGGGATAGGTTGTAAATCACCAAAATCACGAGGCCATGTCTTGTGAGAGCTACTTTGAACACCATGCGGGTTAAATCCGTCAGTCGCCAAGGCACGTCGTCGGTTGCTTGAATCTTGCCCAAAATCGGGATAATCATGATCAAATTTCTTCCATTGCGGAGAATCTGCGGGTGTCTGCAGACTTGCCATCTTTGATCCTTTCATCCTCATGCCATGTCAAGTGCTTTGAATCTTCGGAACTACGGTACATGCGCCTAAATCTGGGTATTATGGGAAAATACCACACAACCTTCTCTGGATCTGATTCTTTCTTCTTATATCGTGAGGCATTACATTTAGGACACATCTGTAACGATGCATATTCATTCCGAAATAAAATGCAATCGTTAGGACAAGCATGTATCCTCTCGTAGCTCATGCCAATAGAGCGTAACATTTGTTTAGCCTCGTATGTCCGACTAGGAAGCACATTATCATCTGGCAACATGTCTTTCAATAGTGTGAGTAAGTCCGTAAAGCTCTTATCAGTCCATCCGTTGCCCGATTTCAAGTTATACAACTTTAACATCGCCGACAATCTTGTGAAGTTAGTACATCCATCATACAATGGTTGCTCTGCATCACTTACCAACCTCCCAAACATTTGTGGAAAATCCCAAAGATCCTCTTCAACAGCATTTGCAATGTCTTCAAAATGATCGCCCTCATAAGTATTTGTGTCGGTATCGTATGATGAATATCTCACACGATTCCTCATTTCACTAGACTCAGCTCTTGTCTCACCATGTTTTGTCCAACATGTATAACTTTGATCGATTCCATTACACACTAAATGTTCTTCCAAATCGGCTGCACTAACTCGCCTTGCATAACAACAATCTAAACAAGGACATATGATTGTATTAGGGTTTTTCGCATGCCGAACTGCAAAACTAATGAACTCTTTCACCCCATCCTCATACTCCTTCGTTAAACGATTGGCAGACATCCATTTCCGATCCATGCTTTTTCGATCTACAAAAATATTTATTAAACATATTTACTTTGAGTTTAGAGTGGTTGAGGTCTACATGCAATGTATACAGATTAAAGGAAGAAAGGCTGAAGTCAGAGTCTGTCACGGCCTGACCGTGATATCCATCACGGCCGTGACCCAAAACCACCACAAGTCAGAGCACATCACGGCCCAGCCGTGAAATTCTTCACGGCCATAACAGAGGGCTCGCGACGCGAGCATAGGCTCGCCTCGCGAGAGACTGGAATTCGCGAGCAGCAACCGAGAGAGACCGTCACGGCCTGGCCGTGATGGCCATCACGGCCGTGACTCGCATTAATTGGACCTGGCCGTCACGGCCGTGATGCCTTTCCTACTTGAGAACTTCTTCACAGTAATCCTCAACAAAAATGATTACTATAAAGTTAGACAGATATATATCAAGGATTATATTGAGATAGCGGTTGCATAGAGAAGGGAGGAAAAAGAGGGGGATAAACTTTCCCCTTGTTTGGGAGGTTTTTTAAATGAGTGAAAGAAAATGAGAGATTATCATTTATAGTTTTCCAAATTTGTAGGATTTTGGAGAAATTTAAAATCCAAACATGGGGAAGAAAATTGATTATTTAACCTCCCATCCTGTTCTATTCTCTCCCATTCATTTTTTTTTTTTATTGCTTCCTCCACTTCTCTCAACTTACAAACATACCTAAGGAAATGGTGGTAAGTTGTATGAAATAGTATTAGTCAGCATGTATGCAATAAAATAGGAATTAGAAACTTAAATACTCAATTCCCACAATAAAAAATTTCATGATTAAAAATTGAAATAAAACCAACTTTATTAGGGGTCACTGTCTCCCACTTGAATATGAAATGCTACCACATAGTCCATGTGAACAACAAAGCATCTTACAGCAGTAAAGGGAATTTAATCTCAAAATGTTCACTAATTTGGAAGGAATAAGTCCAGCATTGACCAAATAACCATTTTTCATTATGTTTTACATGTGATTCTAACCAAAGCATTCGCATGTTATAATGATATTTCTTATGGTCTCATCTTATGTATCCGATTGAAAATGGTGGTGCTAATACTTTTCTCGAAAAATTACAGGGGGTAAATGAGACTATAGAAAAAATCTGGTGGAGATTTGGAAATAAGAATACGGTCGAGAGGACTTTCGACATATAAAACTTTTAAGAGATCAATAACATCTAGCTTCCAGGACTGGATTTTTTTCGACAAATTTCTATATGCTTAAATTTCATTAATGAGTGCGTGCATACATCTTGTAAGATTTTTATCAGCATATACAATATGTCCTGCTCTAAAAACTAAGAAGAGGGGTCTCGACCACCATTCTTCCCTAAGCAAAACCATTTGAGAAAGTCATCCACATCTTGCGAGAGAAGTTCTGTCATTGCGAGAATCTATATGTCTTTTAGCATCGGTTATCATATTGAGGTTTATTGTAATCTAATATTAAAATAATGACAATATAATCATAAAAAAATGTTTACAATCATCACATTAGTCTCTAACTCATAGGAAAACTTGGCGGTGATAAGAAAGCTGTTGAACCCAAATTGGTACCCTTTCGGGATTTTAGCCTTACACTCTTTTGGTGTGGCAAATAACAATAAGACTCCAGAAGGAATATCTGAGTAAAGGTATACTTACATATAATTCTGAGTATAATATTATCTGCATCCACAAAGAAAATGAAAAAGAACGCAAAAGAGGTTACAGGACTAATGCTCTAAAATACAAATAATCAAATATGAGTAAAGATTAGCAGGAAGACTTACTGAAATCGCAATACGTCCAGTACTGCCAAAAGCTGCTTGGCCAATGTCAGGGTATGTCTCAAGCCCAGGTTCACTATCCAAGCAGTAACGTAAGAGCAATCCAGTATAAAATGAGAAGACTGCAAACATTAACAAATAACTCAACTTTTAGTGCACAGCTGATGTTGAAAGATGTGTTAGAGATATAAAAACCTATCTTGGGCCTTCCCATTATTGCTTACGCTTTTAGGAGATATAAAGATGTTGATGGCTCTTCTATAACCGATGGGGGTATGGAGAGAACTCGCGGTGGCAAAAGGAGCAGCGGCGGGTATGGAGAGAACTCGTGGTGGCAGTAGGAGCAGCGGCACAGGGGTTTGGGTTCGAGTGGGTTCTTTCTCTTTCGGAGTAGCAGCGGCGGCGAGCAATGGCGAAGGTGAGGGAAGAAAAAAGAGATGGCATGCAGAGGGAAGGAAACAGTAGAATGAAAATGAGGAAGAAACAGAGGGAAGCTAGGCCGAGCGCGCGCTAATGTTACTCTAAAGACCTAAGATAGCGTTTCCGCGTGGAACCGCTATCTTTTCCTAAGTGACACTTTTAATAGCGGTTCCACACGGAAACGCTATCTTAGGTGATACCTAAGATAGCGTTTCCCTTAGGGAAACACTATTAAAAGTCCCCCATCACTTTTAATAGCATTTCCACACGGAAATGCTATTAAAGGTGCGTTATTAAAAGCCTATTATGTTGTAGTGTTTTAGTTTTTGAAAAAGAAAGAAAAAAATCTTATGAGTTGGTGGTGGCGGATCCATGTAGAACTCAGGGTGTGAAGATGCATCCAATATGTTTTTTTAAAATCACCTTCATTACTTTGAGTTAGATATATTTTATCTTCCCAGGTAAAAAAAAAAAAGATAAATTTTTCCTCCCTAATTTTATATATTTGCAACCATTGTCTAGTTACTTGTATAAGAGAAATGTACTGGACGAGGAGTAAAACTCGACCACCGAGCTTGGATGCACGATCCGATAAAGGTGGGAAAGATAAGATCTTGATATTATCTCAAATGATTTTGATATTATCTCAAATAACCTTATCTAGTTAAAAGAAATAAATCCCACCAACTAAGGAAATCGTATATCTCAAAGAAGATTTAAGAGATAAGAAGAGATAAATTCAAATCTCTAAAAGATAATGGGATCCTATTATAAAAAGAGGAGAACCCTAAGAGAAAGAAACTTTTTCACTAACCTAGGTGAATCTCCCTTAAGTGTATTAGAGAAACTAGCTCGACCAAGAGACTATTGAAGAGTCATTGCTCGCTGGTATTCATCAGATACAAGATTAGGGATTGAGATCATTGTATGACCAATGGTTGAACCAAGAATTACGTATGACTTTGATTCCCATTGGGATACGCAGGACCGGGATACAATATTCTGTCAAGCCATAATCTAAAACAACCCCGACGTTCATCCTTGACGTTCTACGGCGAGATTCCGGAAAGTCGAATCTCGGCAGGAACATTTGGGGGCCTACCATGGGGCCGAGGAAAAACTTTCCCCGGTTCCATAACAAAGCTTGATGGTGACTACACGGAACGGACCGAGGGGAGTGGAGAACAGCGCGAACTATGTTGATCACGAGACTTCGAATACGACCCAGAACCATGCCAATCCCCAGCCCCCACTCCTCAATGAAGATAACCCTCAGCTGGGAGAGGTTATGGCATAGTTAAGGCAGCTGTGTCAGGAGAACGAGAGGATATGTGCTCAGAATCAAAGGTTGTTAAGAGCTCAGAAAAGGGAAAGATCAGCAACACCTTCCAGGGAAGAGCAGTCCTCACCCGAGGATAGCCAAAAGGACCCGTTGTATATACCCTCTCATCATGATACGAGCTGACCTTCCAAGACCAAACCTCAGCTAGAGGGTTCTGGAGTTAAATCTCGTGCAGAAGGCACTATTCAGAAAGAAAGGGTAACATACCGACGCCCGAGGTTGCCCTTCACGGATGACATAGATGAGGTAATCATGCCTAGACATTTTAAGCCCCTTAACATTGATAAATTCAATGGCACCACTGACCCAACTGAGCATGTGGAATCTTTTATTTCTTCTGTTTACTTGATGACCGATTCGGAAGCCGTCATGTGCAAAATTTTTCCAACTACTTTGCAAGGCCCTGCGTTGACTTGGCTTACGATCTTCCACCTCGGTCAATTGATTCTTTTGATGTGCTTTTAACTAAGTTCATTGCACAATTTGCAGCGAGCCGAAAGCATAAAAGGCACTCGGTCTTGCCGGTGAATTTTAAACAAGAAAAGAATTGATCACTTAGAGATTACATGGCTCGTTTTAATGCTAAACAAATTTTAATCCCCAATATGAGTTCGAAACTTTTTCTCCATACCGTCATGGGGGGTTTGAAGCTGGGGCCTTTCTTTGAGTATTTATCTCGGGAAACACCGAGAGATTTTGAAGAATTGTAGGAAAAAGTCACAGGTTTCATGAACTCGGAAGAGATGGTAGAATCCAAAAAGAGGGAAAGAGGTTTTGAGGACAAAAGCTTGGTCCCGAGCAAAGAAGGAGACAGAGGGGCCAATCCACAAAGGGCCCAAAAGAGCAATGAAAGGGGGTTCTCATAGAGGAAACCCAAGTGTACTAGTCCTATACACCGTTAAACCGATCCAGGGCAACCATTCTCCAGGAGGTGTGCAATGTTGACTTAATCACCTTACCTCACCTGTCTAAAACTCCGGTCAATGCTGATAGAAGTAAAGAGTGTAAGTGGCATCAAAACTATGGTCACTCCACTGAAGACTGTAAAACATCCCAGGAAAAAATTGAGGACTTGGTACAAGCAGGTCGTCTTGACCGGTTCATTCACCGAGATGATAATGGAGGCGGACGAGCTGGTCGACGACGAGGAAGACGAGGTTATGACAATCGTGATCGAGATGCCAACCAACAAGGTAACAATCAGAATGAAGATCGGGTGCATAATCAGAGGGCGCCTAATGATGAACAAGGGTGAGAAGTCAGAGGAGTCATTAGTACTATTTCAGTAGGTTTCGTAGGAGGAGGTACAACGAGTTCAGCTCGGAGGCATTATGTAAAAGCTATCTGATCTGTCAACTTGGTGTCTGGGAAACCTACAAGACCGATACCTCCTATTACTTTCTCAGATGATGACTTCGAAGGGCTGGATCCTAATTGTGAACACCTATTTTTGTCCGTCTTCATTTATTCTAATTTTTATGATATCATAATAGTGAAGAGAGAAAGAAGAAAAAGAAATAATAAAGAAAAGAGGGGGGACTCATAATTAACTTATTGTTGGACGCGGTCCAGTCCATTGGATTTGCTGTTGGACGGGGTGGTCCCGTCCATTCCATTGAACTTGTTGTTGGACGCGGTCCAGGACAGTCCATTGGACTTGCCCTTGGACGGGGTGGTCCCGTCCATTCCACTGGACTTAATGTTGAACGGGGTGGTCCCGTCCAGTCCATTACACTTGCTGTTGGACGGGGAGGTCCCGTCCATCACTTTGGACCTACTGATGGATGGGGTGGTCCCGTCCAGTCCATTACACTTGCTGTTGGACGGGGTGGTCCCGTCCATTGCTTTGCACTTGCTGATGGACGGGGTGGTCCCATCCAGTCCCTTGCACTTGCTTTTGGACGGGGTGGTCCCGTCCATTGCTTTGCACTTGCTGATGGACGGGGTGGTCCCGTCCATTGCTTTGCACTTGCTGTTGGACGGGGTGGTCCCATCCATTCCAATGCATTTGCCTTTGAGCGCGTTTAGCCCATTGCATTATATTTTATGTGGACGCGTCTGGTCCATTTAGGATGCATTTGCTGTTGAACGCGTCCAGTCCATTACATTTAATTTTCTGTTGGACGAAGAGGTTCTGTCCATTGCATGTTTAAATTTCTATTGGACGAGGAGGCCCGTCCAGTGTATGTCTACTTTTGCATATCTAAGTTCCTGTTGGACGAAGAGATTCCGTCCACTGCAATTTTATTTTCAGGCTGGAGGCTAAAGAATAAAGAGAGAAGAAGAGGAAGATAATGAAGAAAGGATGACGAAAAGAAGGAGGAAAGGACAATCAACGGAAAGGAAAGAAGATTGAGTTACTTCTCCTAACCCTAAAAAATCCTATTTTACATATCAGACAAAACCCCCCATCTCTTTCTCTCTTCAAGCACGCAACCTTCACGATAAATCACCTCCTTTCTGCTACTCACGCCGCCCCATCTGGACACACGCTATTTCTGCTCAGAACCCCCCTTGCACCTCCTCTACCCATTGGTTCTTTTTCTTCCTCATCTCCTCCCTCATCTTAACCTAGCAGCCCTACTCCTAACCCTAAAAAGCCATTATACACACCAGACAAAACCTCCCATCTCCTTCTCTTTTCAAGCATGCAACCTTCACGATAAATCATCTCCTTTCTGCTACTCACGCTGCCCCATTTGGATACACGCTATTTCTGCTCAGAACCCCCTTGCTCCTCCTCTATCCATTGGTCCTTTTTCTTCCTCATCTCTTCCCTCGTCTTAACCTTGCAGCCCTACTCCTAACCCTAAAAAGCCATCATACACATCAGACAAAACCCCCCATCTCCTCCTCTTTTCAAGCATGCAACCTTCACATCAAATCACCTCCTTTCCACTGCTCACGCCGCCCCCATCCTTTCCACTGCTCAAGCCTTAGATTTCGTACAAACCGACCTTGAAGCCAATGGAGAAGAAGCAAGAAGCCCTATCCTCCGTCTATAAAAGGAGAGGAAAAATAGAAAATGGAGGGGATATTTTTTAGAGGGACTTATGATCTGATATTTTCTTGGTGAGAAAAGAGAAAAAGAGAGATAGGTTTTTATTTTGAGGAAGAGAGATTAGAGATCTGAGTATCCTTTTCTCTTCCCTATTATTAAAGTGGTTAAGAAGGAAGAGCTGAAGGAGCCAGTGAGATTGAATGTAAAGACTCCGATCTTGAAATCTTACCACTAGGAATAAACAAAATCATTCTTATTCTGCTCTCATTTGGTAACCCTTATTCTTTTCATTGATATTATTTATAAATTTCTCTTGACATTCTTATTTTTCTGTGTCTCTGTTCACTGAATAAGTTAGTAAAACGTTTCACTTCTACGTTTCAGTTCTCTCCTATTTTCAAGAGGCAAAATTATTTATTTTACATAAAAATAGAAAATGGTCACTTGATTAAAACGATCTTATTTTTTGGGTTGCCCTGTGACGAGTGTCATGTTCAATCCTTTAGATTTTGAGGTTGCCCTGCGGACTCATGTGCCATGTTCAACCTCATTTAGTTTTAACAAAAATTTTCACAACTAAAGATGTTTTCTTAAGAAAGCGATTTTGGGGTAAAACAAATATTTTCAAAGTTACTAATAATTTACACAACTAATTTTGGATAACCATTTTATGGATGTTCTAGGGTGCCATGGGGTTAAGTCTCCATGCCTTCCTTAGACATAATTGACTCCTGAACCCATAGCTTTTTCTTAAAGGGTTTTCCAACTTCCCTGAAATAAAATAAAGTTGGTGGCGACTCCATGTTTTCTCTCTAAAAGGAAAAAAAAACTGGTTTTTTTTTCTTCTTTTTGGTCGCTACAGATGGCGACTCCACTGGGGATTTCTTTTAAGAGAGTCAAGCCCGTAAAAATTGGTTTTGTAAATTTTTAGTAACGTGTAGCTTATTTGTTTTACCTTTTATGATTATATCTTGCTTTTTTTCTCCTTACAATAATTAAATAACAAAACTAAAAAATGTTTTTATTTTTAGTGATGTCTGTTTGGGTTGTCCTTTTGGTTAGGTTTTTCCTCTTATTTAAATGAGAAGATTTAGTTTTACATACATTTTAACTCACGTTATTGTTATGTATGTTTCACTGACAATGTTTTTGTTTCCTCCTCCGCTCTTTTCTGTTTCCCTTGTTTTAACAATAGGGTAGAGGACTTGTAACCTTTTTTTTTATATATACCTTTGTTTGTGTTTGCAGGTTTTTCTTGTCTTCTCTTTTTATTTTTTTACTTTTAAGTGTTACAGGTTTGTATGCCCCCTTCACACACATCACTATCACATATTGCACACACACTCAGCTCTATACCCGAGCTTGCTCAAAAACACAAGGATTAGGCGGTGCTCTGATATTGTTATTGAAGAGGTCTTGTACCTCCCTGATACTTGTCAGTTCACCACTCAGATTGTACATGAGATCATGGAATAGTCATATTGAGAGGGTTTATCCCTACTTGTGGCTGGATTCATGAATTATATCCTTATGAGGGCAATGGGGACTATGACTTTTAGAGGTCTAGACCCGTCCCAACTTTCACTAATAGAGCAGACCTAATGGCCAATCTGTTTAGAGTCCTAACCTTAGGGCGTGTCCATCCTTAGGTTTTACCTGGCTTAGGGCAAAAGGGGGCGTACTTTTCTTTCCTCTCTCTATCATCATAAGCATAAATTGTCATGCATGCTCATCGTGAATATTCACAAAACTAGGGATGTCACATTGCTGCCCCAAACTTGAATGACATATTCGAATATTATTGTACACCTAATAGGCGTTATGTCATAATGAAGGTAATGCATACCCATCGGGGTTTTCAACCCCATTGGGTCCATGCAACATGAATCATGCAAGATATATTTGTTTTACTATACTCATTTTTTTTGTGTTGCGTCTCTTTGTTAGAAGATTTTGGTATTCACCTTATAGCAAGAAAATGGAAAAGTTTGGTTCAGAAAAGAGTACTAGCAACGCGAGTTGTTCCAATAAAAATATCAAGATCGATGTGACACTCAATGACGTGAGGAGATTATGTGAACTCAGCCAGCAAATGCCAGAAAAAGCACGCTCAGACTTTGTCAGCAAGTATGGTAGAATATTGGACCTGTTGCGTGTTCCAATGGAAGCTCCCGCTCTGAGTGCATTGGCCCAATATTGGAACTCAACTTTGAGATGTTTTGAATTGCCTAACTTGGACATCACTCCAACCATGGAAGAGTATGCTTCTATGCTAAGACTGCCAATTCAAAAGAAGACTCGCTTCTACATGTATTATGGCCAACATGTAACAGATAGAGAAAACAGAAAAGGGAACCACCAAAGGGTTGAAGAGGCGATTTTTGGAAGTGTATCTCAACAAGCTGGGCCAGCAACAACGATGGGTTACTTTCAACAAAGTACTAGCCCTCATGATATATGGGTTGATGCTCTTTCCTTTTGTACCAGATCTGATTGATCAGCCAACCATGGATGTTTTCCATAGGGTCGAAGAATATGGTGTAAACCCGGACCCTGCTATCTTAGATGAAACTTTCCTCTCCCTAAAGGTTTGTCATCAGAATCAACAAGGGAAACTGCGATGTTGTGCGTCAATATTGTATGTCTGGATCACGACTCACTTGTACGCTCGTGATAAAATTGATAGAACAGATGACTCGCTGAAAGGATTCACTCGCATGCAACTAAAGTCACGTAAGCTATATGAGTGGAAACAAGAGTTTGATCAGATCGACCTGCGGTCATTTAGTTGGATGTGTCCGTGGTATAATGGAGATTCAGTTGTATTCGGCTGTGGAAGTTTGTCAAATGTTCCATGGATAGGTCCCAGAGGTTGTGTATCATACTCACCAGCTTTGGTAATGCGTCAACTCAAGTGGACACAGGATGAACCCCCCAAAGAGCTGCTCGATGGGATATTCTTCCTATACCAAGAAGGTGAAGGCATCAAGAGTCAAACGATAGCAGTAAGATCAGCATGGAATGATATTCATACAAAAGGACCGGAGGAATTAGGAAGGCGAGTCATAGCTCACACAAAAAGATATGAAGTATGGAGAGAAGCAAGAAGAGGTTTCCCTCCAAGACCTGCATCCCCTCTCCATAAGGAAAATAATCCTCTAACCAAAGAACAAATGTTGAAAGAGATCAAAGTTTTAAAAGCTCAAATGAGGGTTTTTGATGAGAAAGACCAAGTTGCCGAAGTAACCATTATCACGCTCCGAAGACAAGTGCAGAAGCTGAGTTTACAAATTGAGCAAATGAAACCCCGAATCGTGTAAAAAGGGGCAAGAAAAGACAAAGAAGCAGAAATTCAGGAGCTGCTGGCAAAAATAGGATGTCAAGAGAAGATGCTTGTCAAACTTTAGAAAAGGAAAGAAGAGCTCGAGACAAATATAGGGGTTCATGTTGAAACAATACATGTACTAGAAGAGAGGGTTGAATCCCTGCAGGAGTCGTTGGCCCAAACAGAAGTGTACTCTGACCGAGGATGGGACGAAGCAGTCAAGTATCACGAGCTATTAGCAGAAGCCAACATGAGAGAAAATTGGCTCAGAAACAAGATAAAAGACTCTGAAAGGGTTGAAGCTCAATGTCACGCAGAATGGGTAAAAGGATGGAAATTAGTGGTGAAGGATGTAATGAATGAAAAGGAAACATAGAAGAGAAAATACGAGGACGTGATGGATAAGCTCCAATATCATGCTTCCCAGCTGGTGGAACGGTTTGAAGAGGCATCCGTCCACATTCGTATGAACCATTTCCTTCAGCTACCACCAAAGGTGACCGAATTCTTCAATCATTTTGGGAAACTCGCCAGAGGGTTCGGGAAAAAGAAGATGAGACTCTTAACGTAGAACTTTGCAAACCTCGGAGAAAGATGGAAACTATCAATGTACTTCTTTTATTTTGATCAAAGGCTCATGATTTGTAATGGAATGAAAGTTTTTCATCAATGACTGTCGAGCATTTTCAGATGATATCTATCGAGGAGTGCATTCTCCCTTAGATCCATCATCAACTATATTTTTACCCTAAAAGTGACGTGTTTTCTGTGTAAAAATAAGGACGTTGCTAGTATGGGTGTGGTTTATCGAGGAGTGGATTCTCCCATGGACTTGACACCAACTGCATTCAAACTAGAGGGAACCATACCACTAGATTTGATTGTAGGATGAGTTTTCTTACTATAGGTGTATGCGACAGTCTTCCTAAGAGTACCCTCACAATCGAACGAAGGATGTTAACCCATACCACTAGATTTGATTGTAGGATGAGTTTTCTTGCTATAGGTGTATGCGACAGTCTTCCTAAGAGTACCCTCACAATCGAACGAAGGATGTTAACCTGCACATGCATACATACACGCACACAAAATTTTGGGATTGACTGATGAGTTTTTTTTAAATGCTTTACAGAGTCACATCCTTCTGAGGATTTAGGAACCATTGCACGACCTAGGAAAGGTAACACCAACCAAACCCGAGTTTAAGATACCAGATCTCAGACCAGGATGGCTGCCAATGCGTCTGAGGAAGGAAGAAACCTATGCTCTGAGATAGATGATGTGAGGGGAAGAATGAGAGAGATGGCTGAAACCCAAGCAAGATTAGAAGCCATACTACAAGATATGAGGGAATCTCTCAGCATGCTTAGTGCGAACAGAGATGCAATTGAACCTGGTAGGCAGCGAATTTCTTCTGTGGTAACAGCACCAATGTTTTCAAACATTAGCACGGGTCTCATTCAGGGAGTGTCTAGACCAGACCAGACACATCACACGGCACCAATAACACTTCCCATTGGAGAAGGATACCCCCCTTTTGAAAATGCCTATCATGAAGTCCCAGGCTACACCGCACCAACATGGGAGCAACCACATGTATCTACTCACAGTCAGTCAGCGGGAGTCCAAGCTGGTAAGGATAAGATAAGAGATGAATGGATGGAGAAAATGGAAGAACAGATAAAAGCAATAAAAGGCCCGAGTACCTACGGCCCTCTCCAGATAGAGGAACTCTGTCCCGCCACAGATGTCGTGATCCCCAAGGACTTCAAGATTCCTGACTTCTCCAAATATGATGGAAGTGGGAACCCACGATTTCACCTCATTAGTTACGGCACCAAGATGGCAATCTGGTCCAAGGATGACAAATTCCTTATCAGCTTTTTCCACGAAAGTTTGACTGGCCTCGCCTTAGAATGGTACCTTCAATTGGACCATTCCAAGATCTCGCGATGGATGGAATTGGTTGACTTATTTATGGACCAGTACAAATTTAACCTGGATTCAGCCCCAAGTCGTGAACAATTGACTACACTGCAGAAAAGAAGTGAGGAGCCCTTCAAGCAATACGCCCAAAGGTGGAGGAGTTTGGCTGCACAAGTTCAACCCCCGTTGACTTTATCTGAAATGTGCTCATACTTTCTAGGAACCCTCGGAGCACCTTTTATAGGGGCCATGGCTGGGGCCGCCTACAAATATTTCTCTGACTTGATCACCGCCGATGAAAGGATTGAATTTTTGGCAAGAGCTGGAAAGCTCCCCATGAATGATGGCGAAGGAAGTGCATCCCGGAAGGGATTTCAACCAAAGAAGAAGGAAGTTGAGGCGAATTATGTACAACACCAACGGAATTTTAATCCTCAGTACCAAGCACCCTATAACCCTAACCAACATATCCCATACCAAACACAAACCCCGCTTTACCCATCCTCACAAACCAACACTTACCCGCAAAACCAAATCAGCAATATTCCTACCCCCCAACCATATAACCTTGCCCGCTCATCATACACCCGTTACCCGTCTGCACCCCCCACAAAACCGCCCAAACTATCCTCCACCTCGCCCAAATTTCCCAAACCAAGGACGTTTCCAAAGTCCAAATATGCCACCCTTCCCGAAATTGTCCATTTCTAATGCGGATTTATTCCAACAGTTGTTTGATCGCCACTTGATTGCGGGAAACCCTGTACGTCCCTTAGAATCACCATTTCCTACTTGGTACAATCCAAATCAGACTTGCAAGTATCATATGGATGTCACAGGGCATTATATTGAGGATTGCGAAGCTTTTAAGACAGCAGTGAGAAAGTTGATTGCTTGTGGGAGGCTAGGGTTCGAAGAAGAGGTCGGGCCTAATATCGTTAAGAATCCATTCCCAAATCATAATGATGGAAATCAAGTAAACAATTTGGAGGTAACAGGGTCCCCAATCAAGAAGGTGCTGGAACTACGAGTGCCAATGCAAAAGATTTTCGAAGAACTGAAGAAGGTGGGATACAACATTGTTGCACCAGTGAGGATTCCAAGAGAAGAAAGGGGGTACACCTAGGATCTAAGGTGTGACTTTCATCATGGGCAAGTGGGGCACGATATCGAAACTTGTTGGGATTTCAAAGTCCAGGTTCAGAGGTTACTCACATTGGGGGTGATTCAAGCCAGACGAGGTGCTGCAGAGGAAGTCAATGTAGTTGAAAAAGTTGTACTCCGAGTACCACCCATGAATAAACCTTCAGACCCAGAAAGAGTCATCGTAAGGGTGAGCAAGCCAACTCCTTTTGCTTATGCCGATACACATGCTGTACCATGGAATTATGAACAGAAAGTTGAACTAATTGGAGCTGCGGGGGAGACCTCGAAGGCCCAAGTTACTAATATTGTGAGAATTGGAGGCATTACAAGGAGCGGGCGATGCTACACCTCTACTGAAGAAAAAATGATGAAGGAAGCTGAAGAAGAGAAAACTATGGATGAAAGAAAAGGGAAAGAAGAATAAGAGTTTCTGAAGATCATGAAGCAAAGTGAATATGATGTGGTAGAACAGTTGAAGAAAACTCAGGCAAGGATATCTCTTTTGTCGCTTGTCTTGACATCAGAATTGCATCACAAGACATTATTGAAGCTGTTGAATGAAGCGTATGTCAAACCTGACGTCACTCCGGAAAATGTGGTAAGTATGGCGGACCCAATCAGGCATGTCAATATGATTACTTTCTCTAAAGATGAAGTGACCTCGAAATCCCGCAATAGCACCAAAGCCTTACACATCACCCTAAAGTGTAAGGGGTTTGTGATTGCAAAGGTGCTTGTAGATGGTGGTTCGGCGTTGAATGTGGTTCCAATGTCCACACTCGAGCAGCTGAACATAAGCGTGGTGGATTTGACACCACAAGAAATGATTGTGCGAGCCTTTGATGGGATAGCAAGAGGAATCTTAGGAGAGATAACTCTGTCCCTTGAAATAGGGCCTAGTTCTTTCCCTGTCCTCTTTCAGGTCATGGAAATCCAACCAGCTTACACCATGCTTCTAGGGAGGCCTTGGATTCATGAAGCAGGAGTGGTCCCATCGACTCTGCATCAGTGTTTGAAGTATATCCAAGATGGATCCGTTATTACTGTCCGTGGTGAAGAGGAAATCATACTGACAAAGCCCACCACAATCACTTATGTGGAAAGTACAGAGCAGATGGAAGATGACTCGCTGCGTAGTTTTGAGGTATTGAAGTCAGAGAACAAGAAAAGGGAGACCCCAATGAAGAATGTGAATGAAGTAGTAGTCCACATCATGGAAAAGAACGGGTATCAAAGAGGAAAAGGCCTAGGACCTCAGCTGCAAGGGATCTCTCGGCCAATTGAAGCGGCTATGAGAGAAGGAAGGCACGGATTGGGGTATCATCCCAACCTGACAGAAGGGATGAAATTCATGACTCTCAAGAACAAGGAAGAAGAAGAGCGTGAGAGAAAGTATCTTCCCCTTCTGACAGAGACTTTCCTAGTGGCTGCTAAATTTATCATTCCCGCAAAGTCATTTTCCCCTCACTTCACTATCAGCACACTTGAAGAGGAGCTGGACGAGAACCATGTCATCTATCTCCTTGCTAGCAATGAAGTTCTCAACAATTGGTAATCGGAACCATTTGTTGATGTTATTTCCATAAAGTAATTATCTTATTGTACTAATTATGAACTGATGTTTACTTTCTTTGAGACATGAATGAAAATGTAACACTCTGTCTGGTGTTTTCCTTTTGGTTCCATTGTTTCTTTTCTCTCTCTTTCATTTATTTATTTTGTCTAAGCTTTTTTGTCATAAATAAGACCCTTGCCTATACTTCTCCCATTCCTGACTTTTTCTTCCAGGAATACTTCTTCCACTAAAGATTTACCTCGGAAAAGGAACTTTGAAAACTCATTTATTGATTCCCTCGCGGCCGCTGATGAATACAACCTTGAATCCGATGAGGAAGAATGAGACATTGAAGGATTCATAAAAACGGTGAAACGGTCAGAGGAAGGGATGAGCTCAAATGATGAGGTTGCATAAGTGATCAATATGGGAACCGAGGAAGACAAGAAGGAGTTGAAAATAGTGGATAACCCAGAGCGAGAAGAAATGGTTGCACTATTCAAAGAGTATCTGGATGTTTTTGCATGGTCCTACAGAGATATGCCAGGTTTAGATCCTGAGATAGCATCGCATAAAATTCCCTTATACCCAGATGTGGCTAAGGAGAATGCATCCTGAGATGTCGCTAAAGATCAAGGAAGAAGTGACCAACCAGTTGGAGGCTGGCTTTCTGGAAGTAGCTAGACACCCGGAATGGGTAGCTAATATTGTTCCAGTACCAAAGAATGATGGAAGGGTCAGAATGTGCGTGGACTACCGAGACCTGAATAAAGCTAGTCCAAAGGATGATTTTCCCCTACCACATATTGATGTCCTTGTAGACAGTACAGCCAGAAGTCACAGGTTTTCTTTCATGGACGGGTATTCTGGGTACAATCAGATCCTTATGGACAATGACGATAAAGAAAAGACAACTTTTATCACTCCTTGGGGAACTTTTTGTTACAAAGTGATGCCTTTTGGATTAAAAAAATGCTGGGGCCACTTACCAACGTGCTATGGTAGCATTGTTCCATGATATGATGCATAAGGAGGTAGAGGTATATGTTGATGATATAGTGGCTAAGTCCAAGGAAGGAGAAAGCCATGTGGCAGTTTTGAGAAAGTTGTTCGAGCGGCTAAGAAAGTACAAGTTGCGCCTCAACCCTGCAAAATGTACTTTTGGTGCATCCGCAGGGAATTTACTTGACTTTGTTGTTAGTAGAGAAGGAACAAAGGTGGACCCTAACAAGGTGGAAGCAATACGTGACATGCCATCACCTAAGAGCGAGTGAGAAGTAAAGGGTTTTCTTGGAAGATTGAACTATATTGCACGCTTCATTGCAAATCTGACTAGCACATGCGAGCCAATCTTCAAACTCCTCAGGAAGAATAATCCAGGAAGATGGGATGATGACTGTCAAGAAGCCTTTGATAAGATAAAGTCATATCTACTGAATCCCCCAGTGTTGGTACCACCTACCCAAGGTCGTCCATTGTTACTCTATCTCACCATACTCCCAACCTCAATGGGGGCAATGCTGGGACAACAAGATGAATCTGGCAGGAAGGAGCAGGCAATCTACTATCTGAGTAAGAAGTTTAATGCCTATGAGGCTCGTTATATGGCAATCGAGAAGACTTGTTGTGCACTAGTATGGACCTCCAGAAGACTCAAACAATACATGTTATATCACACCACTTGGCTAATTTCTCGAATGGATCCTTTGAAGTATATCTTAGAAAGTCCTCATATCTCCTTAAGGGTTTCGAAGTGGCAAGTGATATTGTCAGAATTTGACATCAAATATGTGACTCAAAAGTCCATCAAAGGAAGTGTGATTGCTGACCATTTAGCATAGAATCCTCTTGAGGATGGATGGCCTGTCAATTCCGAGTTCCCAGATGAGACACCCCGTTGTGCCCCATTGTATTATTACATTAAATCCTTAATTAGTTATTTACTTAATCGCGCTTCTTTGTTGAAACTACGTAAAAATTAAAACTTAATTAATAATTATATAACTTATGCAAATATAAAACACACCAAACTATATTACATAATTACACATATAAGTATCCTTTATTTTACACAACCTGCTTATAACTAACTGAAATAAAACACCTTATGTGACTCACTGGCCTTAAACTAACTACGCCACATTATTAACATCGGTAGGTTGTTCTTCAACGTCAACTTCATACGGAACGTCGTTCAACTCTTCAACCATCTCCGTCTCATATGGGGTTCCATCCATCTCCTCCGTAACATAGTCGTCCATATGGTCTTCTAACGTACAAAGTAGACAGACACCAAAAATACAGAAATAGGGAGATAAGAAACAGTTCTATCATCATAAGTGGAAAGGATTCATAGCATATAATACAATAATAGTCACAGACACGCATCATTCAAAATCAACAATCATCCTCAATTCACTATATCATCCTCTACCCTTCAACTCATGCAACTAGACCTTTATGCTGACGTGGCCACTACTACTCCTGTCACACATCCCTCGTTAGGGATGCCAGTCAGTCGTCCAAGTGACACGTTCCCCACGCCGGTGCACATTCTTATCCATGGTAAGAATGCTCATGCAAAGCAATGACACTATAGCTGCACTGTATCGTCGGTGCACACCCTGATTCTCTCTCTCACTCTGTCAAGGGTGCTCATGCAAAGCAATGACACTATAGTTGCACAACTTAAATTCTAATTTGGAACGGTCTACAAGAACTTCGGACCTCGTGTATCTCAAATACACGGTTATGAACAACAATGCAACACATGATTCTCACTGACTTTTATCGATAACAACCTAGTACCTCAAGCTTTTCCTCATCACCTCCACATACACTCTATATCACTTCACTTCTATAAAATAATAGCGAGGCACTTCTAATTCATATTCAAAACTCTCACCCAAACAACATACCTCCGATCAATATATATCTTTCCTTAAAATTTTCTAAGCATAGAATTAAATCCAGGCAGATCATGCATAACACATTAAACAACAGAATATTCAAACATCTCCATATCATATAAAGCAATTTATCACAACCAACTCATAATAGTTCAACCAAATAAATAACAAAGTCGGATTACATCACGGCCTGGCCGTGATAGCCATCACGGCCGTGACAGACAACAAAGACAAGAATCCTACAACACAGAATCTGTCACGGCCTGGCCATGACAACCATCACGGCCGTGACAGACAGCAAACATCCTCAATATCATAATTATTCAAACATCGAAACAATACGTCACATGCAAATGGAATACCTCAACCAGCGTATCACAAACAGTCAAAAGTAAATAATTCAAACATCCTCAAATATGAATAATCAACCTAAGGCGATAAACCCACAATTCCCAAATCGTCATTGGTTTTACGAAAAAGATTTCAATACGATTTTGGTATTGTCGATTACTCGACCACTAGTAGGGTTTAGGTCGCCCTACACCATTATTATAAATTATATACTACTTATCGATTCCGACGATGGAATGGTTCTTTCTCCCACCTGAGTTTGCACCGAAAACAAGTACTCGACGATCCTCGTTATCCCGCCACGAGTTAACACAATCACCTTCAACCAAACAACATAATTATAATTAATCAACTAACACCCATCTATGACACTTTAGGGCTAGGTTCGGCCAAGACTTAGAAATAGGTTTAGTCATCTTTTGGATCCTAATTACTAGAGTCTTAACTAACATAGATTACTTATTACATGACTAAAATTTGAAACAAAATCCTCTAACCTTTAGGGTTAGGGTTTAGGCCAAGGGCTGACCTTTAGGGTTCAAAATCCTTAAAATTCCTAATCATGATTAAGTCATAGATTAATGATCCTTAATTAACCTAAATCATAGATTATCAACTAAACAACTAAGTTTCAAACTCAAAACTTCCTAACTCTTTTATACATAGATTCGGCCTCAATAGGTTCATGAAGCTAGGGTTCTTAGTTTAACAAATCATCTTGGATTTATAAAGCATACTTACTAAACACTTGATTTCTAAGATCATCTATGAAAATCATGAACAAAACTCAATAAAACTCACCCATTTAGGGTTCGGCCAACATGAACATTTTTGAGTAAAATAGTCATTTTAAGAAACTAACATGGATTAAAGTGTGTAGTCATACATGCCATATAGAATACATGATCATACATGAAAACACATGAACAAAACTCTACCAACCCTAAGGTGATAGATTCGGCCAAGGCTAGTTTTTCAAGAAAGAGATTTTTGATTACTTCATGCTCTTGGATTTAGATAGTAGACATGATATCTAGAAGATAGAAAGTAGTTTCATCATCATTAGATTTTCCTAGGATTTATTATGATTTTTCAAAGTTCTAGGGTTTGAAACTTGAAAATGATGAACCACCATGATATAAGTCTTGAATCAAGAAACTATCTAAAGAACATAGACATGATTTAAGACAAAGATTAGGATTTACCTCTTGAGAATCAATGATGAAGACAATCCAAGAACTTGCTTTGAGAAACTTAGAACTAAGAACTTAGAACTTTAGAGTTTTAGAAGACAACTAACCAAAGAACTAAATGAAAAGTGAGAGAAAGGTATTTATAGTGTAAGTGGCGACATCTCAAGAAGGATCTAGATGAAGATGAGTTGTCATGTTAAAAGGATCAAAGTGCAATTAAGTTCCAAGGACCACATTGCAAAGATTCCAATAGTTGAAGGACTAGTTTGCAAATAGACAATAAAATGTCATGATGATGATTTTTGTCACATTAAATGCTAGCTTATATTTGACTTAGTTGACTGATTTTGGTTTCATAGATATTTTAGAGAAAACCTAACTTGTTGAAGAAGATTTGTTGAAGAAGATTGTTGAAGAAGATTGTTGAAGAAAAATCAAGAATGATGTAGAAAAGTGTGGAACATTCTAGAAAAATCTTGATTCATCCATCAAATGAGAAAGTAATCTTCTCTCATGGGCTTATGTATTTGGGCTTGACACATTTGGGCTTAGTTTCATTTTCTTGTTTGTTGTGGGGCCCACTTGAAGATTTTAGCCTTTAAGCTTAAGATAAGAAACTTAAATGGGCTTTATGGACTCAACTATGAACTAGAAAAGTTTGGGCTTCTAAGCCACGACCATTTAAGGTTAGAAACAAGGATTCTAGCCCAATCCACTTGAAAAAACGAAAAAAACTAATTTAGGGACAAAAGGGTAATTTACAGAAAGTTCAGGGACTTAACAGTAAATTTCGAAATTTTCTATTTAACCCTGAAAAACCTTCTAGACTTAAAAATATGATTCATCCCATTGAATCATCTCAAAATCCTAAGATAAACCCTCTATCCACTCTTAGAAACTCTAATTTCCCTTCCGTCGTCTACCCGATTACGTGTTCACTGAAAAACGTAAATTATTTTATTTTTTTCTGAAAAAATTCTATCAATACAGAATCGTAGAAAATAAAATACTAAACTTAAGTCTTTCGTTCACGAATTAAAATTTGGTTTTCTGAGCAGTAAACTTTTACTGTCAGCGAAAACACAGAAAACGGCAAACCGGCTTCCGTCTGAATTTTCAACCAAAAACTTCCCCGTAACCTTATGAAAATAAGTATAACAAGGAAATGACCTTGGTTTATCCAAAATCATTTTCTAAGTCTCGGATAAAAATATATATTTATATATTTATTACCGATATTACAAAACAGCAAAAATCGGGGTGTTACATTACTACCCCACTTAAAAAAAATTTCGTCCTCGAAATTTACATACTTCAGAAAAGATGTGGATATCGTTGTTTCATATCTGCTTCACGTTCCCAAGTAGCATCTCCAGTATTTTCATCCCATATGACCTTAACCATAGGAATTTGTCTACCACGAAGCTCCTTAATCTCTTTATCTGCTATCCTTACAGGTAGAGCCTCATACTCTAGATTCTCTCGCAGTTGTATAGACTCAGACTCAATAACATGTGAAGGATCAGGATAATATTTTCTCAACTGAGACACGTGAAAGACGTCATGAAGGTTTGCTAGGTTAGGTGGTAAAGCAATATGATAAGCTACTGGACCAATCCTTCGAATAATCTGGAAAGGTCCGATGAATCTAGGAGTAAGTTTTCTAGTTTTGATAGCCCTGCCAATTCCGGTCTTCGGAGTGACTCTCAAAAACACGTGATCGCCCTCCTGGAATTCTAAAGGTCTCCTTCTCTTATTCTTTGTAGCTCCTTTGCCTATCCTGTGCTTCCTTCATCTTTTCCCCTTATCTTCCTAACTTGTTCCGTGAGTCTGTTGCACCACATCTGGATCCAAGACTTGATTTTCACCAATCTCATACCAACATAACGGTGTCCTACACTTCCTACCATACAAAGCCTCATATGGTGCCATCCCTATACTACTGTGAAAACTATTGTTGTAAGTAAATTCAATCAATGGCAAGAACTCATCCCAACTGCCAGTGTGTTCCAAAACACAAGCTCTTAAAAGGTCCTCCAATGATTGAATCGTCCTTTCTGACTGTCCATCTGTTTGGGGATGGTAAGCAGAACTCATCCTCAACTTGGTCCCTAAAGCATGATGCAACTGTTTCCAAAATCTAGATGTAAATCTAGGATCTCGGTCTGAAACAATGCTCGATGGCACACCATGCAACCTAACAATTTCTTTGATGTAGATTTGGGTCAACTTCTCCAAACTGTAACTTTCTCCCATAGGTAAGAAGTGAGCACACTTCGTCAACCTGTCAATGATAACCCAAACCGCATCATGTTTCTTGGGAGTTCGTGGTAGTCCAACCACAAAATCCATAGCTATGCTATCCCATTTCCATTCTGGGATATCTAATGATTGCAATAAACCAGCTGGCTTTTGATGCTCTATCTTAGCCTTCTGACACACCAGACAAGATAAAACATACTCTGCTACCTCTTTCTTCATCCTCGTCCACCAAAACAATTTCTTTAAATCCTGATACATTTTAGTAGATCCCGGATGAATACTCAACTTACTCTTATGTGCCTCTTCTAATATCAACTTCCTAAGTTCTAAATCCTCGGGCACACATATTCTATCCCTAAACCTCAGTACCCCATTTGCTCCTCTACTAAACTCAGAATTTTTACCTTCATCTATACCTCTACTTATCTCCTGTAAATATGGATCCTGAGCCTGTTTATCCTTAAGATCTCTCATAAAATCACTACTAATAGTGATCATACCTAAGCAAATTTTATCCTCAACCAACTCCATTCCTAAGTTCAAATCTCTGAACTGTTCCAGTACTTCCCACTCTTTAACCCTCATTGCGGACACACGCAATGATTTCCTACTCAAAGCATCCGCTACTACATTCGCCTTCCCAGGATGGTATAGTAAATCAAACTCATAATCTTTGATAAACTCCATCCATCTTCGTTGTCTCATATTCAACTCCTTTTGGTCAAAAAGATACTTCAGACTTTTGTGGTCACTGTAAACATTAAATTTTGCCCCATAGAGAAAGTGTCGCCATATTTTTAATGCGAACACTATGGCTGCTAATTCCAAATCATGAGTCGGATAGTTCCTCTCATGAACTCTCAATTGTCGGGAAGCATAAGCCACCACTCTTCCCTCTTGCATTAGAACACAACCTAAACCTTGGTATGACGCATCACAAGATATCGTCAAACGGTCCTAATGGATCCGGTAAAGTCAACACAGGTGATGTGGTCAACCTTTCCTTCAGCTTTTGAAAACTCTGCTCACAATTGTCCGTCCATACAAAAGCTGTATTTTTCCTCGTCAACTGCGTCATAGATAACGCAATCTTCGAGAAACCCTCTATAAACCTCCGATAATATCCAGCTAACCCTAGAAAGCTTCGTACTTTCACTTACTGACTTAGGTCGTTCCCATTTAAGAACTGCCTCAACCTTTCTTTGGATCTCTTGCTATACCTTCCTTGGTGATCACATGTCCTAGAAATTGGACTTCTTCCATCCAAAACTCACACTTGGAAAGTTTAGCATAAAGCTGCCTATCCTTCAAAACTTGCAGCACGATCCTTAAATGTTTCTCATGATCTTCCCATGTACGAGAATAGATAAGGATGTCGTCGATGAATACAACAACAAACTTATCAAGGTACGGTCTAAATATCCTGTTCATATAATCCATGAACACTGCTGGCGCATTAGTCACACCGAACGGCATAACTAAATACTCGTAATGTCCATACCTTGTTCTAAAAGCCGTTTTTAGTATATCTTCCTTCTTTACTCTAATCTGATGGTATCCAGATCTCAAATCAATCTTGGAAAATACTACGGCTCCTTTCAATTGATCCATCAGATCATCTATCCTAGGCAACGGATACTTATTCCTAATTGTTACCTTGTTTAACTGTCTATAATCTGTGCACAACCTAGCACTTCCATCTTTCTTCTTAACAAACAACACTGGAGCTCCCCATGGTGAAACACTCGGCCTTATGAATTCTTTTCCCAACATATCATCCAATCTGTTTCTTGACTCCGCCAATTCTATAGGTGACATCCGATAGGGCGCCATAGATATAGGTCCTGTCCCTGGTACAAGATCTATGGTGAATTCCACTTCTCGTTCTGGTGGTAATCCTGGAACGTCGGGAGGGAAAACTTCAGGAAACTCTCTCACGATAGGCATAGAATCTATACTAGGGGTCTCAATAGTTTCCATCGCGAACAGCATCACATACTGTCGAGAATCGTCACTCCTTATGGATACTCCTTCATTGGCAGTGACTATACTAGAAGACTGAAGAAATGATAAGGTCTTACTAGAACAGTCTAGCATTACATGGTTAGCCGAGAGCCAATCCATGCCAAGAATAATATCTATCTGTTGCATAGGCAAACAGATAAGGTCTACAATAAATGTTCTATTCTCAACAACTATATGACATTGTAAACAAATAGACATAATAGTCAAAGGATTACTAGTTGGAGTAGATATTGTAAGGGTATAAGGTAATTGAGAAACAGTTAATTTTAATTGATCCACACACTCATACGAAATAAATGAATGTGTAGCGCCTGAGTCAAATAACACATACGAGAGTCTACTAGCTATCAAACACATACCTTGTATAAGATCAGCAGATTGAGAGGATTCGGCTCCCTTCACGGTAAACACTCTTCCAGTGGCCTGAGGTCTTGCTCCCTGTTGCCCTGCTGATATTACTCCTCTCCCAGCTCCACCCCTATTGCCTCCATTTCCTCTTCCTGCAGCTATCGGTGGTCGCCTAGCCTGCTGTCTGCAATCTCGGGCCATATGACCTATTTTCCCACAATTAAAACAACCAGGTCGCTCCCTGCAGTCTCTAAGATAATGCGGTCCTCCACATCTGAAACAAGATAAACCTTGCTGTTGTTGACCGAGTTCTAACCACCGATCTTTGGGCTGGTGTCCGCACCTTGAGTCGGGCATACGGTCTCTGTCTCCATTGAGAGTTACTACCTCCTCGCCTCTGAAAACTCGGTCGAGTAGGACCCCCAATCCTTAATTGTTCTGCTCATTAGCTAGCCTCAGATCTAGACTTTCGATTGCACTGCATCGTTCCACTAGCTCCGGAAAACTCTGGATATCAAGAGATACTATAGCCCTCTCGAAGTTCATGTCGGAGTCCTTCCTCAAACCTTCTACATTGCCAATCTTCATCCCGGGAATCTCTCGATAAAATTCAGAATACTTAATCGAGCCTCGAATCGTGATGCATAATCACCAACGATCATGTTGCCCTGTTTGAGACTCATGAATTCCCCTTTCTTTCTCGCGTCGAACTAGACGCGAAAATACTTCTCAAAGAAACGATCCATTGAACAGCTGCGATTGATAACTCTGCCTTCGGCATCCAGCAGTCTTCGCTTGCCTCTCCACCAAGACTCTGCTCCTCCAGTTAGCATGAAAGCAGCATACATCACTTTCCTATCCTCTCTGCAGCGCATGGTATCGAATATCTTTTCGATCTCTTGTATCCACCATTCTGCCTTCTCTGGATCATAATCTCCTCGGAATTGAGGTGGCTTCCCTTTCAAGAAAGTAGCCATTCCGGCATCTTCATCTGCTGCAGCTCTCCTTTGGTTCTGTTGTTCCTGTTGTTCTTTGTTCATCTGTAGCATCTCAGCATTCTGCTGTGTTTGTAACAACAGAGCAGTAACTATATTTTTCATAGTATCTTGAGTCTCAGATGACTCTCCTCCACTTCCGGTATGATTATTTTCCACATTGTTAGCTCCCACAATTCTTTCAGGAGTTCTGTCATTACTGTCAATCAGACGTCCTTTTCCACGATCCATGATTCTGTAAAAGAAATCATTTGCTCTTATAAGTATGACATATAATACCACATAGACAAGTATATAAATACCATATGCCACACTAATGTTATTTATCGCGTCGGATTCGGACACACTACCCATCTTCTAAGCATAGTTAAAATCCGATGTGGACTCAACTAGACACGGCCAGTAACAACTTCCTAGACCTCACAGTCCGATTAGAATCGAACTGCTCTGATACCACCAAATGAGACACCCCGTTGTGCCCCATTGTATTATTACATTAAATCCTTAATTAGTTATTTACTTAATCGCGCGCTTACTGTTGAAACTACGTAAAAATTAAAACTTAATTAATAATTATATAACTTATGCAAATATAAAACACACCAAACTATATTACATAATTACACATATAAGTATCCTTTATTTTACACAACCTGCTTATAACTAACTGAAACAAAACACCTTATGTGACTCACTGGCCTTAAACTAACTACGCCACATTATTAACATCGGTAGGTTGTTCTTCAACGTCAACTTCATACGGAACGTCGTTCAACTCTTCAACCATCTCCGTCTCATATGGGGTTCCATCCATCTCCTCCGTAACATAGTCGTCCATATGGTCTTCTAACGTACAAAGTAGACAGACACCAAAAATACAGAAATAGGGAGATAAGAAACAGTTCTATCATCATAAGTGGAAAGGATTCATAGCATATAATACAATAATAGTCACAGACACGCATCATTCAAAATCAACAATCATCCTCAATTCACTATATCATCCTCTACCCTTCAACTCATGCAACTAGACCTTTATGCTGACGTGGCCACTACTACTCCTGTCACACATCCCTCGTTAGGGATGCCAGTCAGTCGTCCAAGTGACACGTTCCCCACGCCGGTGCACATTCTTATCCATGGTAAGAATGCTCATGCAAAGCAATGACACTATAGCTGCACTGTATCGTCGGTGCACACCCTGATTCTCTCTCTCACTCTGTCAAGGGTGCTCATGCAAAGAATGACACTATAGTTGCACAACTTAAATTCTAATTTTGAACGGTCTACAAGAACTTCGGACCTCGTGTATCTCAAATACACGGTTATGAACAACAATGCAACACATGATTCTCACTGACTTTTATCGATAACAACCTAGTACCTCAAGCTTTTCCTCATCACCTCCACTTACACTCTATATCACTTCACTTCTATAAAATAATAGCGAGGCACTTCTAATTCATATTCAAAACTCTCACCCAAACAACATACCTCCGATCAATATATATCTTTCCTTAAAATTTTCTAAGCATAGAATTAAATCCAGGCAGATCATGCATAACACATTAAACAACAGAATATTCAAACATCTCCATATCATATAAAGCAATTTATCACAACCAACTCATAATAGTTCAACCAAATAAATAACAAAGTCAGATTCTGTCACGGCCTGGCCGTGATAGCCATCACGGCCGTGACAGACAACAAAGACAAGAATCCTACAACACAGAACCTGTCACGGCCTGGCCATGACAACCATCACGGCCGTGACAGACAGCAAACATCCTCAATATCATAATTATTCAAACACCGAAACAATACGTCACATGCAGATGGAATACCTCAACCAGCGTATCACAAACAGTCAAAAGTAAATAATTCAAACATCCTCAAATATGAATAATCAACCTAAGGCGATAAACCCACAATTCCCAAATCGTCATTGGTTTTACGGAAAAGATTTCAATACGATTTTGGTATTGTCGATTACTCGACCACTAGTAGGGTTTAGGTAGCCCTACACCATTATTATAAATTATATACTACTTATCGATTCCGACGATGGAATGGTTCTTTCTCCCACCTGAGTTTGCACCGAAAACACGTACTCGACGATCCTCGTTATCCCGCCACGAGTTAACACAATCACCTTCAACCAAACAACATAATTATAATTAATCAACTAACACCCATCTATGACACTTTAGGGCTAGGTTCGGCCAAGACTTAGAAATAGGTTTAGTCATCTTTTGGATCCTAATTACTAGAGTCTTAACTAACATAGATTACTTATTACATGACTAAAATTTGAAACAAAATCCTCTAACCTTTAGGGTTAGGGTTTAGGCCAAGGGCTGACCTTTAGGGTTCAAAATCCTTAAAATTCCTAATCATGATTAAGTCATAGATTAATGATCCTTAATTAACCTAAATCATAGATTATCAACTAAACAACTAAGTTTCAAACTCAAAACTTCCTAACTCTTTTATACATAGATTCGGCCTCAATAGGTTCATGAAGCTAGGGTTCTTAGTTTAACAAATCATCTTGGATTTATAAAGCATACTTACTAAACACTTGATTTCTAAGATCATCTATGAAAATCATGAACAAAACTCAATAAAACTCACCCATTTAGGGTTCGGCCAACATGAACATTTTTGAGTAAAATAGTCATTTTAAGAAACTAACATGGATTAAAGTGTGTAGTCATACATGCCATATAGAATACATGATCATACATGAAAACACATGAACAAAACTCTACCAACCCTAAGGTGATAGATTCGGCCAAGGCTAGTTTTTCAAGAAAGAGATTTTTGATTACTTCATGCTCTTGGATTTAGATAGTAGACATGATATCTAGAAGATAGAAAGTAGTTTCATCATCATTAGATTTTCCTAGGATTTATTATGATTTTTCAAAGTTCTAGGGTTTGAAACTTGAAAATGATGAACCACCATGATATAAGTCTTGAATCAAGAAACTATCTAAAGAACATAGACATGATTTAAGACAAAGATTAGGATTTACCTCTTGAGAATCAATGATGAAGACAATCCAAGAACTTGCTTTGAGAAACTTAGAACTAAGAACTTAGAACTTTAGAGTTTTAGAAGACAACTAACCAAAGAACTAAATGAAAAGTGAGAGAAAGGTATTTATAGTGTAAGTGGCGACATCTCAAGAAGGATCTAGATGAAGATGAGTTGTCATGTTAAAAGGATCAAAGTGCAATTAAGTTCCAAGGACCACATTGCAAAGATTCCAATAGTTGAAGGACTAGTTTGCAAATAGACAATAAAATGTCATGATGATGATTTTTGTCACATTAAATGCTAGCTTATATTTGACTTAGTTGGCTGATTTTGGTTTCATAGATATTTTAGAGAAAACCTAACTTGTTGAAGAAGATTTGTTGAAGAAGATTGTTGAAGAAGATTGTTGAAGAAAAATCAAGAATGATGTAGAAAAGTGTGGAACATTCTAGAAAAATCTTGATTCATCCATCAAATGAGAAAGTAATCTTCTCTCATGGGCTTATGTATTTGGGCTAGACACATTTGGGCTTAGTTTCATTTTCTTGTTTGTTGTGGGGCCCACTTGAAGATTTTAGCCTTTAAGCTTAAGATAAGAAACTTAAATGGGCTTTATGGACTCAACTATGAACTAGAAAAGTTTGGGCTTCTAAGCCACGACCATTTAAGGTTAGAAACAAGGATTCTAGCCCAATCCACTTGAAAAAACGAAAAAAACTAATTTAGGGACAAAAGGGTAATTCTACGGAAAGTTCAGGGGACTTAAGTAAATTTCAAATTTTCTATTTAACCCTGAAAAACCTTCTAGACTTAAAAATATGATTCATCCCATTGAATCATCTCAAAATCCTAAGATAAACCCTCTATCCACTCTTAGAAACTCTAATTTCCTTCAGTCGTCTACCCGATTACGTGTTCGCTTTGAAAAACGTAAATTATTTTATTTTTTTCTGAAAAAATTCTATCAATACAGAATCGTAGAAAATAAAATACTAAACTTAAGTCTTTCGTTCACGAATTAAAATTTGGTTTTTCGAGCAAGTAAACTTTTTATTGTCAATGAAAACACGTAAAAAACAAACCGCCTCCGTCTGAATTTTCAACCAAAAACTTCCCCGTAACCTTATGCAAATAAGTATAACAAGGAAATGACCTTGGTTTATCCAAAATCATTTTCTAAGTCTCGGATAAAAATATATATTTATATATTTATTACCGATATTACAAAGCAGCAAAAATCGGGGTGTTACATTACTACCCCACTAAAAAAAAATTTCGTCCTCGAAATTTACATACTTCAGAAAAGATGTGGATATCGTTGTTGCATATCTGCTTCACGTTCCCAAGTAGCATCTCCAGTATTTTCATCCCATATGACCTTAACCAAAGGAATTTGTCTACCACGAAGCTCCTTAATCTCTTTATCTGCTATCCTTACGGTGAGAGCCTCATACTCTAGATTCTCTCGCAGTTGTATAGACTCGGACTCAATAACATGTGAAGGATCGGGATAATATTTTCTCAAGCGAGACACGTGAAAGACGTCATGAAGGTTTGCTAGGTTAGGTGGTAAAGCAATATGATAAGCTCTTTGGACCAATCCTTCGAATAATCTGGAAAGGTCCGATGAATCTAGGAGTAAGTTTTCTAGTTTTGATAGCCCTGCCAATTCCGGTCTTCGGAGTGACTCTCAAAAACACGTGATCGCCCTCCTGGAATTCTAAAGGTCTCCTTCTCTTGTTACTGTAGCTCCTTTGCCTATCCTGTGCTTCCTTCATCTTTTCCCTTATCTTCCTAACTTGTTCCGTAGTCTGTTGCACCACATCTGGATCCAAGACTTGATTTTCACCAATCTCATACCAACATAACGGTGTCCTACACTTCCTACCATACAAAGCCTCATATGGTGCCATCCCTATACTATTGTGAAAACTATTGTTGTAAGTAAATTCAATCAATGGCAAGAACTTATCCCAACTGCCAGTGTGTTCCAAAACACAAGCTCTTAAAAGGTCCTCCAATGATTGAATCGTCCCTTTCGATTGTCCATCTGTTTGGGGATGGTAAGCAGAACTCATCCTCAACTTGGTCCCTAAAGCATGATGCAACTGTTTCCAAAATCTAGATGTAAATCTAGGATCTCGGTCTGAAACAATGCTCGATGGCACACCATGCAACCTAACAATTTCTTTGATGTAGATTTGGGTCAACTTCTCCAAACCGTAACTTTCTCCCATAGGTAAGAAGTGAGCACACTTCGTCAACCTGTCAATGATAACCCAAACCGCATCATGTTTCTTGGGAGTTCGTGGTAGTCCAACCACAAAATCCATAGCTATGCTATCCCATTTCCATTCTGGGATATCTAATGATTGCAATAAACCAGCTGGCTTTTGATGCTCTATCTTAGCCTTCGACACACCGAGACAAGATAAAACATACTCTGCTACCTCTTTCTTCATCCTCGTCCACCAAAACAATTTCTTTAAATCCGATACATTTTAGTAGATCCGGATGAATACTCAACTTACTCTTATGTGCCTCTTCTAATATCAACTTCCTAAGTTCTAAATCCTCGGGCACACATATTCTATCCCTAAACCTCAGTACCCCATTTGCTCCTCTACTAAACTCAGAATTTTTACCTTCATCTATACCTCTACTTATCTCCTGTAAATATGGATCCTGAGCCTGTTTATCCTTAAGATCTCTCATAAAATCACTACTAATAGTGATCATACCTAAGCAAATTTTATCCTCAACCAACTCCATTCCTAAGTTCAAATCTCCCGAACTGTTCCAGTAATTCCAACTCTTTAACCATCATTGCGGACACATGCAATGATTTCCTACTCAAAGCATCCGCTACTACATTCGCCTTCCCAGGATGGTATAGTAAATCAAACTCATAATCTTTGATAAACTCCATCCATCTTCGTTGTCTCATATTCAACTCCTTTTGGTCAAAAAGATACTTCAGACTTTTGTGGTCACTGTAAACATTAAATTTTGCCCCATAGAGAAAGTGTCGCCATATTTTTAATGCGAACACTATGGCTGCTAATTCCAAATCATGAGTCGGATAGTTCCTCTCATGAACTCTCAATTGTCGGGAAGCATAAGCCACCACTCTTCCCTCTTGCATTAGAACACAACCTAAACCTTGGTATGACGCATCACAGTATACGTCAAACGGTCCTAATGGATCCGGTAAAGTCAACACAGGTGATGTGGTCAACCTTTCCTTCAGCTTTTGAAAACTCTGCTCACAATTGTCCGTCCATACAAAAGCTGTATTTTTCCTCGTCAACTGCGTCATAGATAACGCAATCTTCGAGAAACCCTCTATAAACCTCCGATAATATCCAGCTAACCCTAGAAAGCTTCGTACTTCACTTACTGACTTAGGTCGTTCCCATTTAAGAACTGCCTCAACCTTTGCTGGATCTACTGCTATACCTTCCTTGGTGATCACATGTCCTAGAAATTGGACTTCTTCCATCCAAAACTCACACTTGGAAAGTTTAGCATAAAGCTGCCTATCCTTCAAAACTTGCAGCACGATCCTTAAATGTTTCTCATGATCTTCCCATGTACGAGAATAGATAAGGATGTCGTCGATGAATACAACAACAAACTTATCAAGGTACGGTCTAAATATCCTGTTCATATAATCCATGAACACTGCTGGCGCATTAGTCACACCGAACGGCATAACTAAATACTCGTAATGTCCATACCTTGTTCTAAAAGCCGTTTTTAGTATATCTTCCTTCTTTACTCTAATCGATGGTATCCGGATCTCAAATCAATCTTGGAAAATACTACGGCTCCTTTCAATTGATCCATCGGATCATCTATCCTAGGCAACGGATACTTATTCCTAATTGTTACCTTGTTTAAGCTGTCTATAATCTGTGCACAACCTAGCACTTCCATCTTTCTTCTTAACAAACAACACTGGAGCTCCCATGGTGAAACACTCGGCCTTATGAATTCTTTTCCCAACATATCATCCAAGCTGTTTCTTGACTCCGCCAATTCTATAGGTGACATCCGATAGGGCGCCATAGATATAGGTCCGTCCCCGGTACAAGATCTATGGTGAATTCCACTTCTCGTTATGGTGGTAATCCTGGAGCGTCGGGAGGGAAAACTTCAGGAAACTCTCTCACGATAGGCTTAGAATCTATACTAGGGGTCTCAATAGTTTCCACCGCGATGAAGCATCACATACTGTCGAGAATCGTCACTCCTTATGGATACTCCTTCATTGGCAGTGACTATACTAGAAGACTGAAGAAATGATAAGGTCTTACTAGAACAGTCTAGCATTACATGGTTAGCCGAGAGCCAATCCATGCCAAGAATAATATCTATCTGTTGCATAGGCAAACAGATAAGGTCTACAATAAATGTTCTATTCTCAACAACTATATGACATTGTAAACAAATAGACATAGTAGTCAAAGGATTACTAGTTGGAGTAGATATTGTAAGGGTATAAGGTAATTGAGAAACAGATTAATTTTAATTGATCCACACACTCATACGAAATAAATGAATGTGTAGCGCCTGAGTCAAATAACACATACGAGAGTCTACCAGCTATCAAACACATACCTTGTATAAGATCCAGATTGAGAGGATTCGGCTCCCTTCACGGTAAACACTCTTCCAAGTGGCCCCGAGGTCTTGCTCCTGTTGCCCTCGTTGATATTACTCCTCTCCCAGCTCCACCCCTATTGCCTCCATTTCCTCTTCCTGCGCAGCTATCGGTGGTCGCCTAGCTCGCATCTGCAATCTCGGGCCATATGACCTATTTTCCCACAATTAAAACAACCAGGTCGCTCCTGCAGTCTCTAAGATAATGCGGTCCTCCACATCTCGAAACAAGATAAACCTTGCTGCTTGTTGACCGAGTTCTAACCACCGATCTTTGGGGCTGGGTGTCTGACCTTTGGTCGGGCATACGGTCTCTGTCTCCATTGAGAGTTACTACCTCCTCGCCTCTAAAAACTCGGTCGAGTAGGACCCCCACTCCTTAATTGTTTACGCTCATTAGCTAGCCTCGGATCTAGACTTTCGATTGCCTTTGCATCGTTCCACTAGCTCCAGGAAAACTCCTGGATATCAAGAGATACTATAGCCCTCTCGAAGTTCATGTCTGAGTCCTTCCTCAAACCTTCTACATTGCCAATCTTCATCTGGGAATCTCTCGATAAAATTCAGAATACTTAATCGAGCCTCGAATCGTGATGCATAATCACCACGGTCATGTTGCCCTGTTTGAGACTCATGAATTCCCTTTCTTTCTCGCGTCGAACTAGACGCGGAAAATACTTCTCAAAAAAGCGATCCTGAACAGCTGCCGATTTGATAACTCGCCTTCGGTATCCAGCAATCTTCGCTTGCCTCTCCACCAAGACTCTGCTCCTCCAGGTTAGCATGAAAGCAAGCATACATCACTTTCCTATCCTCTCTGCAGCGCATGGTATCGAATATCTTTTCGATCTCTTGTATCCACCATTCTGCCTTCTCTGGATCATAATCTCCTCGGAATTGAGGTGGCTTCCCTTTCAGGAAAGTAGCCATTCCGGCATCTTCATCTGCTGCAGCTCTCCTTTGGTTCTGTTGTTCCTGCTGTTCTTTGTTCATCTGTAGCATCTCAGCATTCTGCTGTGTTTGTAACAACAGAGCAGTAACTATGTTTTTCATAGTATCTTGAGTCTCAGATGACTCTCCTCCACTTCCGGTATGATTATTTTCCACATTGTTAGCTCCCACAATTCTTTCAGGAGTTCTGTCATTACTGTCAATCAGACGTCCTTTTCCACGATCCATGATTCTGTAAAAGAAATCATTTGCTCTTATAAGTATGACATATAATACCACATAGACAAGTATATAAATACCATATGCCACACTAATGTTATTTATCGCGTCGGATTCGGACACACTACCCATCTTCTAAGCATAGTTAAAATCCGATGTGGACTCAACTAGACACGGCCAGTAACAACTTCCTAGACCTCACAGTCCGATTAGAATCGAACTGCTCTGATACCACCAAATGAGACACCCCGTTGTGCCCCATTGTATTATTACATTAAATCCTTAATTAGTTATTTACTTAATCGCGCGCTTACTGTTGAAACTACGTAAAAATTAAAACTTAATTAATAATTATATAACTTATGCAAATATAAAACACACCAAACTATATTACATAATTACACATATAAGTATCCTTTATTTTACACAACCTGCTTATAACTAACTGAAACAAAACACCTTATGTGACTCACTGGCCTTAAACTAACTACGCCAAATTATTAACATCGGTAGGTTGTTCTTCAACGTCAACTTCATACGGAACGTCGTTCAACTCTTCAACCATCTCCGTCTCATATGGGGTTCCATCCATCTCCTCCGTAACATAGTCGTCCATATGGTCTTCTAACGTACAAAGTAGACAGACACCAAAAATACAGAAATAGGGATATAAGAAACAGTTCTATCATCATGAGTGGAAAGGATTCATAGCATATAATACAATAATAGTCACAGACACGCATCATTCAAAATCAACAATCATCCTCAATTCACTATATCATCCTCTACCCTTCAACTCATGCAACTAGACCTTTATGCTGACGTGGCCACTACTACTCCTGTCACACATCCCTCGTTAGGGATGCCAGTCAGTCGTCCAAGTGACACGTTCCCCACGCCGGTGCACATTCTTATCCATGGTAAGAATGCTCATGCAAAGCAATGACACTATAGCTGCACTGTATCGTCGGTGCACACCCTGATTCTCTCTCTCACTCTGTCAAGGGTGCTCATGCAAAGAATGACACTATAGTTGCACAACTTAAATTCTAATTTTGAACGGTCTACAAGAACTTCGGACCTCGTGTATCTCAAATACACGGTTATGAACAACAATGCAACACATGATTCTCACTGACTTTTATCGATAACAACCTAGTACCTCAAGCTTTTCCTCATCACCTCCACTTACACTCTATATCACTTCACTTCTATAAAATAATAGCGAGGCACTTCTAATTCATATTCAAAACTCTCACCCAAACAACATACCTCCGATCAATATATATCTTTCCTTAAAATTTTCTAAGCATAGAATTAAATCCAGGCAGATCATGCATAACACATTAAACAACAGAATATTCAAACATCTCCATATCATATAAAGCAATTTATCACAACCAACTCATAATAGTTCAACCAAATAAATAACAAAGTCAGATTCTGTCACGGCCTGGCCGTGATAGCCATCACGGCCGTGACAGACAACAAAGACAAGAATCCTACAACACAGAACCTGTCACGGCCTGGCCATGACAACCATCACGGTCGTGACAGACAGCAAACATCCTCAATATCATAATTATTCAAACACCGAAACAATACGTCACATGCAGATGGAATACCTCAACCAGCGTATCACAAACAGTCAAAATTAAATAATTCAAACATCCTCAAATATGAATAATCAACCTAAGGCGATAAACCCACAATTCCCAAATCGTCATTGGTTTTACGGAAAAGATTTCAATACGATTTTGGTATTGTCGATTACTCGACCACTAGTAGGGTTTAGGTCGCCCTACACCATTATTATAAATTATATACTACTTATCGATTCCGACGATGGAATGGTTCTTTCTCCCACCTGAGTTTGCACCGAAAACACGTACTCGACGATCCTCGTTATCCCGCCACGAGTTAACACAATCACCTTCAACCAAACAACATAATTATAATTAATCAACTAACACCCATCTATGACACTTTAGGGCTAGGTTCGACCAAGACTTAGAAATAGGTTTAGTCATCTTTTGGATCCTAATTACTAGAGTCTTAACTAACATAGATTACTTATTACATGACTAAAATTTGAAACAAAATCCTCTAACCTTTAGGGTTAGGGGTTTAGGCCAAGGAGCTGACCTTTAGGGTTCAAAATCCTTAAAATTCCTAATCATGATTAAGTCATAGATTAATGATCCTTAATTAACCTAAATCATAGATTATCAACTAAACAACTAAGTTTCAAACTCAAAACTTCCTAACTCTTTTATACATAGATTCGGCCTCAATAGGTTCATGAAGCTAGGGTTCTTAGTTTAACAAATCATCTTGGATTTATAAAGCATACTTACTAAACACTTGATTTCTAAGATCATCTATGAAAATCATGAACAAAACTCAATAAAACTCACCCATTTAGGGTTCGGCCAACATGAACATTTTTGAGTAAAATAGTCATTTTAAGAAACTAACATGGATTAAAGTGTGTAGTCATACATGCCATATAGAATACATGATCATACATGAAAACACATGAACAAAACTCTACCAACCCTAAGGTGATAGATTCGGCCAAGGCTAGTTTTTCAAGAAAGAGATTTTTTATTACTTCATGCTCTTGGATTTAGATAGTAGACATGATATCTAGAAGATAGAAAGTAGTTTCATCATCATTAGATTTTCCTAGGATTTATTATGATTTTTCAAAGTTCTAGGGTTTGAAACTTGAAAATGATGAACCACCATGATATAAGTCTTGAATCAAGAAACTATCTAAAGAACATAGACATGATTTAAGACAAAGATTAGGATTTACCTCTTGAGAATCAATGATGAAGACAATCCAAGAACTTGCTTTGAGAAACTTAGAACTAAGAACTTAGAACTTTAGAGTTTTAGAAGACAACTAACCAAAGAACTAAATGAAAAGTGAGAGAAAGGTATTTATAGTGTAAGTGGCGACATCTCAAGAAGGATCTAGATGAAGATGAGTTGTCATGTTAAAAGGATCAAAGTGCAATTAAGTTCCAAGGACCACATTGCAAAGATTCCAATAGTTGAAGGACTAGTTTGCAAATAGACAATAAAATGTCATGATGATGATTTTTGTCACATTAAATGCTAGCTTATCTTTGACTTAGTTGGCTGATTTTGGTGTCATAGATATTTTAGAGAAAACCTAACTTGTTGAAGAAGATTTGTTGAAGAAGATTGTTGAAGAAGATTGTTGAAGAAAAATCAAGAATGATGTAGAAAAGTGTGGAACATTCTAGAAAAATCTTGATTCATCCATCAAATGAGAAAGCCATCTTCTCTCATGGGCTTATGTATTTGGGCTTGACACATTTGGGCTTAGTTTCATTTTCTTGTTTGTTGTGGGGCCCACTTGAAGATTTTAGCCTTTAAGCTTAAGATAAGAAACTTAAATGGGCTTTATGGACTCAACTATGAACTAGAAAAGTTTGGGCTTCTAAGCCACGACCATTTAAGGTTAGAAACAAGGATTCTAGCCCAATCCACTTGAAAAAACGAAAAAAACTAATTTAGGGACAAAAGGGTAATTCTACGGAAAGTTCGGGGACTTAACCGTAAATTTCGAAATTTTCTATTTAACCCTGAAAAACCTTCTAGACTTAAAAATATGATTCATCCCATTGAATCATCTCAAAATCCTAAGATAAACCCTCTATCCACTCTTAGAAACTCTAATTTCCCTTCCGTCGTCTACCCGATTACGTGTTCCGCCTGAAAAACGTAAATTATTTTATTTTTTTCTGAAAAAATTCTATCAATACAGAATCGTAGAAAATAAAATACTAAACTTAAGTCTTTCGTTCACGAATTAAAATTTGGTTTTTCGAAGAAGAAACTTTTCTTGTCGGTGAAAAACACGAAAACGACAAAAACCGCAAATCTCAATTTTCAACCAAAAACTTCCCCATAACCTTATGAAAATAAGTATAACAAGGAAATGACCTTGGTTTATCCAAAATCATTTTCTAAGTCTCGGATAAAAATATATATTTATATATTTATTACCGATATTACAAAACAGCAAAAATCGGGGTGTTACACCAGATGGAGAGATAATGTCCCTCGAGGAAGATGAAGAACATGAAGATGTGTGAAAAATGAATTTTGATGGAGCAGTCAATGTGCATGGCAACGGTATAGGGGAGGTAGTTATCTCACCAAATGGCAAGTAGTACTCGATGACGGTAAAACTAAAATTCGAATGTACAAATAATATTGCAGAATACGAGGCATGTGTTGGTGGATTACAAATGGCACTTGAACTGGGTATAAATCAGTTGAAAGTCTTCGAGGATTCAGCCTTAATCATTTACCAAGTCAATGGTGAATGGCAGACCAAGGATTCGAAGTTGATTCCGTATCAGAAATACTCGACTCAGTTGATTGCAAAGTTCGACGAGATTACTTTCTCGTATTTAAATCGAGACAAGAATTAATTTGCTGATGCTTTAGCCACACTAGCTGCCATGACCAAGCTGGATATCCATATCAATGTCCAACCCATCCAAATTAGAGTGCAAGATGAACCGGCGTACTGTGCTCATGTGGAAGGAGAACCTGATGGCAAGGTTTACAAAACCGGACCGGCCATCGAACCGGTGAAGGCAGCGGTTCGAGGTTCAATGGTCCAATCGAGGTTGAACCGTGGTTGAACCGATTATAATTAAATAATATTATTTTAATTTTTAATATAATATTTGTAACAATATTAAACAAAAAAACAACATAACAACTAAAATTATTAAGCACAAATTTTTTTATTTTGAAATTGAACTAAATAAATATAAAGATATATGTTAAAATCATCTTCATAGGGAAAACCAACCCAAAATCTACAACCGGCCCACATATGTTAGAAAACAAAAGAATTGGGTTTTGGCTAGGATGATCCAAATCCTTTTATACTATTTTTTTTTTAGGAAACCGGTTCAGGCCGGTTCACTACCGGTGATGACCGGTTTTACTGGTTTTGAACCGGTTTTCCGGTTTTTGCACCGGTTTACCACAGGGCTGATTTTCCCCGCTGACCGGACCAGCCATGGTCCCGGTTCCCGGTTAAACCGGTCGGACCGGCCGGTCCGGTCCGGTTTTCAAAACCTTGCCTGATGGTAAGCCTTGGTATCACGATATCAAGCAATATATTCAGACCAAGGAATACCCGGTAGAGGCGAGCAAAGTAAATAAAAAGACCATCCGAAGACTGGCTATGGCCTTTTTCTTAAACAAGGAAGTCTTGTATAAAAGAGGATATGATGGTACCCTACTCAGATGTGTGGATGCTCGCGAAGCTAAATTGATCATGATCGTAGTTCATGAAGGAATCTGTGGGACTCATGCCAATGGTCACATGATGGCTAGGAAGATCTTGAGAAGTGGCTATTATTGGTCTACTATGGAATCAGATTGTATGGAGCATGTTCGTAAATACCAAAAATGCCAGATGCATGCAGACCGGGTTAATGCACCTGCGTTTCCACTTTGCCACGATTTAGCATCCCCATGGCCTTTTTCGATGTGGGGAATGGATGTCATCGGTCCCATTAATCCTAAGGCTTCCAATGGTCATTGTTTCATTTTGGTGGCGATAGACTATTTTACTAAATGGGTAGAAGCTACTTCATATGCCAGTATAACTCAAAGGGTGTTTCTCAAATTCCTCAAGAAGGACATTGTCTGTAGATACGGGATCCCAGAGAGGATAATCACAGATAATGATGCTAATCTTAATAGTACCGAGATTCAAAAGTTTTGCGATGGTTTCAAAATCAAACACCATAATTCGGCTCCTTATAGGCCTCAAATGAATGGGGCAGTTGAAGCAGCAAACAAAAATGTCAAGAAGATCGTTACCAAGATGGTTGTAAACTATAAGAACTGGCATGAAATGTTGCCATATGCTCTACATGCTTATCGGACTAACGTACGATCAAGCACTGGGGCAACCCCTTTCTCTCTAGTGTACGGGATGGAGGTTGTCTCACCTATCGAAGTAGAACTCCCTTCGCTAAGAGTCTTGATGGAAGCAGATTTAGAAGAATCTGAATGGGTGAAAACTCGATATGAGCAGTTGAACATGATAGAAGAGAAAAGGCTGGCAGTTATCTGTCACGGGCAATTGTATCAAAACAGAATGGCAAGATCTTTCAATAAAAAGGTTCATCCTCGAGAATTTTGTGCGGGAGACCTGGTTTTAAAGAAAATCCTCCCTAGTCAGGAGGATGCCCGAGGAAAATGGGCACCAAATTATGAAGGCCCTTATATTGTCAAACAAGCATTCTCGGGAGGTGCTTTGATTACGCAAAACATGGATGGGGAAGAGTTACCAAGGCCGATAAACTCGATGATGTGAAAAAGTTCTACGCTGAAGAAGCCCGCTAGGTTGAAAACCCGAAAGGGTAACTTAGGCAAAAGTTAGGGCAAAGGACAATGAAAACAAAAGAAAAGAAAAGGTCCGCTAGGTTGAACACCCGAAAGGGCAGCCAAGGCAAAAGTTAGGGCGAAACACAATAAAAACAAAAGAAAAGCAAAGGCCCGCTAGGTTGAAAACCCGAAAAGGCAACCTAGGCAAAAATTAGGGCAAAGAAACCTTAGACTGCAAACCTGCAAAGGCGGCCTAGGAGGAGGATATGGTCCAACACTTCTGCAAGCACTCACCACACTGGGGCAATTTTATCAGACTGAGTGTACTGGGGCCAAATTGTTAAGGAATATTTGAAGATAATGTGAACAGAAGCCAAGATCCGTGTCATCAAAAAGTTGTGGGGAATCAATTAAATGAAAATCAAAGGACCAATACTGGGGCAAATTTTATGTGATTCTCGTAATTTTCTTTACTCTTCTTTGTTTTTAAATCTTCATGATCCCTTTTATAATTTTTTTCTCATTGTTATTGTCTCTTCACAAACTAAATTCTCGTATTAAGGCAAGAGGTTTTCTTCCACACTCCCCTATCGTGATCACTCTCATGTTCAATCACTTTGGTCATGTCCCAATAAAAGTAAATATAAGTTTAATGGTCTAATTTGATAATTCTAAATGGTAGCACCAATGAATGGTTTGAACCAAAGGGACTCAATACTTCAAATTCAATGGAAGAGGTAGCATGCACTGGACGACAAAGGAATGATGCAATTAAGCTTGGGAGGACAAACATAACTTCCAGAGTTTATCAGGTTCTTGGGTGACCAATGTTGTTAAAATAATGAGTGATGCCTCGTCCCGGAGTGACCGGTGAACAAGGGTTTGGTTGGTGGAAGTTTTTCCATGGAGCATTTGGTTCCGCTATCCTCAAAAGGAAATGATTCTCATTTGTTTCAGATTACTGATTGAGTATTTCCGAGCTCTAAGGCTCACTGCAATTTTATTTTCAAGCTGAGGCCCACCGCACCTTTATTTTCGATCTCTAAGGCTCATTGCATGTTTACTTTTCTGTTGGACGAGGAGGTTCCATCCATTGCATTTAATTTTCTATTGGACGAGGAGGTTTCGTCCAATGCATTTACTTTTCTGTTGGACGAGGAGGTTCCGTCCATTACATTTACTTTCTGTTGGACGAGGGGGTTCCGTCCATTGCATTTAATTTTCTGTTGGACGAGGAGGTTCCGTCCATTACATTTACTTTCTGTTGCACGAGGGGGTTCCGTCCATTGGACGAAGAGGTTCCGTCCATTGCATTGTTATTTTCAGTTCCATTGTCCATTACATTTAATTTTCTGTTGGACGAGGAGGTTCCGTCCATTACATTTAATTTTCTGTTGGACGAGGAGGTTCCGTCCATTGCATGTTTAATTTTATTTTGGACGAAGAGGTTCCATCCATTGCATTTAATTTTATGTTGGACGAAGAGGTTCCGTCCATTGCATGTTTACTTTCTGTTGGACGAGGGGGTTCCGTCCATTGCATTTAATTTTCTGTTGGACGAAGAGATTTCATCCATTGCATGTTTATTTTTACGTTGGACGAGGAGGTTCCGTCCATCGCATGTTTTATTTTTCTGTTGGACGAGGAGGTTCCGTCCATTGCATTTGATTTTCTGTTGGACGAAGAGGTTCCGTCCACTGCCTGTTTGTTTTCGAGCTCTAAGACTCACTGCATACTTACTCTCATGTTGAACGAGGAGGTTCCGTCCACTGCAATTCTATTTTCAAACTGTAAGGTTTTCTTCCGAGCTCCTCATGTTTTTTCAGACAAAATATGTGTTCATTTTTATTTACTTGTTCATTACTACAATACATGAAAAGTCACGACTAATCATGTCTTCTAGTATGCAACAAGTAAAGAGGGGCAACTGTGAACACCCATTTTTGTCCGTCTTCATTTATTCTAATTTTTATGATATCATAATAGTGATGAGAGAAAGAAGAAAAAGAAATAATAAAGAAAAGAGGGGGGCTCATAATTAACTTACTGTTGGACGCGGTCCAGTCCATTGGACTTGCCGTTGGACGGGGTGGTCCCGTCCATTCCATTGAACTTGCTGTTGGACACGGTCCAGGACAGTCCATTGGACTTGCCCTTGGACGGGGTGGTCCGTCCATTCCACTAAACTTCTTTGTTGGGCCGGGGTGGTCCGTCCCAGTCCATTACTCTTCTTTGTTGGGCGGGGAGGTCTCGTCCATTACTTTGAACCTGCTGATGGACGGGGTGGTCCCGTCCAGTCCATTACACTTGCTGTTGGACGGGGTGGTCCCGTCCATTGCTTTGCACTTGCTGTTGGACGGGGTGGTCCCATCCAGTACCTTGCACTTGCTATTGGACGGGGTGGTCCCGTCCATTGCTTTGCACTTGCTGATGGACGGGGTGGTCCCGTCCATTGCTTTGCACTTGCTGATGGACGGGGTGGTCCCGTCCATTGCTTTGCACTTGCTGTTGGACGGGGAGGTCCCGTCCATTCCAATGCATTTGCCTTTGAGCGCGTCCAGCCCGTTGCATTATATTTTATGTGGATGCGTCAGGTCCATTTAGGATGCATTTGCTGTTGAACGCGTCCAGTCCATTACATTTAATTTTCTGTTGGATGAAGAGATTCCGTCCATTGCATGTTTAAATTTCTGCTGGACGAGGAGGCCCATCCAGTGTATGTCTACTTTTGCATATCTAAGTTCCTGTTGGACGAAGAGATTTCGTCCACTGCAATTTTATTTTCAGGCTGGAGGCTAAAGAATAAAGAGAGAAGAAGAGGAAGATAATGAAGAAAGGACGAATAAAAGAAGGAGGAAAGGACAATCAACAGAAAGGAAAGAAGATTGAGTTACTTCTCCTAACCCTAAAAAATCCTATTTTACATATCAGACAAAACCCCCCATCTCCTTCTCTCTTCAAGCACGCAACCTTCACTATAAATCACCTCCTTTCTGCTACTCACGCCGCCCCATCTGGACACACACTATTTCTTCTCAGAACCCCCCTTGCACCTCCTCTACCCATTGGTCCTTTTTCTTCCTCATCTCCTCCCTCGTCTTAACCTAGCAACCCTACTCCTAACCCTAAAAAGCCATCATTCACATTAGACAAAACCTCCCATCTCCTTCTCTTTTCAAGCATGCAACCTTCACGATAAATCACCTCTTTTCTGCTACTCACGCCGCCCCATCTGGACATGTAACATCCCCGGCTGCTCTATGGATTGACGACTGTCCCCACAGACCAACACGGGTCTTTTCAGTGTGCTTTGTCCTCACCACACGCTTCCTGGGAAAACTTCCCAGGAGGTCACCCATCCCATAATTGCTCCAAGTCAAGCACGCTTAACTGTGGAGTTCTTAAGTGATGGGCTCCCGAAAAGAAGATGCATCTTATTGATATGGGTAGTACCAATCAATTCATAGAAGCCATCCTCAACTATATAGTCCCATACCTACACAGTCTCAGGATCCCTCTCTTTCGGGTGTGTAATCGGTTCATTCATGTGTCCCTCCGTCTAGAAGCCTGCCAGGAGCCGCTCGTTGTTCGTGCCTTCTTGCACCGGCGATCACTCCCCGCCCTCGTCGGCACCCGGGTGTTACATGCCCACCAGCTTCCGCTTGGTTCATCCCCGAACCACACCGTACTGGGAGAGATGTCGCTCTGATACCATTTGTAGCATCCCTGGCTGCTCTATGGATTGACGACTGTCCCCACAGACCAACACGGGTCTTTTCAGTGTGCTTTGTCCTCACCACACGCTTCCTGGGAAAACTTCCCAGGAGGTCACCCATCCCAGAATTGCTCCAAGTCAAGCACGCTTAACTGTGGAGTTCTTAAGTGATGGGATCCCGAAAAGAAGATGCATCTTATTGATATGGGTAGTACCAATCAATTCATATAAGCCATCCTCAACTGTATAGTCCCATACCTACACAGTCTTAGGATCCCTCTCATTCGGGTGTGTAATCGGTTCATTCATGTGTCCCTCCGCCTAGAAGCCTGCCAGGAGCCGCTCGTTGTCCGTGCCTTCTTGAACCGGCAATCACTCCCCGCCCTCGTCGGCACTCGGGTGTTACAGGAAACATGCTATTTCTGCTCAGAACCCCCCTTGCACCTCCTCCACCCATTGGTCATTTTTCTTCCTCATCTCCTCCCTTGTCTTAACCTATCAACCTTACTCCTAACCCTAAAAAGCCATCATACACATCAGACAAAACCCCCCATCTCCTTCTCTTTTCAAGCATGCAACCTTCACATCAAATCACCTCATTTCCACTGCTCACGCCGCCCCCCATTTGAACACATGCTATTGCTGCTCAGAACCGCCCAAGCCTTGGATTTCGTACAAACCGACCTTGAAGCCAATGGAGAAGAAGCAAGAAGCCCTCTCCTCCGTCTATAAAAGGAGAGGAAAAAGAGAAAATGGAGGGGAGATTTTTTAGAGGGACTTATGATCTGATATTTTCTTGGTGAGAAAAGAGAAAAAGAGAGAGAGGTTTTTATTGTGAGGAAGAGAGATTAGAGATCTGAGTTTCCTTTTCTCTTCCCTATTATTAAAGTGGTTAAGAAGGAAGAGCTGAAGGAGCCGGTGAGATTGAACGTAAAGATTCCGATCTTGAAATCTTACCACTGGGAATAAACAAAATCATTCTTATTCTGCTCTCATTTGGTAACCCTTATTCTTTTCATTGATATTATTTATAAATTTCTATTGACATTCTTATTTTTGTGTCTCTGTTCACTGAATAAGTTAGTAAAACATTTCACTTCTACGTTTCATTTCTCTCCTATTTTCAAGAGGCAAAATTATTTATTTTACATAAAAATAGAAGATGATCACTTGATTAAAACAATCTTATTTTTTGGGTTGCCCTGTGACAAGTGTCATGTTCAACCCTTTAAATTTTGAGGTTGCCCTGCGGACTCATGTGCCATGTTCAACCTCATTTAGTTTTAACAAAAATTTTCACAACTAACGATGTTTTCTTAAGAAAGCGATTTTGGGGTAAAACAAATATTTTCAAAGTTACTAATAATTTACACAACTAATTTTGGGTAACCATTTTATGGATGTTCTAGGGTGTCGTGGGGTTAAGTCTCCATGCCTTCCTTAGACATAATCGACTCCCGAACCCATAGCTTTTTCTTAAAGGGTTTTCCAACTTTCCTGAAATAAAATAAAGTTGGTGGCGACTCCATGTTTTCTCTCTAAAAGGAAAAAAAACTGGTTTTTTTTTCTTTTTGGTCGCTACACTAATCAAGACGACCCGATGGTGATAACAGTAGAATTAGCCAACTACTCGGTCAAACGAACACTTGTTGATCAGGGTAGCTCGACTGACATTTTGTACTTGGCAACCTTTAAAAGCTTGGAATTCCATAAAAATTGATAAAAGAACAGTAGGACAAGCTTCGTCGGAGAGCAGGTAAAGACCCGAGGTTACATAGAACTCTTGACAACATTTGGTGAGGACAAGCTCGCCCGAACCATATCAGTCAAGTATGTTATCGTGGATGCCAGCACATCATACAACATGCTCATCGGAAGGCCAACTCTGAATGAACTCGGAGCAATTGTCTCAACCCCCCATCTCACCATGAAATTTCTAACTGATTCGGGAGAGATAGTTACCATTCGAGATGACCAGAGGATGGCTAGACAGTGTTATGCTGATAGTCTGAAGGTGACCAGAGAGCCAGATATCACAAAAAATGCTAAAAATGATAAAACAAAAGTGGTAAGTTCAGTCAGTTCAGTTAGCCCGGTAAGCTCGGTCAGTATGATTGAATTGGATCTGAAGATAGAGCTGTATGAGTCCAGAGCTGAACCAACAGAGTCCTTAGAGGAGTTCCAACTGGGGCCCCGAGCCGAACAGTGTACCAAGGTCGACAGTCAGCTCGACCCCTTGCTCAAACAACAGATTCAAGTGGTTCTAAAGAAGAATGTCGACTTGTTTGCTTGGAAGACATCGGATATGCCTGGCATGGACCCCAATTTTGTGTCATAGGCTATCTATATGTCCTAAGGCCAAGCCTATTGCCCAGAGGAAAAGGAAGCTCGACGAAGAAAGGCGCAAGGCAGTAGCCGAGGAGACTGCGAAGCTGATTAAAGAAAATTTCATCAGATAGGTGAAATACACTACTTGGCTAGCTAACATGGTGTTAGTAAGAAAGGCCAACGAAAAGTGGAGAATATGCACCGACTACACCGATCTCAACAAAGCATGTCCAAAGGATTCTTATCCTCTTCCCAACATTGACAGATTGGTGGACGGGGCTTCAAGTTACAGAATATTGACCTTTTTGGATGCATATTCAGGTTATAATCAAATAAGGATGTATCCACCCAATGAAGAAAAAATGGCATTTATGACCGATGGGACCAATTACTGCTACCGAGTAATGCCTTTCGGTTTAAAAATCTTTGGTGCAACATATCAAAGGCTTATGGACAAAGTGTTTGTCAATCAAATCGGAAAGAACCTAGAAGTTTATGTTTATGGTATGGTGGTAAAGTCCGATAACCCAAAGCAACACCCAGCCGACCTTGAAGAAATTTTTGGCCAACTCAGAAAGTACAACATGAGGTTGAATCCAGAAAATTGCTCATTTGGTGTAGAAGGAGGGAAGTTCTTGGGATATATGCTAACACATAGAGGAATTGAAGCTAATCCTGATAAGTACAATGCTGTCATTGAAATGCAGAGCCCATAGAGTGTGAAAGAGATACAGAGGCTAGCTGGATGATTAGCCTCTCTATCTCACTTTCTCCCAAAGTCTGCAGAAAAATCAAGATCCTACTTTCAGCTTCTGAAAAAACCAAAAGAGTTCACTTGGACCAAGGAGTGTGAAAAGGACTTTGAAGATTTGAAACTTTTTCTGGCCTCTCCCCCGATTCTAATTCGGCCACAGCTCGACAAGGAGGAACAAAAACAACAGATGCCGGTGTATTACGTTAGTAGAATTTTGAAAGATGCAGGAACACGATACCAAGTAATTGAAAAGCTCGTCCTTGCTTTAGTCATGGCGGCTCGGAGGTTACGACCTTACTTTCAGTCACACCAAGTTATAGTCAAAACAGATCATCCAATAAAGGAAGTGCTCAGAAAACCTGATCTGGCGGGACGAATGATAACTTGGTCAGTGGAGCTGTTAGAGTTCGGCTTACAATATGAACCGAGAGGAACAATGAAAGCATAATGTCTATCCGACTTCATTGTCGAGCCCTCTTCAAAGCAGAGCTCCGAATCCTTCATTTGGCTTCTTTATGTTGATGGTTCATCCAACGTGAAAGGAAGTGGAGCTGAAATAATTCTTGAAGGTACAGGTGATCTAGTCCTAGAGCAATCCTTGATGTTTGGCTTCAATGCCTCAAATAATCAAGCAGAGTATGAGGCCCTTATTGCCGGACTAATGCTAGCTAAAGAAGTTGGAGGCAAAGAGTTGAAGTGCCGAAGTGACTGACAACTGGTAACAGGACAAGTCTCGAGTGATTATCAAACAAAGGATCCCAAATTGACCAGGTATCTTTGTAAAGTTAATAGTTTAATTTCAAAATTTGACAATTTTACTATTGAACATATACCTCGTGAGGAAAATTCCCGGGCAGATCTGTTGTCTAAGTTGGCTAGCACCAAAAAAGCTGGCCAGCTGCGAACATTTATTCAGGAAAATCTCCCTGAGCCGAGCATAAAGAGTGTCGAGGTTATGATGACTGAGCACTATGATCGGGGCTGGATGACATCCTTTTGGGATTTCCTAGGCTCGGACAAATTGCCTAATGATCCCAAAGAGGCAAAGAAAACCAAGGTTTACAAAACCGGACCGGCCATCGAACCGGTGAAGGCAGCGGTTCGAGGTTCAATGGTCCAACCGAGGTTGAACCGTGGTTGAACCGGTTATAATTAAATAATATTATTTTAATTTTTAATATAATATTTGTAACAATATTAAACAAAAAAACAACATAACAACTAAAATTATTAAGCACAATTTTTTTTATTTTGAAATTAAACTAAATAAATATAAAAATATATGTTAAAATCATCTTCATAGGGAAAACCAACCCAAAATCTACAACTAGCCCACATATGTTAGAAAACAAAAGAATTGGGTTTTGGCTAGGATGTCCCAAATCCTTTTATACTAATTTTTTATTTTTTTTCTAAGAAACCGGTTCGGCCAGGTTCACGGCGATTCACTACCGGTTATGACCGGTTTTACCGGTTTTGAACCGGTTTTCCGGTTTTTTCACCGGTTCGATGCTAGGCCGGTTTTCCCTGTGAACCGGACCGGTCAAAGTCCAGGTTCCCGGTCGGACCGGCCGGTCCGGTCCGGTTTTCAAAACCTTGAAGAAAACTCGACTGAAGTCTTGTCATTACACCATCCGAGATGGAGAGTTATACAGAAGAGGATTCTCCATGCCTTTGTTAAAATGCATAACAAATGAGCAATCCGAGTATGTAATGGATGAAATTCATAGAGGAGTCTGTGGAATGCACTCCGGTTCCGTTCCCCTAGCAGCTCGGATTCTGCGAGCAGGTTTCTATTAGCCAACCATGAGAGCGGTGTCTTTGCTGGACTAACAAGTGTGATCCTTGTCAGAAGTTCGCCATTATGGCGCGAGTACCAGGAGAAGAACTCCATTCCATGTTCTCGCCTTGGTCTTTTACCATGTGGGGATGGATTGAGGCCGAACCATTGGCTACCATAACAGCTAAAAATGTTCAGAGTTTCGTGTGGAAAAGTATCATATGCAGACATGGCCTACCTTATGCAATTGTCACTGATAATGGAAAGCAATTCATTGACAAAGGCCTTAAAAAATTATACTCCAACCTCGGAATCAAACATAAGATGACCTCGGTTGAGCATCCACTAACAAATGTGCAAGCCGAGGCTGCTAACAAAGTCATCCTGAACGAGCTCAAAAAAAGCAACTCGATAGTACAACTAAAGGTTGCGACCAATGGGGTTCGTGCAAGGTGACTTAGTACTGAGACTACAAAATGATGCAAGAAAAGAATCCAAAGAGGGTAAACTCCCAGCAAGCTGGTCTGGCCCATTCCGAGTACCTGAAAGTCTAGGAAATGATGCTTATAGGCTAGAAGAGTTATCTAGAAAGGTTGTTCCTAGAACATGGAACACTTCTCACCTTAAATTTTATTTTAGTTAAAGCTTATGTAAAGCAGATGATGTACTCTTTTTCCTACCCTGGTCTTTCTCCCAAGTGGTTTTGGCCAGGAAGGTTTTAATGAGGCACACCTGGGTAAATAAATGAATGAAGTCTATTTCAGTTATATTATTTCGCAAGGAACTGTCATATGGCTAAGAATTCATTTGTCTTTGCAAAACTAAAATACCTAAAAAGGTTAACCGAGCTACAATCGACCGATCTGAAGTCGAAAGGACGGACCTAAAAAGGCAAAATTAAAGACCTTAAATGGTTGACCGAGCTAAAATCGATCGAGTTGAAGTCGAAATGCCGGATCTGAAAAGGTAAAATTAAAAGACCTAAAAAGATGGACCAAGCTAAAATCGAAAGGCTAAGCCCAAGTGGCCAAAAGAGCTAAAATCGAAAGATCGAACCTAAAGGTAAATAAAAACCTAGGGAAGTGAATACGAGCTCAAAGAGGTCAACCGAGCTGAAATCGACTGAGTCAAAGTCGAAATGCTTGACCTAAAAAAGCAAAGTAAAAACCTAAAGAGGTAAACACGAACCTAAAAGAGGTAACCGAGCTAAATTCGACCGTGTTAATGTTGAAGGGCCAAACCTAAGAGGCAGGGAAATAACTTAAGACCTGTGGTAATCAAAAACCTAGGGAAGATATATATATTGAAGGGGGTTGAGCTCAAAAGCTCAAAAAGGCCGACGCGTAATGCCGAGTATTAAAGGCAAGTACAAACTTAAACTTAAAAAGTTAAGAATACAACTTTTGGGCAGGTGAAAAACTTAGGAAAACTGTGTAAATTTAGATACGCGGTTGAATACCATAAGTAAGGCAGAGCTTAGAAAAAAAACCGAGGAAATTTTCCAAGTGTTGAAGCAAGTCTCAATGATGGAAAGTAAAGTTGTTATAACAGAAAAAGTGCATAGCCCTAGGTACAAAAAGTCCCAAAAGAAAAAGGTCATTGCTCTAAAAAACAAAATACACGATGAAAAAAGAGAATATTTTTCTAAGTTACTCATGGGCATCCCCATGAGAAACAGTTTTAGTAGGAGTAGAGTTGAGAACATCTTCAGCACCAGGGGGAACAACCGAGGCGGATCAGCCATCACCATCTCACCCTCGTTGATTCTTCCCTCCTCGGCAGCTGGTTCTTCCATCCCTTCTTGGATCCCTCCTCCTCCTCCTCCTCCTCCTCCTCCTTTTTCTTCTTCTTCTTCTTAATCATCATCATCATCATCATCATCATCATCATCATCCTCAAGTTCAGATAAAGGAACCATGACACCATCTTTGTTGAAGTCCTTGTCCACGACGGCCCGAGAGAAGTATGCATCAGGGTTGAAGCGTTCAAGTTGCTTCACAGCACGAGAAAACCCTCTGACATGCTCTCTCATAATGCTGGCCACAGCTTCATCAACATCGGCCTGAAGCTTGCAGTTGGCCTCCCTCTCAGTCTCTAAAGACTTCCGAAGTTGAGCCAAGCATGAATGAGAGTCTTCCGCAGCCTTTTGGAAGTGAGCCTTCTCTTCCTTCTCCCTATCAAGCTCAGACTGAAGAGAAGTGTAAACCTTCTCAAGCTCGGTTTTCTGAGCCTTCAGCTGGCCAATACCACTGGCTTGGTCCTCACACTTCACCACGACCTGAGCCAATTCATCTCATACCTGCAAAGCACGGGCAGCATCGGCCTTCATTGACCCCATCTTCTTCACGTTGTCGGGGAGTTGATGACTCCAAAAACAGGTGATGGAAGCGATCCTGAGGGCATAGGCTGCAGCAGCTTCCATGCTCTCATCAGGCCCTTGCTCCAACAAAAATCGAGCATCGGAGGGTTTGAAAACTAGGCTGTCGATGAAAGGACCAGGGTTGAAATCGTTGCTCCAGAGCGAGCTGAAGCCAGGGTTGCAGCGACCATTTTACCACTTGGTATCCGAAGTAAGGTCGGTCACCATCGGGACCTTTTCAGGCATCCGCTCAACAATAGGAGTCTCCTCAACCATCGGGAGGGGAGAAACACTTCTAGCAATCTCGGGCCGAACATCTGCCCGAGCCCGTTTGGGAAGGCGAGTACTGGGATCGAAAGCTTCAACGGTCTTCTTTATCTTACCCTTCACATCGGAGGCAGGGGCGGAACCACTGGCGTGGTGAGCTGACTTCTTCATCAGGGCCTTGTAGTTAAATTTGCCCATTATCATTGCAGAAAGAAATTGGTCAGAGTACTACATTGAAAGAGGACAATTAAAGTACTTTCCAAAAATCTACTTACAATCAAAATCGGATTGCCGAGTAGAAGAAGAGTGGAGTAACAAAAGTTTCCCACAAGGCAGGGGCCGAGGGTAAAGACTGAGGATCTCAATGTCAGTCCTATCTTGAGCCATCATACAGTCGAGGTCATAACTAGAAAACTTAGTGGGGTGGGGTTGCCAGTAAAGAGGGAATTCGGAGATCCCATCTGAGTCAAAATAGGGGCTCGTTTCCTACAGTAGGTCGGACTTTGAAAAAGTCCGACTTGAAAAACTTGTATAAACTCTTGTAGAGCCCAACGATTCCGAACTCTTGTAGAGCCCAACGATTCCCCTCCGCTCAACCCCACTCACGGAGATCCAACCGACCTGATCTCCAAACCAGACTTTATAAAAGTAAAGGAATTTAGGAGCAGTAGCCACCATTCCTATCTGCCCACAAAGAATTTGGAAAGCCTTTAAGAAGACCCAGCTGTTTGGGTGAAGTTGAGTAGGTACAACATTCATGGTTTTCAGAACATCACACTCAAATTGGGTAAATAGCAAGGTAACTCCAATTTGCTCGAACATGGTTTTATATACATATGTGAAAGAAGGTTGATCTGGAGGGGCATGAAGGAAGACGTGTTCATTCTCAACATGGAAAACACTCTATAGTGCCACTAGAAGAAGCAACCTTGGTTTTAATGGATGAAAGGGATTCAGAATTCCTAAAGTTTGAATGAAAAGCCCCAGCATCGGGCTTCACCCAGAAATACCCAGGGATAGTGATATCCGGGTAAGGGACTCTAGGCATCCTCCTAGCACGTATGTGGCGCTTAGGGGTGGTAACAACATTAGGAGTAGCTAAGCTACTACTAGAAGAGGAGGAGGCACCGTGGCCACCACTATCATTATTAGAAGGCGGTGGAGATGGATGAGGAGAGCCCCCAATCGGGTTGCTTTCGGGCTCTAGGATCTGAACCTCCGAAGAAGCATTCTGGGATACCTCGAATGAAGCCTCCATGGATAAGTGAGGAGAAATGAAACAATGACAAGAAAGAATTAACAAGGGCGTACCTAGAATAGAAAAAAAAGTGCAGAGAGGCTTGGAGAAGAAGAAGCTTCAAGAGGAAAAAGTATGAATGCGAAGGCAAGTAGGGGCCTATCCTAGGAACTTCCTCAGTTTAATAGCAAGCAATATGTCGTTTCAAAAAAAAATTGAAACGTTCCTTTTTGAAAGTAATGATGGTGGTTGCCATGTTAGGGAAGGGAAATGTCTCTTCAAATTCGGCACACCAATGGTGGAGCAACACGTGGCGAAGACATCGAAATACTCGCTGCAACAGCTAAGGATTTGAGTACGCAGCCGTTGAGCAAGCCTCAGAAATAATGTCGTAAAGGCCACGCATCACAAGAAAGCCCTATTTTAATAAAAAAAAAGCAACGTCTCTGTTCATCTCGAGAAACTGACATACTGGCACGGACCAAAAAGTCATTATCAGCCTCTATCTCGGCATAGCTCGGTTCCTTCCATAAAACTTTTACGCTCTTCCGAGCTTAAAGATTGGGGGCTTGCATATGGGCCGAGGTGTCAAGGTCGGCCATCGAGCGTACCGAAAAATCAATAGGGGCCGAGGTATCAAGCTCGGTCACCATGAAATCAAAAGAAAGGATTGTCAGACCCACTTTCCAAAGCCACTAAAATCGAATGTTAGCTGATATATGAAGATTGGCCATCGAACTGTGGCAAAAAGGGGAGAAATCTTACTCAATAAATCCTTAACTCATATAAATTTCTTTTCATTTAAGAATAATTCTAAATCGTCTTAATTACTAAATACTTTTATTTCCCTAATATATTAAGAGTTTAATTTTGATGTATTATCAGTATAAGATTTTTTACATTTTCAACCAATCATATATTACTTAATGAATGAATTTTAAGATAGTTGTTGTAATAGTCAAATATTGTTCCTGTCATGAAAACTTTTATGCTCTTTTTAGCTCAAAGCTTCGGGGCTTGTGTGCGTAGAGGAGTAAAACTCGGCCACCAAACTTGGATGCATGATCCGATAAAGGCGGGAAAGATAAGATCTTGATATTATCTCAAATAACCTTATCTGGTTAAAAGAGATAAATTCCACCAATTAAGGAAATCGTATATCTCAAAGAAGATTTAAGAGATAAGAAGAGATAAATCCAAATCTCTAAAAGATAATGGGATCCTATTTTAAAAAGAGGAAAACCCTAAGAGAAAGACACTTTTTTCACTAATCTAGGTGAATCTCCCTTAAGTGTATTAGAGAAACTAGCTCGACCAAGAGACTATTGAAGAGTCCTTGCTTGCTGGTATTCATCAGATACAAGATTAGGGGATTGAGATCACTGTATGACCAAGTGTTGAACCAAGAACTACGCCTGGCTTTGATTCCTATTGGGATACGTAGGATCGGAATACAATATTCCGTCAAACCATAATCTAAAACAACCCCGGCGTTCACTCTTGGTTAGACGTTCTACGGCGAGATTCCGGCAAGTCAGATCTCGGCAGGAACAAGAAATGTGTTTAATAACATTGACGATGAACTAATCACTCAACAATTCCAAAACATGAAATCATGTGAAGGACAAATATAAGATACATAATTTATTTGAATTAGAAAATAAAATAATATTTTCAATAGCTTATATAATGTAGTAAAGGCACCCTTATTAAAAATTTAAGAAATACTGATGAAAAGCAAAGTATTTAATACTTTTTTAAATAAATTTCTTTTCATTTAAGAATAATTCTAAATCGTCTTAATTACTAAATACTTTTATTTCCCTAATATATTAAGAGTTTAATTTTGATGTATTATCAGTATAAGATTTTTTACATTTTCAACCAATCATATATTACTTTATGAATGAATTTTAAGATAGTTGTTGTAATAGTCAAATATTGTTACTAATGTGACAATGACTGATTAATTAGTAGAGTAAAAAAATATTTATATACTATAAAATACATAAAATTAAATTCATATATTAAATAGATCTACTTTTTATTAAGTATTGAGGTAATGAGATCACTATTAAAAAGGTGATATACCAAAACTATTTTTTTTAATTCAGAACTCATCCTAATTAGTCTTTTGGATCGAGTGAGTCCACCAAATTATCCTCACGGCTTAAGCCCTTCTGATCTACTATATATAAGACTAATATTTGTTATCAATTGAGATGTATTTTATTAACTTTTTCAACAAAACATACCTATTTTTAATTTCTTGATCGATGTACAACGCTTTAATATTTACCATACTTACATTTTAAAATAGGACACCATTAACATTTCCTTTATTTTAGTTTGATATCACCTATGAGAGGAGTTTTTTTTTTTTTTTCGTCTTTAATCGAGTATCTCCATAGATAAAGTTGTGAGACTGACCTTCGGATCGAGGACGATGGTTAAGTAAAGTTTTTCTCAATGTAATGATTCAAGAATTCGAAATCATGATCTTATAAGTAAAGTTTGCCTGAATTGTAGTTTAATGCTGGTACGATCAATTTGTTGATGATATGAGAAGTACGTACATGATTTCTAGAGTCATTTTGTTTATTTTTTATTTTTGTTCGAAACCCACCCTAATAAGCTCTTTGGGCTGAGTGGATTCACAAAATTATCCAGACGGCTTAGGCCATTCGGATCCACTATGATACTAATCTCTGATTCAACTTATTGAACATGATTTTATCTCTTCGTTCTCAGATATGGATGACTCCACAAGAATTCGAATCTGAGTTCTCCAGATTCTCCTCCTTATCAAGACAAGTTGCTTTCAGTTACACGAACACCAGCATTGGTCTAGAGTAGCCTCTAGCTAGAGAGTCATTTTATCTTTCAAGTTACCCGTAAATATCACACGGCCGGTTGAAATGGTAAGGCATTTATCAAATAAGGAAGGATGCAGCAAGGTACACATGTAATACGCGTCCCATGTTAGTCTCATGTGACTTCAAAAAGCAAAATTAACATTTATAAAAAGAAAACGTGTATGTAACTTTTAGATATAAAAATTGCATTAGAAAGAGCCTTCTCAAACCCCAGTCCACAACCAATTCCATTTGTCCCTTCAATTTATCATCCTCTTCTGAGATATATTCTTCAATACAAAACCTCTTCCCCCTTTCAAACACAGAGAGAGAGAGAGAATGAACGACTTGCTCGCCTCACCGGACAACAACAACAACCACCACCATGTCATCCAGATGGCGGAAACGACGTCGTCGGAGGGCACCAACCTAGACAAGTTCTTCTCTGAAGTGGAAACGGTGAAGCAGGAGCTTAAAGAACTGGAGCGTCTTCACCACAGTCTCAAAACCTCCAACGAACAAAGCAAGACCCTTCACAGCGCCGAAGCCGTCAAAAACCTTCGCTCTCGCATGGATGCTGACGTGTCTCTCGCGTTGAACAAGGCAAAACTCATCAAGTCCCGCTTGGAGGCACTCGACCGGTCCAACGAGGCGAACCGCACCCTGCCTGGTTCAGGACCCGGTTCATCCTCCGACCGGACCCGGACCTCCGTGGTGAGCGGGTTGAGGAAGAACCTGAAGGACTCGATGGATAGCTTCAACAGCCTGAGGGAGCAGATATCGTCGGAGTACAGAGACACGGTGCAACGTAGATACTATACGGTCACAGGTCACAACCCTGATGACAAAACCGTTGACCTGCTCATCTCTACCGGTAATTAACCATAACATATTATCAATCTCCTTCTTCTTTTTCTATATCTCTGTGTTTTGGAAAATTAATGGTGTCTTTTTCTTTTTTCTTTTTTGGTTCTTTGAAATTGAAACCAGACAATTCTAAGGTTTTTATGAACAAAAAGATTTTACTTTTTGATATCATGTTAGAGGTTAAAATTGTTTGCTAAATTAAGTTCTTATGATTATTTTGAGATCAACAGTTTAATATTTGAAGCATATTAAACTGTTGATAAAGTGACCACAAGATATCTTACCCTTTAAAAAAACTTGTGTAGTCAAAAATAATGATACCCTCTTCATTATCATAAAATTATGAAGGCAGATTTCCGCAATATTTTTTTTACAGCAAAGAATCTTGATCCTTAATATACCATTCTCTAAAGTGAAGAAAAAGAAAAGTTGTTTTTTCATTACTAAAATAGTTTATTAAGGGTCAGTTTCATTTATTTCCTATTTCTTATTTTCATTTCTTGATTTTAAGAATAATTATTATAAAATTACTATTTTGTTTTTATTCTGTCATGTTTTCAAATATTTGTATAAGTAATAATGAAAACAAATAAAAAGTTATTTTCTGTACAAACCTTTAAAAACAGAAAACAGAATGAAAATAAAATAATAATTTTATATTTAACTTTATTATAATTATTCTTAAAAGCAGAAAATGAAAACAGGACATAGGAGGTAAACTAAATGGGTCATTGTTAACGAGTCTTGCCACTAAACCAGTTAAGAATTATACAAGATTAAGTTTTTATTGGAACATAAAATATATTAGATCCTAAAATAATAGTAGTAAATACAATACCTTTGCATAAAATTTTGCATTTTTTGCATTCTCCTTAATTAATTTATGGGAGTTCGATCCCGCAAGTAATTTTAAAGATTTATGTATTAAATATTTTCTATTTTGACTATAAGATCTTTATATATTGATCAACACTATTTAGATCGTTACTTTTGGTTGAGGCGAAATTTAGGTGGCAACAGGCCACAGAGCACAGGAAGATAAATTGCATGGCAAATGAAATGAAATGGAAAATATGGTATTGTATTATATATTCAAAGAACACATGCAACAGAGTTTCCTGTGTGTGTCCATTAATTAAGATCATTTTCGTTTGTTTGAACCTTTTCATTATTAGTATTGTTGTTGTAGTAGTATAAAATTGATGGCACATACACATTGTGTTGGAGCAGGTGAGAGCGAAACTTTCTTACAGAAAGCCATAAAAGAACAAGGCAGAGCGAGCATCATGGAGACAATACAAGAGATCGAGGAGAGGCATGGGGCAGTGAAAGCAATAGAGAGGAATCTAAACGAGCTGCACCAAGTGTTCTTGGACATGGCAGTGTTGGTCCAAACCCAAGGTGAGGAGTTGGATGACATAGAGAGCCACGTGGCACGAGCCAATTCGTTTGTGAGGGGTGGGGTCCAGCAGTTGCATGTTGCTAAGAAGCACCAGAAGAACACACGTAAATGGACCTGTATTGCCATCATACTGCTCCTCATTATCATCTTGATCATAGTTCTCCCTATTGTGTTAAGAAAATGATGACATTGATTTTTGTCAAATGGGGTGGTGTGGGTCACTTGTGGCGGCTACCAAGGACCCAATATGGAGACAAAAATCACAAAGAAGCCGCCATGACCTTTGCATGGAAAAATACTTTTCTTTTCTTCAAATTATTATATTCTTTTTGGCCGAGGTGTATCACTTTTGTAGTTATCATATGTTTGAAGATTTTTTTATGTGTTATATTACTTGAATATCTGATTTTAAATATTGTATATGAGATTATATTATATGGTTTAATTTTTTTATTTTTTTTTTTACTTTTTTTTATTTTCATATAAATATTTCAGAAATATATATAAAAAAACAAACAAAGAAACACTGTCTGATATCTTTGAGGGAAAAAAATTCTTTTAACATGCATTGTTGTTTCTAGAACCAGCTGAGGGGCCTCTCGTCAAGCAATACCATAAAGAGGAGTGCTACCGCAATACACTCTCTAACGTATCTTTTTTTTATAGATTAAAATTCAAGTGGGTCTCATTATTTTGTAAATGAATCTCATTAATTTATGTAGGTCTCATTTAAATTCTATAAGATCTATATAAATTTCAATCAATAAAAGATAATGTGTGTGAAAGAAGAGTATTAAAAAATGTGTTGCTAGTATTTCTCTCACATAAATATTGATGCACCTATTAGTACCCATAGTAGAATGGGATAAGACCAAGTTTCTAAAAATTAAAAAATTAGACTAATATACGATGGTTAGTTACACAGTGAGGTAGCTAATCTATGGTTATTTTATTTTTTTAAAAGTCAAATTATTCATATAAATTCTAAAAAATTGTATATTTTTTAATTTTCTTTCTTAAATAAAGTATTATTCTTCTGGAAAAAAATCTTTTAACTCTATCTATGTATATGCTAATGCCATGTTGTCCATGCATAGAACACAAGGAAGTGTGATAAGTCAATAGGTAGCAAGAGATAGATAATATTTTAGGCGCGACCTGAGTTTTCACACGTTATCTTTTACTAGTATTTTTACGTCCGAGCGATACACGGATCGTCAATTACTATTATTATTGATAGTATTATTATTATTAATAATTTGAATTACGTCTCTGTATGTACGAAATTAAGTCCACTATATCAAATATTTTCTTGACTTATTTCACACATTGTTTTCAATATTTCCTTCTCACCCATAATGGTGGTACTCATTCATCTCCAAGGCTTTTTATTTATAGACAGAAGTGATCAGCAAAAACCTTGAAACAATTTTATCTATAATTTGAGTACAAAGAATTGAATATTATTTTTATTTTAAAATGATATTACAATACGTAATGTAACACTATGTGTTAAGTGTATTATTACTAACGATCAACTAATCCTCTTAAATCATGTGGTGCTGACACGTGTCACTTTATTAGAAAATCATCAATTCCCTTTATTAATTAGTATAGATATAGATTTATTATTTAAAATAGAAAAAACAAAGGCAAGGATGTAGAAAAAAATATATTAGAAAATATGAATAGCTCTACCTCTATTTACGTCAATTTAGAGATTGTCGTGTTTGACTCCCAAAACATTGTACCTTTACCGGTTTGTAAATATTTTAAAACAAAAAATATATAAATTTTAGAAAAAAAAAATCATCACTTGACATGTGACTTGCACCATTGTGGTACACTAAAATCAGCATTTCCCCTAATTATTTAATACTAAAATTTATATGTATAATAAAATTATTTATCCAATTTTTATATCCGGAAACAATGTTGTCAGAGAGGTCCTCAACCCCTCACCTAGAAGCGCTTTTCTTAGGGCAATAGAATTCCTAGAGCTATCATTAGCTGTTGTCACTTCTAGAATTCCAAGTATTGAGTGGATTGCGCGTTGTTTCTATTTTATTTAAAAATAATGTTGATTTTGAATAGGTTTGTAATACGGGCGATACACATTAGGACATTACAAATAACCCCATTTCCGGTTAATCCAAGTTTAAGTGCTCCGGCTATTAATAATTGAGAATAAAAATTACACTATATTTACATTTTGCTTGTAGAAGGTAGTATAAAAGTGTGTTAAAATATATATTTTTATAAAAAAAAATTGTGTACAAATATCATTTTGCTTAGAGCATCTTCAACGACAAAATTTTAAGGAACTCATTTTAAGTTTTTAAGTGGTTATGAGAGTTTATAACACCCACTCAATTTTCACTCCAATGAAAGTTTATAATACGAAGTTCCTTAACATCTTTCTCTCCTCAACATCACATGTTCTCTCTCCCACTTTTACACTATGAAATGCAAAAAAAAATATATTATTTAAATACTATGGAACTCTATTTTAAGATTCCATGAGCAAGTTGAATATGACATACCAGAGATAGCCCAGCCCACATAAAAAAAAGAACGGCCCGCGCAGACCACAAAAAAAATGGCCCAATTGCACTTGTTGACTGTTGTGAGTGTGTGAATGAAGTAGCAATGTGTCTTTCTTCCTATTTCCACATATCTGAAAATTAGTTCATTTTGGTGTGTGAGCCAGCAGGCATGGCAACTATTCGAATGATAGGTAATTAACTAACTAATGTTAAAGTGTTTAATATTATAGTTTCAGTTTGTGTGACGATTGAGCTTCAATCTAAAACTGATACAATACCTGTGTTTCTATGTCTCTCAGATATAGCCGTCAACTTCACAGGTTAGTTAGTTAGGCATTTCATCAAACACTTGTTTCGCAATCAATCTAATTGATTCACATAAACATTTCCTATTTTTAATTCATTCAACGCAGATGGGATGTTTAAGGGAATCTACAACGGCAAGCAATGTCACGTTGCTGACATAGCGGCGGTTTTGAGCAGGGCTTGGGCTGCTGGCGTCGACCGAATTATTGTATTCCATACATCCTTTCTCATAATTATCACTCTTCATTCTGATTTAATCATTATTTCACCAAATTAAATAAAATTCAGCCATAATTAAAGAAATGAACACCGAGGGTCTGTTGGGATGAGCTTATAGAGTGCTTATGAAAATAAACTTATGCAAATAGTTTATGATCTTTTCTATAATCTCTTTTTAGCTTATTTCAACAAGTCTGTTAGAGAAGCTTATGAAAAGAAGCAGTTTTTAGCTTATTTGAAAAAAACTTATTGAATAAACGCTTAATTAAACTGTTTACCTAAATGCACCCTAATTTTGGTATATAGAGGTACAATAAAAATGAAAATTCTGCCTAAAACGAGGGCATTTTTGTGCACTTCAATTTTGACCCCATGAATATAGATTTGTGTTTTATATCATGATCTATGATGTGTGGGTGGCTTATGGTTAGGACTTGCATTTTGTGTTGCAGGTAACTGGGGGTTCCCTTGAGGAATCAAGGGAAGCGCTTGCAATTGCAGAAACAGATGGTTTGTCTTGTTACCATTGCTTTCTCTTGATGTCTTTCAAATGCAGAATGTGGCTTTTCAGTAATTTGATGATTTATTGTTTGATCATAGGACGACTTTTCTGCACAGTTGGCGTGCATCCAACACGTTGCAAGGTTGCTCTTCTCCGTTAGAAGCTCCTCTTGGTTTGGATGGAAGTGTTTGTACTTTGTAACTATGCCTTTGTGTATTGATTCAGGAATTTGAGGAGAGTGGAGATCCAGAAAAGCATTTTCAGGCTCTTTTGTCATTAGCTAAAGAGGGAATTCAGAAAGGGAAGGTATGGTTGTAGATTGTAGTCTAGCAGTAAGACAACTACTAACAATCTCGTAATTTTAACAATATTTCTAACATACACAGTTCTGAATCGTAATTAATTTATTCAGGTGGTATTTGTGTGAAAATAGTTTTATTCCTCCTTCTTTCTAATAAATATCACTCCCTACACATTCTCACCATGTATGTTGTTATCTCATTCTCATAGTGTTGCCAAACTTGTGTTCTAGTTCAGAAACTATTGCCCAAGTAACCATTTAGAAATAATAGTTATATATTCATATTCTTTTTTCTCTTCTTCATATGCAAGGTGGTTGCAGTTGGAGAATGTGGATTGGACTACGACAGGCTCCATTTTTGCCCAGTCGAGATTCAAAAGAAGTATGCAGTTACAGCATAGCTGTTCTTAGATATGAGTCACTTTAGCACTTTTTTCTTCATGTCATTGTTTTCTTTGACATATCAAATTAATCAGCAATCCTTTTCCTTGTTTTTTTTTTGTGAAAGCAAGGTATTTCGAGAAGCAATTTGAATTAGCACATATTACAAAACTGCCGATGTTTTTGCACATGCGAGCAGCTGCTGCAGATTTCTGTGAAATAGTTGAGAAAAATACGGACAGGTGCAGTTGGCGGATAGCCGTTTTGAAATTATTATTCAAATCATGATGCTTTAATGTGTCTCTTGTCTAGCTTATCATTTTTACTTTGAGAAATGGACTTAATTCCAAGATATTAGAATGTATTTTTGCCAGTAGCCACCCTTGCCTATATTGTTCCTGCTTTATTCAGGAATTGAGGGTAAAACAGATAACGGGTCCAAGATTCATTGGACCGAAGTGCATAGGGTGGGGGTGTTCGGAGATACTTATGGTTCTTTTCAACTCTTAACCTTTCATTTGAAGGGTTAGAAAACATACTTTGAGGCCTCAGCAGCACATATAGTATTATTATACAAGAATTACTTGCAAATAAGAGATAATGAACTTTGAGTTCATTTCTGTCTTGTCCCTCGTTATGCGTAATAAACAAGCCCATAACTTGAGTATTAAAATAAAAGTGCATTTGTTTATTGCTCGTGTTTGATGGAATAATCACGTTGATATGTGAAATGGACTTAGTTTCTACTTATATGATATGACAGGTTCACTGCTGGAGTTGCCCATTCATTTACTGGTAGTATGGATGATTGTATCAAGCTTCTGTCATTTGATAATATGTACATAGGTAAATCCATCTTTTCAAGCTTTGTTATACTTGCTAACCTATTTGAAATTGCCTTGGTATGCCTAATTTTAGGCTTTACCTTTCTGAAATATAACCACAAGTAAATTTTAGTTGCGCTAATTCCTTGAGATAAAGATACTTTGGGAAAGCTGTGTTTCTGTATAATTGGTTTTGATGTTTTGATCAAGGTTTTGAAAACCGGACCGGACCGGCCGGTCCGACCGGGAACCGGGACCATGGCCTGTCCGGTCAGTAGGAAAAACCGGTCATGCATTGAACAGGTGCAAAAACCGGAAAACCGGTTCAAAACCGGTAAAACCGGTCATAACCGGTAGTGAACCGGCCTGAACCGGTTTTCTTAAAAAAAAAAAAAATATAGTATAAAAGGATTTGGATCATCCTAACCAAAACCCAATTCTTTTGTTTTCTAACATATGTGGGCTGGTTGTAGATTTTGGGTTGGTTTTCCCTATGAAGATGATTTTAACATATATCTTTATATTTATTTAGTTTAATTTCAAAATAATAAAAATTGTGCTTAATAATTTTAGTTGTTATGTTGTTTTTTTGTTTAATATTGTTATAAATATTATATTAAAAATTAAAATAATATTATTTAATTATAACCGGTTCAACCTCGGTTGGACCATTGAACCTCGAACCGCTGCCTTCACCGGTTCAATGACCGGTCCGGTTTTGTAAACCTTGGTTTTGATATCAAAAGAAGAGAAGATAAGCAAGCATATGAATGGTGCATTTGTGTTTGTAAAGGCTAATTGTGTATGTTTGAATATCTATTTCCTTGCTAGCTAACTTGCATAAATTTTTACTTTCAGATTCTGAATTGTCATAATTGAATACTAAAATTCCAGTTGAATACCATGAATGGTACAAATCTTACTTTGACAGGCATAAATGGGTGCTCTCTTAAGACAACTGAGAACCTTGATGTTGTGAAGGGTATTCCTGTTGAGAGAATGATGATTGAGACCGACTCACCATACTGTGAAATCAAGAATACTCATGCAGGAATTGGTTTTGTTAAATCTACATGGCCTTCGAAGAAGAAAGAGAAGCATGATCGAGAGTGCATTGTCAAAGGCCGCAACGAACCTTGTTTAGTTAGGTGAGTGGGATGGATTTGCTTATGCTTGTTTGCTTGAACTTCCAAGTCTATTAACTGCAGCTATATCATTGTGGTACTATTGCTGCAAGAAATACCTCCTGGACAACATAACTTTAGTTAGGAATATTCAAGTTTGCTAAATTCAGGACGTGGTTTGTTAGTTTTTGCTATCATCTATACCTATCTCTGAATGAGTTTAACTTGGGTGTACATCTGTACCTCGTATCAAATAATGACTGAAAATTTCCAGGCAAGTTCTTGAGGTGGTTGCTGGCTGTAAAGGCATCAATGATATAGGTACCCTGAGCAAAACATTGTACCACAACACTTGCAGGTAACGTCACTTGTCTATTGAATTGTCCATTACTGATGGAAGTGCCAATTTGGGTTGGCCCACCCCATCGTTAGTCAAGCCAAATTTGGGCCGGGCCAACTTTGACTCAGACACAATGGGATTTTTTTATTTATTTAAAAAGAATTGAACTTAAATGGAACTAATTGCCTGCTTTTAGATTGTAAGACTTGTAATTGATGGACTGCCTGTCGGACCAGTACCAGACTACTTGTATATAAAATGAAATGAATTGCACGGCGTGCTGCTTGCTTAATTTTCTGATGACTTGTTGGCATAATAAGGATTGCCCCTTCCCTATAATGCATGCTAGAGCTCCAATAGATATATTGTTTTGCAGGGTTTTCTTCCCTCATGATTTGGATTCTGCAGCTGACGCTCTTCTAGCTGGCGTTAATTCTTCATAAACAGACACTTTGGCGGCTTGGCTCTTTTCTTGGCTTTTATCCTGAGCTGTTTAGCTGTCCAATTTCTCATTTTCTTGAGAAAGCTTAATTGGTGTCCTTGAAGTGAAAATGAGATTGTTATTCATGGCCCTTTTCGGGGAGTGATTCATCAAGATTCAAAAAGTGATTTCCAGAGGGCAGGCTCACGAGTTTGTGAGTGACAGATTATTACATTCTATATTCACAAACATCTGATCTAAAAAACTATCATGGTACTTAAAAAACTAGCCAAAACGTTTCAAATTTCAATTAAGCGGTGATGGTTTTGTTCAGGATGTCATAACTAGTAGTAAATCAAAGGAGACTGATTGCTGGTCTGTAGTCTCAAGTGCCTTGGAAAATTGTTGGTGCTTTTTTTTTATTTTTATTTACTCTCAAGATGACTTCATGCCCTGGTGGAAGGTTATAGTTTCACTTGTAACATCGATCCTATTCCTAGGTAGCTTTCTGCCTCTGCCCCACATCATGTTTTGTTTGTAAAATGTTATTGAATTAACCCAACTAGTGTTATAAAACCCGTTATGTTAACAATGATGGATACTAACCTAAAAGTTTGGTGATTCTAAGTTCAACCTGTTATGCTTTGAGTTTTATGTTGCTTTTTTGTCACTTTAAAAAGATATATGTATTACAGAAATCATTCTACGTGTTGTCCGACTAATTATCAAATTGGGAGGTCAGAAAATTGCCTGCAAAATAATCATGATTTAAAAATGGCTTGAATTGTTTTCTGCTAATATTAAACGAAGTTCTCTAGAAAGTATTATGGACTTTCGAAAATACATCTTGCTAGGCTACTCTTGCATTACATGGAAGTTGTGTTGTACATCATTTGTCCTCCTCAGCAAAAGGTTGGCACTTAATCTTTACTAGAATAAATTTAGTCCACTATACTCTGAAAAACTGTCTTTCATAATTACAAAACTATATATTAACAACTAAACATCGATCCCTCAGATATGTTCAACGTTGGTTCAATAAATGATACATCCCACAACTGGCTGGAGGTCTAGTTACCAAGTACCAGTGTGACTGGAAATTGACATGAATATGACAACAGGAACTTTGGGGGGAATGCTAAATGATGTGCATTTTGCGGACAAAAATTTGATCAACCATATTCCTCATGTGCTGGCACTAGACAGACAACAATTCCGAGCTATCAACATTACTTCCTGTATCTTCCTCAATTGATGGAGGAGATGAAGATGTCCTATCTACTGCCAAATTCAATCTTAAGGGCCGGCCTTGAACTTCCTGAAAACAATATATTTACAAAAAAAGTGATTATATGGTTAGATCAATATATGAATATGATAAGATGAAACTTTAGTTGCAAAAATAATATACCAAAATTGTTCTTACCACACCATTCATAGTGTCTAAAGCAGCCTCTGCATCCTCAGCAGTTTCAAAAGTTACAAACCCAAAACCCCTAGATCTTCCAGAGTCCCTCTCATAGATGACCTTGGCACTCAATAATCCTGGCTGCTCAGCAAAAGCATCTCTAAGACCCTGTGAAGTCAGTCCCCAGCCAAGGTTTCCGGCATATATTTTGTGAGGGCTGTCTACAAAGCCTCTATAGTTGCTCCTTACTTTTGGCCCCATCACTAACCTTTCGCCTCCTCTGGGCACTTCTGGGAAGTTTACCTTAACCGTCCTACCACCAACTTGCTGTTTAACATCAGTTCATCACAGCCATTAACATTAGCATTGACCTTTGTACACAACCCACAATCTATTATGATTATAATTTAGACTAGGAAGTGCAGCTTCCATCAAGGTTTTCATGGCCTGGTTGTAAAGGTTTTTATAAGATATCTCCTAGATCACAAGACCAACCAAAAAAAAAAGAGAGATATCTGCTGGATGAATAAATTACCATCCAAAATGATAATAAGACAAGGCAAACTAAAATTGGCTCCCTAACTAATTTCATAGCCATGTTTTGATCATCAGAGAGTTATTTTGGTTGTGTTAACCTCCAGTTTCACCATCTACAATAGATAAAACTAGCATCTTGACACAGGTGGTAGCCTATTTTTATTTCATTTTCATTTATGGAATCAAAAGAATCTGGTGGAAACTTTCAAATAACTTCCTGTAACCAACATCTTCCATTTTTTAAGGACAAAGTTTGTACACCAAAGACACCAAACCCATGTTTTGCCATATTTTATTTGTAGTCTTGTAGATAGATGAAGAAGATAAACACAAATAGTAGCAAAACAAAAGCACCTTCTTAAGGACATCATTATCCTTTGATAACTCAGTAATGGTATACACTTGGGAATGGCTAACACTATCTAGATCAGAGGCAGTAGCATAAAGCCAACTAATGGACTAGAATAGCTGCTATTTTTGACGGAAAGGAACCTCTGATCAGAACATATCATAAAATGAATCAAATCATGTACCAGGCTAATGTATAAGACTTACAGAGCCATCAAACATTTTAATTGCTTCTTTAGCATCCTCGACACTCCCCATTGTAACAAATGCAAATCCTCTGCTTCTATCCGTAACACGATCATAAACTATCTATAGAACTCAATCAAACAAAACATAAACAATCCAGTATTAGATTGCAATTAAATACAAAAGAAAAAATCTTAAATTTATCAATGAGTAAATGATCAAATACTAATAATCTCTAAAAGATACAACATCGGTCATAGTAGTCTCTAAAGGATGAAAATTAGCATTCGTTATCAAGAATATTTTGATATTCTTGAAAAGTGAGGTGGGAATATAAAAGTTTCTCGTGTTTGGTATAAGAGACAAAAAATTCATTCACATACATAAAATATGCCTGGAAATAAATTTTGCGAATGAAACTTGAAAATTGTGCTCCCATGTTGAGGGTAGCAAACCGAATGTAGTTGACTTGGGAATAAAATATTCCCTAAAGTCTGTGCATTTCATTATTCAAATTAGTTTCTACTTCCTGGCGTATTCAATAGACTAATATGATCCATTCTGTATCTTTAAGGACTAAATTGACCATTTGCACTTCATCAATCAAACAGGTAAAAAAGCACAAAAACTGAAAAGCGGATTAAACAAAATGTAAAATGAAAGAGAAAGAAAAAACCTCAACAGACACCACAGTGCCAGCTTCTCCAAAGAGCTCAGCCAATTGGGTAGAAGTCATTGAATACGGTAAGTTTCCCACATAGAGCCTCCCAGCATCGTTTGATTGTGACACTATTTGCTCTTCCTCTTGTTCTGGTTTCTCAATGTTTTCTGGTTCTGGGTCATCTTGTTGGGACCCTCCTGTGCTATCTTGAGCCTCTTCGAACCCATCGAAGGCAGCGAAAGGAGGGTGAAGACGGTGAAGCGAGAGAGGATAAAGGCTGAAACTTTGGGACTTGAGGGCGATGTTTAGGGGTTTCTGGGATATGGGTCTATGAGGGAAGTTGGTGGTGAGTGCAATGGAAGAGTGGGTGAAGGAGAGGTTGTAGATTCTATTGGTGACAGAAGATGAAGCAGAAACTGTAGCAGCCATGGAGTGAGTGAGAGAGAGAGTTTCAGAGTTGGAAGTGAGAAATCCAGTTGTAGAGTGAGGCATCCATTGTTGAGATGAGGCTTTCCATTTGAGGGGGGAGAAGGATAAGGTTTACTCTGTTTCAGGCTGGAACATCTCCAAATGTTACTCTCCCTTTCTTCTTCTTTTTTTCACTTAAAAAATTAAAAAAAAAATATTTGTTATAAAAATCATCATTTCAATTTGTATAATGTCTCGAGCAATTTTTATATTGATTATAAAAAAATAAAAATGATATATCACATTATGACTATATCTATGTTTAGGAATTAAATTTGTGATGCTATTTATATTTTTTTTGTTTGATGAACATTTTAATCCATGAAAAATAAGTGAGTTTTGATTTTAGTCCTTAAATTTTTTTGTTCTTAAGTTTTGGCATATGTAAGTTCAACAAATTAGGTTTTACTCCCTCTTGTTAGTTCTCATCCGTTAAATGCTGATATTGTAAATGATGTGCCACAACAACAATGTTGTGGGCCAAAAATAATGTTATTTGAAAGCATGAGGCATTATATAATATATTTTATATTTTTATAAAAAAGAAAATTATTATTAATATTCATATTTATTGTTTTAAACCATTATACTTTATAAATTTATACTTCTAAAAATGAGTTGCCCTTTATGTGAGGTTGTCATAAAAACAAAACTGAATCCGCCTTAATTGGCAAACATTCAGGCACATAGCACAAGTGACATGCTCAGTTGGTATCATCATTAATTGTTAAACTAATTTAAATGATGTCGGTTGAGCATGCATACCAACTGAGTATGCCACTTCACTAGATCAGCCTAGCATCTGGAGCCAGACAAGTGCTTATTGTACCATCTTGCATGTCATTAACGAACCATGTTTCCTTAAACTCAACCAGAGGGAAAAGTAAGACATCACTTGATTTGGCTCCTCAAAAGGGGCTCGTTTTAGATAAAAGTAAGACATATCTATCATTGACAAGAAAATTAATGGTTGACATTACATGCACATAAAAATCATGGGTTTTTTAAAATCCATTTCCTTGATTTTCTAATCCATGATTATGAAATGAATTCTACTTGTGAAAACAAACTACATATTCTTGACAACCCTTTATAAGGAGAACATATGTGATTGATAATTCTTGATGTTCAAGCTGATGTATTGATGTAGCTAACAAGTCCACCAAAAAAAAATTAAAAAAATTAGACTTGTCTACTTCCTGTTACTTTTTTTTTTTTAATGACTATGTCTAACTCCTGTCGCTTGTAAGAAACCTTAACCAGCTAAAGGGGTGGGGTGGATCTTAGTTATTACAACTACTTCGACTTGCATGTTGCATTGCATGGAATTGTTTCCTATGCTTGATATTTTCCAAATGCAAAAAGATAATCAAATTTTGACATTGCTCAATAGAAGAAAACCAGACCATTGCTTTATTTTTCTAACAAAGATCACAAGCCAGAGTTCTATGATACATTGCTCCACAAAGTCAGAAATCCAGAATAAAACACCCACACGATTAAAAGCACACATATAACATAACAAGAATTACATGCTTTTATTTTAACATAAAGACAGACACATTATTGTCTTCTGTATCAGGATATCATGTCATTAGCATGTACCATGCCAAGACAGTCCTGTGCAGAAAGACAAAGACAATACTATAATGAGCCAAGGATGAGTTGCCTATGAGCCAAGGATGGATTGCCATTTAACCAGATGTTGGGGTCAGCCTCCAGGACAAAACTTGTCACAGTTAACACAAGAAACTGAAACAAAGCTTCTTCATCTGGTCAAAGCAAGGACAGGGTTTGGTACAACATTGCACCAATCCCACTTGATTCCTTGCCAATCAAACATTAAGGTTACAGCAGTTACCACCTGCTGCAACCCATTTGGTGGGCATAATGATACCACGCCCACCGTCTATCATGTCTGCCAGAGAGTGGACAGCAGATCCAAGATGATTGTTGAATGCAAAGCTGTCAAGACCTCCCCGCAAATACATGCTAGTCACCTCTGATCCAGAAATATTAGGACTGCTGCCATAAGTCTCCTTTGATGAATTTAAAGTTCCACCCTCTGATTGCAGGACTTCAGAACTCTGAGAGCCACTGGACTGCAGTTGTTCACCTCCACTTTTACTCACTTTGCTTACGCTTTTACCATTTCCATTAGCAGATTTCTTTGTGTTCAAGAAACGACCACCATTTCCTCTTGGTCGCCGCAGTGCATGGAGATGGCGAGATTCATGCATATAGGGCTGTAAGACAGACACAAAACTCAAATAGCTATTTTAAGCAAAAAGGAAACAATACTATTTTACATGTAGTGAAAGTTTGTCATCAGGAAAGAATGCGAGTGATTTATCTTTTGACTCAACAAAGGAATGCACATGTTGATGTTTAATATTAGCAGTATTCTTGGTTATCTTCTGAATTAAAGAAATATAAAGGTATAATCTAACCGAAGCATGGACCATTGAATACAAAATGCCTTAATGATAACATTATCAACTCATTATGGAGGTACTTCATCTCATAATAAATCATCATGTTATTTCAGCTTGACAAAACACAAAAAGAATAACAGCGCATTGCTACAGCATACAACTAACAAATACATTGTTCTTCCCTCGGTGTGTCTTGTCTGTTAGGTATAGAATTACAGTGCAGCCAAAAAAAGGTACACATTGCTTTGCACCTTTACAATGACAATGCACACGCACCCCTTTCCACATAATTTTGGGGAGACAATCCTATCATAGCTACATTCTATTACTTATATGAGGAATCATACCTTGCGACGTTTTGTCATTTTGTTACCAAGTACAGCTTTGGCGCGGGACTGCCTACGTCTGATGATTCCATGGTACTGCTTAGCATTTACGTAAATTGGTCCATCATCAGAGGTCATGTTAAGTGGAAGCATCATACGTCCCTAAATTATTACAGATGATACATATATGAATTAGTAAATAGTGAAAGATTTAGATCACCAAATGATAACTAAAAAAACAAAAGCATGTTGAAGGCATAGCATAGTTTATAAGGATTAAGAAGCTTGCTGAAGCAAAGACAAACCGAAATTTGAGGTCCATAAGTTGAGAAGACCCCATAAAGTTGGTCCATATAAGGATATTTTGCACATATCTAGAAAGTAAAAAGATATCAAGCATAAGCAAACTATGTCCAGAAATTAAACATTAAAACATTAAAGTGTTTGTTTTTGTAGAAATTTTACCATTGGCTGACTAAATCCGAGCTCAAAACGAGTGTTGGTATCAGTAAGTGATGACTGCAGTGATATGGTTGCCCGAGCCTTTTGAGCATCACCTGGCATTTTACAAACATCTGAAGAAGAAACTACTGAGTGTTTACCCACAGGAAAGTTGATGTGTGAAGTATAGCAAGAACTGTCACTTCAAAAAAATTGAAAAAGAAAAAGAAAAAGAAAAGATAGCTTTTTTCTGATAATTTAAAGCAGCCGACAATTCTTACTAGAGTCTGGACTACAATCTTAGATTCAGACCATATTGCCAAGAGTCATCAAGAAAAAATCAATTTCATGTGTGTTTGAAGAGATAGCAAATGGGCTTAGAAGGTTAATCTCATTTTATCTGTCTACAATTTGATATGATAACCAAGAACTTTGATGTAACTTTGGAGGACAGTATGAGAAGGGGGATTCTGAGGACACAAGTTCAACTTTCTCCTCTCTCTATATATATTTCTGCTCCTGTGCATCGGAAAGTCTGAGTGAATATATCCTATTGATGCAGTCTCCCATCCAAAGGCTATCAATTGTTAGCATGTTTCAAGTTTCAATCCATCTTTATCTAGTAGAATTGCATTTCCATTCTACATCAGACTAATTTCCTCCAATGCTCAGCCAATCTGTATATAACATCATTTGATTGACTATTAAAGATATTCCCTGGGCAGAGGAGTTTTTTTTTTTAAAAAAAAAGCAACAAACTTTTGACTGTTACTACTAAATCTATTCACTTAATCCTAAAGTATCTAACCTAATGAAATATGGCAAAGCAGAAATCTGTTGAGGTACCTGTGGAAAATGGTTTCCTCAAAACTCTAACCATAGAAAGATATGAAAGTAGTTTCTAGCCATCCAGAGCTTAATAGAAAAGAATACTGTTTGCTTTATCTTTGATTTCCCAAACTATGCACAACTACACTGATATCTGCAGCTTCCCCTCCATTCAGAATTTCCCAGACAGACTTAGTATATCATTGACATGTTTTTTTTAATCATAAACCACCTCACAAGATATCCAGAATTTTATGCAAAAAGATGCACAGGAACTTGTTTTTGTCATATCTCATATATCTGTGTGTCATAGTCACAACACTATCAACAGTTCAAATCTATTACTAGTTTGGTTAAACAAGCCTAACTAAATTATACACCTCAAATAGAGAGACACATCCAAAATCATATTAAATACCTGGAAAGATGGTAAACTGAGTTGTGTGTCCTTTGCCCAACACTTGTTCACTTCCTCTAGCTGATTGCTTAGTGGCAGCAAGTTGGTCTACATAAGTGGGAAGCTCCAAGGAAAAGGGTTTCATTTGATCACAAGACTCCCCATAAACAGATTGAGATGCAAAGGCACTCCACCAGGGAGCTGAAGTTGCAGATTGCAACTGTACAACAGAATTGTGAGGAATTCCTTCATGCTCTTTAAGAAAAACACTTTGCATCGCCATATACAACCTCCAAATTGATCCAATAGTTGATTTCTACGTTATTCTTGTTTGTGCAAAGTAAACCACTTCCTGTAAGCAAAGACAGAAACACAAGTGAAATATAAAAAGCTTAGGACCAGAAACAATACACAGTTTTAAAAGAACAACTTTTTCCAAAAAAGAAAAAGCAGAAAAGAAAAGAGAACTTGCATAAAAAGTATGTTCTATTCTACCTCATATTTTTATCCAGTCTTAAAAAATATACATCTAACCAGAATTTTAATTTCCATAGCTTATCAATAATAATATACAAAATAAGTTTGAGATTAATCTAGAAAGCCTCAGCAATAAAAATTGAAGACTTTAAAGCTTGAAAATGGGACATAAAAGTGAAGATAAGTAGAAGGAGACAAAAGTGGATGATAATTACAATAATAAAAGGCACAACTCAACAATCCCAACAAAAAATACAAACAGTAAACCAGAAATGAATATATATATATATATATATATATATATATATATATATATATATATATACCAGACACAGAAACCAAGTATACAACCAGCAGAACCAGAAAACTGAGCCACTGAAACAAGAAGAATCATTTTTTGAAAAAAGAAATTCCCAAAGAAAAAACATAGAAAAGAACACAAAAGTGAAGCTCAACAGCTAGAGTTAAGAAGACCCATAAAACAAAAACTATATGAAGAAGCAAAGAGAGAGCACTGACATGTGAGAGTCCCTACGCAGAAGCGAAGAAACCCCATTTGGTTGGAAACATGTCGGTACAATTTGAAGCACAAGCAAGGACACTCACATTCATTCACACTCAACAAAGGAAAAAGAGAGAGAAAGTGGCAAGTGTTAAGGAAGATAGAGCAATGAATGCGTAAAGTGTAGCTGTTCATATATTCACACACCACTATTGTTAAATAAAATATGAATTTAATTGGTGTCTCTTATCTTATTCATAGTCATGTCATTCAAAATTATCTTAATCATCTTAAAAATTATTCCCTGTATCAAAATATAAATAAAAAAGTAACTAAATTTTATAGACTCAAATATAAATAAAAGACAATCAATTCAATTTTATTTAATATTAATATTTTAAAAGTCAAGACAATCAAACAATCCAACCAATTCATCTTTTACTATTTCAATATCATTACAAATAGGGGTGACAAAATGATCCATTTGTCCACCATCCATGAGAAAATTCATCCAATCCATCCATTTATAAAAAATAATATAAATGGATTGAATTATTTTTTGAGTGGATAGTTTATGATCCATCCAATATTTTTTAAAATCCATTGGACCAACAATCAAAAATGTAATGGATCAACTTGTATCCATTCCAAAACAAATTTATTTTTTTCATATTATCTTTCACCAAAAAAAAACCTTCATTTGTGACAAAAAAACACTCCATCTAATTGTTTCTTTTGTTCCCTATTATTTTTCTTCGCTATTTTTTATTTTAGTTATCAGTTATTAATTTGTAATATAAAGTATTAACTAATTAATTGTTCCCAAACACCAGTAGTAATCCACGTTATCACGTACGTTTTCTTTTTTCGTTGCCTTTTTTTTCTGAGAAACTTAAAAAAGAGTATTAACTAATTGAAAACACATAAAGTCGTAACAAGTTTCGTAAAACAATGTCATGTAACGTTGTGACAAAACAACCTCTGTAGATGCACATAATCAATAACTCCCTTATAATAATAGAAAAATGGTCATGATACAAAATGATCGTGAGGTAGAGTGGAGAGAGAGTAAAAATAGAGAGTAGGGAAAAAAGGAAGAGAGAGAAAGGGTAGAGAGAGGAAGAAGGAGGAGAGAGAGAGTGAGATAGAGATAATATTTTAATTTTTTTACAAATTATTTTATTTTAAAAAAAAATTTATGGATGGATAAAAGAGATATAAAATTATTTAATTTCTTAAAATAAATTTTAGTTGATGGATTGGATATCCATCCATGAAAAGTTGTTAGTGGATGGATCGGATGGATTTTATTTAATGAATCATGGATGGATTGGATTTTTTTTAATGAATTTTTAATGGATTATAATGGATTAATGAATTGTTTTTAATCCATCCGTTAAGATCCGAATAAAAATTTATCCGATCCATCCATTTGCCACCCTTAATTACACACTTGAGATAATTAAATGATAGGTTAATAATTGGTTGACATATATATTTTATATGATTTATAATTGGTTGACATTTGATAGTGTAAATTTTTTTTACTGATAATGTATCAAAATTAAACTCATGAAATCTCATTGATCTCATCCTACTCTTTTCTTTTCTTAATTAAGTATGAATTTATAAAAACAATAAAAAAAATATAGAGATGGCTAAAAATGTAAAAATTATAACTATCGTACACTATATCTGAAAATAAATATATTATATATAAATATCATAAAATTAAGTATAATATTTTAAATATTTAAATAATATAATTCTTTTCCAGCTGTAATGGAAGTACACGCCAACCACCACTGGGGTTTGGCGTTCATGCTTTGCAAGGACCCTCCACCTCCTTTAAGTACTATGCGACCCTATTTAATTTTTATTTATAAAATGAATTAATAAGCTATAACACATCACTTCCACTAGGGGTTGCTACAAGTTCGGGTTGACCTGCAAACTAATCAATCCAAATCGAACCAAATTGAATTATTTGGATCCATTTGGATTGTTGAGTTGGTTCAATTTATAGGAGGATCCGAGGAGTTTGATTCGAGTGTCGAGTTGAAAAAAATGCAACCCGAAACAACCCCAAGAAGAAGAAATTGGATTTGTCACGATTCCGTCCACAATCACAACCACTTGACCAGACTGGAACGTGTTTGCATCGTCAGCGGCATTGAGGAAGAAGATCTGTCTCTCACATATCGAAACCACCGGATGTCTTATAATCTATCTTAAAATTTACATAAAAAAATAGAAAGTAAGATGATATTTATTATTCTTCTATGGTGTGGTTATGCTTTTCTACCTCTTTTAGCTCAATTTTTTTTTTTCTGGGGATGGTGGCCAAACTATGCCAATATTTTAACAACCACCATCTATTTGAGGCAATGTCTATCAAATGTGCTTCTAATTTTATAGTCCCACTAATGCCAGTGGAAGTGGTGGGTTCTTCATGGTATATATGTTTTAGATATTTGAGATGTGGTCCTGAGTTTCCATCTTTTGCATTGCTTAGGTCTAATTAGGATGGATGAGTTGGCTTTGGCTGGCCCATCAGCTCATGAGAGCATTAGGAACAGTACTCCCCTTTTTTCTATTGAAAAATTTGGTTATTCAAGATAATTGTCTAGATTTGTCATTTATCTTTAAACGCTTTACTATATGTGAAATTGTGAATAGAATTGTTGTTTCCATCACTTAAACCGTTCATGTCCTTTGAAAACTAAATTGACATAACATATCCAATTAAGTTATCTATCACTTTTCTTTGTAATTTAAGTTTTATATGCATGGTTGTTTGAGGACATCAAAATCTTGGGTTTCTGGTGTTCACTTCCGTTTTAACTAGTTTCCTATTCATACTTGCATTGTTATCTTTTTAATATTTTCCTATTAAAACTGTTAAAATATTAGCTTAACTGGCACTGGGGAAACGGTTAACTATTGCTCATAAATCATAATACATTGATACATTTCCTTTTATCACTATTAGTTAATAATCTCCAAATACTCCATTTGCAATCTCCTTTCCTATTAAATTTGATAGGTAGCAACCAAAAAAAGCATGCGCTAACTCTATGGTCGGAATAAGTATGTGGTAGAAATTTACTATTAATGTTTATAGTGGTTGCATTGATTTTGATTGCAAGAAATAGCTTCAGCTATCCATAACATAAACAATCAGCAAAGTATATCATATATAGCTGTACCATCAACTTTTTTGGTGCATCAAGGTATCATCCATTGATAATCGTAGCTAATCTCTTTCGAGGCATATTAATTCGTCGAAGTGAGTCACGTCTCAACAAAACTTTTTTCATGCACATGATAAGAATCGAACTCTTAAAATCATATTTAAAAAACTCGACTATCTATCAATTTTGTTGGGCCTTGTTGATATGTGTACCATCAATTTATCAGTAACTTTATGCATGTTTTACAATTAGCGCCTTAACCTTGAAATTAATGCATTGCATATACGGAGATTCATAATTGAATATTAAGTAATTCTTAATCAAAAGGAAAATTAGAAAGTTGAGGTCATTTTTTGGTTCATGAAACATTATGGCCAGTGGATACTGGTTAGTTAAACTAGTTATGTCACATTCATAGAAGCATTATAGTAATTGGCACAGTAATTGTCTAGGATAAGTCACAGGTCAATACTTTAGCCCTTTGAAATTTATATACATAGCAACTGCAATAATGCAAATTTAAATGCCTTCACGCTTCAAGTTCGGGTTGTTTTTAAAGCCGGCCATAGGCCTTTATTTTATGTGATAGAATATAGCAAGAAAAAGATATTGGTTTTAGACTGGCTCTACGAGCCATTTGAATTTTAGTGATAGGTGCAGATTCTTTTGCCTTCACCCTACAAGTTTGAGCTTCAATTCATTTTCATTAGCCGGCTAAATTGTTTATAAATTCTATGGCCAAAATGTGTTGCCTAATTAAGGTAGCTCTCTGTTTAACTTTCTGTAAGCAAGAGCTCCTTTGTGACACTATCCTGCTCCTTTTTCATCACCTTTTGTGACTTTTTTCCTTTCTTTTCCTATAAGAACCTTTGTTACCAAATACTAATTAGTAACCACCAACTGAAATAAAAAATAATAATACTCATAATGAAGAGACGAAAAAGGGATTAAAAAAAATCAGAAAGAGAAGTTAGGGAGAGGACCACACATTAATATCCATGTGTTGGGATTGGGATTGGGATTGGGATTCGCAGTCTTGATGAAAGTTTATCTTCTCATTTCCTTGTTAACTTGTGTTGTTAATTATTGAACTCTTTCCATCTTTTTATATTTATCTTTTAAAGTTTTCATAAGAATTAAAAATACTATTTAGTACGAAGCGTAATTCACGCTATATGTACGAAACAGTGTTAATGTTCTTTTTTACCAAAAAAAAATGTTAATGTTCTTTTTCTTTTGCCTCTCCACTTTTCATGTTCATTACCGTGATTTCCAGTCAACCCAAGTTTTCATCGACTCTCTTCTTTTCGTTGGCAGTTCACACACAGTTTTTTCGTACTCGATATCACTGTTCTTCTTTGTGCATGTCACTTGTGATTTATGCACAAACTTTAAAAATATATTAAACACTTTTAATTTTAGATAAATATAATTATTATTTTTTACTAATTACCTGATTATTTTATCAATACTTTTCATTTTATATAATAGAGATATCAGCAGAGAAAGATAAGATTACAAAAGTATTAAATATTTTCTTAATTTTTTAAAATTACAAATAAAATGAAATACAATTTCTGCTTTAATTTGTCCTCCTTTATTAGTCAAAAGAGTAGTTTCTGTTTCTTACTTGGTTTTTTCTTGTTGCTTGAGATAAATTTGAATTCGGGATAAATATTTTTTCAAAAAAAAATTCCTATACCGACAACTGACTACTGTATATTCATGTTATTATGTTCCCCCTAACAATTTTTAAAGATAATTTTTTCTGTAGCATCTTTGAACTTTGAAGCATAGGTAAATAATAAAGATTCTGCTCTTTATTTTCAATGCTACGGTCGATTACTTAATAATATATCAAATAATATCATATGTATGTATATACATTCACCACAAAAATATATCACGATCATATATGTATATATTCATATTATATACTTTGTGTAAATAGACTTGCTTCCCAACTCTTCCCCGTTTCTTTTCTACGATGAAGGGTCATTTTCTTTAATATTAAATCTTAGGAAGAAAAGGATCCAAGGCCTTAGGCCTCGCCAGGAAGGGAATGCCCAGTGCTGTTGGAATTTTAACTCGTCTTGTCTAATTCTATGAGATGACATAGTTTGGTTCATATGATTCAGTCTTTTATATATACTAGTGTAGTGTAACGATGTAACGTGTGGATAAATTTTTTAGCAAAATAAATTATTATAATATTTAATTCAAACCTTATTTTAATTGTTATTTTTATTTTGAAATATAATAACATTATATTTTATTGATCGAAACAAAATACTTAAATTATTTACATTATAATTATGTTGTACTAATATTAGTAATTGGTTCTTTTCCAAAATCCTTGAACTTGATAATAGAATCAATAACCATCGGGGTTGATTCAGTTCGGTTCGGACCCTAACACAAAAAAATACGAACCAATTTAATTGGTTCGGTTCAGATTTTCGGGCTCGACAAATTATTGGTTCGGGCCTCACGCCTCTAAACTTTCTCAAAGAACACGGTAGTTTTGCTACCTTTCATAGTTAAAACATTTTTAAAAAATAAAAAAACTTTAAAAAGTCAATAATAAAGTAATATAAAAATCCGAACCAATCAAAATTGGTTCGGTTTTGTTTTGTTTAGTTAGTACCCGAAAATATTAATATATATATATATATATAAATATAAAAAATATTAAAATATAAAAATACCAAACATTAAAGTATATATATTAATCTTAAAACATATAATATTAAAATATTAATATATACATATATATCTATGTATAAATATTAAAAGAGTCCACAACCTGATACATCTACTTTTAGTTTTTTTTTTAGTACACAGTCTACTTTTAGTTTTTACTGTTATAAAAATAGTAAAAGTGAAGTTCCCAATTATATTGCCATCGGGGTTGATTCGGTTCGGTTCAGACCCTAGCACAAAAAAATATGAACCAATTTAATTGGTTCGGTTCAGATTTTCGGGCTCGTCAAATTATTGGTTCGGATCTCACGCCCCTAAACTTTCCCAAAGAACACAGTAGGTTTGCTATCTTTCATGGTTAAAACATTTAAAAACAAAAAATACAAAGTTTAAAAAGTCAATAATAAAGTAATATAAAAATCCGAACAAATCAAAACATGTCTGGTTTGTTTTGGTTTGGTTAATACCCGGAAATATTTATATATATATATATATATATAATATTAAACTATAAATTATATATAAATATTAAAATATAAAAAATACTAAACATTAAAGTATACGGTAGCTTTGCTACCTTTCATGGTTAAAACATTTAAAAAAAAAATACAAACTCTAAAAAGTCAATAATAAAGTAATATAAAAATCTGAACCAATAAAAACTGGTTCGATTTGATTTGGTTTTGTTAATACCCGAAAATATATATATATATATATGTATATATATAAAGTATTAAACTATAAATTATATATAAATATTAAAATATAAAAAATACTAAACATTAAAGTATAATTTCACAAACTATATCGCATTTCCCCTTATTAATTGTGAACGCCTAATTTTGTCCGGATGTTTTTTTTTTAATTAATGTTTTGAAAAGATAATAAACAAAAAAATATTAAATTAAAATAAAAACTTTGCAAAAGGAAAAAATGTGATTTTGTTCTTGGCCCATTATAGGCCCATTTTCATATCTGGTTGCAAGTGGCTTGTTGAGCCCATGATCCAAGTCAAAAAAAAAAAAAGACTTCTGATTTTTTTTTTTTATCTTCCTCCATTTGAAGTATAAACCAGCTTTTGTTTTTTCTTCTTTCTTTTGTTCTCTTATGCTTTTTTCCAAAACAAGGAGGTATCAACGCTGCATCTGCAACAACCAAGCAAGGTGGTGGAGCAAAGGTTGATATGCTCCCCACAAAATGTACCACCCTCTGCATTTTTTTGTCTACATATCAATAACAAATTTTGGCACTATCATTCCCTGTTGTTAATATATAAACAGAAGCATCATCTAGCAGAGGGGGAGGAAAAAACGAAAATTGGCAACAGAAAAAATTCCTAAAAAGAGAGAGCAAAGAACATACAGAGAGCATCTACCACCATACCCAGCCCTTATCATCTTCTCTACTCCAAACCACCATTCCATCCAAATCCAAACAGAAAAAAGCAAAACACAAAAAAGAAAAACAACAAAAACAGAGAAAGAGAATACGGGTCTGAGGAAGAAGAACCGAAAATTGTTCCGCCACCACCGCGAGGCAGCGCCGCCCTGACGACCACCGCATCACCCTCCTTCGCCATCTCCAACATCTTCGCCAAGCACTCTGCCCGGCTTCGCTCAGAATCGCCACTAGACGCGCGCCACTCAGCCACACGACCACTACTGCTGCCGCGAGCTCCGCCTTGGTCCTTCGCCGCCGCCGTCACGAACCCCAGGTCTCAGATCCAACACCACCGCCAAGTTCCACGCCGTCCACTCCTTCACCGGAGCTTCGCCACGCTACCCTTACCATCAACTTCGAACCAGACGCAGTACCCAGATCCGCTCGTCACCACCGCGCAGTCCGAGCCGCTTGCCGCTGCAGCTCGACCTCGACCTCGACCTAAGCTCCGCCTCTAAACACCGCAACAGCGCCTCCAAGAACTGCCGCTGCCCTCCTCGCATGCCGCCGCACGAGTTCACTCTCCACCATGCCCTTACTTTCAGCCTCCCTTGTGTTGTTTGGTTGGTACGATGGAGGCTTCTAGCCTCTGATTTGTTCTCCTTTGTTTTCCTTTGTATTTTATTTTTATTCTTTTGTTTCTATTATTATGTTGTGGGTTTGTGCTGACAGCATGTGGCCAAGTTCTACTTTTTGTTATTTGTTTTGTTCATTTGGTGTTGTATTAGAACATTGGGCCAAGCTTAAAATCGTTTTGGGCCATATCTGTTTTTTTTATAAAAAAAAATCATTTTCAAGCCTTTAAAACTAAAAAAAAGACTTTTCTGATCATGGGCTTTCTAGAATTGGGTCAAATTTATGTTCTTGTCTCATTAATAAAAATGCATCTTCAAATAATATAATTTCTTTAATAAAAATAAAATAAAAGGAAAAGTCTTGTCAAAACATCTTTTTATAAAATTAAAAAATATATCTCTTGAGTTCGCGAAACAATCTACAACGTTGATGTATGCTTTTCATCCTCAAGTGTCGTACGAATTGTAAGGGTTCATCGTATAGTTTGACTATCTTTAATCCCGTGCAAAAGTGAACTCCGTTTTAAAATAAAATATTTTCAATCTACTCTCTAGTCATATAAAAAAAAATATTTTTAAATTCAAGCAGCAATCTACGACGTTGATGTATGAATTTTCATCCTCAAGTGACGTATGAATTGTAAGGGTTTATCGTATAGCACTGTTATCTTGGATCATGTGTAAAAGTGATTTTTTTTTTAAAATAAAAATCCTTTTTTAAAATCATTATTAAAATAATTTGCAAAAATAAAAAAAATTCAAAATTAAAATCAACCAACCAATCAAATCTTTTTCAAAAAAACTACGTGGCTTTGAGTTTCCCATCGCACCCGGGAATACGTAGGAGCAGAATCAACCATTCTGTCAAGCCAAAATTTAATTTTATCTTTTATTGTGTTTATCTTTTAATTTAATTTTAAAAAGTGGGGTAAAATAAATATTTCAAAGGCTATTAAAATTATTTTACGCAATTAACTTGAGGTACCGTTTTTAAACGGACGATGTAGGGTGCTAACACCTTCCCTATTCGTAACCGACTCCCGGACTCAAATATCTCATTTTTTAAAAAATGACCAGTTTTCCTTAAAATAAATGGTTTTTCCAATGTTTTTCCCAAATAAAATATTGGTGGCGACTCTTCTATTTTTTACCTTTATTTTCGCGGCGCCCGGACGGGACGGTCGCGACAGCTGGCGACTCCACTGGGGAATTGTAGAGAGTCAGACCTAACATAGTTGGTTGTGCATTTTTTTAATAGCTTTGAAAATATTAGTTTTACCCTTCTTTATTTTATTTATTTCATAAATAGTTTTATCTGTTCTTATAAATGTCTTTGTATATTCTTGCAACCCTAGGGTAGAAAACTCTTTTAAATGTTGGTTGTTCTTTTGCAGGTTTGGGGATAGTTTTTTAGGTTTTGTGCAAGTCTGCTTGCTCCCAGCACACACATCACCATCACACACTTTTAGGCTTTATACCCAAGCCTTGGAATGCCATAAGATTAGAAGGGGTTTCAGTGATGTTATTGTGATGCTTTTGCATCCCTGACAGTCACTGATTCTCCCGCTCGGATTGCTACCGGTACATGGACTACGATATTGTGACTTATTTGTCCCTGTGGTGAGGTTCATGGATTCGGATCCTTATATTTTAGATGAGGGTAATCCGGGGACTATATGTTTAGGGGTCTAGATCTGTCCCGAAAGTCATGCACATAAAATGCCATTAGCAGCCTACCAAAATAGGGTCTTGACTTTAGAAGTCCCAACTTTAGGATATGACCTATGTAGGAGAAAAGGGGGCGCATTCCATCTTTTTTTGCAACATGAATAATCACATTTATATCTCATGCATCATAACGATTTTCTCCACGCATCCCACATGCACCTTAACATGCCACTCATTCGTGCATCCTGTTACACTCATTATTATATTGTATGCTCGTGCTTGTAGTATTTTAGGCCATGCATCGTCAATATGTCATTCATTCATGCATCGTGGTACACTCTCATGCATAAGTAATTTTTCTTTCCAAATGTTATTAATAAAATAAAATTTCCCTTGAACAGATAATTTGGTGAAAGATAACACATTTGATAACAAGAGATGGAAAAAGTCAGACACACTAGCAATGCTCCCGCCACCAAGAGCTCCAGGGTGATTTTGAACTCATTAAAGAATCTGAAAGAGCTAAGTCAATCTTTGCCTCAAGAACATCGAAAAAGCTTCGTCAAGAAGTATGGAGGGATCTTGGACCTAATTTTCATACCGGTTCAAGCTACTGCTTTGAGTTCTCTAAGTCGGTATTGGAGCCCACATCTCAGATGCTTCGAGTTGCCAAACATGGACATTACACCCACCATTGAAGAATATGCTTGCCTGTTAAGGTTTCCAATGCAGAAAAATCCCACCGTGTACTTTTGCATGGGGCAATACTTGACCACTGCAAGCATAGCAGGGTTACTAGGGCTTCCTGAAATTGAAGTGAACTTGACCAGGCACTCAAACTCGCGAGGGTTGACCAGAAAATCTCTTGAAAATCATTTGAGGAAACTAATGGATCGACAAGACTGGGAAACCTTCGAGAGGGTATTGGCATTAGCAATATATGGGTTGGTTCTATTTCCATCGGCGCTAGACATGATAGATCAAGAAGAAATGGACGTGTTCTTCACAGTTGAAAGAAAGAAAAACCTCGTGCCGGCAGTATTGGCTGAAACGCTTTTGACTCTAGAATTTTGCCAGTGGCATCCAGAGGGGAAGCTCAGATATTGTGCACAGTTGCTCTATGTATGGGTCATGACTCACATGTACACAAAAGGCAATATCAACTACCATTCAGATCCACTAAGGCTTCCATAACATCCCTACAAGACAGCTTAATGAAGAGGAATGGAAGAGCGAGTTTGACAAAGTGGAAAGAGACTCTTTTAAGTGGGTATGCCCATGGTACGAAAGTCAACAGGGGCGAGATATCATTTATAGTTGTGGTGACTATCCAAATGTTCCTTTGATGGGCCCGAGAGGGTGCATATCCTACACACCCGCCATAGCCTTACGACAACTTTGTTGGACGCAAACCGTGCCACGAGAAGAACAACTCGGTGGATGCTGTTTCCGATACGAGGATGACGAGAATACCAAGTTGTTGCCAAAATAAGTTAGAAATGCATGGAAAATGTGAGGATGGCGGGGAGATCACAATTGGGCCGACCAATCCTAATCATTGTCTCAGAGTATAAAGCATGGAGAGAATCAAGGAAAGGTCCCGTCAACATTCCTGCAGAAAGCACGAAAGCTGAAGATTACTCCCCTTCGGTAACTCAAATGCCAGAACAACTGAAAGTCCTGGAAGCACAAATGAAGGAAATGGAATAACAAAAGCAAGATACCGAGTTGAAAATAGCCATTGGTCAGAAGCGTTGTGAGAAGTTAACAAAGAAAAATGAACATTTAAAAGATTTGTGTGCAGATATCTCCGTAACCTCAAGAGTCCAGAAGAACACAAACAAGGTTCCGCCGAGCGTCATGACTAGGATCCAGAATCTTGAAAGCAAAGTATTGTCCTTGACAACAGAAAGGCATCAACTAAGAAAAGAAAAGCTTCAGTTAGAAGAAGAAGTCATTCAACAAGGAGATGTGAGAAAGTCATTGGAAGTGGAAGTCAATTGACAAAGGGGAGTCAATGCCAACTTACAAAAGCAAATTTGTGCACAAGACAGGATGACTGATGAATTGGTGCAAAAGGTCCAAGAGCTGAATATTCTATTAGTCGAAATCAAGAAGCAGTGCGATTTGGTGTGGACCTCAGTAAAACACTATCATGATCAAATGGTTTAAGTAATGAATGCCGTGGAGTGGTGGAGAGAAGAGGCCCGAGAGCGAGGGATAGATATTGACATATGGAAAAAAAGATATATGAGCATGAATTTGGAGCTAAGCCATTGTATTCTGAATTTTGTCCAACGCTTTGAAAAGGCAGAAAAACAAATTCGTGCGGACCCTATGCTTCGTCTCCCGGCTGATTTGGATGATTTCATGCAAATGTGTGGAGGGTTTGCTCGAGGGCTAAAAAGAAAGAGGCCTAAGATATTGAATTTAGGATGAAAATGTTGTAACAATGTCGAGAATTATGATGTAATCCCAATCTATGTATTGTTTTGAGGATATTTTAGTGAAATATGTCCTTGCCTCCATAATTCTATGTATTGCTTTGAGGAGTTTTCAGTGAAATCATTTCTTGCTTCTATGATTCCTTCACACTTCAACTCTTGCACTTGACTTACGACGACACCTATCGTGGAGCATGGTCTTCCTTTAGTATGTGGTCCACTACATCTTTGCCTTATAGGATTCTTCCTTCTGTGCAAAGGGTAGGACGAGATGTCTCAATTCAGAATTGCTAGTGTGTTTGAGACAACATCTATTGTAGAGAGTTGTTTCTCCCCTAGATTTGTTGTCAACTCCATTCCATCTTATGAGCACAATGCTCTCTGTGTGGGATGGAGGGACCATCTCTTGTCTGTTATAAGGTTTTAACTCAAAAAATAATAATAAATTCCAAAGGTGATTTTCATAAAAGCTTTTTTGCATTTTCCCAACATTTTGTTCTCACTTTTGTTTTGATTAAAACAGTGTGTGGCTTTTCTGAACAATTGCTCCAAGACACCCTTATCGCACTCGGTCACAGACAAGAGCCATGGCAAATGAACAAGAAGAAGTCCAAGAGATCAGGGATGAAGTCAGTCAAATCAAGGATCTGATGACTAAGATGATGGAGATCCTACAAGCAATGCAGAAGGAAAAGAACACAAAGGAGAACCCTCCAGCCTCGAACGAAGGACATCCGGCCACACCTCTCATTCCGCCCTATTTTGCTCAGATTCCTATTCAAGGCTTTAACCAACCATGGGCCATGATGCCTCTCACTATTTATCCAAGCAACCAAACTCACCTTTCATTTGACCTGAACAATCCCCCATACGGTTTGCCTCGTGGATTTGTGCCACTAGCGGCCCCCAGCCCACAAGATGGCATTCAAAACTCCGAAAATATCACTTAGACACAAACCCCCACCGATGCTATCGAAATGCCACAAACACAAACTGTCAACCCTACAGATGGTAACACTCCGACGGTGACATTTTCTGCCAATCCAAAAACCCCACAATGCATCCTACATTATGGGCCACAAGGGACTCAAATGATGCCAAACTTTGGATCCTCATACATGCCATACTCCTTCCCTCAATATGTACGGTGAAACTCCAGTGAATCAGTCAGGAGGGAATTCTCAATCTAAAGAAAAGTTGGAAGTGCTAGAAGAAAGACTACGGGCCATTGAAGGAGTAAATAGTTATGGTCTGCGGGATGCTTTGGAACTTTGTCTGGTGCCAAATGTTGTAATTCCACCAAAATTTAAGGTACCCGATTTCGACAAATATCGGGGAACCACTTGTCCCAAAAACCATTTGACCATGTATGTAAGGAAGATGGCATCATACGCTCAAAATGATGAGATCTTGATTCACTTATTCCAAGACAGTTTAACTGGGGCAGCTTCAAATTGGTACATGCATCACGATCGGGCCCAAGTCCGATCCTTCAAAGATCTAGCAGATGCATTCCTGAAGCAATACAAGTACAATATTGACATGGCTTCCGATAGGATGCAACTCCAAAATATGGCAAAGAGAGACACAGAGACTTTCAAGGAGTATGCACAACGATGGAGGGAACTGGATGCTCAGGTAGAGCCTCCATTGGCCGAGAAAGAAATTGTGGCAATGTTCATTGATACACTCCAGTCGCCCTTCTATGATAGGATGATTGGGAGTGTGTCATCGAACTTTTCTGACATGGTCATCATCATTGAGAGAATTGAAAGTGGAATGAGGAATGGCAAGATCAATGGAACTTCAGTAATGAACGGTCCGAAGAGAGCCCCGTTTGTGAAAAAGAAAGAAGGAGAAGCACACATAATAACCTTTGAACAAAAGAAACCAAACCAATATAGACCAAACCAAACACCTGCCTTCCAAGCCCAATACGCCCCATATCACCAAGCCAACCAGCCATACATCGCTGCCACCTCAAAATATCCAAATCCTCAACAGATGGCTCCTTATCGGTCATCATACCCCTCTCAACCTCAAACGCACCTTAGCATGCCACCTCAAATTGTTCAACCCCTAAGTCCAAACCCAAACACTAGCCAAAAAAGACCATCGTATAACTCGGAAAAAAAGACAGTACATTTCGACCCGATACCCATGACCTACACTGAATTACTGCATCGGATTATAAGCAAATTTGTGTTGACTCCTATCCCAATGAAACCATTGGGGCCTCCTTATCCGAAGTGGTTTGACCAAAATGCTAAATGTGAGTATCATGCGGGGGCAATAGGTCATTCCACTGAGAACTGCAAGGCTTTCAAATTTAAGGTACAAGATCTTATTGATGCTAAGTAGTTGAGCTTTCAGAAAGATGCTCCGAATGGGGCACAAGGTCCTATGCCAAATCATGGGGGTTCGGGAGTCAATGCCATTGATAGCTTTATGGAACCTACTCTTAAGAGCCAAGTGGCTGATATCAGAACTCCCATGAGAGTTATTTTAAGGGAGATGCAAAAACATGGATTGGTGCAAACCTCAATTGTTGAAGAGAAGACTCTTGATGAAGAGATAAGGTGTGACTTCGACGGGAATTTGGGGCATTCAATTGAAGACTGTGCAGAATTTCGACAGGTTGTGCAACAGTGAATAGATATGAAGATTATCCTAATTGGTTGTGAATCGAATGAGTGTGGCATTAAAATGGTCGTTGAATCTATAATTTCCCCAACTCCAGTTAAGATAGCTCCTTTTACTGTTGTGATTAATCCTCAACCGGTTCCTGAGCAAGTCGCTCTGAAGCCAGTGGTGATACACTATACAGAGAAGGAACCAATGCCGGTTTTGAGTGGGCCAACACCAGTTGTCATCCGAGTCCCGGGTCCTTTCCTTTACAAGGACACCAAAGCGGTACCATGGAAATATGATAGGCAGGTTCAACAAAGTCCTCCCAACGGGACCACTGTGATTACCAACATTTCGGGAATTGGTGGAATGACTAGGAATGGTCGCATTTATACTCCAGAGGTATTGCGAAGGGAGGGAACATAAAAGGAAGAAAAAGATCGCAAAGGGAAAGAGAAGGTGGAAGGAACGCCGACTGAAAAGGATACCAAAGGGGGTGATAATAAAAAGGATGTATCTGATGAAGAAGTCGGCGAATTCTTGAAGTTCTTCAATCAAAGCGAATACAGGGTTGTGGATCAATTGAATCAAACTCCAGCTCATATATCTCTTTTGTCTTTGTTGATGAATTATAAGCCACATAGGAGAGTATTGATGAAGGTGTTGAATCAAGCTCATGTCTCTCATGACATCACAGTTGACAAGCTCGATAACATCGTGGGTAACATCGTTGATGATAATTATGTCACTTTCACTGATGATGAAATTCCAGCTGAAGGAATAGGGCACAACAAGGCGTTACACATTTCTGTGAAGTGTCGAGATCATGTCATGGCTAGGGTCCTCATTGATAATGGCTCTTCTTTGAATGTAATGCCAAAGTCAACACTAGCAAAGTTGCCTTTTGATGGAACTCATATGAAGCCAAGTACAATGATTGTAAGGGCTTTTGATGGTACACGGAGGGAAGTCATAGGGGAAATTGAATTTCCCATTCAGGTTGGTCCTTGCACCTTCGAGGTACTCTTCCAAGTAATGGACATTACATCAATGTACAGTTGTCTCCTAGGATGACCATGGATCCATTCTTTTGGAGCTGTACCTTCCACATTGCACCAAAAAGTGAAGTTCGTTGTTAATACTAAGTTGATAATTGTTTATGGAGAAGAAGATATGTTAGTGAGTAAGCTATCAATGACCCCTTACATTGAAGCTGCCGAAGAAGCTCTCGAGACCGCTTTCCAATCGCTTGAAATTGCCAATACCACTTATGTTGGGGATGATGTTCCACTCTTGAAACCTCAGTCATCTAAAGCATCCATTATGATGGCTAGGGTTATGCTCGAAGGAGGATACCGACCTGGAAGCGGTTTGGGGAAGAATATCCAAGGTGTCACTGACATCCTCATGCTCACCGAGAACAAGGACAGGTTTGGGTTGGGATATAAACCCACCAAGGCCGACAAGATGAGGGTTATAGAAGAGAAGAAAATAAAGAGGTTGGATCGACTGGAAAATCATGAATACGAGGCTGAAAGGGTTCCCATCTGTGACATTCGACAGAGCTTCCGAAGTGTAGGGTTCGCATTCCTGGACCAAGCAGCAGCTAATGAAGATGATTATCTCGCCGATCATGGTGTCAATTTGGTGTATCCATGCCTTCCGGGTACAGAGCTCAACAATTGGGAGGTCATTGAGTTCCTCAGGACCATAGAGTTTTTTTCAAAGTAATTCTGTAATGCTTATCCTTTGGCTCTACCCAAGGCTTTAGGATTTTTGTTGTAATGGGCTTACTTGTTTCCGTTTCAGTATGACTTATCAATAAATGCATGCATTCAATATCTTTATGTTCTTATCCCTCTTTTTTTTTTACTTTCGCTTTTATTCATCGTTCCTCACCAATAAATGCAGTTTCCCATCTTTAACCTTTATTCATTCATCTTTCCCTAACGACTACCAAAATGCAGACCTAAAAGTGACTCTCTTGAAAATGACAGTGTTAATAACTCAACATACAATTTTGACTATCCTATTGATCATGCTGATGAGGTTGTTGATGATGACCGGGAAGTTCCTCCTAAACTATTGAGGTTGGTAGAACAAGAAGCCAGGGAAATTCAACCCCATGAAAATCCGAGTGAACTAATCAATTCGAGAACCGAAGATTATAAAAAAGAGGTCAAGATTGGCCTTTCCCTAAAAGAAAAGGAGCGAAGCAGGTTGATCAGGTTGTTGATGGATTATAAAGATGTTTTCGTATGGTTGTACCAAGACATGCCAGGGTTAGACCCCAGTGTAGCAGAACACAAATTGCCATTAAAGCCAGAGTGTCCTCCAGTAAAGCAGAAGCTACGAAGGATGAAAGCAGAAATGTCTTTAAAGATCAAGGATGAGGTCAAGAAACAACTGGATGCAAGTTTCCTAGAAGTTGTAAAGTACCCTCAATGGGTTGCTATCATCGTTCCTGTTCCCAAGAAAGATGGAAAGGTTCGAATGTGTATTGACTATCGAGATCTGAACAGAGCTAGCCCAAAAGATGACTTTCCTTTGCCTCACATTGATGTTCTTGTAGATAATACTGCTCAACATGCGTTATTCTCTTTCATGGATGGATTCTCCGGATATAATCAGATCAAGATGGCACATGAAGATATGGAGAAAACTACATTTGTCACTTTATGGGGAACCTTTTGCTACAAGGTTATGCCCTTTGGCTTGAAAAATGCTGGGGCAACATATCAGTGGGCTATGGTGGCTTTATTCCATGACATGATACATAAGGAGATAGAAGTTTATGTAGATGACATGATCGCCAAGTCCAGATCCGAAGATGACCATGCTGATAATCTGCAGAAACTTTTTGGGCGGTTAAGAAAGTTTAAGCTCCGACTGAATCCAGCCAAATGCACTTTTGGAGTGAAATCAGGCAAGCTTCTGGGGTTCATTGTTAGTCAAAGAGGAATAAAGGTTGATCCTGAAAAAGTTCGAGCAATCATCGATATGCCAGCACCTCGAACGAAGAAGGAAGTTCATGGGTTTTTAGGAAGATTGAACTACATTGCCCGGTTCATCTCCCAACTAACCGCGACATGTGAACCAATCTTTAAATTGCTGTGCAAAAATCAGGCTGTAACATGGAATGAAGATTGTCAAAGAGCCTTCGAGAAAATAAAAAAATACCTACAGGAGCCTCCAGTCTTGGTTCCCCCAGTGCCGGGAAGACCTCTCATCATGTATTTGACTGTGCTAGATGAATCTATGGGCTGCGTGCTGGGGCAACATGATGAGTCAGGAAGAAAAGAACATGCCATCTATTATCTAAGCAAGAAGTTCACCAGTTGTGAAGCCAACTACTCACTGCTGGAACGCACTTGCTGTGCTTTGGCTTGGGCGGCCCACCGTTTGAGGCATTACATGTTGTGTTACACTACCTGGTTGGTGTCCAAAATGGATCCAATCAAGTATATCTTTGATAAGCCTGCTCTGACCGGAAGAATTGCTTGCTGGCAAGTCCTGTTATCAGAATGCGACATTGTCTATGTCACCTGAAAAGCAGAAAAATGTAGCGCTCTTGTAGAATATCTAGCCAATCATCCAGTAGAAGATTATGGATCGATGCAATGCGATTTCCCAGATGAAGATATAATGGCTTTGTTTGATCACATACAATCACCAGGAAAAGAAAAATGGACTTTGTTATTTGATGGAGCTTCTAATGCATTAGGACATGGAATCGGGGCAATACTAATCTCACCGGAAAATGATTATTTCCCTGTCACTGCAAGGCTTTGCTTTGATTGTACAAACAACATAGCCGAATATGAAGCTTGTGCGCTTGGGATCCTAGCAGCGATAGAATCAAAGGCAAGGATACTGGAGGTATACGGGGACTCTGCATTAGTCATCCACCAGCTAAGAGGGGAATGGGAAACCCGAGATGCCAAGTTAATCCTGTACCATGATTACATCAAAGGTCTGATTGATCAGCTTGATAAAGTCACATTCCACCATATTCCCCGAGAAGATAACCAATTAGTTGACGCACTGTCTTCCTTGTCCTCGATGTTCAAAGTAAGTGAAGAGAAGAACCTACCACTCATCAAAATGGAAAGTCATGATCATCCTGCATATTGTCAAGTGATAGAGGAAGAGTCTGATAAAAAACCGTGGTACCATGACATCAAATGCTTCGTCCAAAGAAGGGAATACCCTCCGGGCACTTCAGAAAATGACAAAAGAACTCTAAGAAGACTTGCAATGGGTTTTTATTTAGATGAAGGTATTCTTTACAAAAGAAATCATGACATGGTGTTGTTGAGGTGCGTTGATGCAAGCGAAGCTAAACGGATAATTGAGGAGGTACATGAAGGATCTTTTGGAACACACACGAGCGGTCATGCAATGGCCAGGAAAATCTTGAGGGCTGGCCAATACTGGTTGACAATAGAAGCAGATTGCTTTAATTATACGAAGAGGTGCCATAAGTGTCAAATATATGCTGACATGGTTCATGCGCCGCCAGCTCCCTTGAATGTCATGTCAGCACCCTGGCCATTCTCATTGTGGGGAATGGATGTGATCAGGCCATTCGAACCAAAAGCCTCAAATGGGCATCGCTTCAATCTTGTTGCCATTGATTATTTCACAAAATGGGTTGAGGCTACATCATATGCCAACGTGACCAGGAATGTCGTGATCAAATTTGTAAAAAGAGAATTAATTTGTCGTTATGGGTTGCCTAGTGAGATTATCACTGATAATGCGACCAACTTGAACAACAAGATGATGAAGGAGATGTGCGAAAACTTCAAGATAAAGCATCACAATTCCTCCCCGTATTGCCCAAAGATGAACGGAGAAGTTGAGGCCGCTAATAAAAATATCAAGAAGATTGTTCAAAAGATAGTGGTGACGTATAAGGATTGGCACGAGATGTTACCTTTTGCTTTGCACGGCTACCGTACCTCTATTCGCACCTCAACAGAGGCAACGTCGTATTCTTTGGTGTATGGGATGGAGGCAGTGCTCCCGATTGAAGTAGAGATCCCCTCATTAAGGGTACTGAGAGAAGAAGAATTGGAAGAAGCTGAGTGGGTTCAGGATCGACTCGACCAATTGAACCTCATTGAAGAGAAGAGATTAGTAGCATTGTGTCACGGTCAATTGTACCAGAGAAGGTTGATGAGAGCTTATGAGAAGAAGGTACGCCCGCGACAGTTTCGGGAGGGTGACCTGGTGCTTAAAAAAATTCTACCAATCCAAAAGGATCATCGAGGGAAGTGGACTCCGAACTACGAAGGACCTTACGTTGTGAAAAAGTCCTTCTCGAGAGGAGCTTTAATCCTCACCAGGATGGATGGGAAAGATCTTCCACTCCCTGTAAACTCAGATGCAGTCAAAAAGTATTATGCGTGAACGTATTTCCCAAGAAGAAGAAAAAAAAAGTGAAAAATGAAAAGAAGAAAAGCTCGCTAGGCTGAAAATCTGAAAAGACAATCTAGGCAAAAGTTAGAGCAACCCGCTAGGCTGAAAACTTGAAAAGGCGGTCTAGGCAAAGTTAGGGTTCAAAAAATAAAATAAAAACATAACAATGGAAGTGTTGTCAAGCCGATGAACTGGGGCAATCAGTGGGCTAGATGATGAAGATTGGGGCAGATAGTACGCTCAGATGATGATTAATGAGCAGTTGAGATGGTATGAGAGATACTAACACTAGTCATGGGAAGAGATGTCACTTAAGGAGATGTGATTCCACTCCACAACCTTTTCTGCAATTCCATACTCCATTGTAATATCTACTTTGTATCCCTTTTCAGTCCAAATATAATGACATTGACTCCCAATTCTTTTTACCCTTATCCCTTTGCCTTAACTTTTGTCAATTATGTGTGCATTCATCATGATAAGTATATACTGAAATGTGAAACATGTATTGATGTCTTCAAGATGCATTTAGAATTCCCTTGAAAATCTCAAAAGTTCGTAAAGAATAAGTGATCTCCCGACAAAGGGCGCCGTGGTCTACTGACAAGTAGCACGGGGACTATCATTGCAAAGGAAGAGTACCCTTTCAAAAGTTCTTAGCCTTTATTCTCCACGAAGACAGGACTTGTTTTAGTTCATCTCAGAGCCTGTCTGTCATCAACACTTTAAGGGGTCGAGGGTGATAATAAAAACCACCTAAGCGATAAAAAAAATTAAAAAGTAATGTGTTACAAGCTTTCCTTGGGTTGCATTGAAATCATTTGAGGTTTTCATCAAGCATACAGGACATTTTTGGCATCATGCATTGCAATTGTTTATCTCTTGTGAGCACAAAACCCAGTAAATTGCACATACATCGTAGGTTTTTACCTTTCCTTTAAAGCGTCAGCAGATACCTGACTCCGCATGCTTTTTACCTTTTCTGTCAAGCTTCAGTGGATAACCAACTCCACAAGCTTTTAATCCTTTTGCTTTCAAGCTTTAGCGGACAACCGACTCCGTAAGCTTTTAACATTTCTTTTCAAGCTTCAACGGATAACCGACTCAGCGTGCTTTTTATTTTCTTTCAAGCTTCGGCGGATAACCGACTCCGCAAGCTTTTAACCTTTCTTTTCAAGCTTCAACGGATAACCGACTCCGCAACCTTTTTACCTTTTATTTCAAGCTTCGGCGGATAACCGACCCCACAAGCTTTTAACCTTTCTTTTCAAGCTTCAGCAGATAACCGACTCCGCATGGTTGCTATCTTTTCTGTCAAGCTTTGGCGGGTACCATACCCCGTAAGCTCTTCTTGTTTTCGAGCTTCAGCGGATAACCAACTCTGCAAGTTTTTTACCATCCCTTTCAAGCTTCGACGGATACTCCGCAAGCTTTTCACATTTCCTTTTAAGCTTCAGCGGATAACCGAAGCCGCAAGCTTTTAACCTTTATGTCAAGCTTCGACGGGTACCATACTCCGTAAGCTCTTCTTGTTGTCAGATTTCAGCAGATACCCGACTCCGTAAGTTTTTCACCTTTCAAGCTTCAGCGGACAAGCGACTCCGCAAGCTTTTTATCTTTATGTTCGAGCTTCTATGGGCAATCCATCCCGTGAGCTCTTTTTTTAAATTGTGCATCCTTTTACTTGTCAGTGAACCCCGGCCAAAATTGGAGTTCATGTCTTTACTCGTCTCTTATAACGATGATAGGTAGACTATGGTTACACCTACTATCTAATAAGAAAGAAGTAAAGAGGGGCAGCTGTGAACGCTTAAATTTTATCCGGATGTTTTTTTTTAATTAATGTTATGAAAAGATAATAAACAAAAAAAGATTAAATAAAAATAAAAACTTTGCAAAAGGAAAAATGTGTTTTTGTTCTTGGCCCATTATAGGCCCATTTTCTTATCTGGTTGCAAGTGGCTTGTTGAGCCCATGATCCAAGTCAAAAAAAAAAAAAAGACTTCTGATTTTTTTTTTTTTATCTTCCTCCATTTGAAGTATAAACCCGCTTTTGTTTTTTCTTCTTTCTTTTGTTCTCTTATGCTTTTTTCCAAAACAAGGAGGTACCAACCCTGCATCTGCAACAACCAAGCAAGGTGGTGGAGCAAAGGTTGATATGCTCCCCACAAAATGTACCACCCTCTGCATTTTTTTTTTGTCTACATATAAATAACAAATTTTGGCACTATCATTCCCTGTTGTTAATATATAAACAGAAGCATCATCTAGTAGAGGGGGAGGAAAAAATGAAAATTGGCAACATAAAAAAATCCTAAAAAGAGAGAGTAAAGAACATACAGAGATCATCTACCACCATACCCAGCCCTTATCATCTTCTATACTCCAAACCACCATTCCATCCAAATCCAAACAGAAAAAAACAAAACACAAAAAATAAAAACAATAAAACAGAGAAGGAGAATACGGGTCTGAGGAAGAAGAACCGAAAATTGTTCCGCCACCACCGCGAGGCAGCGCCGCCCTGACGACCACCGCGTCACTCTCCTCCGCCATCTCCAACATATTCGCTAAGCAACACTGCCCGGCTCCGCTCAGAACCACCACTAGACGCGTGCCACTCAGTGACACTACCACTGCTGCTGCCGCGAGCTTCGCCTTGGTCCTTCATCGCCGCCGTCACAAACCCCAGGTCTCAGATCCAACACCACCGCCAAGTTCCACGCCATCCAGCCCTTCACCGGAGCTTCGCCATGCTACCCTTATCATCAACTTCGAACCAGAAGCAGTACCCAGATCCGCTCATCACCACCGCGCCATCCGAGCCGCTCGCCGCTGCAGCTCAACCTCGACCCAAGCTCTGCCTCTGAACGTCGCAACAGCGCCTCCAAGAACGGCCGTTGCCCGCCTCGCGCCCGCCGCACGAGTTCACGCTCCACCATGCCCTTGCTTTCAGCCTCCCCTGTGTTGTTTGGTTGGTACGATGGAGGCTTCTAACCTCTGATTTGTTCTCCTTTGTTTTCCTTTGTATTTTATTTTTATTCTTTTGTTTCTATTATTATGTTGTGGGTTTGTGCTGACAGCTTGTAGCCCAAGTTGCACTTTTTGTTATTTGTTTTGTTCATTTGGTGTTGTATTAGAACATTAGGCCAAGCTTAAAATCGTTTTGGGCCATATCTGTTTTTTTTATTAAAAAAAAATCGTTTTCAAGCCTTTAAAACAAAAAAAAAAGACTTTTCTGATCATGGGCTTTCTAGAATTCACTAGTGTAGAAAAGGGATTCCATATCGGTTATTTTTGGCTTTTCACATCGGTTTTCAAACTGATGTTGAAAAGACCGAAGTGGTTTATTGCCACTTTTCACATCGGTTTTAAAATCGATGTTTAAAGTACATTTTTAACAGCGGTTTTTACATAAACCGATGTGGAAAGTTCATTTGTCAATTGGTAAACTATTGGAAATGTCACTTTCCACATCGGTTTTATGAAAACCGATGTGTAAAGTCTAATTTTTTTTTGAAACTATTATTTACATTTCTATCATTCCTTTCCCCTGTTTCAGTAATAATATATGCAGATCAATACCAGAATAACATACTCTAAATATTCTCAACAATCACTTTTGTACAACAAAAACACAATTAATATATACTGAATTTATTACGAACAATACATATGTACGTTCAATTACATTCAGATAACAAAGATAATTAGAAACCAAAAAGCTACATGATATATTATAGATTTCATATCAAAATACATATGATCAGTCAAAAGTACACTATAGCTAGTACATGATAAGTTTTTAAACTAACTACATATATATATATATATATATATATATATATGTATATATATATATATATATGTATATATATATACAAACTATGGTTAGTACACTTCAAGAAAGAAAGTTGCCCAACGCCTCCTTATGTTGTTGATGTCAGAATCAGATAATGGAGTTGGATTGTTGAATATCTGCAAGTTTAATTGGACAAAAGATTATATCTTTTAAGTAATAAACTAACATAAAACATATAACGAATCTATAACTGTTACTTCTAATTGTTATCAATTAACATTTACCTCGTGCCATCTTTCAGTAATCCTGGAGGAGATAATTTCCAACATCCACTGCATCACATAGTATCCACATTCCCATGATCCACGTTGTATACGTGACTGCGTACAAATGAAATCCAATTAGAATATGAGGAATTGAATAGAAATCAATAATTATACCAACTGCATTTGATGCATTTGAACTAATAAATATCTTACGCTAGGAGTAATCCATCTGATAGCCCGACGCCTTTCACCATGCAACATGTGGTTTGCATTAATAGAACTATCATGACAAAATAAACATTAATTAAAGTATATCTAATAGATTTCAGATAATTAAAACAACTGCATTAATGATTATAAAGTATTTTAATGCTTACGTTTCGATGATCATCTTCAGTTCATTCGCCGACTTATTTCTAATTGAGCAGAAGAAGACCACGACGTTCATCCTATGGTACAAGATCAACAGTTGCCAATGCTGGCTGTATTTGCGGAACAATTAGTGACTAAGTCATATATAGTTATAATTAAATAACCGATACTTACTTATTGTGATAACTCGCAAGGTAGAATTAATGATCGTCTCGGGCAAGTATATCACGTATGGTGGTGACCCGGTCTTCTGATGCTAGGAGAACATCACCCTGAATGAACATGGGGTCAATGAACCCATAAAGGGTGAGGTTACCCTGATCAACTAACATACGATGCAGATACCTAATATATTGAAAAAACATGTTAATTATCATAGTATTTAAAAATTAATTACTTAACTTATAAATAAAATGTACTTACGTGCACCATAACGATAGGTGTGCAGAACTAGCCATTTCTTTATTGAGTACAATCTCCATAAGTTCCTTCTTTGGGATATACAGTTCATCACCTGGACTGGCATCATGTTCCAACCTTATCAAAGCTGCGTCATTGTCCATGGTGACAACCTGTATAGCCAGAAGTTTAAAAACATCACCAGGTGCCCCTTTGTCGATCCCCTAAACAACAAAGATATATATTAGTAATCACAGATAATTAAGTTATTTCATTCGTAATTAACTAAATGGTCAAATGAATATCTTGGCAGGAGCATACATCTCTGGTCTTCCTGGATCTGACCTTTTAGGCAGGATATCATTTCCAACATCCTATAACGAATAAAAATAAAGCATTATCTTTAAACAATAATAAATAATTTCAACTATGAATATAGAAAAACACAACTAACTGAACACCTCAGATGCAACAAGAAAGCTGACCAGTTTTCTTTGCCAGAGGATGAAGTTACCGGGGGCCTGACCCACTGTTTGAACCTCCTCAACGGGCACAGGGACTCGAGCATCAGCATCTCGAATAATCTCAACAACGACCCTCAGCTGATCATCCGGCAATAAATGATGGTGTATGGTATTACCTAAGTTATTATGTGCCCTCCCCAATGCCACTAAGCGGTGATCATGATGATCATCAACATACAGCTCACACCTATCAGGGTCGTCATCATCATCATCATCATCATCATCATTTTCAGGCTGGTGAGGAGGATCACACGAGCCCTTAGTACTCACATGGACAAAGGGTTGGACACCGGCTGTCATCTGCTGGGACATAGAAGTAAATATTGCCATCTGCTGGGCAAACAGCTCGGCCATCTCCTGTCTAAGCTCAGCTGCAATCTCCTGTTTTAGCCGTGCTCTATCTGCATCAACATCCCTGTGGCATTGGTGTGAAGATGAACCATGGTATTGACGAATGCCGATGCCCCATCCAACACCAATGACACGGCCCGGGTGGTCTGGTTTACCGATGGTAGTAGCTAAAATATCATCGCGTCCTCTAGGAACAAAGGTTCCTTGGGTTATCTGCTCGTCCAAGGCATCCTATCACATATAAAATATCAGGTCACATTACAATTCGCTAACAATCTTAAAATGACAATTACAATTCAAACTATACTTACAATCTTCTCAGCTACTTGGCGGGCCTCCTCAGATGTATATTGTCCCATTTTTCTTTGTCGGGCCCTCTTCCATTTACGATGGCGTGGGGGTGGAGGTGGATCAACAACCTATGGACGATTTTTAGCGTTAGGATCCGCTTGAGATGCTGCTTCCTGACGTGCTTTCTTTTCCTCTTCCACCATTATCTGACCAAGCTTTTTATATACCCCACGAGACATGACATGGGGGTAGACATTCTTGCTTTGATTTTCCTGCCCCTTTTTCCTCTTCTCCTGTTATAAATAGAAGACAATTAAATTACATAAGTAAATAAAATTAATGAAATTACATAAATTTAGAGACAAATCAAATAAGTTAACCTGAAAGTCGGGATCATGTCGGCTCTGAACAAAGCGATCCCATGTCGCCTGGTCAAGAAACGGTTATACCTCAAGTGGGTTCTTTTCACATGTTGGATTGAATACATAGTATCTGCCCAGGTCGACCTTAAAAGCCTTCCAACGCTCACCAGCATACTTTAGCAAACGCTTCTTCATAATCGTCGTATCTAGTATGTCAAAGGTGAGCTACATTAAGACCAAAAGGAATCAATGAATTACTGTATGATATTTGTAAGATTAAAATAAAGTAGATACAGACAAACACAGGACGAAAAAGTATAGATACCAGAATACTCTCCCATGTCTGATCCTTCACGTCCGCAGGTACATCTTTCCAAATATCAATGAGTATACTAGGCCTGCTCCTAGCAAGGGTCGCCACAAAACTTTTAAACTGCTCTGCCATTGACCCAATAGGATTGAGGTTATTATCAAAGTCTATTCTTATCCTTTGATTTGAACCACGGTTGGCAGTCAAATTCCTCATTCGTGTGGCACGTCTACCCTTTCTTTGCATGAAGGAGGGATATCCTCAGGATTAGTCATGTATACCTGTTTAAACAAAAAAAAAACTTGTTAGTATGTCAGGATAAATATCAAACATAATTTATAAATATCGATCATGTGAAGTTGTGTGCATGAAGATGGGGCCTAGCCGTGACAACCATCACGGCCATGATCGAGTAGAGCTGAAAAGAAAGAATGGAAAAGTCAGAACTGGTCACGGCCATCCCGTGATGTCCATCACGGCCGTGACATGCCAACTGAACCAGACCCTCACAGGCAGAATTGATCACGGCCTAGTCGTGATGGTCACTACAAAAAAAACCCTATTCAGCGACCGAAGATTTCGGTCGCTAAACATGATAATTCGGTTGCTATATTGTGTAGCGACCGAATTAAGGGGGTAGCAGAAACCCTGGTGGCTAAATGTTTAGCGACCGAATTTGTATTTCGATCGTAAATTTGCGACCGATATTTCGGTCACAAAATTATATATTTCGGTCGCGTATAGTTGGTCGCATGCTCAGATAACCAAATTTGGTGACTGATATTCGGTCGCTATTTCGGTTGCAAATTTTGATTTTTTTTATAAAAATTTTCCTGTAACTTAATCCTACCGACCAAATTTTGTTTTTCAACTATTACCCCATTGATTTTTAATTTCTGATGTAAACAAAATACACCAATATTTTTTTTTGAATAAATAGAAAATTTAAATATGATGTACTAACGATCCAAAACACCACAGTCAATATGATCAAGAAAACACCTACATTAATTAACGCAAGTTTAATAATTGTTTATAAAAAAAAAGTTTAATAATGTACTAATTAACGATAAAAACATAAAAACACACCACAGTCAATAAGTACTAATCAAAATATCAAAACTCATCAATCTTCCAAAGGGATGAACATGTAGAAGCAAGAACCCCCAAGGTACTTAAACTTCGTCAATACACCAGTGGACAACAAATACAACTCCCTGATACCATTTGTGTCTGTTGCAAAATATGGGTGATCCTCATGGATTACTATATTCCCATTGAACAGATTTTCGCATTTGTCTTCAATAGTCACAACACGCGGTATTCCTCTTCCCCAACGACTGTAGAATTATCGCGGGATTGAAATCAAATCCTGAAAATACACAAGAACAATTTAGTAATGATTAGTTTATGCCTTAACCATCATTACGTGAATCCGATCGTTATTCTTAAGTTGATGAGATAATGTACCTGGTCTAAATGGATGGTTGTCTCAAAACATTTAGTCGGATCCATTTTCTGATAAAATGATAAGGAAAACAAGTCATATGTCTAAACTTATCAAGTGATAATAAGAAAAGATGGAAAGATCCATGTAGCATACTAGCATGTTAAAATAGAACAAAAAAATGCAACTTCACATGCAACTTTATAGATTAGCAAACATAGTAGTTTTCAGGAAAGCAGATGCTTTTACGTCGTTTTGAAGGATGGTCATAGAGAGGACTTTTCCTACTGGAAATGCATAGATAACCTAGTAAGGATGGTCATCGACAACTATTTCTAGAAAGGTCCATTGCCTAGTGAAACAAATGAGTAGAAAACCAGAGTTACTTTCATAATATTGTGTACAGAGCTGATTTCTAATGTGAATAATGTTTGAATGATGATGGCACGTCATGTGCCTAGAAAATTGTGCCTCACCCTTCATTTTATCTAACCCTATACTTAATCCTTCATTATCTAAGACCTTGGCCTTAAGGCAGAATTAAAGAAAAACCTCAAACTTCAAGAATCCTTCAAGTACATCCAAAATATTGAATGAGCATGCGTGCCCTAAGAAGGTACGCATGCTCATTAATATTGAATCTCAAATAGGAAACTAATTAAGGCTTTCGTAGCTTAATAATTAACTCTAGCAGAAAATAAAACCGTTGACTTATAAGGATTGCAGCATACTTCAACAAATATATATTGAAACATATTTCAATACAAACTTAGATAAAATATAGTAGCAAACATCCTATTGAACTCCGCTCTCCACTAACAAGTAACACATAATTGTCAAACACATGCATAACTTCTAAATTAGTAACACACAACAAGCATCCCGCCTTTTTGACAGGATCGCATCCTATTGAGCTCTGCTCTCCACTAACAAGCAACACATAATTGCAAATACATGCATTCTCAAGTATGCTTAGTAAAGATGTATTTGGATTCACTATCCAAATCATCTCACAGTTGAAACAACAATGTACTTGAGTAATCTAAATAAGAGAAACAAGGATGAGCAAGCCTTAAAAACAAATATTACAGGACGTAGATGGACTCAAGTTGTATTGCAGGGTGTAACATAATCATTTTCAAGGGACCTTGACCTTGGAATTCAACGGTTCAAGAAGTTTGAAAACAAACGTTTCCTCCCACCATCCCTCGCTTACCAATCTCCATCGAAAAAATAGAATCTTAAAGGCCAGCCATTAATTAGCCATCAAATTTTTATCAAACCTCCATACATTCATATACCCAAAGAACAAACATAAAGTGTTCAACTCAACAATGAAAATTTACAAAATTTACAAGTTGGGGTTAGGACCCTTGCCTCCACATTGACTTGGTCTTCAAACTCATATTAAAATAGTCTTCCTTATGTCTAATACAATGTGCCTGTAGTTTACTAATTACATTCTTGGCTTCATATTTGCTTATTTTATGCAGAGATGGTCATGAAACTTATAGTAGTCCTACTTCCAAGCATTACAGTCGAAGAGATAGTGAATCAAGAGGGAGCTAACTTATATTATCTATCCAATAAGGTATTTAAATCAATATACCCCTACTGTCAAAATTTCTCTACTCTGGATTTCACTATAACAACATCAATGATTAATTTGACAGCATAAATACCCATACTGACAGAACTTCCCTAAACCCCAACCTGAGACAGAACTGATCAGAGGAGACTGTGGGGGTGGTGGCTGCGCAAACAGAACCCCTTGAGATGGTGGTGGTGGCCGGAGGAGGAAGTGACAACACCTGAGAGAGACATTGAGAGAAACTGAGACAAAGAGAACCGATCAAGAGAGAGAAAGAGAGCGAGATACACACAGAGAGAGAAGAGGAGTCCTTACCAAAGAAGGAGGTCATGGTGCTACAGTGGTGGTCGTGGTGGCGGTGGTGACGGTGGTGGCACGGTGCTACTGGGAGGAGGACGAGGGAGTGAGAGACAGAGAAGGAGAAACACAAAATGAGAAGGATAAGGGGAGAACCTTACCAAGTGGTGGCCGGCGGAGGACGAGATGGTGAGAGGTGGTGATGCGCGGCCGGAACAGGGACGGGGCGGAACAGCTGCGCGATAGAGAATAGAAGAAAAGAGAGAAATGGGGGAAGAGAGAAAGGAAAGCGCGATTTAGGGATTTCATTTTTAGCGACCGAATAATTCGGTCCCTAAATCGGTTAATTTGAAATTTGAATTCATAAATTTAGCAACGGATTTTTAAATCGGTCGCTAACACACGCTATTTTAATTTTTTACACGCCGTTTAGCGACCGAATTAATATCGGTCGCAAATATAAATAAAGTTTAACTGTTGCATTTAAATCGCTCTCTAGTTCGGTCGCTAAAAAGTCATAAATTTCTAACTTTTACTTTCCTTTATTTAGCGACCGAAATAGCGATCAATAACTCTGCTATGCTCTATTTCGGTCACTATTTCGGTTGCAGTATCAACTCTAATCAGTGTTTCATTTAGATCCTACAATCGGTCGCCATTTCGGTCGTAAAAAGCAACCAAAAAATTCGGTCACTATTTTCGGTCGTTAAATAACCTTTTTTTTGTAAAGGGTGGTCACGGCCGTGATAGACCAACCAGTTAACCAACCTCCAAGGCAGAACTGATCACAGCCTAGCCGTGATGGTGGTCACGGCCGTGACAGACAACCAGTGAAGCAACCTCCAAGGCAGAATCAGTCACGGCTTAGCCGTGACAGGCATCACGGCCGTGACGCGTAATACCACCACTGGTGTTCCTTTCGGTGTATCTTTTGTCCACCAATTGGAAAAATCCAGTCTTGGAGCCATTTCCACTATGGTGGATTAGACACAGATTCACACTTTATAACACTTCACACACAGAACAACACAAGTATACACAGAACAAGGACTCAACACACAAACTTCATCAAAGGGGTCACAACAAGGCACTTACACACTCATGACAGAGCCTAGACATGCAGTTGTACATGGGCATAACTTATAAATATCGATCAACATACGTAAACATAACTTATAAATATCAACGTAAACATATAATACGCCTTTAAACATAACTCAAACTAAACTTACTTTGTGGTCAATTAGTAAAGTTCTCCCATAACTTTTCTTGGTGATCATTACGAGTAGCATGTACATCATCCACTTCATTTTCCTCATTGAAATTAGGCACTCGTGTTGAGAAAGAAGGATTATAAGAAATATCAAGAGTTGAATCTTGATTTCCCTCACTATCATTAAACATGTTTTTTCCCTGGAGAACCACCGACCACCTTTTGTTAGAAGGATCACGGATATAAAACACTTGTTTTGCTTGGGATGCCATGATGAAAGGCTCTTCTTTATTACCTACCTTATTAAGGTCCACCAATTTGAATCCTAACTCATCGGTTTGCACACCATTGTTACTGTCGACCCACTGACATTTAAAAATAGGTACTCTAAACTTCATGTAATCAACCTCCCATATCTCTTCAATGATTCCAAAGTATGAAACGGATGCCATAACAGGGATTTTATCCTTCAAACTAGAGAAATGCATGGACTCAGCGACGACGATAACCCCACTGTTTTGCATAGTACTTTTGTCATCCTGGGACTTTGTATAGAAGGAAAACTTATTGATATCGTACCCACTCCAGCATATGACATCAAAGTTAGGCCCCTGTGCTAGCCATTTTAATGTATCAGAAGCAATACCATCCTTTGCAATTTTTTCTTTAAACCAGTGCAAGAAAGTGTTGTTATGCTTGTTCAAACACCATTTTTCATTCATTATAAGGTAAGTTTCATTGATGATGCTTTTGTTCTCACATAAGTATGGTTCAACCTCATCAATGTTATTCAATATATACAAATGTGCTTGAAGCACTTCCTCCCTATCCATGCTCTTAACAGTGATACCTCGTGTACCCTTACCATCATATCTTCCTTCGTGACGAGACTTCGGAAGCCCTACAGGTTCCGCTTCTGACATGTAGTCTGTACAAAACTCAATAGCTTCTTCTGCAACATACCTTTCAACAATAGATGCTTCGGGACATTGTGGATTCTTCATATATCCTTTCAAGATCTTCATGTATCGCTCAACCGGGTACATCCACCTTAAATAAACAGGGTCGCGCACAATCTAATCTCCCTCACTAGATGAACAATCAAATGAACCATGATATCAAAAAATGAAGGTGGAAAATACATCTCCAATTGGCACAAGATAATGGCTGCCTCATTTTCCAAGTCATCCAACTTTCTAGTGTCAATGACCTTGCTACATATAGCATTGAAGAATAAGCATAACCTAGTAATGGCATGTCTAACTTTTTTAGGCAATATGTCAAGAATGGACACCGGTAGTAGTTGTTGCATCAAGACATGACAATCATGAGACTTTAAGCCAACTAATTTGAGATCTTTCATTGAGACAAGTCTTTTGATATTTGAAGAGTAACCCTGTGGCACTTTGACTCACCGTAGACATTCACAGAAACTTCTTTTCTCTTTTTTTGATAAAATATGACATGCTGGGGGCAAATAAGTCTTCTTATCCCCCACTTTAAGTGGAGCTAACTGCTCTCGTATACCCATCGTAACTAGATCCAGACGAGCATTCACACCATCCTTTGTCTTGCCTTGAATGTTGAGAAGCGTTCCGATTAAACTGTCACACACATTTTTCTCCACATGCATCACAACAATACAATGTCTTACATCAAGCTTGCACCAGTATGGAAGATCAAAGAAGATCGACCTCTTCTTCCATATGTTCTTCTCGGTAGCCTTCTTCTAGATCTTCCCATAGATAACATTAGTGTTATTCACCCTTTCATAAACTTGCTCTCCAGTCAAGGCCACCGGAGCAATTTCATTCTCCGGAAGTCCATTGAAAGCTTTTCTCAATCTACGATAAGGATGATTACGTCGGAGAAATCTTCGATGCCCAAGGTAAACAGTCTTCCTTCCATGTTGTAGTTAATGGTAACATGTGCCTTCTTCACATATTGGACATGCTTTATGCCCCTTAACACTATACCTACATAGGTTCCCGTATGCTGGAAAGTCATTGATGGTGCAAAATAACATGGCATGCAATCTGAATGTCTCACGGCAATACCCGTCGATCACATCAATGCCTTCATTCCACAACATTCTCAAGTCTTCAATCAAGGGACTCAGATAAACATCAATATCATTTCCTGGCTGTTTAGGACCCGAAATCATCATACTTAACATAATGTATTTACGCTTCATGCACAACCAAGGAGACAGGTTGTAAATTACCAGGAGAACAGGCCATGAACTATGAATACTACTTAAGTTTCCATATGGATTCATTCCATTGGTAGCAAGTCCAAGCCTGAGGTTTCTGGGCTCATTGCCGAAATCCGGAAACAAACTATCAATTCTATTCCATTGCAAAGAATTGGTCGGATGACGAAGCTGTCCATCACATTTCCTCTCATCTGCATGCCATCTAATGTTTTTTGCATCATTTACATTAGCAAACAATCGCTTGAACCGCTGAATCACGGGAAGATACCATAACACCCTGCAGGAGGACATTTGATGACCCCATCACAACTAGAATCACCATCCTTCACTTTGTAGTGTGATACCCCACACCTGGGGCACTCATGCATCTCTTCAAACTCTTTCCTGTACAATATGCAATCATTGGGGCAAGCGTGTATTTTCTTATACTCCATACCCATCGGACACAATATCTTCTTCGCCTCATAGTTTCGAGATGGCAATGTGTTGCCTTCTAAAAGCATGTCTTTCAAAAACTCAAGCAATTCTTCGGTAAAGCTTTATCGCTCCACCCATTTCTCGCCTTCACATTGAACAATCTTAACACCGCTGACAACCGTGTGAAATTAGTGCACCCCGGATACAAAGCCACTTCTGCATCACTGCACAAAGTATCATACACATGTGCGCGCCGAAAAGACTCTTGCCCAACATCACGGATCATGTCCTCTAGTCCATCGTCCATTTCCACGTCATCAACTTCTTCTCTATCCGACACCCTCGGCCTGTCTAACGATTCACCATGACATATCCATGTTGTATAACTCTTGAAAATCCCCTCACAAATAAGATGATCACGTATCTCCTCAGCTTCTAGTCATCTCTCATTCAAACAGTTAACACAAGGACAATAAAACCTTTCGTTACCACTATCAGGAGCATTTGTTTTTGCAAACTGTAGAAAATCTTCCACTCCATTCTCATACTCATCACTTGTTCATCTAGCATTCATCCAACCGCGATCCATGACTAAACCAATAACTTCGTACTTAGTCCAACATATTCATCAACCACTTCTTATGACAGGGTATGGCCCTATCCCATTCGAGAAGAAACTTTTTCAACATTCGGTTAACAGTTAGTCCTTAACTCTCATGCTCATACTCGACAAAATTTTGGCAGCATTTCCCTACGGTCTCCGACGTACACTACTTGAACGCGATGACATCCACCACGATAAAGTATGCACCCGAAGAACGAAAGGAAATATATCAATGCGAACTTTCATCAAGTATATAACATTAGAATCAATGAATAACTATTTTAACTGAATTAAGAAAAAAAAATTTCCCAAACTGTCCAACTTTGGACAATTCAAGATCCAACACAATGAGCGGTACATTAAGCACGTACACGTGTGCTCATTAGTATTGCATCTCAAATGGGAAACTAAGGATTTACTAATTATGTAGCTTGCATGAAGATGGGGCTTGAAAAGTGAAGAAAATGAGCCAAACATGGCCCATCACGGCATAGCCGTGACAGCCATGATAGAGTAGAGCTGAAAAGAAAGAATGGAAAAAGCAGAACTGGTCACGACCAACTCGTGATGTCCATCACGGCCGTGACATGCCAACTGAACCAGACCCTCACAGACAGAACTGATCACGGCCTAGCCGTGATGGTGGTCACGACCGTGACAGACCAACTAGTGAAGCAACCTCCAAGGCAGAATCCGTCATGGCCTAGCCGTGACAGGCATCACGGCTGTGACACGTGATACCGGTGTTCCTTTCTGTGTATCCTTTGTCCACCAATTGGAAAAATCCAGTCTTGGAGCCATTTCCACTATGGTGGATTAGACACAGATTCACACTTTATAACACTTCACACACAGAACAACACATGCAAGTATATTATATTTATGTATATATATATATATATATAGATATACACAGAACAAGGACTCAAGACACAAACTTCATCAAAGGGGTCACCCTCTTAGAAAACCTACATTAGAATTTTAGAATAAGCTAGAATATTATATCTTCACAAGTCACAACATACCCACACTATCTGCTCAGTTTTGATATTCTCCACAAAATTCTCTATTTCTTTGTTCACCTGTGATGAGCCTGAAAACCAGTAACAGGGAAAATGAGGAGTGGTTTCAAACAGTGGAGAACTAAAAAAGATGGAATTCAACGGGAAAAAAAAACGACCTTTTTTTTGTGGAAGAATGAAGAGTGAGTGAGTGTGAAGTGTAGAAATGAGAAACCAGAGAGTGCTGAGATGTAGGAAGAAAGAGAAAGACAGTATAATGTAGCTTTTCAAATTTGAGCGTATTTTTAGGGTTGGTGCCTGTGTTTGTATGTGCGGCGAGAGAGTGAGAGATGTTTTTCCATTTCTGTCTTGGCTATACACTCTTGAAACAAAGGAAAAGGGTGCGTGACATTGGAGGGAATAAAAATAGAAACAAAAAGAAGGGTTATATTACACATCGGTTATTACAAAACCGATGTGGTTAATTTATCTTTCACATCGGTTCTTCTGGAACCGATGTGGAAAGATAAAATTTTAAATTCTAATTTTTTTTTATAATTTTATACATCGGTTATCTTTTAACCGATGTGGTTAATCAACACTTTACACATCGGTTCGATAAAAACCGATGTTAAAAGATAAAAATTCTAAATTTAAAATTTTTTTTGTTTTACTTTTAAACATCGGTTAAAAATAACCGATGTGGAAAATATTTACACATAAGTTAATTTCTAAACCGATGTGGAATCCTTTGATTTTAATTTCAAAAATGCCACCGCCTTGTTTTACACATCGATTTTAGGGAAACCGATGTGGAAACTCCGATGTAAAAAGCATATTTTGCATTGGTGATTGGGTCAAATTTGTGTTCTTGTCTCATTAAGAAAAATGCATCTTCAAATAATATAATTTCTTTAATAAAAATAAAATAAAAGGAAAAGTCTTGTCAAAACATCTTTTTTATAAAATTAAAAAATATATCTCTTGAGTTCACGCAACAATCTACGACGTTGATGTATGTTTTTCATCCTCAAGTGTCGTATGAATTGTAAGGGTTCATCGTATAGTTTGACTATCTTTAATCCCGTGCAAAAGTGAACTCCGTTTTAAAATAAAATATTTTCAATCTACTCTCTAGTCATATAAAAAATGAAAAATATTTTTAAATTCAAACGGCAATCTACGACGTTGATGTATGAATTTTCATCCTCAGGTGGCATATGAATTGTAAGGGTTTATCGTATAGCACTGCTATCTTGGATCTTGTGTAAAAGTGAATTTTTTTTAAAATAAAAATCCTTTTCTAAAATCATTTGCAAAAATAAAAATAAAATTCAAAATTAAAATCAACCAACCAATCAAATCTTTTTCAAAAGAACTACGTGGCTTTGAGTTTCCTATCGCACCCGGGAATACGTAGGAGAAGAATCAACCATTCTGTCAAGCCAAAATTTAATTTTCTCTTTTATTGTGTTTATCTTTTAATTTAATTTTAAAAAGTGGGGTAAAATAAATATTACAATGGCTATTAAAATTATTTTGTGCAATCAACTTGAGTACCGTTTTTAAACGGGCGATGTAGGATGATAACACCTTCCCTACTCGTAACCGACTCCCGGACTCTAATCTCTCCTTTTTAAAAGAATGACCAGTTTTTCTTAAAATAAATGATTTTCCAATGTTTTTCCCAAATAAAATATTGGTGGCGACTCCTCTATTTTTTACCTTTATATTCGCAGCGCCCGGACGGGACGGTCGCGACATTAATTAATATAGATATAGATTTATTATTTAAAATAGAAAAAACAAAGGCAATGATATAGCAAAAAAAAAGTATTAGAAAAAATGAATAGCTCTGCCTCTACTTATGTCAATTCAGAGATTGCCGTGTTTGACTCCCAAAACACTGTACCTTTGCTGCTTTATAAATATTTTAAAACAAAAGAATATATAAATTTTAGAAAATAAATAAAAATTCCATAACTTGACATGTGGCTTGCACCATTATGCTACATTAAAATCAGCATTTCCCCTTATTAATCAGTATAATATAGATTTATTATTTAAAATAGAAAAAACAAAGGTAAGGATGTTGCAAAAAAAAAAGGAAAAAAAATATAATTAAAAAAAGAGTAGAAAAAACAAAATTAATTATAAAAATATATATTTAAAAAAAATTAGAAAAAATATTTTAAGCAAAAAGCAATTTATCAAAAATAAATTTAAAAAAAATAAAAAATAAATTTTAATAAAAAAAAGTAGTAGCAAAGAAAAAAAATTATATTTTAAGCAAAAAATAAGTGTAGCAAACAAAAAATAGGAAAAAAATAAGAAAAAAAAGTGTCAGCCAAAAAAAAATTAATTAGAAAAAAATATTTTAAAAAAAAGTATTAGCAAAAAAAATATTAGAAAACAAAATATATTTTAAGCAAAAAAAGTAGTAGAAAAAGAAAAATTAATTAGACAAAAATATTTTTTTTAAAAAAGTATTAGAAAAAAAAATAATTAGAAAAAAAATTTAAAGCAAAAAAAGTTGTAGCAACGAAAAAAAATTATAAAAATAAATGTAGTTTCAGAAAAAAAAAAGTAGTAGCAAAAAAAATTATTAAAACAAAAAGTGTTAGCCAAAATAATAATAATTTTAAGAAAAAAAATTAATTATAAAAATATTTAATTGTAAAAAGATTTATATTCTAAAAATAATAATTATAAAAAATTTAAAAAAAAAGTATTAACCAAAAAAATTGATTATAAAAAATTATATATTTATAAAAAAAAGAAGTCAAAAATTATGGTGCCGACACTTATGCCACTACTGTTGTGCTAAAGTAGCACAATGGATAAGTCATTACATGTTATATAATTTTTTTTTATAAACAAAAATATAAAAGATACACAACTCATGTATAAAATCGAAACAAAAAAATTCAGTTATTTATATATGTCCCACATTTTCATCATTTGTCCCATCATTAATGCTTTTTATTGAACCCCGGTCATGTTATATTATATAAAAGACGCTGTCTTTTAGCCAAGAGGCCGGATGTATGCAGAAAATCAAGAAAACAATGATCGTATTTATCCGATAGCTACACCAAAAGTCTCAGATTTTATTGAAATCGATCAAACAATAGCAATGAATTCAAGTGTGGATTCCAGATTCAATGGCCGCAGTGCACGTATATATATTCAATTTGTTTTCAAGAGCTTTCACTTTTAGTTACATTAATGGAGACCAAAACTCAACTTAAAAATAAAAGTATAAATTCTAAACAATTCATGAGTGAAACAGGGCAACAAACACAGAAAAGGGTCTTAGATAATTCATATGATTATTTGTATTCATTAACAAGCACAAATTTTTCTTTTACAGCATGAAGAAAATAGAGCTACACTACTACATCAAAAGTGGCAAGCCACTACAATAGATCTTAGGAACTAGCCTTCAAATAATCTCTAAACCATATATTACTTCTTTGAACTCAGCCATGTCCGTATATTCCTCGTCAGAGTCAGATTGTGGAGTAAAATAGACGTGTTTGAGCTTGAAAAATGTCTGGAGAGTTAGCAGACTATCAGAACCAGCTGTATGAGGATTGGGAACGGAGTCTTGCTATGTATGGGAATTTAATTTTTCAGACTTGGACATCGAATATGACGCTTGCAATCCTGATGCTATTCATCTCTTGCAACAGCTTGACTTCATCAAGAACATAGTAGATGGTATCTCATCTGAGGAATTCAGAAAGCTGCTATTCAGTTCTGGGTTGTTGTTCAATAACAACGTGTGGGTTATGTTATTATGACTTTGGGTATCTGGTAAAGATTCTCACTACTAAAGAATTGCCGCCAGATATCGATTCCTTTAATTTACTTGTTTCTTCGGAGAATACATATATGATATGAAGCATATGATGAGGTTCTGCAATGGCCTATACGGTGGAGAAATTAGCCAACTCTTTTATAATTTCTATCGTGTTGCGGGAAAGAGTCATAAAATAAAATCATCAACCATGTGAGATTAATAAAATCATTGGAAGGAGTACTTATCATTATTCATTAGGCTAAATGTTATATAATTATTATTAGTCATAGCAGAGGATGTTCATCAACCAATCCAAACCAATTCAAACCATAAAAATCGAACCGAACAAACCGAAAAAACCGCTTAACTTTAATTGGATTGGATCGGATTTTGAATCTCATATGAAAAACCAATCCAAACCGAACTATTATAAACATATACTATTATTTTCAAAATTATAATATTACTCATACTTGAACATTGTTTTTCATACTTTTATATTTGAATTAACACTTTCATTCTCATAAATATTTTTGTTAGAATGACATATATGAGAATATTTAAAATAATGTTAACTCTTGAGGTTATATTTTGCTTAAAGTTGTGATGCATATCACGTATATACTTGATTGGTTAAACATGAAAAATAGGAGATCAATTAAGAAAATTAGAAAAATAATTAGGTACAATTTATTTATAGCTAATTCAAGGAAAAAATTAAGACAAGTGAGAGTAGATACAAGAAATTAACATAAAATAATATTTAACATAAAAGAATATTTAACATAAAAGAACGTGATAAAAAATATCAATAACTATTTTTCTTAAACTCCCAAAATCGGTCAAGAATTTTCCTCAATCATCATCAAATCAAATAATGTTTAATAAGAACAAATATTTGTTGCTTTTCATAAATGTTCTACTGTTCACAGGGACTAATCCAGAAATATTGGATAATGGGGGTAAAATTGTAGAACTTTGGAGGCAACAATATTTTTTTAGTGGGGGCAAAATAGAAATTATATAGAAATTAAAGATAAAAAAAAATTAGTGGGGGCACACACTAGATCCACCCCTGAGTGTTCTAGACTTCTAGTATAGATAGAGGGGTTAAAATAGGTGTTGGACACTCTAAATCAGCTCCCTTAAATGAATATTATCTTTTGTCCACAATTAAATCAGTAGAACGAACACTTGACATAAGGAAAAAGAAATAAAGTATGATAAAAAACGAATTATCAAATCCAATCCAAACCGCGTTTGATTGGATTAGATTTGATTTTCTGAAAGAAACAATCCAATCCAATCCAAACCGTATGTTATTTTTATCATTAGATCGGATGACTTTTTAACTCAAAACCGATCCAATCCAATCCACGAACACCCCAGAACTTTCGTCCTTACAGCTTCTCAAGATCATGATGGGCCTTATCAAAGCAAAATTTTGAGTCGCAACTATTGATATTCAATTCGTCTAACATATTTTTGGACTTTGAGTAGTAACTTTGGGCTAGAGCCAATGAATCAAATAAAAAATAAATTATAAAAAAGAAAAATAGGAAGATGAGTCTTTTTAATTTGAAAAGAGCTAGAGGAAAAAGTTTAAAGAGAGAAATTTCTTGAGAAAACACACATTATCAGTAGGTATCAAGAGATGAATTATCATTTATCAAAAAAATTAAGAGATGAATTATTAGTTGAAGGCCAACGTCTTGCTTTGACAACACCTAAGTTGGATCTGAGTCATATCTTAATTGGTCGGTCGAGTACTCTGCGCGAATTGAGAAATTGATGTCTTATAATCATTTCATGAATATTATCTCTATTGTATTTTTTGCTACAAAGGGAATTATGGATTGAGCGTGTGATGTCTGTAGCCTGTATGTGTGAGACCGTTTAACAGAGAGAGACGAAGAGTCAAAGAGGGAGAAGGATAGAAGGAGAGAAAGAGAGAAAGAAGAAAAGTCTAAATCAAACAAGAGTGTAACTAAGATTCTAGAAAGTATATAAATTTACAAAGATATAATATAATATACACATGTCATTTTATTTACGGTAAACAAACTTCATTCATTAGATAATGTAGAATATAGTACAAACAGAGTAAACAGGCTGTGTTGGGGCATTCCCCATCCACACTTTAGAGTCACCTTTAATAGCTAAGTCTACCAAGACATGAGCAACATTACACATGGATTAATCTGAACTCAAATGGGCATAACCAAACCAATCGCTAGATCCTAACTGCCAACCTGTCCTTATCTTCCGAACACGAACATCAATGACACCGGAGAAGTGAGAATCCACAGTCTTTTCCCCTATTCGGTTACAGATCATTTCTTTATCTTCTTCAGGCACATTTCAACTAAAGGTGGCCTCGAGGTTGTCCATATTAACCCATTGTTCCGAAGTTGTTTGATACTTGGAAATGATACATAAATTGGTGTCATCCTCATATGGTTCAGCACACACTATGGTATTCCAAAATGTCCATTTCTTTTGGAGCTTTCCATCAAACACCTCAGGTGCAAACTTTACCCAACCTAATCTTAAAACCAACCTGCACAAAAAGGAGCCCAGAGAGGCACCGGCAACAACAACATTACCAAAATTAAATATTTTACCTATGTCCGCCAGCTTTGGTGGAGTGCGTGTGGGGTCCAGATTAGCAGAATGGGGCAGTCGATGGATGCTTTGACCTAGAGTACCTTGGACTTGTGAGACTAGTTGCTCCCTTCAGAGTTGTCACTCTGTCTGATGGCGGCGGCTCAGGTGGGGGTCGCTCCACCTGAGAAGAGAACGTGATGATTGTGGGTTGAAGCTTGAACGGGCACTACGCGGGTGTAGGGGCTGTGAGGAGACAACGACGATATTGTGGCTGGAGGAATAAGTCTCCGATTATGGAGCTAACCCCCACTAAGTGGCAAAGAAGCGATCTCTGCGGCGGTTGTTGGCGGAGGTGGTAGCGGACTTCAACAGCGGATTGCAAGGAGACCGTGGTGGTTGTTGTCAGAGGCAAGGGGAAGAGAGGCGGGGGAAAGGGGTGGAATGCGTCCATGGAAGAACAGTGGCGATCTCCTCGCAACAAAGACAAGGGAGAAGGGATAAGCTTCTTCTATCAAACCCCAATCGATTGGTTTTAGGAGGGGGAGGGGGACTGATGAGCCTCTGGCTCATCTAGTTTTATAACTAGAAAAACCTTGGTTTTGTGCTAATTATATCTCGTTTCGCCCAAATTAGATTTAATTGTCCTCAAGCAACACTTTGAGTCTCTTAAGTAGTTTTTAGGATATTTTAGTTAATTTTGAGTCAAATAAAGCATTTAATGCTATCTTACATTTTCAGGTTAAAAGTGAAGCTCTTGGAGTCAAGGAACATGAAGGAAGCAGTGGAAAAGGAATTCTGGAAGTTTCGCCTTGCGAGACAGGATTTCGCCTCGCAAGCCCGAAGACCAGCCTGAACAACAACGGTCACCCTTTCTGTCTCGCCTCGCGAGACTGAAGGCCTGACTGTGCCAGAGATGTCCCCCTTTTCGGTTTCGCCTCGCGAAGCAGGTCTCGCCCCGCGAGCGGGCGAAACCTAGAACAACTATTTATAGGCTGTTTTAGGGCAGAATTTGGAGGAGGCTGCACTTGGAGGCCAGACGGCTGGAAGAGGGTTCCAACCCTAAAAGGGGATGTTTTCCTTGCTCTGGGAATGGGAGAAGATTGGAGGATTCTTCTATGGGTGTTCTTCATCTCTTCTCTCCTTTGCTTTTGTATTGTCATTCATTATGAGTAGTTAATTCCCCTTGTTGTTGGGGTTAGATGTAGCTTTTCTAAACTTGTCTATATTTGATTTGGTTTCAATGCAAGTTTCTATTTCTTTATGAGTATTTGATTATATACTTAATGCTTTCCTTGGTTTGATCACCCTTGGGATGATTTGTTGCTTTGATAGACAATTGACAGATTGATGTTAAGACATGCTCATGAATCAAATGTCAAGTAGTTCATGAACCTAGACATAGGTCTTGAGGTGCTTGCAATCTTATAAGTCTTGATTCTTAATGCAAAATCTCAGATTAATCCACCTAAGACATTAGGGTTTGATTTGGGGTTTTAGGCTCATTCCACCTAAGACATTAGGGTTTGAGTATTTAAAAAGACTTGATTGTCATAATTGAATTAGGAATTGTGTTGGTAACCATTTCATTGCAATTAAAGGAGTATTAGTGTAGTCTAACCCTGACAATCTTGACCACATTTCTGTTGCCCTCCAAGTGTTAATTTGTTAAAATTCCCAAAAGACCAAAAATATTTTATTGCTTTATTTTATCTTCTATTTTGATCTTACTTCATACCATAGTTTAGTCTAGATAGTTGTTGACTTTGTGAATTGGTAATTGGCAACCGATCCCTGAGGACGATATCCGGTCTTACCACCGTATTACTTGAACGACTGGGTACACTTGCCCATTTAAAAATACGTATCAAGTTTTTGGCGCCGTTGCCGGGGATTGACTTTGCCAATATCAGTAGTAACAAAGAAGACAACTAATTTAGACATTTTTATTTTATTTTTCTGTATATATTTGATGTCTTTCTTTTGTTAGTTTTTTATATATTTGAATTTGTGTTTATTTAATTTTGGGCCTTATTTGTCTGTGAGGTGGAAATTGATTTGACAGGATCATGTACTACAATTGTTATCATCCATCTGATGCAGAAATTGAGATGTCTGAGCTTCAGCTGCGGGCAGATATGCTGCAATTGGCCATGGACATCCATCAAGTGAGCAATACGTTGTCAAGGGCCACATACTCTCCTCCACCATTGGCCATGGACTCCACAAAGAAAGTTATATTTCTAAAAGATTAATTATATAAATTTTGTATTTTGAAATTTGTATATGCTAATTAAACTCTTGTATACTATCTAATATCCCCTTGAAATGGGCTGGTCGCCCACCCCAAATATGTTCAGGCCACGCTGATCTTAATTCTTAAAAGGACACATGCTACTGAAGGCATGTATTCGAAAATAAGTTGTTAGTTGCGGGCACATTCTACTTTGGTCAAACTGAGAGCCAAATCGAACTGTCACTACGAATTGAAGTATGTTAACCGCTGGATTCATGCTACTCCAAGGGTCTTGTAGTAAATAATTAGATACACATCTCTATTTGGCCACTTATTCAGACAAAGTTAAATAATTTGACTGTTAATTATTGTTCTTAAAAATTCCCCCCCTGTTTGGAGCATATAGATTGCTGTATAGGGTATATTCCTTTTTCTCCTTATCTTTTTACATGATTCACTACTTCTCTTAAAATGACACCCCCATTCCTTTCTCTGCACTAGTCAATGTTTGTCAATAAAGTTATGCAAACATGTAATATCCACACTTAAGAAGATATATAGTAGAATTTCTGCCTGTGAAAAAGAGACAATATCCAAAGTAAAAGAGAATATCAACTGTGAAAAGCTAGCTGAACATGCCTAAGAAAAGGAATATTCATCAATTTCAGTTATTAGAGCAGTTAATTAATTCTTCAAACCTAACTCACACTTCAAATGGGGAAAATTCAACCCTACATACCTATACAGTACTATGTAATATCCACTATATCCTGCTATGGTCATCCTTCGTTAATCTTTTACCTTTCTATTTATGAAACTCTTAAGTGTGTTTGGAAACTGATGTAGGTTGGGCAAAATATTGTTTTTGAAATGTAGAACCTACGAATAGTAGCTTCATTGCAAAAGTGTTTCTAGGAGCCATCAACTTGAATCCAAACATACACTCTCTGAACGAACTCCTTACAAAATTTGGATATTACTCTATATCTCTCTTCCATTGTTCAGAAAATGAACTCTTCAGTGGTGCAGTTTATAATCAAAAGTATTAAAAAGTAAAAATGATAAACAAATTTGAATTAAGCAGTTAAAAAGTTTATGCAACAGCAAATGTCAAGAATTTAAATCTGCTTAAACACGTACGTCGTTAGGAGGAGAACAAGGAAAAAAATAATATAAAATACTAGTAAATATACTATGGCATCAGCATGGAGGGGTGCAAAGCAAACACTTCCAAAACCAACCCTTTATATATATAGCTAAGAGATACTACTACTCCTTGCAAGTTAAAAGTCCTTTTTCCTTCAATCTTTATGGTTATATATACAACTTTGTGAGTTTATAGGAAAATTAAAATAATTATTATGACTTATGAGGCGTCACTTGTGACGCATGGTGACCCAAAAGCACAAGGACCATCCAAGTGGAAATCCAGCGTAAGGGCACGTAGAAAAAAATATATGGGTATTTGTATTTTGGCTATTAGATTAAATTTGCAATCCACATCAGATATGGATCCATAGCCTTTCTTAGCTTTTTACGTTTAAAAAAAAAAGCAGGTTTCGTTGTGCTGAAAGAGACCTCCATTCCTAAAAGTTGGCTTGCATCGCCCTGCGAGTTCAATTCAAGTCAAAATTTTGTTTGTGCTTTTAATTTGTCCGTAAACATTAATATTTAACACTATTATTTCTTTTTATAAAATAGTATTTCCACAACTAGTACTTATTATTTATTAAACTACACGCTATAAATAAATTTAATATACTGTACGGTGAAGATAGTTGTGATAAAAGTAAATTAAATGGTGTCGAAAAAAATGTTGTGATAAATATCATGCATTTAATTTTACACTTCTCTGTTAACAAAAATAACCTCAATGTAGATACGGGATCCAGCACCCTTTATACTCATTGAATTATACTTTTGCTTACCAAAAAAAATTAAAGTTTACAAGGTAAAAATATACATATTGATGATTGTAAGAATGTAAGTTGTAAATTGTAAATAATAATAAAAAAAAAAGAATGTAAGTTGTAACAGGACTTTGAATATTCTAAAAGGTAATTGCATGTAACTGGCGCATGCATCATGCATTAAGAGGCCTCTTCAACGAAAATGGATTCCATCTATCATCACAGTGACAGTAGTACATTATGCATGCATTCAAGTCATAATTTATGTTTTAATTGTAACTCTTGGATACATATATAGTGATTGTAAATTGAGAGATAAGATGAAGACAAATTAGATGGAGATGATCTATATCCCTATTTAATCTATAGTTTATTCAATGTGAGATAAAAATTAAGTTGACCACTACTAAAAGTCTAAACTCAAACCTACAAGGTGTGGTTCAAGTGACTAGTAGCTTGTGTCCTTTAACCATACCATATATGAGTAGGAGTTGCCTCTTAACCAATACTCTATATCATCGGGAGGTTAATTCTACGGCTATCGATTGTGGGATACCTTGGGTTCCATCCCGGACCAAAAAAAAGTCTAAACTCCTTTTTATAAAATTTTGGCTTATCGAAAAAATGCCAAAAAATCTATAACTAGTTAAGATTAATTGTTGATCAACTAATGGCCTACTTGATTTATGAACTATATTTGTATAAGATTTTTGCCATTGTGTTTCGGCGTTTGAAGCAGCATCAAATAGGAAGTATCATCATCTTTTATTTCAATGCCCTCATCATGCATGACGTTGAACTGAATGCAAAACAACTAGGCCATTAGATGGGAACCAACGTGGTACTGCGATTCATTCTAAATGCTTGGTTGTGGTGTTGGAAAAACTTTATGGGAGAAACTTAAAGATGAAAACCATCATCCAAACAAGACAAGTCATGTTCAATCATCAAGAATAGAAAATGAAAGACAATAGCGGAAGCGTACCCGAATTCATGGAAAATATGATGGAGAAACTTCTGGTTCTTGGTCTTCCAAGTCAATCATACACAATTCCTTTTAAACCATATAGAGTCTCTCCTTTCTAATGATGGGATGTTAGAAAAGAAAATTGGTTGCATATGATTTGGGGACCATAACCTTTTATAATGAGTCCATGCCCTTTCATGAAGAGTGACGTCCCTTCGAATTCAAACTCTTTCATGAAGAGTCATGACTATCCACACATTTCTTATCTCTAATTTTTCCCATCATAAAAATAGAAATAAGACCTTATGGTATCTACACAATAATTTTCATAACAATTATGTCCTTAGCCATAAACCTTACTTGAATTAGATCACTTTAATTTGACTAATTAAAAATAATGGCCCTAACACATTTAAACATTACAAGTGTGACCCAAAAATTTCTAACAATCTCCCACTGGTCACATATGTATGCTTATAAATGTGTTATACTTTATGAGCTCCAAATTTGCCATTATAAACCTTGGACATATCCCTATCTCGTCCATTAGTTATATCAATATATAGAACCAAAGCGGCTTTCGTTATATCAATCATAATTAAATCCATCAATGATCACTAATATTAACACAACCAAATGACATAGATTAATCATGAAATGTGCAGCATGAAAATCACATGAAGGTGATCAGTACATGTCGATTTTCAACTGGTCCTACTTTACTCTTTAATGAGATCAATACTCAGAGTGAAAACCAAACCAAAAAACTGTATTCTGTAGAAAATAATCATAAAGTATATCTTCCTTAGAAAAGCATCCAAATACAAACTCCCACTGAACAAATGTATCGTCTAGTGATACAACACCCATTCGAGCAATATGCTTGTGAAAGACCTTGGGTGGTAAACCTTAGTAAGTGGATCCACAACTATGGAGTTTGTCCTAACATGCTTTGTAGACATCTGTCACTCTGAACTCTTTCCACATCAATAAGGAACTTAATGTCACTGCTAACTTATGGTCACAAAATAACTGCAGTGGTCTTCCAATAAATCTAAAATCCATAACCCAGTGACAAAATTCCGCAACCTTATCACATAATTTGAATGCCTTATAACCATAGATAAACATAACCTGATGTAGATTTCCAACTGTATTGGCATCCAACAAAATCAGAATCAGAATACTCAATGATCTCTAAGCGATCCGATTTTCCTTATGTGAGCATATAGTTCTTTGTTCTCTATTGAATAAATCATAACTTTGTTTGGCTGCTTTCTAACAATTTATTCCTAGATTGCTTAAGTATCTGCCTAACACTTAACAATGTACGCTATGTCCGGATGAATACGGACTTGGGCATACATTATGCTTCCTACAACCGATGCATTGGAATCTCCTGCATCCCTTTAATCTTAAGATTTCTTTTGGGCAATCGATTGAGACTAATTTGTCTCCCTTAGCGATCGAGGCATCACTTGATTGTGAGTCTTGCATGCCAAACCATTTGAGCAATTTATTGATATAGCTCTTTTGTGACAATCCTAGAGTACTCCAAGATTGGGCTCGGTGTATCCGGATCCCTAATACAAAGGAGACGTCACCATATTTCATCTCGAAATTATCAATAGAAATCTATTGGTTTCGTGCAACATGCCTATATCATTAGTCCCAAGTAGTATGTCATCGACATACAATAACAGGAAAATATTCTTACTCCCCCATGAATTTGTGTTGCACACAAATACTAACAACATTCATCTCAAAACTGAATGAGAGAATTACCCGATAGAACTTGTGGCATCACTAACGAAACGGTTATTTTAGCCCTGAGATGGATTATGTCAATTTTCAAACCGTGTTCTTTGTGTCTCCCAACACAAAGTTTTACGGCTGCACCATATAGATTGTTTCGTCAATGTTGTCATTGAGAAACATCATCTTGACATCCATTTGATGAAGCTCCAAATCCTAAAGTGCAACAAGGGTCCCGATTGTCCTAAAAGAGCCCTTCAATGAAACCGGAGAGAAAGTCTCTTTATAGTCAATCCCTTTATTTTGAGTGTGGTCCTTGGCTACAAGACGAGCCTTATACCTCTCCACATTACCTTTGTAATCCCTTTGGTCTTAAATATACATTTGCAACCAATGAGTTTGACACCTTTTGGTAATAGGAGAAGTTTCCAAACCTTATTGTCTTGTATGAACTCATACTCCTCATTTATTGCTTCAATCCACTTTTCTAAGTTGGAATCTTGCATGACTTGACGAAAATTGATTGGTTCATTTTCCATCATACCATCATTTTCCTCATGTTCCTGAAGAAATACTATGTAGTCAACTAGAATAACATTTCTTCTTTCTCTAGTGGATCGTTGCAAAGACACTTACTCTTGAAGCACTAGTTCTTGAGGATCTTGAATTTGTTCTTCTGGAACAACTAACTCATCTTGAATGGGAGTTTGAACAACAATGTCATTTGGAGGTTCCGGACTTGCTTCATCAAAAGCAACTTTATGAATCTATTTTGGAATTGAAACCAATTCTTCCTCCAAGACAAAGTCTCTAACCTTATTTCTCCTCCCCCAAACTCAATATCCTCAAAGAACGTGGCAGTTTCTGTCTCAAAAAATTGTCTTTAATTTGAGATCGTCAAACTTATAGCCCCTGGATCGTTCAGAATAGCCAATAAAGTAGTTGCTCCCTGTTCGGAATTCCAATTACCTTTCATTTGGCCTATAAGGACATGCCTCAGCTGGAAATCCCATACATGAGTTAGACTAGGAACCTAATTTCTTTGTTTGGTTTGTCTGTCCTTAAGGCATTTAACAGAGACATCAAAGTCTTTAAAGTTAGTGGAATCTAGGATTCCATCTGACACATGCTACTTCACTCTATTTCTAGAGATGTAACCAAGGCACTTGATGTTCTTGAATTTGCACTATCAACTTTACGCTTAGTACCATGTGATTCCACATTCAACGGTTCTTATAATATCATGCAAATATAGATTATCATGCACCATAATAGTACTATTTCCAACAATATTTGAATTAATAGATAAATCGAAGTGATTGTTTCCAGACAAACAATGATAACCAATTTTGTCCAATTCAAGAAACAGAAACCAAACTCCGTTTAAACAACGGTACATCAAAAGTATCCATTAAATCCAAATAATAACCAGTACTTAACAACAATCTAAAATGCCATATTTGCCACTAAATTTACCAACATGCCATCACATAAAAGCATCTTTCAGCATCATTTGGCCTTCGATAACTTAGGCAACTCTGTATTGAAACACTGATGTTAGTAATAGCACCAAAATCTAACCATCAAGTGTTTCTAGGTACTGAAGCTAGCTAAATTTTCCTTAGAATAGACCAAATTAAAGAATATACCTTTCTTTGCATGCCAGGCGTGATACTTGGCACATCCCTTCTTGTCATGCCCACTCATACCACATAAGAAGCAACTTTCTTTACCCTTATTTTGCTTCTTGTGTTGGATCTTTAGCAACTTCAATATTAGCAGCTTTATTTTTGCCCTTGTCATTAGAGGTACTTGCCAAGTGAGTACTTTCTATTCTTTCTTGCTTCATCCTCTTCCTCTTGCACACGATTTGAAATGAGCTCGTTAAGAGACCACTTCTCCTTCTGACGGTTGTAACTGATCTTAAATTGACCGAATTGTGCAGAAAGAGAAAACAAAACCAATTGCACGAGTAAATTCTCAGATAACTCGAGCTTTAGCTTCTTAAGCTTGGAAGCAATATTAAACATTTCCATAATGTACTCCCTTATGTTTCCTTTGCTGTTATACTTCATAGAAATCAAGCTTTGAAGGAGTGTGCTTGTTTCTGCCTTATTGCTTTTGGTAAAGCATTTCTCAATTTCAGTAAGGAATTCTTTGGCACTTGCTATCCCATTGGATATAACACCCCTAAATGCCTCTGGAATGCCACGCTTAATGATCATTAGATTCATGCGATTAGAGCGGTCCCACTTCTCATAAATTTTCCTCTTTTCAGAGGTACCGAAGTCTATAGGAGAAGGGAGTTGCTCCATCTTTAGTGCAAGGTCAAGATCCATGCAGCCAAGAACAATCAAAACGTTCTCTTTCCAATCCTTAAAGTTTGTACCATTAAGATCAGGAACCGAATTTAGGTTAGCAGATATAGTAGCAATAGTAGCTGAAGAGAGAACGAATAAATAACATAAATATACTCACATCATAACCAAAATTCAATCATCAATAAATTCAAATAATGGCATACCCCATCTCAAGATACCTAGTGCAACATTAATATCAAGTCTTTGGACAGTAATATTAACTGCTAGTGGTACTCTTGTTGTAATGATCAAACATTGACAATAATGCATGTCAAATAATAAACCCTTCTTTGGACTGATTTATCATTCACATCTACAACCTTATAATCATCACATGTGTACCATCACAGGTGTGCATGTAATCCGGCCAAATATTAACCTTCCTTTGGGCCGATTAATACTCGCATGGATACACATACACACTAACATTCAACATTTCTCATGAGCAATCTACACAAGAGAGGTCACTTTGGTGACTTCTTGCTTCAATTGATTCACTTAAAATGTCAAACAATTTCATAATCCAAAATATAACCAATTATTTGAATTTTGATTGAACACTTAATCCAAAATAAAATTATTTATTCCTAAAAAAACACTGTGTTGAAACTTGTGCATCACTGTGTCACTGACAAAATTTGATTCTCCCCTTATTGCATGAACATGTGCATCGTTCAAACAGTGTTTAAGAATATTGTTTAGAGACAAAACTGTCATGCCAAAGCAGTGGCCTGGTGGTCACCATGATTCCGTCCATATACTGGGTGCAGTGTTCGATCCCCACTGGAGTCTTTATTTACAACATTTTACTCATTTTCCAGAAAAATCAATTGAAAGTGAAACCAAACGTAGCTTCTGGAATCGTACCCTTTTTCGAAACGACGTGCTGCGTGTGGCTTCAGCCACCGAATTCAAACAATATGCTGGCCTAAAAACTTTTTTTTTTAAGAATAATTGTTTGAATTAAATCTTAAATGGATTCTGGGCAGTATGGTGGTTAGCATCATCCTTCTCACCTTCGCGCTCACGAGTTCGAAACCCACACAGTCATGTTTTGTTATATTGTCACCGAATGCAAAAGTGGAATCGAACACAGAACAATTCGAAAGGATGCACACGCTCATACATTACCCCCATCGAATCCAAATCCATGGAGAATTAAAAAATTTAGTATGGATAAGACATGAATACAATATTCAATAATATTCATCTTCAACAAAATTGTGTTCATATTTGTTCTTAAATTTGACATTTTCACAATTTAAATCATCAAATTAAGAACACTCAATCATTCATAAAACAAAATTTTCTCAATGATTCAACATAAACTTGTGGCTCTGATACCACTTGTTGGAAAAACTTTATGGGAGAAACTTAAAGATGAAAACCATCATCCAAACAAGACAAGTCATGTTCAATCATCAAGAATAGAAAATGAAAGACAATAGCGAAGCGTGCATCCAATTCATGGAAAATATGATGGAGAAACTTCTGGTTCTTGGTCTTCCAAGTCAATCATGCACAATTCCTTTTAAACCATATAGAGTCTCTCCTTTCTAATGATGGGATGTTAGAAAAGAAAATTGGTTGCATATGATTTGGGGACCATAACCTTTTATAATGAGTCCATGCCCTTTCATGAAGAGTGATGTCCCTTCGAATTCAAACTCTTTCATGAAGAGTCATGACTATCCACACATTTCTTATCTCTAATTTTGCCCATCATAAAAATAGAAATAAGACCTTATGGTATCTACACAATAATTTTCATAACAATTATGTCCTTAGCCATAAACCTTACTTGAATTAAATCACTTTAATTTGACTAATTAAAAATAATGGCCCTAACACATTTAAACATTACAAGTGTGACCCAAAAATTTCTAACATGTGTTCCTTTGATACTACAAAGTGTAGTGTTGGCATTACCAACCTTTCGCTACACGCAAGATTAACCCCGAATCATATTTTATAGAAGAGTTTAGGGAAAAAGGTTTGCTTTTCCCTTTTTATTGAAAGTCTGAAAAGCACCCTAGTTGCTTAAAAAAAAAAAAAACCTAGTTTAATTATCGCGCATGCTCCATGAAGAACACTTGGATAGAAAAGTGAATGCCTTAAACAATTCTTTTTTTTAATAAGGCAAAATTACATTGAAAAGAATATAAAGATGACTCTAATCCATTTTTTTTTTATAGATGTAAATTTAGGATGAGGAGATGGTACCACATTCCAAGACAGAGAAAACCTTTAGATTCTAAAAACACTTACATAGAGATTTATATTTATCCCAAAAAGATTAATGGAAGATCGAACCTCTACAACCCGGGTTATATGAGATCACGTCTTGCAAAACTAGATCAACGCTCTTGAGGTTTGAGTACTCTAACACGTATATAAGAATAGAACCAACTAAGACTAATAATTGTCTTAATAAATATCCAAGAATCCAATGGACACCACTACCATAAAGAAACTAATCAATGACAGCAAATTTTACATAGACCTGTCAATCCACGGATCTTCATCAATTTAACATGAACCTATAATGATCCAGTATTGAACCCCTGATTTATATATATATATATATATATATATATATATATATATATATATCACTTCTTCCACGTATCAAAGGAACCAAATATCCATTCTGCGTAGACCTGTCACTACAGAAGATTAATAAACTTAACAACTTTTCTTGGGTAAAAAGTTTTTCTTTTTTAAATAATTGACTTCAAAATTGAACCAGATAAGATAATATCAACAAACCAGCAAAATTATAACATAGTGGGCTTGGTATATATAACTATTAACTGGGTTCTAACCATAAGGTGGTGCATGGACTTTGGAATTTTGGATCGATGTATAGAACCTCAGGCTGGAAATGCGAAGAACAAGAAAGTTAAGGTTCTTTTTGGTAAGCCGTCCAAGCGCTGCCTTATAAAATTTATACTCCCTCCGCATTCAATTATAAACAAAAAAGTAACCATATTTTATGGACTCAAATATAAGTAAAATCCAACCAACCCAACTCTATTTAATATTAGTGTTCCAAAAATCAAGAAAATTAATCAATTTAACCAATTATCTTTTTACTTTTCCAAGAACATTGCACACTTCCGAGACAAATAAATGATAGTTTAGTAATTGTAAGTCATTTTTACATAAATCAAGACAACTAAACTAAATTAATTAACTTCCTTAATAAGTGTGAAATTAGTTAATTTTACTTATAATTGAGTCCGGAGGTAGTAGTGGATAAGCTTGTAAAGGTGTTATCTCACTAGCTTATATATTTTTTTACATGCTACTTGAAATACCTTTAATTTGGGCTTATAATTTTCCTCTTGTTTTTATCTTTGCTATTTTAATTAAATTCATCTTCTATCCTCTCCTCAATAAAATAAAGATCCTAACCCCTAATCCATAAATTAATTTGAAAATTAATTCAAATAGTAAATATATATTTAAGGACGAATTCCACTAACTAGATATATATTTACAATAAAAAATAATAGAGAAAATATTTTTGTCTATAAAACAAATCATATCAACGTATCATTTTATTTATATTATCTTAATTTATTTAATAAAAATATTTAAAATAAGATAAAAGTAAAAATTTAAAAAATTAAGCTTTTAGATTATATCATGACAAATATGATAATTGCAGGAACAAATTCATAAAACTATAAGTGTTTGTTTGATTTCACGGTATTGGAAAGTTGTATAATTGATTTCGCCTCCGAAAAATCTATTTTATTTTTCTTTTTTTTTTACAGAAACCAAATTTAAATCGAGTAAAATTATATAAATCAATTTTCTTGTTTAACTATTTTATATTATCATATAATTATGTGTTTGTTAATATAATTTAATTACGAGAGTAATTAATAAAAAGAGAAAAGATAAAAAGACAATGGTGAGAAAATAGGTGAATTTTAAAAGTTACTTATAAATAGTATAAGCCTTTGTTTGTTTTGACTTTTGAGAGAAATTAGACAGGTCATATAGCCTTTTTATTTCTTCCCTCAACTTAGAAGAAAGATCGAGTCCAGTAAAAAAAAAATATATCGAGGAAAGAGATGGTCGTTTTTTATTTTCCAAAATTACTCCTTTTCTTTATCGTTTTCTGGTCGTCCCGGAACCTGACGTTGGTGTTATCTTCATCCAGGACCATGCGTTATTTTTATTTATTTATTATTGATTGTTTAGGCAGTTAAATAATGCCTAACTCACGAATTCTCTCAAGAATTCAACAATTGATTTAAATGGACATATTGCGTTCAATGCATTGATTCAACAATACATATGTTATATTGTTATAATTATCAATATTAAATTAACATTATTATTATTAAATTAATATAAATTGAATTAAATTAAATTTTAAACAAATATTTAATTAATTAAGTAGATTGGTGTCGCGACCGTCCAGTCTGGGCGCCACGAAAAAAAAGATAAAAAACAGAGGAGTCGCCACTAAAATTTTTATTGGGAAAATCTTAGAAAACCCAATTATTTAAAGGTAAACTGGTCCAAAAAAGAGAGAGATGGGTCCGGGAGTCGGTTACAAGTAGGGAAGGTGCTAGCACCCCACATCGTCCGTTTAAAAACGGTACCTCGAGTTAATTGTGAAAAAAAGTAGATTGTTGCGTGAATTCAAAAGATTTTATTTTATAAAATTGAATAAAATTTGTTAAATAGAGTAAATTGAAAACATTCATTATTTTACAAAAAGGAATTCACCTTTGCACAAGGTTAAAGATAGCAGAGCTATATGATGAACCTTTACAATTTTTACAACACTTGAGGACAAAAAATCGTACATCAACATTATAAATTGTTGCGTGAATTAAAAGATTTTTTTAAAGGATTTTTATTTTTGGATTTTTGGAAAGAAAGAGACAAAAGGACTGTTTATGTTAGCTACTCCTTAAACCCAATCCAAAAACAGATTTGGCCCAAATCAGTTAACCTAAATAAAAATAATTTGAAAATAAGAGGCCTCAAAAACATTATTCTTAGACAAAAACTTCATCCCCCTTTTTTTTAAAAAAAAATAAAAAATAAAATAAAAAGGATCCATTAGGCAAAAAGAAAAGGCCCACTCACTTGTCCTAAAACCCAGCCCATGATAGTAATAAAAAGATCAGAAAGGAAAAGGGGAATAACATGTTAGCAAAAAAAGAGATAAAAAGCAAAAAAAAGTTCAGTTCAAAAAAGGTTTCCATCTCCCTCATTTACCCACCTACGTACAGAGGAGAGCAAGCAGGGTGGTTCGTCGTTGGCTTCGAGGTGGTGCGGAAAGGGCCGGTGGTTCGCGGCAGTTGCGTGCTGGGCGGAGACGAAGACCGGCGACGGCGTAGATGCCGGCGAGCCGTGCGGATCTATGTCTGGATGCTGTCACGACCGACCCGATGATGCGCGACGGAGGAAGGAAACAGATCCGGAGGAGTAGCGACGGCGGAAGACGGTGCTGGGCAGAGACGTAGCGGCTCCGCGACTGGTCTTGCACGGCGGTGGAGCAGAACAGGATGCTGTGTTGAGGGAGGAGAACGCGGTGGCAGACCGGAAGGTATGGGGCGGCACGCGGCAGTGACTCGAGGACGGGCTGAGCAGAATGCGCGGCGGAGACGAAACGAACCAGGGGCGGCGCACGGCGTTGGGAGAGACGGAGCACGAAACGGCGGAACTGGTTTAGAGCAGAGAGAGACAAAAGAGAGATGGGGAGAGTCGAGAGAGAGATTTTTCTGTCCCCCCTACCATCCTTATGCCTCCCCTCTTATGTACCCCTTAGTCCTGCAGAAGACAAAATACTGTAGTATGTAGTCATTTTCACTTTCTGTTCTTTGCTTCCCTTTGCCTTTGTTTTTTTCCTTTCTCATTGTTTCTCATGCCTGTTGTGCATCTCTCAGTGCTGCCATTTTCCACTCTTGTATTTTGTCCATTATGCTCATATTTGACTTTGTTGATACTGCATACTGGGTAGGAGATTACATTTTCTTTTTCCATGCTTTACTTTTAAACTTTCTCTTTTTTGCAACTTTTCTCAAAGCTTAACTTAGCCTTTGGTTCTGAGACAAAATTAAAAAATTTCTCTCTTACCCATTGTCCCATTATTGCAACAAGAACTCCCTCTTTTTTACCTATTTATTACATTTATTTTTATCTTAGGAAGATGGATTTAAAAAGGACTTGCAACCAAAAGGAAATCATGAGCATGAACAAAATAATTTTTTGATTTTCTTACAAATTTGTACTTTTTCTTTTTAAATATATTAATTAAAATGTTAAAATACCCGGACAAAATTAGGTGTTCACAATTGGGTTAAATTAATCAATTAATTTAAATAGAACTTTTAATAATTAAATTAAATTAAGTTAAAATTAATAATTTAAGTATATCAAACTAATAAAATAAATTAACTTAAATCAATTAAATTTTTTAAATAATTTAGATACTTAAATTAAATTAACATGTATAAAAAATTAATTAAAATAATTATTAAATTGTAAATTAGTTCTTTAATTCAAGGGTATTTTTATCCTTTAAAAAATAATAGCATTTCCCACTTCTCACTTTCTATCAAACCAATCAAGGAGAAAAAGAAAAACATACTTTTCTCTCTTCTATTTCTCTCGTTTTTCTCTTATACAATTATACCAAATAATACATCAAAAGTACTCAATTTCTCACATTTTTCTTTCTTCTCACTCTCACTTCTCACCACTACAAAAAAGGCTGATTACCGACGACCAAAAGCCGTCGGAAAAGTTAAAAAGTCCTCGATAATCAATGTTTCCGACGGACACATCTCCGTAGGTACTAATCGCGTAGGAAAGGGTTTCCGACGGATATGGGCAGTCCGTCAAAAATTTCCGACGGAAAAAGCCGTAGGAAACGCATCACACGGGGCCCCCCTTACCGGCGGATATGTTTGTCGGAAACTCTGATGTACACTTACCGACGGAAATGTCTGTCGGTAATGAGGATTTTTTTATATTAAATTTTTTTATTTTTGATTATTAAAATTTTTTATTTTTATTTTAACTCCAGCAACCCTCTCCTTCCTCTAGTCACCGTCATCTGCGCGTCGCCGCCTTTCACTGTCCTTGTATCGCCGCCTTCCGCCAACCTCGCGTCGCCGTCAAGCTTCAAGCTTGCAACTTTAAAAAAAAAAAAAGAACCATCTCTAAAAAACAACAAATCTACCATTGAAGAAGGAGGATCTACCACACCTCGCCCAGACGTCGCCGTCGCACCTTGCCCCTTTTAATTTTTTATTTCAGATCTGTGATTGAAGGTGACGATGAAGACAGAAAATGAAAGGTCACGGTACTAGGAATTGGCAACATCGAGCGGCAGTGAAGGAGTTGAAGCTCGTCGCAAGATCCTCCACCCAACAGAATGATGAGCGCGAGCTGGCGGAGGCAGAACCGTGAGGGCCGTACGCGCACGAAGAGGTACAAAGATAGAGAGAGGGAGGGAAGAGAGAGAGGGCTCGAGAAAATGGAGGTGGTGGTGGGGGCGCTGGTGGTGGGTGGCGGCGGTGGTTATCGCGTGGGAGACAGCAACAAGAGAGATAGAGAAAAGGGAAAGTGAGGAGGGAAAGGGTTTGTTGTTCTGATTTAATGAACTTTTCCGACGGACATTTTGCATTTCCGACGGAATGTCCGTCGGTAATTCAAATTTTTGAATTTCAGATGGACATTTCAGTCGGTATTTCAAATTTACATTTCCGATGGACATTTCCGCCGGTAATTCAAATTTTTGAATTACCGGCTGATATTTCTGTCGGTAATTCAAAAATGGTAATTCAAAATTTTGAATTACCGACGGACATTTCGTCGGTATTCATAGACTTTATTTCCGACGGACTGTTCGTCGGTAATTTCATTTACACTTATCGACGAAAAAGCCTGTCGGTGGTGTCTCGCGCAAAAAATTTACCTTCCCGCCACGATTTCTGACAGACTTGCCGATGGAAAAGCCGTCGGAAACTTTACCGACGGGCTTTTTCTTGTAGTGCACCTTCTTCTCACAAACAAACAAAACATAAGAGAAACATAATCGAAAATTAAGGGAAAGAAAATTCACGGGACACGTGTCTGGCGTAGAAAGAAAAGTGTGTTGTGTGGCATATGAGAAGCTCTTCTCATTTTCTTCTCATTTTTGGGAACGAAAGTTTTAGGTGAAATCTACTGTTTTTTTCTTTCTTTCCATTTTCTCTTCCTATAACCAAATAGAAAAAAGCCCATTCTTTCCTCTAATTTTCCTTTTCTTCTAATTTCTTTTCAACAATTGAACCAAACAATGAATGTTGATAAAAAAAAGTACTCCATCTGGACTCAATTATAAGCAAAAAAGTACCTATATTTTATGGACTCAAATATAAGCAAAATTCAATCAATTCAACTCTATTTAATGTAAGTGTTCCAAAAGTCAAGACAATCAACCAATCCAACCAATTCTCTTTCTACTTTTCTAAGAGCATTACATACTCCCGAAACAATTAAATTGTAATTTAGTAATTATAATTCTTTTTTTTACATAAATCAAGACAATTAAACTAAATTAACTAACTTTTTTAATAAATATAAAGTTAGTTAATTTTACTTATAGTTGAGTTCGGATGGAATACCATAAATGAAATGGGATTGTCACTAAGCTTTTAGCAAGTGGATTAGTGTTCTTAATCTTAATCATTCCCACCTAGGGGGGTGATTTACAATTTTATTTTATTGCTAAGTTATACAATAAATAAATTTTCTTTTAGAATCTCTTCCGAGTTTTTAAATTGAAAAATCTACTTCGGAATCTTCTCCCACTTTAAGCTTATAAATTCGTATTTCTTCTCTGATCGATGCTGCGATCAAATCACCAGCGAAGAAAGGTGGGGAGATATATATTATGTTGGGGAATTCTTTATAATTAATGTTATAGGACACTAGGGATGATTAATATTAATTTTGTATTCGTGGGTTAGGTAAACTTGGATTTTATTTATTGAAGTGAGGCCGATAACAAGCCACTAATATAGAAGTAAGAGAAGAAAATTATAAGCTTTAATCATAGTAATGATTTTTAAAGTTGAAAAAAATACATATGGCATAATTTATTTATTTTTTGATAAATCAAAATTGAATAAATTAGAACACTAGGGATACTCTAACCTATTTACAACACCCCCACAAAGAAGCCACTCAACAAATATACACAGAATAGTACCACACCCCCCATCCAAATTAACAGCCGCAAAAAAGACAACCCAGAACCTAACACCAGCCAATTCCACCACGCCCCACTTCCTTATAACAAGCCAGTAACCCACATTACATTCTATAAATTACCCGGACAACAAACCAAAAAGAGAAATAGGGTAGTTTGCCCAAGCAAAAATCGTGTAACCACACAAATAATAAACAGCACATGAATCATCCTAACAAAGCCAAAGATAACTGCAGCAGTGAATTTGATACCCTGAGATAACTCCATAACCCTGTTACAAACCAAGACATGACAGATTCCTAACTTTGTTTAACACAATCCAAGGGGCTAATACACCAATTAGACAATTGTAGACAGCCCATCAACCGAATTTGAGAACCAGCTCCATTATCTGGTTTAATCAAATAAAAAATTCTGCTAACATCAACTGGTTGGCTTGAAAAAATTGAAACATTCCTTTCATTCTACAGTGTCCAGACCACCACATGCCAAATTAAACTTCCTCTTCTTTCCCTGTTTTTGCCTGCAAATATGTTTAGATAAATAATTTAATTAAACGTTTATTTAATAAGTTTCTTTTATTAAAAACTCTTATATTCATAAGTTTCTTTAATGAGGTTATTGATGTAAGTTAAAAAGAGTTTACAAGAATGTCAATCAAAGATAGGTTCATAAGGTTTTACAAATGACCCCAAATTGAACTCCTAATGATAATAAAGAAATACGAAAAACGTGCCCTACAAATGAGGAAGACTTTGATTAGTGGAGCAAATTTATGGCAAGTTTCTGTCAAAATGGCCCCCATACTAATTGGGACAATTTCCATGCTCACAAACTCATGTTCCTCCCCTTGTTTAGGGGATGTGAGGATTTGCTTTTGGACATTACTCAAAAGGCTCATACCAATGAGGACAATTTTCATGCTTATAAACTTATGTTTCTCCCCTTGTTTAGGGGATGTGGGACTTTGTTTGCTCCTCAACAAATTTTACGATAAGTTCAATCCAAAAAATAAATAAAATAACGAAGAAAATAATTAAAAAATTAACTGGTTTTGAAAGAGAAGTCATTATTCACTTATTATAAAATTATACTCTCATTTTTTATAACTTACTTGAAAAAATGAAAAGAGCAAAAGCAAATAAACGGAGCTATATATTGCACTATCATTAGAGTTTGGACCAAAATCAAGAGTGTTCATCCAAGCTCAACCAAAATTTATTGGGCCTCACGTTGAAGCCCATTAAGAATAAATAGACCTTGAACTAGTGTCCGTCTTCAGAGATTTAAACCAAAATTTCACAAAAAAAAAGTGATTCGTAAGAGAGGAAAACTGTGTTCTATGAATAAGATATAGGATGCGTTTGGGTAAACATTAAAAGCTTATCACATAAGATCTTATTCTATGAGAGCTTATGCCATAAGCCCTTAAAGAAAGAAAAAGAAAGAAAGAGGCATGAGAGGATTCGAATAATGAAAAACACGGAGAGAGTGTTTAGTGTATAAGCTCTTATGATAATTCCATAAGCTTCTCCCAGTGACTTATGAAAATAAGTCAAAAGCTTCTTATAGGATGACATAAGTTATTTTTATAAGCTCTGCCAAACACACTGCATAAGAGCTTATGTCATCAGATAAGTCAAAAAAAGCTTAAGTAAGCTCTTTCAAACACCACCATAGTATATCGAGCTACTTGTTTCATGGCTTTAATTTATGCCGCGGATTCAACTTATCAAACAGAAATACTAGCTGCTGGTTCAAATTCTAGAGTGCGTTTGTTAAGAAAAAATCACTTTTTTTAGTTAAAAAATTATTTTAATGAGTTTGACTCTGTTTGTTTAAACTTTTAACAAATCATTTTTATGGTTAAAATGAAAAACTACTTTCATTAGTTTTCGGAAAAAAATCATTAACTACTTTTTAAAAAATGATTCTTATGATTGTAAACAAACACAAAATAGCTTTTGTTTTTCTTGAAAATCTCTAAAAAATAATCTCTGAATTATTAAATGTTAAAATCAATTTTTTTTAATCCGTAACAAACAGACCCCTAATATTGCAAGAACCATTGAGAGTGTGTTTAAGAAAGCTGTAAAAAATATTATGCTAATAATCGATTTTTGTATAATCGATTATAATACGGATATACTTTTGTTTGTGTGTTGCAAAAAAAATCATTTTTATATAATAAAATACGAAAAATGGTATGAAATTATTTGTTTATGTTAATATTGATAATATTAGTGTATGGACTCGTGCCATGTACAAGAAATATACTATTTTTTTAAGGATTTCATAACAAAAAATGTAGTTGATGATTTCACATTTTTTGTTAAAAGTTTTTTGAAAAAATATATACCAAATTGTTAAAAAATTATTTCATCTTAACCGTCGATCACAAATGTAAAGATATTAACTTAATAACTATTATTGATATTAAGATTAAAATAATGACTCTTAAGTGCAAATAGGTTTTTTTTACACAAAGTGTAAATAGTTAGCACACGTTGTTTTGTAAATATGCACTCTAGCAAATGTTTTTTTACGAATGCATTCTAGCATGTTATATGTGTGACACACATGAAATATCATAATATTTATGCAATAAAAAAGATAGATATAAAAAATGTTTGCATGTTGAGAAAAAAAATTTGTTATTTTAAAAAACTTGTTTATTTGAAAATAAATTTAATGATAATGCAAAAAGATGATGTATATAAACTAAATAAAAAAAATCTTTTGATTAATAAAAAAGATGTGTTATCTCTTTCTTCCACTATCTTAATATCGTACTTCTCTGAATATTGAATATCAAATATAAATTTTCAAAGCAACAAGTGGTTTTTGAGACATCCCGATGTTCCATTAAAGAAGATCCTAAATAACTAAGCCTTAATCCGTACTTAACATTATCGCGATTATTACAGACGAAAATATATTATCATTTGGAAGTGAAAATTAAAAACGTTTGTAACATAAAACATGCCCAACGGTAAAACCCAACACACATATACATAATATATATAGCGGTCACCATATGAGTGCAAATTGTCCAAACAGAGGGACTACAACCTATAAAAACTATACAGACACTGAAACCAAAAAGGTACATACACATACTAGTGCTGAAACAAAGAAAGTCCTAAAGCTACCCAACCCGCCTCTCCAAATACATCCAAAAGCAACATAATCCCACAGGGGCTCACAACCTATCTAGCACATCCGACAAAACCATATCACAAACGATATGGGCGCCTAGAACTACCCTTGCCCTCGCCGTCACGGTAGGTCTTCCACACTGTCGTCTCCACCTTGCGGTTGCTGGTCATCTACGGTGTCGATAACATACATAGAAAGGCTAAAGGAAGAAGGGAGATAATCAACAGAACATGGTCGTGAAAATGGGGATGGGGACACATAGAATAATAATCACATATACATATACACATACAGCAAGTAATAGGCAACCATCTTCCGAATCACACCAACACAGTACATCCTCAAAGTTCACTTTCAGATCAATTCTCTAAGGAGTCTCACTCCTATGCATGTCGGCCGATATCTCTCATCCGGGTCTCAGCCCCGAGATATTCCCTTATCAAGCATCTTTGCTTAGGGAACATTTCCTTTATCAAGCCTCCCCGCTTAGGGAACGTTTCCTTTCAAGCCTATTCGCTTAGGGAATATCAGTTAGTTTGTCTAGGCAACTTTTCCGCTCGCCGTGACCCATAAGAGTGCATCTCTCTGTGAGCTCAGATCCATCAATGGTACCTGGGTCGTCTCAGATAGTCAACCTTAGACGTGGACACTCAGGGTAAAGTTGAGATAACTAGGCTTTACCGGGGTACACGACGCATTAGGACCTAACTAATGGTCACTGTGAGCCTCCCGAGTCCAGTTTTGCATCCCCAAGGTCTCTTCACAGACCGGCCCCTCTGTAATCCGTACTCGCACTCGAGTATAACTAACCTCATATGACACCCAGTCATACGGCTCGCCAACTTGGCAAAAATGCAATGCAACAACCGTCACTATAGTTAACACCAGAACCGTCTTACACATTCACGCTCTCATCATGGATGCCCATACTTCCACGGCCTCAAAGCCACAATCTCAAGACATTACCACGGTGTCACCTCTCAACTCATCCATACAACAGATATTCATCATAACAGCCAGCCAATCATCAATGCTTATATACTGATACTGTAACATCCCAAAATTCAAATATAATTACTTTAATAAAAGATTAAGTCAGTATGAGTTTTAAGTGTAGAATTGTTAGTATAAGAATAAATTACAATTATTTAATAATTACAAATTAAAAGAGTGTAAAATTGAAAAATAAAATAAAATAAAAATAAAAATAAACAAATAAATGAATCATAATAAAATAAAAGCAAAAGTTGGGGAGTAGATGAATTATAATAAAGGAAAAGCAAAAGTTGGGGAGTAAATGAATTATAATAAAATAAAAGCAAAAGTTGGGGAGTAGATGAATTATAATAAAATAAAAAACATAAGTTGGGGAGTAGATGAATTATAATAAATTAAAAGCAAAAGTTGGGGAGTAAATGAATTATAATGAAATAAAAAGTAAAAGTTGGGGCGGGGCGGGGGGTTTGTTGCTGTGATAATGGCTTATCAAATGAAAAACTCCCAAGGTAGTGCCACAGCTATAGCACATTTCTACTTGATTTCCTCAACAAAAAAATTAGATAGTGCAGGCCCCACAAATTTAATTATGATTATCAATAGAAATTGGCATTAGCCAAATAAAAATCTACGTTGCAACACAACCAGGGACAAGTATCAACACACTCATAGTGGGACGTTTTTCATTAGTGAAAAAAATTAAGCGAGGTTTTGAAATTTGAGAGATATAAAAGAAACACTCATCCGAGACATACACTGAACACCGTCAACGGAAAAAAATGAAGAAGGATTGTGCAACGCGGTAAGAAAGAAGAAATAGTGTGGCTGTTGTGCCTTGCCAGACAGAAAGTAGTGCTCTAAGAAATAGGATTTCCTTAGAGTTTTTGGAGGTATGCAAAAGGTGAGTAAAAATATCTTTGCTCACACTTTCATGGTACAAATAATTTTTGGGTTCTTGATTCTTGGCCTGAGATTGTTAAAATATTTTTTGGAGATTTGATGAATTGATCTAATAAATATATTTTCTGGAATTTAGAATGTGTTTTAAACTACCGTACAATTTTTACGTCCCTCCTTTTACGTTGCTATGTGATCTGATTTCTCTATTGGTATGTAGCCTTATTTTTCCTCCCAAGGGTGCAGCTCTACTGTTTTCCTTATGCAATTGATATTAACTTCAAAACTGCTTATTTCATACCCACGTGAACTTGTTTCATGTTGACAAATTTGAGTTGATCCACCATGTGTGAAGCTTTAACTTCACTTTGACAAAGTTTAATCATATTTTAATTGAGAAAAAATTTCGAAGTCTCTGACACATGGTTCTACTTGTTGAAATATCGTGATATTTTATTTAGACTCTAATCCTTTCAAGTCTAATTATTAATTTAATTTAATTACCATTTTAGTTATTGTTAAGTTAAATTATGTTTGATTAGTATGAAGTATGATTGATTGTCATTTTTTTTGGGTTATATGATGTTATAGTGTTACTGGCATGACATAATACCATTGTTATTGACACAATTTGAGAACCTTAATAGTCATCTGGGATGACATATTGTATTATACATAAGTTGGTCATCACCTTCCGGGAAGGGATGATGATATACATTCTATTCCGGGAATAGGATGGGGATATCACCATCTGGGATGGGATATCAGATTATTAAAATATTCACATCTGGGATGGAATATTAGATACCTCCATCTGGGATGGGGAAGACAGTGGGACGCCATTGCATGGATATGAGCTCATAGACCTTAGTGGATCTGGGATTCACACCGGTTCTGGGAACCAAAGAGTCAAGTAAAGAGATTTGGGGAATCACCGAGTCATGTTCATAGAGTCGCATTACATAGAGCTTGCATGGTGAATGTGGATAAATGTGATGAGATGTGACCGTAGTTGATTTTAGGAGTTTGTGGTTCAAATGCTTGATAATAATTTTATTTATGTATTATTATTTCGGAGGTTTATTATATTCATTATTTTAAAAATTAGCAGGTAGCATGAATGTTTTTCTGGTTACCGCGCCGGCTGAAAACAACACTATTTGCGAACCTTTTCATCAAATGATTATTTTTATTCACTGGGATTATATCTCATTAAAAGTGTTGTTTTCAGAGCACGAGGACGACATCACTAGAACTGAAGATGATTGAAGACCTAGCGAATTTTCTTAGTTATTATTCATAGCTTGGTTAGTATTTTCTTAAATAAGGATCCGTATGTGGCTAGACATTTTTATTTATTTATCGTTGGGTTTATTAGTAGATGCTCGATTTTTGAGGCTTGGGGATTTTATTTGGGTGTAAGGATTTATTATTATATTATCGCTTGGATACTTTATATCTATTTTAATTAATATGAGGTATTTTCATACCCGATTAAGTCGCGAAATTTTTATGACATGTATGTTTGATTTAAAACTATTTAAAGGATTTTTCATTGATTTTGTTTTGGGTTACTAATGTAATGAAGGGCGTTACATTTATGGTATCAGAGCAGTTCGATTCTAATCGGACTGTGGCATTGGGGCTTTTATAAAACAAAACTTGGGCGCATAGGATGCTTGTTAGAGTTATAAATGCTGCATGCTATTCTTTGGGATATTGGACCTGATCAACCCAGTATTTCATTTGTAGTGAGCAGATTTATGGAGATTAATAGACGGGGGACGAATGTTGCACTTGCACCAGCTTTGGATTGTATAGCCAGAGTTATGCAAGCGCAGGCGGAGACTCTCCGTCAATTGAATGGGAATGGAGGCCAATCACTAATGGAGTGGTGGCAACCTAGGACCTTTAGCACGTGGTACTTTCCGAATTCAAGAAGAACAACCCGCCATCATTCTGAGGCAGCTTAGATCTGAAGGAGGCTGAATTTCTTCAACTCGTACAGGGGAAAAAGTTACTCTATTGTTTGATTCAGGAGCAACTCATTCATTTATATCTTTAGAGTGTGTGAAAAATCTATCTTTGTCTGTTTCTAAGTTACCATATGATTTGAGTGTCGCTACTGTTGCAAATGATAAACTTGTTACCTCTATTGCTTGCTTAAGTTGTCCCTTAGTGTACCAAGGTGTACCTTATTTTGTTGATCTTATATGCTTGCCCATGTCTGGGTTAGATGTCATTCTTGGTATGGATTGGTTGTCTGCAAATCATGCTGTCATAAATTGCTCTGATAAACCTATCTCCATTCCTATACATCCAATGTCTAATGATTTTCCCGTACCCAGTTCTATCGTTTCTACCGTTGCTTGTCATAAGTGCTTAGTTGAGGGAGCTCAAGGATATGTACTCTTATTCTCTGCTAAGATAGAGGCTGACAGTGATGTGATGGTTATACCTGCGGTGTGTGAATTCCAGGATGTTTTCCCTAAGGATGTCTCTAGCTTGCCTCCGAATAGGGAAGTTGAGTTTAACATAGATCTAGTGCCAGGGAGTGGACCATTATCGGTAGCGCCTTATAGAATGACACCTTTAGAGTTGAGCGAGCTTTAGAAACAGTTAGAGGAGATGCTGGGGAAGGGATTTATTAGGCCTAGTGTGTCACCTTGAGGAGCACCTGTCCTACTGGTGAAAAAGAAGGATGGGAGCATGAGGCTATGTGTTGACTATAGGCAGTTGAACAAAGTGACCATCAAGAATAAATACCCCTTTGTCTAGGATAGATGACCTCCTAGACCAGTTGAGGGGAGCGTCAGTGTTTTCCAAAATAGATCTAAGATCGGGATACCATCAAATTAGAGTCAAGAATGAGGACATTCCTAAGACAGCCTTTAGGACAAGGTATGGGCACTATGAGTATGTAGTGATGCCCTTTGGTGTGACCAATGCCCCGACCATTTTTATGGACTACATGAATCAGATCTTTAGGCCATTCTTGGATAGCTTTGTGGTGGTGTTCATAGATGATATTTTGATATACTCTAGGACACCAGAGGATCATGAGGAGCATTTGAGGTCAGTGTTGCAGATTCTGAGGGAATAGCAACTGTATGCAAATCCAGAAAAGTGTGAATTTTGGCTTGATGAGGTGAAGTTTTTAGGACATACCATATCTAGGAGTGGTGTAGCGATTGACTCTAGTAAGGTTGATGCAGTGCTTGGATGGGAGCGACCTAAGTCAGTGACGGAAGTGAGGAGTTTCCTAGGACTGGCAGGTTACTATAGGAAGTTCATAGAAGGGTTCTCTAGACTAGATTTACCTCTTACCAAGTTGACTAGGAAAGGAAAATCTTTCGAGTGGGATAAGGAATGCGAGGAGAATGTTGAGGAGCTTAAGAGGAGATTGGTGTCATCACCGATCTTAACCATTCCAGATCCTTTAGTGAGTTTTGTGGTATATTGTGACGGTTCTAAGAATGGTTTAGGTTGTGTGTTGATGCAGGAAGTTAGGGTAGTGGCTTATGCATCTAGGCAGCTTAGGACGCATGAGGTGAATTACCCTACTCATGACCTTGAGTTGGCAGCAGTAGTCTTTGCTCTTAAGATTTGGAGGCACTATTTGTATGATGCAAAGTTTGAGATTTTTAGTGATCATAAGAGCCTTAAGTATTTGTTTGAATAGAAGGAATTGAATATGAGGCAAAGGAGGTGGATGGAATTCCTTAAGGACTATGATTTCGAGTTGAAGTACCATCCAGGGAAAGCCAATGTGGTGGCTGATGCACTCAGTAGGAAAACCTTGCATGTGTCTAGTTTGATGGTCCGAGAGATGAATATGTTAGAGGAGTTCAGGGACATGAATCTAAATGTGTCTCTTAGTGCTCTAAGCTTGAAGTTGAATAGGCTGGAAATTTGCAGTGACCTTAGAGAAATGATTAGGCGAGAGCATCTTTTAGACCAGGAGTTACAACCTCTTTTAGATCAAGAGAATTATGTGTTGTCTACTGATGGTCTAGTGTTGTTTAAGAATAAAATTGTTGTTCCTAAGGTGGGGAGCCTTAGAGAGAGTTTTAGATGAAGCGCATAAGGGGAAGTTCACCATACATCCAGGGATAACCAAGATGTATCAAGATCTAAAGAAGATGTATTGGTGACCAGGAATGAAACGGGATGTGGCTAGCTTTGTAGCCAAGTGTTTAGTATGTCAAAAGGTAAAGATAGAACATCAGAGACCTTCGAGTTTGTTGCAGCCTTTAGAAATTCCTCAATGGAAATGGGAGAGGATTTCTATGGATTTTGTGATGGGGTTACCTAGGACTCGTTTGGGTTTAGATGCCATATGGGTAATTGTGGATAGGTTGACCAATTAAGGCAACCTATAGTTTGAATAAGTTAGCAGAATTATACATTAAGGAGATGGGGAAGCTTCATGGCATACCTACCTCTATAGTGTCAGATAGGGATCCACGGTTTACCTCTAGATTCTGGAGGGCTTTCCAACAGGCTTTTGGTTCTAAGTTGAGTTTTAGCACAGCCAATCATCCCCAAACAGACGGTCAGTCGGAAAGGACCATTCAGACCCTTGAGGACATGCTTGGAGCATGTGTTTTAGATGAAGGTGGGGGTTGGGATAAATTTTTACCTCTTATAGAGTTTGCTTATAACAACAGTTATCACGCTAGCATCGGCATGGCATCCTATGAAGCTCTTTATGGGAGGAAGTGTAGGTCCCCTTTATGTTGGTGTGAGGTGGGTGAGAAGACCCTGCTAGGACCAGAATTAGTCCAGGAGACCACTAAGAGGATTAAAGTCGTCAGGGAAAGGATGCGCACTGCACAGAGTAGGCATAAGAGTTATGCCGACAAGAGAAGGAAGCCTTTAGAATTTCAAGAAGAAGAACATGTATTCTTGAGAGTCACTCCTAAGACTGGGGTTGGGAGGTCAATGAAAGTCAAAAAGCTCAACCCTCGTTTCATGGGTCCGTTTCAAATCCTAAAAAGAGTCGGGCTTGTTGCTTACTAATTGGCTCTTCCACCACAGTTGTCGAATCTCCATGACGTCTTCCATATTTCTCAACTCCATAAGTACGTACCAGATGTTTCACATGTGATAGCTCCTGAGTCAATACAATTGAAGGATAATTTGATCTTTAAGCCCAGGCCTATTCAGATCATTGACAAGAGCACAAAAACTGAGGAATAAGATGATCCCAATGGTGAAAGTGATTTGGGAAGGGTTAACTCCAGAGGAAGCTACCTGGGAACTTGAGGAAGATATTAGACAACATCATCCAGATCTATTCGGCAGAGGTACATAACTTAGCACTGCATTACCTTTAACGTTATGTAGTTTGGGTGAGACGTGAGAATTTCGGGGACGAAATTCATTAAGGAGAGGAGGAAATGTAACATCCCAAAATTCAAATATAATTACTTTAATAAAAGATTAAGTCAGTATGAGTTTTAAGTGTAGAATTGTTAGTATAAGAATAAATTACAATTATTTAATAATTAGAAATTAAAAGAGTGTAAAATTGGAAAAAAATAAAAATAAACAAATAAATGAATCATAATAAAATAAAAGTAAAAGTTGGGGAGTAGATGAATTATAATAAAATAAAAAGTAAAAGTTGGGGAGTAAATGAATTATAATAAAATAAAAGCAAAAGTTGGGGAGTAGATGAATTAGAATAAAGTAAAAGCAAAAGTTGGGGAGTAAATGAATTATAATGAAATAAAAAGCAAAAGTCGGGGAGTAAATGAATTATAATAAAGTAAAAGCAAAAGTTGGGGCGGGGGGGAGAGCAACGTGATTGTTGCTGTGATATTGGCTTATCAAATGAAAAACTCCCAAGATAGTGCCGCAGCTGTAGCACATTTCTACTTGATTTCCTCAAAAAAAAAAATTAGATAGTGGAGGCCCCACAAATTTAATTATGATTATCAATAGAAATTGGCATTAGCCAAATAAAAACCTACATTGCAACACAACCAGGGACAAGTATCAACACACTCATAGTGGGGCGTTTTTCATTAGTGAAAAGAATTAAGAGAGGTTTTGAAATTTGAGAGATATAAAAGAAACACTCATCCGAGACACACACTGAACACCGTCAACGGAAAAAAATGAAGAAGGACTGTGCAACGCGGTAAGAAAGAAGAAATAGTGTGGCTGTTGGGCCTTGCCGGACAAAAAGTAGTGCTCTAAGAAATATGATTTCCTTAGAGTTTTTGGAGGTCTGCAAAAGGTGAGTAAAAATATCTTTGCTCACACTTTCATGGTACAAATAATTTTTGGGTTCTTGATTCTTGGCCTGAGATTGTTAAAATATTTTTTTGGAGATTTGATGAATTGATCTAATAAATATATTTTCTAGAATTTAGAATGTGTTTTAAACTACCATACAATTTTTACGTCCCTCCTTTTACGTTGCTATGTGATCTGATTTCTCTATTGGTATGTAGCCTTATTTTTCCTCCCAAGGGTGCGGCTCTACTGTTTTCCTGATGCAATTGATATTAACTTCAAAACTGCTTATTTCAAACCCACGTGAACTTGTTTCATGTTGACAAATTTGAGTTGATCCACCATGTGTGAAGCTTTAACTTCACTTTGACAAAGTCTAATCATATTTTAATTGAGGCTTGGGGATTTTATTTGGGTGTAAGGATTTATTATTATATTATCGCTTGGATACTTTATATCTATTTTAATTAATATGAGGTATTTTCAGACCCGATTAAGTCGCGAAATTTTTATGACATGTATGTTTGATTTAAAACTATTTAAAGGATTTTTCATTTATTTTGTTTTGGGTTACTAATGTAACGTAGGACGTTACAGATACAAAATAATCACATAATCACATAATCACATCCAGTATATCAAGTATAACAAATATCACATATCATCATGTATAATTCAAATGTCACAGTAGCATGCAATTCAGACAACTTCAACCAATATCAACTTGCTAACTTAAGATATCAAACTTACTGTCAATAATCCTACAACTACTAAACCCGAGACAACATTAAAATATTATTTTATTTGGGTTTAGCTGTTGTCGATCATTCAACATCCTAGTAGGGTCTGGGGCACCCTACACACATGCATATATAATTATTATTCTACGCTTGCCTCCCCGACGATGTCGGCTACTTTCCCCCCACCTTACTGAGGTGCACGCTCTCCTGTAAAAGCTTTGAATGCTTCTACGCTACAGGCACGAACCTCAGCACGCTTCCCAAAAACAACCTCAAATCTGATATGAACACCTACGATATGTGTACTGGACCAAAAATTATCCCGAGCGCACGCACGAGATCCAAAAATAGCCAGAAACATAAAATCAATTGCAGAATCAACAACCGACCAACACAGGAATTGAAACGATGACCGGAAACGAATTAAGCACAATAAATCAAAGAAGAAACTCACCAACACAATGACTGTCCCACAAGGTCAGATTTGGCTTTGAGCTCGAAATCGAATTCCCGCTCGATTGATTTGACCGAAAAAACCCGTAAGAGCCTAAAACGCGTCGAAAACGATATCGGGACTAAGAATAGGAATATAATGAATTTAAATAACTTAAAAAGGACAAATGTCAAAGGTATCAACACTGAATTACCTTGACAAAAATGACATGCAAAGACACAACGTCGAAGATGTCGAAGCCGTGAACACGAATACGCTATCGGTTTGAAAATCCGACAACCGAAACCACCTTAACTCAAGCTTATATATGGAACGAAAATGGCTGCCTTTGGGAGAGTTTCTATTCACTTTTTCCTCTAGTTATGTGTCCAAAAGAAGATAAAAAGATGATGACCATGCATTCATTTCCTTTTATATTACTTAGTTTATGATTATTTAATTATTATCTTGGTTTTAGTGGAAGACAAGTGACATTGCATGCTTTTCTTAGATAGTTAGTGGGCTAGGTGTCATCCTTTTAGATGCTTTAGGTGTCATACATGCAAGGCTAGTGGAGTGTGAGATGGCATACATGCAAAGCTAGTGGAGTGTAAGGTGGCATACATGCAAGGCTAGTGAGGTGGCATACATGCAAGGCTAGTGGAGTGTAAGGTAGCACACATGCAAGGCTAGTGAGGTGTGAGGTGGCGCCACCATGACCACTTTCCTCCTGGTCACGACACGTGTCACTACGTGTTGCTCCGTTGGCACAACCAGGTGTTTTCTTCTGTATCTTCATACTGTTGGAATATTTTTCTTAATTATTTTGGGCTACTAAGGAAAAAAAATATTATGCTCAAGTCCAATAAAATTTTAATATTCTAATTCTCAATTAATTAATTAACTGACTAATTAATCTCTCGGTTTAGCGTTTGTGCGTTTCGGACCCGTTTCAACTCCGATTCTCCTCAAACTTGAAACGCAAGTTAGCTAACACCTAAGGAACATGATTAAGTCTTTAATTATCCTTAATCTCTTCCTTAAACCCTAATCAAGAAAACAGGGTGTTACATTTTTCAAGCTCATTAATCATTTCTCGATGTTATTTATTTAAACACTAGTACTAAACATAAAGTATTAGTTTATTTTATCTTCAAAATCAATTTGATTTATATCTCCTTTTTTCCAATGTTTTAAAAATCGGATCGGACCAGCCGGTTCAACCGGGAACCTATTATGTCTGCGGTCCGGTTAGCTTCTTTCGCGACCGTCCCGTCCGGGTGCCGCTAAAAGAAAGGTAAAAACAGAGGAGTCGTCGCCAATATTTTATTTTGGAAAAAACATTGGAAAAAACCATTTATTTTAAGAAAACTGGTCTTAGAAAAAGATAGAGATTTGGATTCGGGAGTCGGTTACGAGTAGGGAAGGTGTTAGCACCCTACATCACCCGTTTAAAAAATGGTACCTCAAGTTAATTTTTAAATAAATAAAAAAGTATAACAAAACAAAAGAGAAAATTAAATTTTGGCTTCACAGAATGATTGATTCTGCTCCTACGTATTCCCGGGTGCGATGGGAAACTCAAAGCCATGTAGTTCTTATAGAAAAAGATTTGATTGGTTGATTGATTTTAATTTTTGGAAAAGATTTGATTTTTATTTTATTTAAAAAAAAGATTTTATTTCAGAATAAATTCACTTTTGCACATGGTCGAAGATAGTAGCGCTATACGATAAAACTTATAATGCATACGTCACTTGAGGATGAAAATTCATACATCAACGTCGTAGATTGTTGCGTGAATTAAAAAAGATTTTTATTTTATAAATTTTTATTAAAATTGTATATTGAAAATATTTATTAGAAAAGGGGAATTCACTCTTGCACGAGATTAAAGATAGCGAAGCTATACGATAAACATTTACAATTCATACAACACTTGAGGATAAAAATCATACATCAACGTTGTAGATTGTAGCGTGAACTCAAAAGAGATTTTTATTTCAAAAGTTTTGGTAGACTTTTTATTTAAACAAGTAATTGAAAATTACTTTTTTAGATATTTTTATTTTTAAGAAATAAAGTGAGACACACTACATACTTTAAGCCCAGTCCATGATTTCAGTTTTTTTATTTTCAGATATTCATTGAGGGCCTAGCAGCTGGCCCAAAATGGCTAAAGGTTTTAATACTTAAAAAAACTTAAAAAAAATACAATAAAATAAAAATAAGGAATTAATAAAAGCAAAAAAGAAGTTGAACTCTCACTATCAGAAGGTGAAAACGCGGAACGAAGTCCTCAAGACAAGTGGCTCGGGATGGGTCTCGCACGGTGATGGATGGCGGCGGTCCGTGCGCGGCGGAGGCGAGCTTGCGGCGAGGCGAGAAGAGATTCTCGATGCGGTCTTGGGCACGGGATCCGCAGTTCATGATGGGGGCTAGGCGGAAATGGCGGAACAGCTTCGTGGCGGACTGCTAGAGATCGGTTCATGATGGTAAGGAATAGAGCAGCGATGGCGAGCTACGGAGCTAGGCGGCGTGCGGTGTGACCGTGGCGAGAAGAGAGAGAGGAGGAGGGGCGTATGGTGGTGGTGTCGTGGAGGCGCGATTCGCCCAGTAGCAACTGTGGCGGCAGGACTGACCGGCACGGTTTTCGGGCCGGGTCGCGCGTCCGGGTGATCGTGGGACGAGACGGTGACAGTGGTGGTCGGAGCAACTCGGGCTGGGTAGAGAAGCTTTCTTATCAGATGCACTCAATGTGCATTTTGTTGCTTGTTATTGTTGTTTGTTTGTTCTTTTTTCTTGTTTAGTTGTGAAGATGAGTAAAAAAAAAATGATGGAGAGGAATACACACTAAGGATGGGGGAAGTCAGACGAAAGAACTCTAAAAAACCATTCTGCTTTCTTTCCTATCATTTTTACCCTCAAATTTGTCTCTTGATTTTGCTAATGATATCCAGATTGCCCCCCCTTCCCGAGAAGTGTAACATGTGTATATATAGGAACCAAAGAGGGTAAAGCTAAAAAATTGGTATTGGCCTGCTGAGGGGTAAGGACGAAAATTGCAGAAGGAGGGTGATGTCGCGTGACTTCGGCAAGTGTACCGGATTCGTTGCCAAGTAATAAAAAGATCGATCCCACAGGGACCGTGATCTCAAACCACAACTAATTATCAAATCAATAAAACTGGACTGTAAAAAAAAGGATTCTGAAAAGGTTTTTGAATTTTAAAATAAAAATCAAGTAACAATCAAATTTAAAATTGCAATTAAACAAAACTGGGAAGTAAATCAATTTGGGGATTTTCAAATTCAAAAGGGATTCCCAGGAATTGGGTTACCAACAAGATTGTTCATGTTACTAAATTGACTACCCCTTGTTAATTATCAAAATTGCCTTGAAGGCGAATTTATCTTAAATAAGTTAATGCTCCCTCTCGGGTTACAAAACCGTGCCCAATTAAACCAACCCCTACTCTCGTGGTAGTTGAATTTAGATTGAACCCTTTAAGCTTTGTGACAATTCGTTAATCCTCTAAGGACCGCTTCTAACTCTCGTGATTTAAGTCCTAAGTTTGATTCTATAGATCCGATACCTAAGTTCATCGCTAGGTTCCTCCTTAGAGTATCTACGACATGCAAATAAGTGGCCACCGAATTTACGAGTAATTAAAACAATAGAAATCAGATCTAAAGCAATATCGAAATTAACAAAGGTAAAACATCAATTCATAACATAAATCAGATCTTGGGCATAGCCCCAATCCCTAGAAATAAAGCTACTACTCAAGCATTGCCATGGTGATGACAAGCTTGGTTAACAAAAACATGAAATAAAAAATAAGAGGAGGATGAGAAGAAGAAGAAGAAGAAGAGAGATCCTAAAAATTTGTCTAAGTGTAGCAGCCCTAAAAATCTCCCTCAGTCTTGTCTAAGTGTAGCAGCCCTAAAAATCTCCCTCGGTCTCTACTTAATTGCCTTATTTATAGATTAGGATAATTTGAATCCCAATCAAACACAAATTCAGATCAAATCGGTTTCTTCAGATCCAAATATTGCGCGTCACGGCCGTGATAGCCATCACGGCCGGGCCGTGACGGGTTCTGCCTTGGAGGTTGCTTCACTGGTTGGTCTGTCACGACCGTGACCACCATCACGGCTAGGCCATGATCAGTTCTTCCTGTGAGGGTCAGGTTCCGCTGACATGTCACGGCCGTGATGGACATCACGGGATGGCCGTGACCAGTTCTGACTTTTCCATTCTTTCTTTTAAGCTCTACTCGATCACGATCGTGATGGCTGTCACGGCTAGGCCGTGATGGGCTCTGTTTGGCTCATTTTCTTCACTTTTCAAGCCCCATCTTCATGCAAGCTCCATCATGGCTAATCTTGAGCATTTTAATCCTCAATCCCTGCATAACAACACCACAAAACCGCCTTACCCATTCCAAGGTAAAAACTAACCAAAATAAAATTAAAAATGCCTAAACTATATGAAAATGCATGCAAAATGTCAATGAAATATGAGGTGAAATCACACTCATCAGAGGGTGGAGCCATGGTGGTGCTCCCACTACTTTGTATAGCTGATACAGGTGCAGGGGTTGTGCCTCTTGTTTTGGAATAAAGCATAAGAAAACAAAAGAAAGAAGAAAAAACAAAAGCTGGTTTATACTTCAAATGGAAGAAGACAATGCAAGGATGGAAAAAAAAAGGACAAAGAATTAAAATATATTTTTATTTTTTCAAATAAAAATCAGAAGTCTGTTTTTTTGGACTTGGATCATGGGCTCAACAAGCCACTTGCAACCATATATGAAAATGGACCACACTAATCCTATAATGGGCCAAGAACAAAAACACATTTTTCCTTTTGCAAAGTTTTTATTTTTACTTATCATTTTTGTTTGTTTATTATTTTTTCAAAACATTAATTAAAAAAACATCCGGACAAAATTAGGTGTTCACAGATGCCCCTCTTTACTTGTTTCTTATTAGATAGTAGGTGCAACCGTAGTTAACCTGTTATCGTTATAAGAAACGGGTAAAGACATGAACTCCAATTTTGGTCGGGGTTCACTGACAAGCAAAATGATGCATAATTAAAAGAGCTTACGGGTGAATTGCATGTTAGAAGCTTGAACAGAAAGATAAAAGAGCTTACAGGGTATGGTACTGACACGGACTCGGCAAGTGTACCGGTTCGTTGCAAGTAATAAAACGGTAAGACCGGATATCGTTCTCAGGGATCGTGGACAATTACCACTTCGCAAATTAGACTACTATCTAGGCGATCAAATTTTGGAGTGAAGGTAGCTCTATCATCTAACAAGCAAACAAGAATAAAATGTTTTTGTTCTTTTTGGAATTTTATCAAACAGTTAGAATGCAGACAGAAATGTGAATAACAATTAGATAGAATTGTTAGGGTTAGACTAAGCTAATCCTCCCTTGATTGTTATGAAATGACAAGTAACACAGTTCATAATTCAATTATGACAATCAAGTCTTTTCTGAAATACTCAAGCCTAATGTCTTAGGTGCATTGAGCCTAAAACCCCAAATTAAACCCTAATGCCTTAGGTGGATTAACCTGAGATTTTGCATTAAGTCAAGACTTATAAGATTGCAAGCACCTCAAGACCTATGTCTAGGCTCATGAACTACTTGGCATTTGATTCATGAGCAAGCTCTAACACCAACCTTCCAGTTATCTATTAAAGCAACTAATCATTCCTAGGATGATCAAGCCTAAGAAAGCATTAAGCATGGAATCAAACACTCATAAAGAACAAGGAAACTGCATTACAATCAAGTTATTTTACAATCAAGTTCAGAAGAGCAATCATCTAACCCCAACAAAGGGGAGTTTAGCTACACATAACTAAAGATAGAATCAAAGAAAGAGTTACAGAGATGAACAAGGGAAGAGGCTCCATAGAAGGTTGCACAGAATCACAAAGCCCGAGAGAGTGTATTTTTAGGTTTTTCTGAATGTCCCTTCTGTTCTGCCCAGAGGTTCTTTTATAACTCGTGGCCCGTCACGGCCGTGATAGCCATCATGGCCAGGCCGTGACGGGTTCTGTCTCTTGCAGTTCTGGTAAAATCAATCTCTCGCGTGGCGAGCCTTCCTTCGCGTCGCGAGCCAACTTTTTCATGCCCGTGATCTCCATCACGGCCAAGCCGTGATGGATTCTGACTTGTGGTGGTTTTGGGTCACGGCCGTGATGTATATCACGGCCAGGCCATGATCGATTCTGACTTTTGGAGGTCTGGCACAGTTCTGGCCAAATCAGGATCTCGCGTGGCGAGACTCCCTTCGCGTCGCGAGCCATTTTTTCACGCCCGTGATCTCCATCACGGCCAAGCCGTGATGGATTCTGACTTGTGGTGATTTTTGGGTCACGACCGTGATGTACATCACGGCTAGGCCGTGATCGATTCTGACTTTTGGCCCCTTTTTCTTCAGTTTTCAGGCTCTCTCTTCATCTCAGCTTTCTCATGGCTAAATCTTGGGCATTTAATCATAAATCCCTGCAAAACAACACACAATAGCACCTTATCCGTTCCAAAGGAAAAACTAAACAAAAATCCAACTAAAATGGCCTAACTATATGCAAATGCATGCAGAAATGTACATGGAAAATGAGGTGAAATCACACTCATCAAATCACCCCAAGCTTAAGACTTTGCTTGTCCTCAAGCAAGAACCAATGCCAGAAGATGAAAACAACCAGGACAATGATAGTGAACTAAGAACCCGAGTAAAATGATCCAAGCAACAGGCAATCAATTATTTCAGCAAGAGACAATCAATTCAAGTCCAATTAGGGGCTTAGGTTTCCTAGACTCACATTCTCACTGATTCGGGCACTCTATCTCACTTGAAGCTCACCCCAAGCTTTTTCATTTGCTTGGCTCTCTTTCTTGCCTCACTCACTCAAGTGTTCAAGTATATATAACAATTCGCTCCATTTTCCTCAAGGAATGAGTCCTACCATATGCTTGACTATCAACCAAATCTTTACTTTATTAATGAAAACATCTAAGAATCAAGAGGTCTTATTCTTTGGTTGCAATGGGGCCATGGGATCAATTTTCAGGTGGGAAATTCAAGAACAGGAAATTTCAAAAGGCTATACAAACAATCAAGCATTGCAAGGCACGACCTTCTAAAATACCTTTCTTTGGGTTTCAGTTTACTTTTCCACCATTCTTTCCTTTTATTTTTGCTTTTTATTTCTCACTTTCTTTTGTCATACCCTTCTCCATATATCTTTCTTTTTCTCTTTTTCTTTTCATTTTTCTTTGCTTGGAGAAGGGGAGATTATTTTCTTTTCAACTCAAGAGAAATATATTTTTCTTTCTTTTTCATCCCAACTTTCAACTACATTTTTCACCCCTTTTTTTCAATACTTTAGAAGGTCCTTCATAAGCATATTTAAGAGAACATTTCAGGGTACCAAGAAGAGCATGTTATCCATTCAGGCTCAAAATGGGGCAACTAAGGGTAGCATTATTCATTCAAAGCTCAGAAGGCCAGAAAAAAAAATATCTATTGCCTCAATCATTTTCAAAAATGTTTTCAAAAATTTTCAAGCTTTGAAATGGTTTCAAGTCAAGTTCTAGAGAAAAAACAAACCAAGAGGAACAACACTCTACACAAAGAATGGGGTAAAATTTTGTGAGTACCCCTTTGGCTCAAAAGCTCACATTTATCAGTTCAAAAACCAGTGAGAAACACAAGTCTAAAGAAACACATGCTAATCATCAACTATCCAAGACCATCTCAAGAATATTTATTGAAGCCATATCACAAGAATAGACAATTCAGGGTCCAAAAATTCACTATCACAGAAAAATTGGCACTTAGCTCTCACAATCAAAAGCTCAATCTAAGCAGGGGTAACCGAATCATGCGATCATACAAAATTAAGCCTATATGAATGCAATATTTACAATGCAAGCAAAAAGATTACCCCTACCCCAAGCTTAAAGACTTACATTGTCCTCAATGTAAATAATTAAGTTTAGAGAGGGGAGAAAACTGGAACAACTCACCAAGGTGGTAGTGGTCTTTGAATCACATGTTTTCTGGTTTTATTCCCTCCTGCCCTTCTTCTCCTCCTTCCTTTAAAATCTGAAAGCACTTAACAAAACTATTAACAAACCTCTTGAGCTTCTCAAATTATTCAAGAGGGGAAAAATCAAAAATAAAAGAGTGAATGAAAAGAAAACTTGGGTTGCCTCCCAATAAGCGCTTCTTTAACGTCACTAGCTTGACGGATGATTTCTAAGATGGTGCCTCAAGAGGGATGGAGACTGCCTGACGATCAAAATCTCCTCCAAGGTAGTGCTTGAGCCTTTGCCCATTGACAGTGAAAGTATTTCCGGATGATGGATTTTCCAATTCAACTGAACCAAATGGAGAGACTGACTTGACATAGAATGGGCCTGACCATCTTGATCTCAATTTGCCCGGGAAAAGCTTGAGTCTTGAGTTGAACAAACAAAACTGTTGGCCTTCTTCAAATTGCTTGGGAAGAATGTACTTATCATGCCAGAACTTGGTTCTTTCCTTGTATATCCTGGCACTCTCATAAGCCAAGAGTCGGAACTCATACAACTCATTCAATTGAAGCATCCTCTTATCCATGGCCAGCCTTGTATCAAAGTTTAGGGCCTTCACTGCCCAAAAAGCACGGTGTTGTAGCTCTACCAGAAGGTGACATGATTTCCCGAACACTAATTGGTAAGGTGACATACCAATATGTGTCTTATAAGCAGTCCGATAGGCCCAAAGTGCATCATCCAATTTCTTCGCCCAATCCTTCCTTGCATTGTTCACAGTTTTTTCCAAAATTCTCTTCAACTCCCGGTTGGACAATTCCACTTGCCCACTGGTTTGGGGATGGTATGGTGTGGTAACTTTGTGGTTCACCCCTAACTTGGCAAGCACTGCATTGAACTCCTTATTGCAAAAGTGAGTACCACCCATCACTAATGATAGCTCTAGGGGTCCCAAACCAGGTAAAAATATTCTTCCTCACAAAACTGATCACAGTTCTTGCATCATCTTTCAGAGTTGGTACGTCTTCCACCCACTTGCTCACATAATCAACTACCACCATAATGTACTTGTTGTTGTAAGATGACGGGAAAGGGCTCATGAAGTCAATCCCCCATACATCAAAGAGCTCCACCTCAAGTATACCCTTCAAGGGCATCTCATTTCTCTTGGAAATACTACCGGTCCTCTGACATTTATCACAATTCATCACCCAAGCCCTGGAGTCCTTGAAAATAGTGGGCCAAAATAGCCCGCTTTGCAAGATCTTCATGGCAGTCCTCTCACCACCAAAGTGTCCTCCATAGGGTGAGTTGTGGCAGTGGGTCAACACCCCGTTAATTTCCTCTTCCGGAATGCACCTTCTCAGAATTCCATCCGAACCCCTTTTGAAAAGATACGGCTCATCCCATACATAGAATTTGGCATCATGGATGAGCTTCTTCCTTTGTTGTGCATTGAAGTCCTTTGGAATCTTGTTGCCGGCCTTGTAATTTGCAATGTCCGCAAACCAGGGTGCCACTTGCACCACCAACAACTACTCATCTGGGAATTCCTCTTGAATTGGCAATTTGGCTTCTGCTTGAACATCTGCTTGTGGAAGCCTAAACAAATGATCGGCTACCACATTCTCCACTCCTTTCTTATCCTTTATCTCCAGATCAAACTCTTGGAGCAGCAGTATCCACCTAATGAGCCTTGGCTTGGCATCCTGTTTGGTCATAAGATACCTCAAAGAAGAATGATCAGTGTAGACAGTAGTTTTACAGCCAATCAAGTAGGATCTAAACTTATCAAATGCAAATACCACAGCAAGCAATTCTTTTTCAGTCGTGGTGTAATTCAACTGAGCATCATTAAGCACACGACTGGCATAGTAAATGACATGCAAAACTTTATTTTTTCTTTGTCCCAAAATGGCTCCCACCGCATAGTCACTTGCATCACACATTAGCTCAAATGGTAAACTCCAATCTGGAGGTGCAATGACCGGTGCGGTGGTGAGTTTTTCTTTCAAAATTTTGAAGGCATGCATGCAATCATCATCAAATATGAAAGGAGTATCAGCTACCAAAAGCTTGCATAAGGGTTTCACAATTTTTGAAAAATCTTTTATAAATCTCCTATGAAAACCTGCATGCCCTAGGAAGCTTCTAACACCTTTCACATTGATGGGAGGGGGAAGTTTTTCAATCACTTCAATTTTTGCTCTATCAACCTCCATCCCTCGTGATGAAATTTTATGCCCTAGAACTATACCTTCCCTCACCATGAAATGACATTTTTCCCAATTCAAAACAAGGTTAGTTTCTTGGCACCTTTTCAGAACACATGCAAGATTATTCAGACAATGATCATAAGAATTACCAAACACAGAAAAATCGTCCATAAATACCTCAATGAACTTTTCAGTCATATCGGAAAATATGGAAAGCATGCACCTTTGAAACGTGGCGGGTGCATTACACAACCCGAATGGCATCCTCCTATATGCATAGACTCCATAAGGACAGGTGAAAGCGGTCTTCTCTTGGTCCTCTGGGTCAACCACAATCTGGTTATACCCGGAGTACCCATCAAGGAAACAATAGAAAGCATGGCCCGCCAACCGCTCTAACATCCCGATCAATGAAGGGCAATGGGAAATGATCTTTTACGGTGGCCTCATTCAGTCTTCTCAGTAATCAATGCATACCCTCCATCCCGGACACGGTCCTAGAGGGAATAAGTTCATTCTTTTCATTTGCTACCACTGTCATCCCCCTTTCTTCGGCACAACTTGGACCGGACTCACCCATGGACTATCGGAGATGGGATAGATAATGCCCGCATCCAACAACTTCACAATTTCCTTCCTCACAACTTCTTTCATATTCGGGTTGAGTCTTCTTTGGGGTTGTCTAACCGGCTTGAAATTTTCCTCCACAAGGATTTTGTGCATACAAAATGAGGGACTTATCCTTTTCAAGTCGGACATAGACCACCCAATTGCAGATTTGTGCTCCCTAAGCACCCTTAACAACTTCTCTTCTTCCAAGGAATTCAACCCACTACTAATGATAACAGGGAATGAAGAGTTCATCCCAAGGAAAGCATAACGAAGATGGGATGGCAATTCTTTCAATTCTAGCACCGGTGGGTCACCCTTGTCTTCAATCCTCACATCTTCCACCACTTTGTCTTCATCAGTATTCACAACCAGACAAGCCTCCAAAGATTTAATCATGAGATCAACCTCTTCTGCACATACTTCTTCTTCTACATCCTCCACCATTAGAGCTGCTTCCAACGAATCTTCAAACTTTTGGTGTACACTCTTGTCAGATAATGAATCAATGAGGTCCACACTCATGCATGTGTCCTTGTCGCTTGGGTGCCTCATTGCTTCAAACACATTAAAGGTAACTTTTTCGTCTTGTACCCGAAGCACCAATTCCCCTTGATTGACATCGATCAAGGCTCTACCTGTTGCTAGGAATGGTCTTCCAAGTATCAGTGGGGTCTCACCATCTCCAGCTATATCTAACACCACAAGATCTGCTGGAAAGATAAATTTATCCACCTTCACCAACAAATCCTCCACAACACCATAGGGATATGTAATGGAGCGGTCTGCCAGTTGAAGAGAAATCCCTGTTGGTTTTACCGCACCAATTCCCAGCTTCTTCAACATGGAGAGCGGCATAAGGTTGATGCTTGCGCCTAGATCGCACAATGCTCTCCCGATGTTCAGATGACCAATAGTGCAAGGGATAGTGAAGCTACCTGGGTCCTTCATCTTTACCGGAAGCTTCCTTTGAAGGAGAGCACTGCACTCTTCAGTAAGCATAACTGTCTCCTCCTTCCACCTTCTTTTGTTTGTAAGAATCTCTTTCATGAATTTTGCATAGGAAGGCATCTGCTGTAGAGCTTCAGCAAACGGGATGTTGATTTGTAGCTTTTTGAATACATCCAGAAACTTAGAAAACTGCTGATCTTTTGGATCCTTCTTCAACCGTTGGGGGTACGGGATTCTGAAATATGGGGGCAGCTCTTTGGGATTATCAACCTCTTCCAGAATCTGTCTTTTAGTCTTCTTCTTCGTAAATTCTTCATCAACCAATTTCTCCCTCTGCGGTTTTTCAGCTTCTACACCAGTAGGAATAGAGGTAGTATCTTGGGAAGTTCCGGGTTCTTCATTGTTTACCTCTTCAACTGCACCTTATCAATTCCAGCATCACTTGTCTTTTCTTCCCTCTCTTTTTCTTGTGGATTTAACACTCTCCCACTTCTTGTAATAATGGCCTTACAATCTTCCTTTGGGTTCTTCTCAGTATCCCCAGGCAATTGTCCTTGAGGTCTCTCTGCCATCTGCCTTGCCAGTTGGCCTATTTGATGCTCCAAGTTCTTGATTGAGGCATTTTGATTCTTCATAGTCTCTTGAGTCGCTTGCATGAACTGGCCTAGAATGTTCTCCAATTTGCTTGAACTCTCTTGAGGAGGCTTTGCTTGAGAACTTGAACTTTGCCCTTGTCTCCAACCAAAGTTAGGATGGCTGCGCCACCCCGGGTTGTAGGTGTTGGAGTAAGGATCATTTCTAGGCCCTTGGTTGCCCATATAATTTACCTCTTCTTGTCCCGAACTTCCAACCACATTGATCTCACAGTTTCCATTTGCATGGTTGCCTCCACAGAAATCACACACTGAGGTACCTTGAACTTGGACAGCTTGTAGTTAAGAATTCTGCGAGTTGAACTCGACCCCCGGTTGCTTGGTAAGAATAGCCATTTGTGCCTTGAGAGCGCCAATTTCATCCAACTCTAGAACACCTCTCTTGACCATTGATCGAGAACTAGGCATTTGATAGTCATTGTTAGCCATGTTCTCAATCAAGTCCTTTGCTTCTTAGGGCGTCTTCTGACTCAATGTCCCTCCTGCAGCCGCTTCAATCATACTTCTTGAATTCCTGTTGAGCCCATTAACAAATGTTGCAACTTTGTTGCCATGTCTCTAGTTCATGATTGGGACAAGTTGTGAGTAAGGACTTGAATCTCTCCCAGGCTTCATAGAGTGACTCACCATCCCTCTGTGCAAAGGCATTGATCTCTGATCTCAGCTTGATCATTCTTGACGGAGGAAAGAATCGAGACAGAAACTTGCTCACCAAATCATTCCAAGTGATGATGCTTCCATGAGGATGAGATTGAAGCCATGACTTAGCTCTATCCCTCAAAGAGAAAGGGAAAAGCCTTAACCAAATGGCCTCATTAGAAGCTCCATTTAGCTTGATGGTGTCACACAGCTCAATAAAAGTACCAATGTGAGCATGAGGGTCTTCACTCTGCAAACCTCCAAACTGATTTTGCTGCACAAGATGGAGAAGTGATGCCTTGATTTCGAAATTATTGCAAGCCACTGCGGGTCTCACAATTGGAGTTCCACATCTATCAACTCTAGGGGAAGTGTAGTCCCCCATTGTCCTTCTTGGTGCATTATCTTCAGCCATGGTGACAGCTGGTAATTCAACTAACAGTTCTTGCACTGCAGAGGATGTTCCTTCTCTGTTCTGTCTTGCCTTGACTTCCTTCCTATTCCTTCTACAAAGTCTCTCGATCTCAGGTTTGAATTGGAGTTCACCTGAGTCGATTGTACCTCGCATACAATGAACAAACAGAGTAGCGCAGAACAAACAGCAAAACAGAAAAACAGCACACAACAGAAATTTACAGCAGAGAAACAGAAAATAAGAAAGAAAAAAAAACAGTAGGAAAACAGTAAAAATGCCTAAATTAGGAGTCCCCTTTGGTACTCGTGATATTGGCACACCGATCCCCGGCAACGGCACCAAAAACTTGACACGGACTCGGCAAGTGTACCGGTTCGTTGCAAGTAATAAAACGGTAAGACCGGATATCGTTCTCAGGGATCGTGGACAATTACCACTTCGCAAATTAGACTACTATCTAGGCGATCAAATTTTGGAGTGAAGGTAGCTCTATCATCTAACAAGCAAACAAGAATAAAATGTTTTTGTTCTTTTTGGAATTTTATCAAACAGTTAGAATGCAGACAGAAATGTGAATAACAATTAGATAGAATTGTTAGGGTTAGACTAAGCTAATCCTCCCTTGATTGTTATGAAATGACAAGTAACACAGTTCCTAATTCAATTATGACAATCAAGTCTTTTCTGAAATACTCAAGCCTAATGTCTTAGGTGCATTGAGTCTAAAACCCCAAATTAAACCCTAATGCCTTAGGTGGATTAACCTGAGATTTTGCATTAAGTCAAGACTTATAAGATTGCAAGCACCTCAAGACCTATGTCTAGGCTCATGAACTACTTGGCATTTGATTCATGAGCAAGCTCTAACACCAACCTTCCAGTTATCTATTAAAGCAACTAATCATTCCTAGGATGATCAAGCCTAAGAAAGCATTAAGCATGGAATCAAACACTCATAAAGAACAAGGAAACTGCATTACAATCAAGTCATTTTACAATCAAGTTCAGAAGAGCAATCATCTAACCCCAACAAAGGGGAGTTTAGCTACACATAACTAAAGATAGAATCAAAGAAAGAGTTACAGAGATGAACAAGGGAAGAGGCTCCATAGAAGGTTGCACAGCAGCCACAACAGCAGAGAGTGTATTTTTAGGTTTTTCTGAATGTCCCTTCTGTTCTGCCCAGAGGTTCTTTTATAACTCGTGGCCCGTCACGGTCGTGATAGCCATCACGGCCAGGCCGTGACGGGTTCTGTCTCTTGCAGTTCTGGTAAAATCAGTCTCTCGCGTGGCGAGCCTTCCTTCGCGTCGCGAGCCAACTTTTTCATGCCCGTGATCTCCATCACGGCCAAGCCGTGATGGATTCTGACTTGTGGTGGTTTTGGGTCACGGCCGTGATCGATTCTGACTTTTGGAGGTCTGGCACAGTTCTGGCCAAATCAGGATCTCGCGTGGCGAGACTCCCTTCTCGTCGCGAGCCATTTTTTCACGCCCGTGATCTCCATCACGGCCAAGCCGTGATGGATTCTGACTTGTGGTGATTTTTGGGTCACGGCCGTGATGTACATCACGGCTAGGCCATGATCGATTCTGACTTTTGGCCCCTTTTTCTTCAGTTTTCAGGCTCTCTCTTCATCTCAGCTTTCTCATGGCTAAATCTTGGGCATTTAATCATAAATCCCTGCAAAACAACACACAATACCACCTTATCCGTTCCAAAGGAAAAACTAAACAAAAATCCAACTAAAATGGCCTAACTATATGCAAATGCATGCAGAAATGTACATGGAAAATGAGGTGAAATCACACTCATCAGGTACCCGCTGAAGCTTGACAAAAGATAGAAAGCTTGCGGAGTCGATTATCCGCTGAAGCGTGACAGAAAAGGTTAAAAGCTTACGGAGTCGGTTATCCACTAAAGTCTGAAAGAAAAGATAGAAAGCTTGCGGAGTCGATTATCCGCTGAAGCTTGAAATCAAAAGGTTAAAAGCTTGCGGAGTCAGTTATCCACTGAATCTTGAAAGGAAAGGTAAAAAGCTTGCGGAGTCGGTTATCCACTGAAACATGACAGAAAAGGTAAAAAGCTTGTGGAGTCGGTTATCCACTGAAGCTTGATAGAAAATAAAAAGCATGCGGAGTCGGTTATTCGCTAAAGCTTGAAAATAAATGTTAAAAACTTACGGAGTCGGTTGTCCGCTAAAGCTTGAAAGGAAAGGTCAAAAGCTTTTGGAGTCGGTTATCCACTAAAACTTGACAGAAAAGGTAAAAAGCTTGTGGAGTCGGTTATCCACTGAAGCTTGACAGAAAATAAAAAGCATAGGGAGTCGGTTATCCGCTGAAGCTTGAAAATAAATGTTAAAAGCATTCGAGTCGATTGTTCATTTGAAGCTTGAAAGGAAAGGTAAAAAGCTTGTGGAGTCGATTATCCACGAAACTTGTGAGAAAAGGTAAAAAGCTTGTGGAGTCGGTTATCCACTTGAAGGTTGAAAGAAAATAAAAAGCATGCGGAGTCGGTTATCCGCTGAAGCTTGAAAAGAAATGTTAAAAGCTTACAGAGTCAGTTGTCCGCTGAAGCTTGAAAGGAAAGGTAAAAAAGCTTGCGGAGTAGGGTATCCACTGAGGCTTGCGAACAAAAAGGTTAAAAGATTACGGAGTCGGTCATCCGCTGAAGCTTGACAGAAAATAAAAAGCAAAAGCATGCGGAGTTGGGTATCCGCTGAGCGTGACAGAAAGGTTAAAAGCTTACGTAGTCGGTTATCCTTTGAAGCTTGGCAAGAAAGGTAAAAAAACTTGAAGAGTCGTTTATCCACTGAAGCTTGAAAGGAAAGGTAAAACTTATGATGTCCATGAATTTACGGGGCTTTATTCTCACAAAAGATAAACAATTGCAATACAATGAGATAATGCATGATACCAGAAATGTCCTATATGCTTGATGAAAACCTCAGATGATTTCAATACAACACAAGGAAAGCCTGTAATACATTACTATTTTATTTTTTTTCATCGCTTAGGTGGTTTTTGTTAACATTATCATCCTCGACCCCATTAAAGTGTTGATCATAGACGAACGAGATGAACTAAAACAAGTCCCGTCTTTATGAACTTTTGATTGTCCTCGTGCCTCCTGTCAGTAGAACACAGTGCCCTTTGTCGGGAGATCATCCCGTTCTTTATGAACTTTTGAGATTTTCAAGGGAATTATAAATGCATTTTGAAGACATCAATACATGTTTCACATTTCAGTTTATACTTATCATGATGAATGCACACACACAATTGACAAAAGTTAAGGCAAAGGGATTAGGGTAAAAAGAATCGGGAGTCAATGTCATTATATTTGGATTGAAAGGTATACAAAGCAGATATTACAATAGAGAATGGAATTGAAAAAAGGTTGTGGAGTGGAGTCACATCTCCTCAAGTGACATCTCTTTCCATGACTAGTGTTAGTATCCCTCATACTATCTCGACTGCTTGCTAATCAACATCTGAGAATGCTATCTGCCCCAGTCTTCATGCATCTAGCCCACTGATTGCCCCAGTTCATCGATCTGGATGACACTTCCATTGTTATGTTTTTATTTTATTTTTGAACCCTAACTTTTGCCTAGACCGCCTTTTCAGGTTTTCAGTCTAGCGGGTTGGTCTAACATTTGCCTAGACTGTCTTTTCAGATTTTCAGCCTAGCGAGTTTTTCTTTTTTCATTTTTCATTTTTTTTTCTTGGGAATGGCGTTCAAGCATAATACTTTTTGACTGCATCTGAGTTTACAGGGAGTGGAAGATCTTCCCCATCCATCTTGGTGAGGATTAAAGCTCCTCCCGAGAAGGCTTTTTTCACAACGTAAGGTCCTTCGTAGTTCGGAGTCCACTTCCCTTGGTGATCCTTTTGGATTGGTAGAATCTTTTTAAGCACCAGGTCACCCTCCAGAAACTGTCGCGGGCGTACTTTCTTCTCATAAGCTCTCATCAACCTTCTCTGATACAATTGACCGTGACACAATGCCCCTAATCTCTTCTCTTCAATGAGGTTCAATTGGTCTAGTCGATCCTAGACCCACTCAGCTTCTTCCAATTTTTCTTATCTCAGTACTCTTAATGAGGGGATCTCTACTTCAATCGGGAACACTGCCTCCATCCCATAAACTAAAGAATATGGTGTCGCCCCTGTCGAGGTGCGAATAGAGGTACGATAGCTGTGTAAAGCAAAAGGTAACATCTCATGCCAATCCTTATACGTCACCACCATCTTCTGGACAATCTTCTTGATATTTTTATTAGCGACCTCAACTGCCCCGTTCTTCTTTGGGCTGTATGGGGAGGAATTGTGATGCTTTGCCTTGAAGTTTTTGCACATCTCCTTCATCATCTTGTTGTTCAAGTTGGTCGCATTATCAGTGATAATCTCACTCGGCAACCCATAACGACAAATTAATTCTCGTTTTACAAATTTGATCACGACATTCCTGGTCATATTGGCGTATGATGCAGCCTCGACCCACTTTGTGAAATAATCAATGGCAACAAGAATGAAGCGATGCCCATTTGAGGGTTTTGGTTCGATTGGCCCGATCACATCCATTCCCCACATTGAGAATGGCCAGGGTACCGACATGACATTCAAGGGAGCTGGCGGCGCATGAACCTATCAGCATATATTTGACACTTATGGCACCTCTTCGCATAACTAAAACAATCTGCCTCCATTGTCAACCAGTATTGGCCAGCCCTCAAGATTTTTCTTGCCATTGCATGACCGCTAGCGTGTGTTCCGAATGATCCATCATGGACCTCCTCAATTATCCGTTTAGCTTCTTTCGTGTCAACGCATCTTAACAACACCATGTCATGATTTCTTTTGTAGAGAGTACCTCCATCTAAATAGAAACCCATTGCAAGTCTTCTTAGAGTTCTTTTGTCATTTTCTGAAACACCCGGAGGGTATTCCCTTCTTTGGATGAAGCATTTGATGTCATGGTACCATGGTTTTTGATCAGGTTCTTCCTCTATCACTTGACAATATGCAGGATGATCACGACTTTCCATTTTGATGAGTGGTAGGTTCCTCTCGTTACTTACTTTGAACATCGAGGACAAGGTAGACAGCGCGTCATCTAATTGGTTATCTTCTCGGGGAATATGGTGAAATGTGACTTCATCAAACTGCTCAATCAAACCTTTGATATGATCATGGTACGGGATTGACTTGGCATCTCGGGTTTCCCATTCCCCTCTTAGCTGGTGGATGACTAATGCAGAGTCCCCATATACCTCCAGTATCCTTGCCTTTGATTCTATTGCTGCCAGGATATCGAGCGCACAAGCTTCATATTCGGCTATATTGTTTGTACAATCAAAGCAAAGCCTTGCAGTGACGGGGAAATAATCATTTTCCGGTGAGATTAGTATTGCCCCGATTCCATGCCCCAATACATTAGAAGCTCCATCAAATAACAAAGTCCACTTTTCTTTTTTTGGTGATTGTACATGATCAAACAAAGCCATTATATCTTCATATGGGAAATCGCATTGCATCGATCCATAATGTTCTACTGGATGATTGGCTAGATATTCTGCGAGAACGCTACCTTTTACTGCTTTTTGGGTGACATAGACAATCGTATTCTGATAGTAGGACTTGCCAGCGAGCAATTCTTCCAGTCAGAGCAGGCTTATCAAAGATATACTTGATTGGATCCATTTTGGACACCAACCAGGTAGTGTAACATAACATATAATGCCTCAAACGGCAAGACGCCCAAGCCAAAGCACAGCAAGTGCGTTCCAGCAGTGAGTAGTTGGCTTCACAACTGGTGAACTTCTTACTTAGATAATAGATGACATGTTCTTTTCTTCCCGACTTATCATGTTGCCCCAGTACACAACCCATTGACTCATCTAGCACAGTCAAATACATGATGAGAAGTCTTCCCGGAACTGGGGGAACCAAGACTGGAGGCTCCTGTAGGTATTGTTTGATCTTCTCAAAGACTTTTTGACAATCTTCATTCCATGTTACTGCCTGATTTTTGCATAGCAATTTAAATATTGGTTCACATGTCGCGGTTAGTTGGGAGATGAACCAGACAATGTAGTTCTATCTTCCTAAAAACCCACGAACTTCTTTCTCCGTTCGAGGTACTGGCATATCGATGATTTCTCGAACTTTTTCAAGACCAACCTCTATTCCTCTTTGACTAATAATAAACCCCAGCAGCTTGCCTGATTTCACTCCAAAAGTGCATTTGGCTGGATTCAGTCGGAGCCTAAACTTTCTTAACCGCTTAAAAAGTTTTCGCAGATTATCAACATGGTCATCTTCGGATCTGGACTTAGTGATCATATCATCTACATAAACTTCTATCTCTTTATGCATCATGTCATGGAACAAAGCCACCATAGCCCACTGATATGTTGCCCCAGCATTTTTCAAGCCAAATGGCTTAACTTTGTAGCAAAAGGTTCCCCGTAAAGTGACAAATGTAGTTTTCTCCATATCTTCTGGTGCCATCTTGATCTGATTATATCCTGAGAATCCATCCATGAAAGAGATTAATGCATGTTGGGCAGTATTATCTACAAGAACATCAATATGAGGCAGAGGAAAATCATCTTTTGGGCTAGCTCTGTTCAGATCTCGATAGTCGACACACATTCGAACATTTCCATCTTACTTGGGGACAGGAACGATGTTAGCAACCCATTGAGGGTACTTTACCACTTCTAGGAAACCCGCATCCAGTTGCTTCTTGACCTCCTCCTTGATCTTTAAAGACATTTCCGCTTTCATCCTTCGTAGCTTCTGTTTTACTGGAGGACACTCCGGCTTTAACGGCAGTTTGTGTTCTGCTACACTAGGGTCTAACCCTGGCATGTCTTGGTATGACCATGCGAAAACATCTTTATAATCCATCAACAACTTGATCAACCTACTTCGCTCCTTTTCTTTCAGGGAAAGGCCGATCTTGACCTCTTTTTTATCATCTTCGGTTCCTAAATTGATTAGTTCACTCGGCTCTTCATGGGGTCGAATTTCCATGGCTTCTTGCTCTACCAACCTCAATAGTTCAGGAGGGACTTCCCCATCATCATCAACAACCTCATCAGCATGATCAATAGGATAGTCAAAATTGTATGCTGAGTTATTAACACTGTCATTTTCAAGAGAGTCACTTTTAGATATGTATTTTGGTAGTTATCAGGGAAAGATGAATGAATAAAGGTTAAAGATGGGAAACTACATTTATTGGTGAGGAACGATGAAAAAAAGCGAAAGTTAAAAAAAAAGGGATAAGAACAAAAAGATATTGAATGCATGCATTTATTGATAAGTCATACTGAAACGGAAACAAGTAAGTCTATTACAACAAAAATCCTAAAGCCTTGGGCAGAGCTAAAGGATAAGCATTACAGAATTACTTTGAAAAAAACTCTATGGTCATGGGGAACTCAATGACCTCCAAATTGTTGAGCTCTGTATCCGGAGGGCATGGATACACCAGATTGACACCATGATCAGCGAGATAATCATCTTCAACAGCTACTGCTTGGTCCAGGAATGCGAACCCTACACTTTGGAAGCTCTATCGAATGTCACAGATGGGAACCCTTTCAGCCTCGTATTCACGATTTTCCAGCCGAGCCAACCTCTTTCTTTTCTTCTCTTCTATAACCCTCATCTTGTCGGCCTTGGTGGGTTTATATCCTAACCCAAACATGTCCTTGTTCTCGGTGAGCATGAGGATGTCAGTGACACCTTGGCTATTCTTCCCCAAACCGCTTCCAAGTCGGTATCCTCCTTCGAGCATAACCTTAGCCATCATAATGGACGCTTTAGATGACTGAGGTTTCAAGAGTGGAACATCATCCCCAACATAAGTTGCATTGGCAATTTCAAGCGATTGGAAAGCGGTCTCGAGAGCTTCTTGGCAGCTTCAATGTAAGGGGTTGTTGATGGCTTACTCACTAACATATCCTCCTCTCTAGAAACAATTATCAACTTACTATCGACAATGAACTTAACTTTCTGGTGCAATGTGGAAGGTACAGCTTCAGACGAATGGATCCATGGTCGTCCTAGGAGACAACTGTAAGTTGGTGTGATGTCCATTACTTGGAAGAGTATTTCAAAGGTGCAAGGGCCAATCTGAATGGGCAATTCAATTTCTCCCATGACTTCCCTTTGGGTGCCATCGAAAGCTCTTACAATCATTGTGCTTGGCTTCATATGAGTTCCATCGAAAGGCAACTTTGCCAGTGTTGAGTTTGGCATTACATTCAAAGAAGAACCATTATCAATGAGAACCCTAGCCATGACATGATCTCGACACTTCACAGAGATGTGTAACGCCTTATTGTGCCCTATTCCTTCAGCCTGAATTTCATCATCAGTGAAAGTGATATAATTATCAGCAACGATGTTACCCATGATGTTATCGAGCTTGTCAACTGTGATGTCATGAGAGACATGAGCTTGATTCAATACCTTCATCAGTACTCTCCTATGTGGCTCAGAATTCATCAACAAAGACAAAAGAGATATCCGAGTTGGAGTTTGATTCAATTGATCCACAACCCTGTATTCGCTTTGCTTGATGAACTTCAAGAATTCGCCGACTTCTTCATCAGATACCTCATTTTTATTATCACCCCCTTTGGTATCCTTTTCAGCCGGCGTTCCTTCCACTTTCTTCTTCCCCTTGCGATCTTTTTCTTCCTTTTCTGTTCCCTCCCTTCGCAATAACTCTGGAGTATAAATGCGACCACTCTTGGTCATTCCACCAATTCCCGAAATGTTGGTAACCACAGTGGTCCCATTGGAAGGACTTTGTTGAACCTGCCTATCATATTTCCATGGTACCGCTTTGGTGTCCTTGTAAGGGAAATGACCTGGGACTTTGATGACAACTGGTGTTGGCCCACTCGAAACCGGCATAGGTTCCTTCTCAGTATAGTGTATCACCACTGGATTCGAAGCGACTTGCTCAGGAACTGGTTGAGGATTAATCACAACAGTAAAAGGAGTTATCTTAACCGGAGTTGGGGAAATTGTAGATTCAGCAACCATGTTAATGCCACGCTCATTCGATTTACAACCAATCAGGATAATCTTCATATTTATTAACTGCTGCACAACCTGTCGAAATTCTGCACATTCTTCAATTGAATGCCCTATATTCCCGTCGAAGTCACACCTGATCTCTTCATTGAGGGTCTTCTCTTCAACAATTGAGGTTTGCACCAATCTATGTTTTTGCATCTCTCTTAAAATAACCCTTATGGGAGTTCTGACATCAGCCACTTGGCTCTTAAGAGTAGGTTCCCTGAAGCTATCTATGGCATTGATTCCCGAACCCCCATGATTTGGCATAGGACCTTGTTCCCCCTTCGGAGCATCTTTCTAAAAGCCCAACCACTTAGCATTAATAAGATCTTGTACCTTAAATTTGAAATCCCTGCAGTTCTCAGTGGAATGACCTATTGCCCCCGCATGATACTCACATTTAGCATTTGGGTCAAACCACTTTAGATAAGGAGGGCCCAATGGTTTCATTGGGAAAGGAGTCAACTCATATTTGCTTATAAGCTGATGCAGTAGCTCAGTGTAGGTCATGGGTATTGGGTTGAAATGTACTGGCTTCTTTTCTGAGTTATGAGGCGGTCTCGCTTGGCTTGTGTTTGGGTTTGGGTTTAGGGGTTGAACAACTTGAGGTGTCATGGAAGGATGTGTTTGAGGTTCAGAGGGGTATGATGGTCGGTAGGGTGTCATCGGCTGGGGATTTGGAAATTATGAGGTAGTGGCGATGTATGGCTGGTTGGCTTGGTGATATGGAGATGGTTGGTAATACGGGGTGTATTGGGCTTGGAAGGCGGGTGTTTGGTTCGGTCTCCATTGGTTCGGTTTCTTTTGTTTAAAGGTTACTGCATGTGCTTCTCCCTCTTTCCTTTTCACAAATGGGGCTTTCTTTGGGCCGTTCGCTACTGAAGACTCGGTGATCTTGCCATTCCTCAGTCCACTTTCAATTCTATCACCGATGATGACCATATTAGAAAAGTTTGATGACATACTCCCAATCATTCTATCATAGAAGGGCGACTGGAGTGTATCAATGAACATTGCCACAATTTCTTTCTCAGCTAATGGAGGCTTTACCTGAGCAGCCAATTCCCTCCATCGTTGTGCATACTCTTTGAAAGTTTCGGTGTCTTTTTTTGACATATTTTGGAGTTGCATCATATCGGGAGCCATGTCAATATTGTACTTGTATTGCTACAGGAATGCATCTGCTAGATCTTTGAAGGATCGGATGTGGGCCCGTTCGAGATGCGTGTACCAATTTGAAGCTGCCCCAGTTAAACTGTCCTGGAAGAAGTGAATCAAGAGCTTATAATCTTTAGCATATGATGCCATCTTCCTTACATACATGGTCAAATGGTTTTTGGGACAAGTGGTTCCCCGATATTTATCGAAATCGGGCACCTTAAATTTCGGCGGAATTACAACATTTGGCACCAGACAAAGTTTTGAAGCATCCCGCAGACCATAACTATTTACTCCTTCAATGGCCCGTAGTCTTTCCTCTAGCACTTCCAACTTTTCTTTAGATTGGGAATTCCCTCCTGATTGATTCACTGGAGTTTCACCGTACATATTATGAGGGAAGGAGTATGGCATGTAGGAGGATCCAAAGTTTGGCATCATTTGAGTCCCCTGGGGCCCATAATGTAGGATGCATTGTGGGTTTTTTGGATTGGCAGAAAGTGTCATCGTCGGGGTGTTACCATCTATAGGGTTGACAGTTTGTGTTTGTGGCATTTCGACAGCATCGGTGGGGGTTTGTGTCTGAGTGATATGTTCGGAGTTTTGAATAACATCTTGTGGGCTGGGGGCCGTTGGTGGCACAAATTTGCGAGGCAAACCATATGGGGGATTGTTCAGGTCAAATGAAAGATGAGTTTGGTTGCTTGGATAAATAGTGAGAGGCATCATGGCCCCTGGTTGGTTGAAGCCTTGAATAGGAATCTGAGCAAAACCGGGTGGGATGAGAGGTGTTCCTGGATGTCCTTTGTTCGAGGCTGGAGGGTTATCCTCTGTGTTCTTTTCCTTCTACATTGCTTGTAGGATCCCCATCATCTTAATCATCTGATCCTTGATTTGACTGACTTCATCCCTGATCTCTTGGACTTCTTCTAGTTCATCCGCCATTGCTCTTGTCTGTGACCGAGTGCGATAAGGGTTTCTTGGAGAAATTGTTCAGAAAAGCCACACTATTTTAATCAAAACAAAAGTGAGAACAAAATGTTGGAAAATGCAAAACGCTTTTATGAAAATCACATTTGGAGTTTATGATTAATTTTTGAGTTAACACCTTATAACAGACAAGAGATGGTCCCTCCACCCCACACAGAGAGCGTTGTGCTCATAAGATGAAATGGAGTTGACAACAAATCTAGGGGAGAAACAACTCTCCACAATAGATGTTGTCTCAAACACACTAGCAATTTTGAAATGAGACATCTCGTCCTACCCTTTGCCTAGAAGGAAGAATCTTATAAGGCAAAGATGTAGTTGACCACATACTAAAGGAAGACCATGCTCCACGATAGGTGTCGTTTCAAGTCAGATGCAAGAGTTGGAGTGCGGAGGAATCATAGAGGCAAGAACAGATTTCATTAAAAACTCCTCAAAGCAATACATAGAATCATGGAGGTAAGGACAGATTTCATTAAAATCTCCTCAAAGTAATACATAGATTGGTATTACATCATAATTCTTGACATTGTTACAACATTTTCATCCTAAAGTCAATAGCTTAGGTCTCTTTCTTTTTAGCCCTCGAGCAAACCCTCCACACATTTGCATGAAATCATCCAACTCAGCCGGGAGACGAAGCATAGGGTCCGCACGAATTTGTTTTTCTTCCTTTTCAAAGCATTGGACAAAATTCGGAATACAATGGCTTACCTCCAAATTCATGCTCATATATCTTTTTTCCCATATGTCAATATCTATCCCTCGCTCCCGCACCTCTTCTCACCACCACTTCACGGAATTCATTGCTTGAACCACTTGATCATGATAGTGTTTTGCTGAGGTCCACCCTAAATCGCATTGCTTTTGTACCAATTCATCAGTCATCCTGTCTTGTGCACAAATTTGCTTTTGTAAGTTGCCATTGACTCCCCTTTGTCGATTAACTTCCACTTCCAATGACTTTCTCACATCTACATGCTGAATGACTTCTTCTTCTAATGACGTTTTTCTTTTCTTAGTTGATGCCTCTCTGCTGTCAAGGACAATACTTTACTTTCAAGATTCTGGATCCTAGTCATGATGCTCGACGGGACCTTGTCTGTATTCTTCTGGACTCTTGAGGTTGTGGAGATATCCGCGCACAAATATTTTAAGTGTTCATTTTCCTTTGTTAACTTCTCACAACGCCTCTGACTAATGACTATTTTAAACTCGGAATTTTGCTTTTGTTGTTCCATTTCCTTCATTTGTGCTTCCAGGGCTTTCAGTTGTTCTGCCATTTGAGTTACCGAAGGGGAGTAATCTTCAGCTTTCGTGCTTTTTGCAGGAATGTTGACGGGACCTTTCCTTGATTTTCTCAATGCTTCATATTCTGAGACAATGATTAGGATTGGTCGGCCCAATTGTGATCTCTCCGCCATCCTCACATTTTTCCATGCATTTCGAACTTCTTTTGCCAACAACTTGGTATTCTCACCATCCTCGTATTGGAAACAGCATCCACCGAGTTGTTCTTCTCGTGGCACGGTTTGCATCCAACAAAGTTGTCGTAAGGCTATGGCAGGTGTGTAGGATATGCACCCTCTTGGGCCCATCAAAGGAACATTTGGATAGTCACCACAACTATAAATGATATCTTGCCCCTGTTGACTTTCGTACCATGGGCATACCTACTTAAAAGAGTCTCTTTCCACTTTGTCAAACTCGCTCTTCCATTCCTCTTCATTAAGCTGTCTTGTAGGGATGTTATGGAAGCCTCTTAGTGGATCTGAATGGTGGTTGATATGGCCTTTTGCGTACATGTGAGTCATGACCCATACATAGAGCAACTGTGCACAACATCGGAGCTTTCTCTTTGGATGCCGCTGGCAAAATTCTAAAGTCAAAAGCGTTTCAGCCAATACTGTCAGCACGGGGTTTTTCTTTCTTTCAACTGTGAAGAACACGTCCATTGCTGCTTGATCTATCATGTCTAGCGCTGATGGAAACAGAACCAACCCATATATTGCTAGTTCCAATACCCTCTCAAAGGTTTCCTAGTCTTGTCGACCCATTAGTTTCCTCAAATGATTTTCAAGAAACTTTCGGGTTAACCCTCACAAGTTTGAGTGCCCGGTCAAGTTCACTTCAATTTCAGGAAGCCCTAGTGTCGCGACCATCCCGTCTGGGAGCCGCGAAAAGGGATAAAAGGTCAGAAGAGTCGCCACTAAGATTTTTATTGGGAAAATCTTAGAAAACCCAATTATTTAAAGGTAAAGTGGTCTTTTAAAAGAGAGAGATGAGTCTGGGAGTCGGTTACGAATAGGGAAGGTATTAGCACCCCACATCGCCCGTTTAAAAAACGGTACCTCAAGTTAATTGTGCAAAAAAACATTTTAATAACCTTTTAAATATTTATTTTACCCAAAAATTATTTACAAGAAAGTGTTATTTTTAATTTTAAATATTTTAGATTTTTATTAGTTTTTATATTTTAAATTTATTGTTTATAAAAATTAAATGAGGTTGAATATGGCACATGAGTCCATAGGACAACCTCAAATCTAAGGGACTGAACATGGCACCGTCTCCATAGAGCATCCCTAAAAATGAAAAGTTTAACTTTTGATTAATTATTTTAACATAAAAAGGGGATGCAAAAAAAGGAAAATTAATTAAATGAGGTTGAACGTGGCACATGAGTCCACAGGGCAACCTCAAGTCTAAGGGACTGAACATGGCACCGTGTCCATAGAGCATCCCTAAAAATAGAAAAGTTTAATTTTTTGATTAATTATTTTAACATAAAAAGGAGATACAAAAAAGGAAAAATTTAGTTTTGGCCCGACAAGATATTTTATCTTGTTCCTACGTATTCGCGGGTGCGATGGGAAACTCAAAGCCACGTAGTTCTTTTGAAAATGTTTGATTGGTTGATTTTATTTTTGGAAAAAAGGGATTTGATTTTGAAAAGATTTTGAAAATAGATTTTATTTCAAAAATAATTCACTTTTGCACAGAGTTCAAGATAGCAACAGTGCTATACGATAAACCCTTACAATTCATACGCCACCTGAGGATGAAAATTCATACATCAACGACGTAGATTGTTGCGTGAATTTAAAAGAAATTTTTATTTCAAAATATTTTAGTAGAATAAGGATTGAAAATATATTTTTAAAAAGATTTTATATTATATATTTTTTGTTTAAAACAAAATGAGATTATGCTTGACACTTTTGGCCCAAAACTGAGTACAAAGCCCAACCAAATATCAGTAACATATCATTTAATAAAAGTAAAGATAAAAAAACAAAAAGAAAGGACAAATCACAAAAGGATTGCTCTTTCCAACGTTACCAACAGAGTCCAACTACGGGTGAAAATTCATACGCCACCAACAGAGTCCAGGTATGGGGAGTGACTGATACAGGTGTGGTGCCGGCGGCCTCCAACGGCGGTGGAACAGACGGCGAACTGGACACGTGCTAAGGCGGTTCCACTGGAGGACGACGGCGGCGCGCAACAGGACGTGGCAGAGGAGCCCACGGCGGTCAAAGGAACAAAGGAGCAGGGGGGATGGCGGAGACGGCGTTAGGTTCGTGACGCGATGACGGTGTCTCATGGCAGTGGCGCGGTGGGAGGAGCAGAATGACAGATCTGGCTTGAAGACGGTTGAACAGAGGAACGTTCGGCGGGGCTCTGATTCGTGACGGAGATGGCAGAGGAAGCAGGGACGTGTGGTGCTGGTCTTGTGGTGATGACGGTGAGTGGACAGAGTGGGGAGGTGCACAACCTGCAATGATGAGATTGATGAAGAGGATGCCATAGTGGTTATGTTTCGTGGCGGTCCGAAGTGAAAGGGGGTGGGTTTGATGGCGGTCTGGCAGTGACTGGGTGCTATTTGCAAAGGTTTGGTTTGGTGAATATGGTGTCTTTGACTTGGGTGATGGATAAAAGGTTTGGTTTGGATATCAATGGTGGGCTTTATTCTACCTGGAATTGATGGTGGGTGGAGGTTGAATGGATGGAGAGGAATGTTTTATTTTTGGTTAGATTTTGACATGATGGGTGTTGAGGCTATGGTGTTTTGGTATGCGATGAAAGGATAATGGTTGTTATGGTGGCTTAAGTGGGAGGAAGGTCATGAAGAAAAATGGTGAAGAAGCAAGTGATGATAATGAGGAAAACAAAATTGGGAAAGAACAGTTTTGAGAATGGTTTTTGTTACCTCCCCTGTGTCCTCAGAATGTAAAAAAACGAGTCCCCCCTCTTTTGGTTCTCGCCTCCCCCCTTTTAATGTGTTGTGTGTCAAACTTATAGCACAAATTAGTGAAGAAGATGACAAAAAAGTTCATGATAGCTGGGAGGAGAGGACAACAGCGATGCCTTGTTACAGTGGAGAAAATCAGCTTGCTTTTCTTAGGAGCAGAGGAGGAGGTGAGCAGGATACCATTTTTGTTAAAGAGACGTAAAAACCCAAAGGACAAAAGAAAAGTGAAATGGATTTATACTTGAAAATGGATGAAAAGGACAATACCTGGGTGATGTGAACCAGAATGCAAAATAAAAGTTCAATTTTTTTATGCTTTTTTTTTAATTAACAATCAGAAACCTGTTTCTTTTTTCTTTTTCTTTTTCTTTTTCTTTTTAATTTAATCTTTTTGTTTACTTGGGCTTGGATGCTGGGCTCAAAAAAAAAAAAACTTGTAGCAAAAACAAATTAGGCCAATAATATGCACAAAGATATATTTTTAACATTTTTGCAAGTTTTTATATATTTTTTTCTTTTCAAAATATTAATTAAAAAAGGGAAAACCCGGACAAAATTAGGTGTTCACAGCTGCCCCTCTTTAATTGTTTCTTATTAGATAATAGGTGTAGCCGTAGTTGACCAATTATCATTATAAGGAACTAGTAAAGACAAGAAATCCAATTTTGTCCGGGGTACACTGACAAGCAAAATGACATGTGACTCCAAAGGGATTTCTTTGTAAAGAATCAACAGCTTGGATTGGCCACTGAGGTTTACACATAAAGCTTGCATGGTGGATTTCCTGTTGAGCTTAAAAAACCAAAGATAAATAGCTTACGGGGTTGATTGCCCGTCAGAAGCTCGAACAAAAAAGAGAAAGAGCTTACGAGGTGGATTGCCTGTCAGAAGCTCGAACAGAAAGATAAGAGAGCTTATGGGGTGGATTGCCCGTCAGAAGCTCGAACTGAAAGATAGGAGAGCTTACGGGGTGGATTGCCCGTCAGAAGCTCGAACTGAAAGATAGGAGAGCTTACGGGGTGGATTGCCCGTCAGAAGCTCGAACAAAAAAGATAAAGAGCTTACGAGGTGGATGTCCCGTCAGAAGATCGAACTGAAAGATAAGAGAGCTTACGGGGTGGATTGCCCGTCAGAAGCTCGAACAAAGAAGATAAAGAGCTTACGAGGTGGATTGCCCGTCAGAAGCTCAAACTGAAAGATAAGAGAGCTTACGGGGTGGATTGCCCGTCAGAAGCTCAAACAAAAAGATAGAGAGCTTACAAGGTGGATTTCCCGTCAGAAGCTCAAACTGAAAGATAAAGAGCTTACGAGGTGGATTGCCCGTCATAAGCTCGAACTGAAAGATAAGAGAGCTTATGGGGTGGATTGCCCGTCAAGCTCAAACTGAAAGATAAGAGAGCTTACGGGGTGGATTTCCCGTCAGAAGCTCGAACAAAAAAGATAAAGAGCTTACGAGGTGGATTGCCCGTCAGAAGCTCAAACTGAAAGATAAGAGAGCTTATGGGGTGGATTGCCCGTCAGAAACTCGAACTGAAAGATAAGAGAGCTTACGGGGTGGATTGCCCGTCAGAAGCTCGAACTGAAAGATAAGAGAGCTTACGGGGTGGATTGCCCGTCAGAAGCTCGAACAAAAAAGATAAAAGAGTTTACGGGGTGGATTGCCCGTCAAAGTTTTTTTTTTTTTTAAACAAAAGGAGCTTACCACGTTTGGTACCCGTCGAAGCTTGTTAGCAAAAGATAAAAAAGCTTGTGTGGTCCTATGCCTATAGGAGCCAATAAAGGTATAGCTTATGAGCCCTCTGCCCGTTAAAGCTAAACAAAAACAAACACAAAGCTCATGAAGTCCTATGCCTACTAAAGCTAATAAAGACGCAACTTATGAGCCCTGTGCCCGTCAAAGCTGAACAAAAACATAACGAAGCTTATGAGGCCTTGTTCCTGCTAAAGCTAAAGGTAACAAAAACAATGCTTATGGGCCCTATGCCCATTAAAACAAAAGAAAGCTTAGAGACCCTATGTCCGCTAAAGCCAACGAAAACAAAGCTTCCGGGCCCTATGCCCAGTAAAACGGACGAAAGCTTAGAGACCCTATGTCTGCTAAAGCTAACAAAAGTAAACCTTATGGGCTCTAAGCCCGTAAAAACAAACGAAAGCTTAGAGACCCTATGTCCGTTAAAGCTAACAAAAACAACACTTATGGGCCCTATGCCCATTAAAACAAGAGAAAGCTTAAAGACCCTATGTCCGCTAAAGCTAACAAAACAAAGCTTATGGGCCCTATGCCCATTAAAACGGACGAAAGCTTAGAGACCCTATGTCTGCTAAAGCTAACAAAAGCAAAGCTTATGGGCTCTAAGCCCGTAAAAGTCAGTAAAATGGGAGCTTATGGGCCCTGTGCCTACGAAAGCTGAACAAATGCAAGAAGTGATGTTGGCTTTGTTGATGCATGAAATAATGAGACAATGCATGATACAAGATGATTTTTTATTTGGTTGGTGAAAATCCTGTTTTATTTTATGCATGATGCATGAGATGCTTTTGATGAGTGATGCAGATCATGATTATAATTTCTTTTAAATGCATGATGCATGAGATGCTTTTTATCAATGATGAAAAAAAAAACTGATTTTTTATTTTTCTTTTTTTGCAAACACCTCTTTGATCCTTGACTCCTTAGATTTTTTATTACAGCCGAGATTGAGGATGAGCTGGAGTGAGACTCCTTGGTTTCGATCATCACTTATTTGTTGAACTGATGTTTTACTTCTTGGCTGAGATATGCTTCTTTGTGATGATTATCCCAATTGGATGAGATTGCCTGATCAATCTTTCAAGGATGTGACTTGCCCCAGCCTTCATGTATTGGGAGCTTTTCATGGCTTGTCCTCTTAAACTGCGCCCCGATTTATCAGTTTGAGGAGACTTCTTATACTTTGTTTGTATTTGACCCTAATTTTTGCGTAGGTCGCTCTTTGCAAGTTTTCAACCTACCGGGTCGCTCTAACTTTTTCCCAGGCTGCCTTTTCAGGTTTTCAGTCTGGCGAGCATTTTTGTTTACTTTTTATTTTCTTCTTTGATTTTGATTTTGATTTTGATTTTTCTCTTTTTTTTCTTTTTTCTTTTGTTGGATGTGGATAATTTTGCCACCCTTATTTGTGAAGATCAAAGCTTCTTGCTTGATTGCCAACTGAGATGCCACTTTCCCCTTGTATTAAGAATTCTTCTGGCCAGAGTTGTTCATCAAAGATTTATCATTAGATGGTTAAATTGTACTGTTGAACTCATGTTTACCTTACCTGAAGCATCATGTAACAAACTTGCATGGATTCAAAAGTATGATAGGAAAGGACAATATGGCCTGAACAACTTCTCGATTAGTGTGAGAAGTTTGACAACTCAAATGGTATTCAAGAGAACAGAAATGAAGCAAGATGCACAAGAGGTGATATGAAGATCAGAAGGGTGTTGCCCCACTTTGGATTTATTTGATCATGGCGATTGAGTCGACATATGTTGCTTGGGAACAAATTTGCCTCAGAACAATTCCCCTGAGAATTGAGTGGCCCTAATGTAGGGTTCCCAGAAAGAAGTTGCCCCAGTGTAGGGAACTTGATGAGGAAAACTTGAGAATAGTGTTGCCCTAGTGTAGGGTATCCAATAATGGATATGCTCTTGGATAAGGCCCTTGAAAGCACAGTTTTGCCCCATGTAGATCTTGCTCTAACTTTTGCCTAGACTGCCTATGAGGGTTGTCAGCCTAACAGGCTTTCTTTTTTATTTTTTCAATATTTTTGGATTTTTTTAGAGGAGCAATCAATTAAAAACTAGAAGAGCACAAACTTTTTGTCTCAAAATGAAGTTGATGAAAAAGTAGCAATCATTCATTGATCAGAGTGGACTTTTTGAGGCTTGTAACGTGGCTAATGGTTGGGGGTCATGAAAAAAGGATATAAGGCTCAAACAAATGTTTTAAGGTTGAATAGGATCAAAGATCCATGTTCTTTTTCGGATTTTTGAGAACATTTACTTTCTTCTAACTTTCCCCTTTTTTCCTGTTTTACATGAGGGTTTTTTATCCTCTTTCTTTCTCTTCTTTTTATTCTTCTTCTTTTTTTTAATTCTTTTTTTTATCAATGTTACGCTTCATGATCACCATTTCCTTCTTGCTTTCCCCTTGTTTAGTGGTGATCCTTGTCCAAAGTTCTTTGAAGAAAATTTTCAGGCTCAAAAGGGGTAACAAGGGATAATGATGATATTTTGCTAAGGGTAGAGAAAAAATGGCCAATCTTCATTTCAAATCATGATTGTTTATTTTTTATTAAACTTTATTTTAGAGACAAAGAGATGGTGCTCACCAAGTTTTTATTTATTTGCTCATCTTTTATTTTCTTTTTTTTTTGAAAAGGTATGAGCACGTGTGGGCTTTATTGTTATCCACAAAGAACTTTCAAGAAAGTGGGCTTTATTAACCAAACCAAAAAGGTACTTGGGGAAGGAAAAAGGGAATATGATATATGAGTATGACGAGAGAAACATTATGGTGGGGATGAAGATGTAAAGAAAGGATGAGACAAGGTACGCATGCAAATCCATTACATTAATGCTTCAAGAAAGTGAACATGGTTCAATTATCTCACGATAGAATACAACATAACCATTGTGTCATGGTAAATCCCTGATAAACAAATCTTGCCTTGGTTACTTGGAAATTCTCAAGACGGGGTCACAAAGTATTGCCTCTTTTCAATCACTAGGATGTGAATCTCTGGTGATGATTTCTTTCTTCCTCAGCTAGGGCCTTATTATCCTGAGTTTGCATGATTTTCCAAAGATCGCTCCATAAGAGCCAGAATATGTGCTACCTGACTCCAGTAGGATGATATGAAATCTTTCACATTGACATCCAAACATCCATGATTAGGCCAAAGGTTGTGCCTACATTTTTCGGTCACTTGAGCAAATATTTTCTCCAGTTCCACCTCATGATCCAAGGTTTAGTTGATATTCTTTTTTATTGAAAGTGCAGTGGTTCACTTTTCTCCAGGAAATGAGCATAATGCATGAAATGCATGGAACGAATTATTTTTAATAAATGTTCAACTTAAAAAGAAATGAGTATATGAGATTCATAAAAAAAGATTTTTTTTTAGCCAAGTACTAACGCGTGAGATGCATGAAATGAATTCCTTATGTTATTATTATTATTTTTTAACTAGAGAATTGTATGAAAAAGAGTTTTTTTTATAACAATGGCAATGCATGCGTTTTTTTTTTTAATGTATGAGATGAATGGTTTGTTTTTATATTGACCCAAAGATATATGAAATGCATGTAATGGTTTGTTCTTTATCAAATTTTCTTGAGAGATGCATGAAAAAAATGAGATGAATGAATTTTTATTTTTTATTTCTTTTTTTATCCAAGAGGTTAATGAAATTGATGCATAAGATGCATGAAGAAGATTGATTTTTTTATTTTTTATTTTTATTTTTTCACCATATGCATGACATGATTTTTTTCTTTTAATTTTTTCTTCATGTGGTTGGCATAGAAAGTAATTGATGCATGCAGTGCATGAAAAATGATTTTGTTTTTATTTCTTCATATTGACACAAAAAAATAATTAATGCATGAGATGCATGGATCATCTTTTTTTTATTCTTCTACAAAAAATATGGATGAGCTAAATATATATATATATATATATATACACACACACAAGCCCATTTTTTTATTTACAGAAATGCATGAGTTACAAAATATGAAGAATTTTTTTGTTTTTGTAAAAAAAACAAAAGGACTCGTATAAATCAATTTTTTCTTTTAGAAAAAAAATGTGGATTTTTTTTTTGACAAAAAATAAAATAAAAGACATGAAGATAGGTAAAGAAAAAAAAATGCTCCCTTTGCCCCTATCTCGAAAGATAAGGATCCGACTCATGAGTCTAGCCACAAATAGGGATAAACCCTCTCAATATGACCATCTCATGATATCGGGTACAACTTGAGTGGTGAATCGACAAATATCAGGGGGGTACAAGACCTCTTCAATGATAATATCGACACACCGCCTAATCCTTAAGCTTCCACAAGCTCGGGTATAGAGCTAAAAGTGTGTGAAATAAGTGTAAGTGATGTGTGTGCTGGGAGCATACAAACCTGCTCCAAACCTATTAAAATGAAAACTACATCACACATACAAAAAAGAACAGCCAACAACATAATAATTCTCTACCCTAGGGTTGCAAGAATATACAAAGGCATTTATTAAACCATACAACAATTTACAAAACAAATAAAACAAAGAGGGGTAAAACTGATATTTTCAAAGTTATTAAAAAAAGTTGCACAACCAACTATGATAGGTCTGACTCTCTAAAGTCCCCAGTGGAGTCGCCAGCTGTCGCGACCGTCCCGTCCGGGAGCCGCGAAAAAGGGATAAAAAAAGACAGAGGAGTCGCCACTAAGATTTTTATTGGGAAAATCTTAGAAAACCCAATTATTTAAAGGTAAACTGGTCTTTTAAAAAAGAGAGATATGAGTCCGGGAGTCGGTTACGAGTAGGGAAGGTATTAGCACCCCACATCGCCCGTTTAAAAAACGGTACCTCAAGTTAATTGTGCAAAAAAACATTTTAATAACCTTTTAAATATTTATTTTACCCCGAAAATTATTTACAAGAAAGAATTATTTTAAATTTTAATTTTTTGACTTTTATTAAATTTTTTATATTTTTAACTTTATGGTTTATAAAAAACTAAATGAGGTTGAACATGGCACATGAGTCCACTGGGCAACCTCAAATCTAAGGGATTAAACATGGCACCGTGTCCATAGAGCACCCCTGGAAATAGAAAAGTTTAATTATTTTGATTAATTATTTTAACATAAAAAGAGACACAAAAAAAAGAAAATTTAGTTTTGGCCCGACAAGATGATTTATCTTGCTCCTACGTATTCCCGGGTGCGATGGGAAACTCAAAGCCACGTAGTTCTTTTGAAAAAAATTGATTGGTTGGTTTTAATTTTTGATAAAAAGATTTGATTTTGTTTTGATTTTATTTTAAAAAAGATTTTTATTTCAGAATAAATTCACTTTTGCACAGAGTCCAAGATAGCAGAGCTATACGATGAACCCTTACAATTCATACAACACTTGAGGATGAAAAATCATACATCAACGTCGTAGATTGTTGCGTGAATTAAAAGAGATTTTTATTTTATTTTTCTACCGAAAGGTTGGATAAAATTTGTTAAAAGAACATATTGAAAATATTTTATTAGAAAACAGAAAAGATCTATCCCAAATAAAAGGCCCAATGTCAGTGTTTTAGAGTCTCATTCCTTGGAGTAAAGGTTAAGTGTCTAATAAGAAGAACCCAAATGAATGAGCCCAATCACATGACAAAACAGATTTCATAACAATAACTTAAAAGAACAGAAAAAAAAACGTTAAAAGGAAAGGAGGTCAGAGGAAGTCTCCATCTTCTTAAGTTACCAAAACAGCAGAGATGAGGGGCAAAGGAGTGGTGCGTGGCAGTGATGACAGCGGTTCCCGGCGGCGGTCTTCCCAGCGGATGGCAAGGCGGACGGCGGAGGTCGCGATACTGGCAGGGACGGCGAGTTCACGGCGTCGAGACGGCGGATCTGGGTTGATGTGGGGCGATGCGGCGCGATTCTGAAGTTCGCGGATCTGCAACTGGTAGTGGTGAAGGTCGCGGTGGTCGCGCGGAGGAGCGACGGAGGTGGATCTGGCGTGGCGTGCAGTGGCTAGAACTCGTAGCGGCCGTGCGGAGGAGCGACGGAGTCGCGTTCGCGCGACTGAGGCCGCGACAGCTCGCGGAGCGACGCGGGTCGCGTGTGGTGGCCCACCCTTCGTCGTGCGGTGGTCGACGGTCACAGTGTGGAGGGTGGTGGCGCGGCTGGTGGTCTGAGTTCTGGGGAGATGAAGGAGGAAGGGTTGAAGTGAAGAGGAAGAAGGAGATGTGAAGTGGGGAGATGAAGGAGATGGGTTCTGGGTAAAAAAAAATGAAGTAGGAAGAAAGAAAGAGAGAAAGAAAGAGAGGAAAAAAAGAAAGGTTTTTGTTTCTGATTTTTTTTTGTGTTTTGTTGTTGTTGGTTCTGTTGAAGAAGATGAAGAATGAGAAGAAGGAGATGATGCAGGGAGGAAGAAGGAGAAACAGAGAAATCTTTTTTACTCCCCCCTGTTTGTGCGCCCGAAGCCCTCTTGTAGTGGGTTGGTCTCCCTTTTACTGTGTTTGTTGATTGATATTTGTAGAGAAAATTTCTAGTCTCTGCTTTCACCTTGGGACCATGTAAATTGGATTGTTGAAGAGGGTAAAATCTCCTTCTGTCCCTATCAACTTCCATTTTTATGTTCTTTCCTCTGATCAAGGTAAAAAAAACCCTTCCCAAGTTGTGAACATTACCCATAAATGGGAGGCTAGCTGCTTGAGGCCTTGAGCCTTGTGAGAGCTATGGTGGAGATGGGGAAAACACAGTGGACAAAACATTTAACTTCTAGAAAAACATTTCTTTTTGTTTTTTTTGTGTTTTTTTTTATTTAAATATCTTTTCACTTGGGCTTGGACTCAAAACAACTTGTAACAAAAACAAATTGGGCCAATAACATAATCAATTTTTTAGAGAATTTTTATGCATTTTCTTTTTTTTATTTTCAAAATATTAATTAAAAGGAAAATACCCGGACAAAATTAGGTGTTCACACCTAGTAACCCTGCTATGTGGTGGTCAAGTATTGCCCCAGGTTAAAGTACAGACGGGATTTTTCTGCATTGGCAACCTTAACATGCAAGCATATTCTTCAATGGTGGGTGTAATGTCCATGTTTGGCAACTCGAAACATCTGAGATGTGGGTTCCAATACTGACTTAGAGCACTCAAAGCAGTAGCTTCAACCAGTATGAAAATTAGGTCCAAGATCCCTCCATACTTCTTGATGAAGCTTCTTCGATGTTCTTGAGGCAAAGATTGGCTTAACTCTTTCAGGTTCTATAATGAGTTCAAAATCACCCTGGAGCTCTTGGTGGCGGGAGTATTGCTAGTGTGTCTGACTTTTTCCATCTCTTGTTATCAAAGGTGTTACCTCTCACCAAATTATCTGTGCAAGGGAAATATTATTTTATTAATAACATTTGGAAAGCAAATTTACTTATGCATGAGAGTGTAACAAGATGCATGAATGAACGACATATTAACAATGCATGACATAAAGTACTGCATGCACGAGTATACAATGAATAAGAATAAGTGTAACAGGATGCATGAATGAATGACATGTTAAGGTGCATGTGGGATGCATGCAGAGAACCGTTATGATGCATGAGATATAAATGTGATTATTTATGCTGCAGAGAAAGGAGGAATGCGCTCCTTTTTGTCCTTCATAGGTCATATCCTAAAATTTGAACTTCTGAGGTCAAGACCCTAGATTGGTAGGCTGCTAATGGCATTTTATGTGCATGACTTTCGGGACAGATCTAGACCCCTAAACATATGGTCCCCGGATTACCCCTATCTAAAAGATAAGGATCTGAATCCATGAACCTCACCACATGGACAAATAAGTCACAATATGGTAGTCCATGTACCGGTAGCAATCCGAGCGGGAGAATCAATGACTGTCAGGGACGCAAAAGCATCACAATAACATCACTGAAGCTCCTTCTAATCTTAAGGCATTCCAAGATTCGGGTATAGAGCCCAAAAGTGTGTGAATATGTAATGGTGATGTGTGTGCTGGGAGCAAGCAAACTTGCACAAAACCTAAAAAAAACCGTCCCCAAACCTGCAACCAACATTTAAAAGAGTTTTCTACCCTAGGGTTGCAAGAATATACAAAGACATTTATACGAACAGATAAAACTATTTACGAAATAAATAAAACAAAGAAGGGTAAAACTAATATTTTCAAAGCTATTAAAAAAATGCACAACCAACTATGATAGGCCTGACTCTCCAAGTCCCCAGTGGAGTCGCCAGCTGTCACGACCGTCCCGTCCGGGCGCCGCTAAAAGAAAGGTAAAAAAAGAGGACTCGCCACCAATATTTTATTTGGGAAAAAACATTGGGAAAAACCATTTATTTTAAGGAAACTGTTCTTAAAAAAAGATACAGATTTGGATTCGGGAGTCGGTTACTAGTAGGGAAGGTGTTAGCACCCTACATCGCCCGTTTAAAAAATGATACCTCAAGTTAATTGTGCAAAATAATTTAAATAACCTTTGAAAATATTTATTTTACACCACTTTTTAAATAAATAAAAAAGGATAACAAAACAAAAGAGAAAATTAAATTTTGTCTTGACAGAATGATTGATTCTGCTCCTACGTATTCCCGGGTGCGATGAGAAACTCAAAGCCACGTAGTTCTTATAGAAAAAGATTTGATTGGTTGATTGATTTTAATTTTTGGAAAAGATTTGATTTTTTTATTTTATTTTTAAAAAAAGACTTTATTTCAGAATAAATTCACTTTTGCACAGGGTCGAAGATAGCAGCGCTATACGACAAACCTTACAATGCATACGCCACTTGACGATGAAAATTCATACACCAACGTGGTAGATTGTTGCGTGAATTAAAAAAGATTTTTATTTTATGAATTTTTATTAAAGTAGTATATTGAAAATATTTATTAGAAAAAGGGAATTCACTCTTGCGACAGATTGTGATAAAGCAAAGCTATACGATAAACCTTTACAATTCATACAACACTTGAGGATGAAAAATCATACATCAATGTTGTAGATTACAGCGTGAACTCAAAAGAGATTTTTATTTCAAAAGTTTTGGTAGACTTTTTATTTAAACAAGGAATTGAAAATTACTTTTTTAAAGTTTTTTATTTTTAAGAAATAAAGTGAGCCACAATACATACTTTAAGCCCAGTCCATGATTTCAGTTATTTTTATTTTCAGATATTCATCAAGGGCCTAGCAGCTGGCCCAAAATGGCTAAAGGTTTTATTACTTAAAGAAACTTTTAAAAAAAATACAATAAAATAAAAATAAGGAATTAATAAAAGCAAAAAAGAAGTTGAACTCTCACTATCAGAAGGTGAAAACGCGGAACGAATACAGTGGCTCTGCGATGGGTCTTGCACGGTGATGGATGGCGGCGGTTCGTGCACGGCGGAGGCGAGCTTGCGGTGAAGGCGAGAAGAGATTCTGATGCGGTGCTGGGCCTGGGATCCACGGTTCGTGATGGGGGACTAGGAGGAGATGGCGGAGCAGCTTCATGGCGGACTTGCTACAGATCTAGTTCGTGACGGTAAGGAACAGAGAAGTGACAGCGGAGCTACGGAGCTGGGTGGCGTGCGGTGTGGCCGTGGCAGAAGAGAGGAGGGAGGGATGTATGGTGGTGGTGCCATGGCGGCGCGATTCGCCGAGTAGCAATCTATGGCGGCGGGACTGGACTGGCGCGGTTTCTGGCCGGGGTCGCGCGTCTGGACGATGGTGGATGAGACGGTGACGGTGGTGGTCGGAGCAACTCGGCTGGGTAGAGAAGCTTTCTTCTCAGATGCACTCACTGTGCATTTTGTTGCTTGTTATTGTTGTTTGTTTGTTCTTTTTTCTTGTTTAGTTGAGAAGATGAGTAAATAAAAAATTGATGGAGAGGAATAGACACTAAGGATGAGGGAAATCAGAGGAAAGAACTCTAAAAACTCCTTCCGCTTCCTATCATTTTTACTCTCAAATTTGTCTCTTGCTTTTGCTAATGATATCCAGTGTAACGTGTGTAACCAAAGAGGGTAAAGCCAAAAAATTGATATTGGCCTGCTGAGGGGTAAGGACGAAACCTGCCGAAGGAGGGTGGTGGCATGGTTGTGCTCCCACTACCCTGTATAGCTGAAACAGGTGCAGGGGATGTGTCTCTTGTTTTGGAATAAAGCATAAGAAAACAAAATAAAGAAGAAAAAACAAAAAACTGGTTTATACTTCGAATGGAAGAAGACAAATCAAAAAAAGAACAAAGAATTAAAATATATTTTTATTTTTTCAAATAAAAACCAGAAATCTTTTTTTTTTAACTTGTATCATAGACTCAACAAGTCACTTGCGATCAGATATGAAAATGGACCACACTAATTCTATAATGGGCCAACAATAAAAATACATTTTTTCTTTTGAAAAGTTTTTGTTTTTATTTATCATTTTTTTGTTTATTATTTTTTTAAAATATTAATTAAAAAAACATCAGGCCAAAATCAGGTATTGATAGTTTCCAAAAACCATTGGTCTTAAAGAACCGCCAAAAAACCGTGGAAACCGGATTGAGCCGGTGGAACCGGAGCCGGTTTTGAAAAACCGGCTGGTCAGAAAAACGTGCTCCTTCCCTCGTAGGCGCACTTTCCCTTACGCCGCCGTCAATAGTCCGACGTCGTCGCTCTGCCATCTTCTTTGCTCGCCACGATAGTCCTCTGCTCAGTCAACCAGTGCAGCCTCTCTCCACGGCGGTTCTCTGCTCATCCACGATTGTTGCATCGCTCCATCCCTCTACGTCGTTGCCTACAGTCCCACGTCTATGCTCCATGCTCCTGTGATATTCTCCCATGCTCCGGAGCTTTTTCCAATTTCAGGGAACCTCTTGGAGCTTTTTCCACTCAAAAAAAAAGTTAAGACCACTAGTGTAACCGTGTAAAAATGACTCTTGGTCTATTTGCTAGCAATGAAATTATGTGATGGGAACTCTGTGTGTGTGGGGTGGGGTGGGGTGGGGTGGATGTATATTTTTTTGGAACTGAGTACATTGATAAGTGAAACTAACTAGTACATTGGATGGCCTAGTTTGTCGTGCTAGTAGGTAAATGCAGCGGAGTCTCTTATTTTTTTTTGTGGCTTTTTTAAAAAAAATGGAACCAAGGTGTATTTTTATTGGGAACCAGGTAAGTAAATAAACCGGGAATGATTGTATAATTTAGTGGGATCTATATTTATTTTTTTATACATTTGTATATTTATTATATAATTTATTTATTTATTTATTAGTTATCTGGTTCAACCGATTGAACAAATTGAATCATGATCCGAAGGTCTCATCGGTTCAATCTCCGGTCCGGTTTTTAAAACATTATTTTTTTCCCGGTGCAAGTTAATCATTTTTGGGAAATATATTTATTTATCATATTATTATTTTTATTCTCTCTTAAAAAACTAATTGATTTATTTCTCCTCTTTCCCCATTTTTGCTAAACATTTTTAGAAAATATATTCATCTATCATATCATTTTTCTTCTCTCTTGAAAATGTATTTGATTTATTTCTCTTCTTTACTCGATGCGAGTTAACTATTTTTGAAAAAAATATTTATTTATTATATTATATTTTATTCTCTCTTAAAAATCTATTTGGAGGGAACGCTTTGGAGGATGACACATAGGAGAGGAGCTTAAGCAAAGCTTGGCACTTGTAACATTCTTCTTTGAGATTATTCTCAATTGTATATAGTATAGATAAATATAGATATAGATAGATAGATTAGATTTGATGCTTTTTTAAACATTAAAACTTGTTAAAGTGTTTATTTATATCTTGTCATATTTTTTTATTATAAAAAATTGAATAAATTTGTAACATTTTTTATAATTATAAATTATGTGAAAATATATTATTTTTTAGAATAATTAAATATAAATAATATATAATAATGAAAGGCAATAAGGTACCGTATATTATTTTTTAGAAGGAAAAAAAAAAACGGCAGCAAGCTAAATTAATATGTATGCGATTATAATGTTGGCACGGCTAATGGCATGAAAAGAGAAAACTGAAAACGTGTACCGGGAGGGAGAGTAACAAGGGTGTTCGCGGATTGGATTGGATCGGTTTTGAGCTAAAATGTCATTCGATTTAATGATGAAAATATCGTGCGGTTTGGATTGGATCGGTTTGCTTCCTTAAAAAAATCCGATCCGATCCAATCCAATCAAATGCGGTTTGGATTGATTAGATAATTCGGTTTTTGTCATATTTTTTTTTTCTAATGTCAAGTGTCATTTCTACTTATTTAATAGTGGATAAAAGATAATCTTTGTTATAATTTGGGAGTTTGAGAATAAAAATTATTTGTATTTTTTAACACGTTCTTTTATATTAATTTTCTATATCTACCCCCACTTATCCTATTTTTTTCCTTGAATTGGCTACAAATAAATTGTAGCTAATTATTTTTCAAATTTACTCAAGTTTTTTCCTATTTTTCATGATTACTCAATCAAATACATGTATGCTATGCATCAAAACTTTTAGTAAAATATAACTTCAAAACATTAATATTTATTCTAAATAGTCTTCTATATGTCATTACAACAAATATATTAAAAAGAATGAGGACATAAAAGTATGAAGAATAATGTTTAAGTATGAGTAATACTATAATTTCAAAAATAGTAGTATATGTATATAATAGATCGGTTTGGATTGGATTGGATTTCACTATAGGATCCAAAATCCGATCCAATCCAATAAAAATTTGTGGTTTTTTCGGTTTTCGGTTTTTTTGGTTTTCGGTTTGTTCGGTTTTCGATTCGGTTTTTGCGGTTTGAATCGGTTGATGAACACCCCTAGAGAGTAAGGGCATTCAGCACTGAGAGTAGATAAAAAACTTTTCCCCCAACCAACAGTCCTAGCATCCAGATAGATGGATTAAAACAACTTATTTTTTGAAAAAAAAATTAAAAATTTAGCTCTAAATCCAAACATATCATCTTCTTTATAAAAAACAATTTTTTAATGGGAAAAAAAAAACTGAAAATGGAATAAACCATCTTTCCTAAACAAGCACTGAATTTAAAGTGTACCCAGATGCTGCTACTTGTAGGATATTATATGTTGAACATTAATTCACAATAAATTAATATCTACTTTTTACATTTTAAATGTTTTGCCACCATTAAAAGGAGTTATATGTACAAATCACACAACTTTATGACTTTTAAAGGAATTAATAGCATTTGAATTGTCCATATATGATTTCGAGAGATTAATTTTGATGCATTGTGATCATAATTTTTTTTACACTATCAATAAAATTAGAAATCATTATATCTTTGACTTTTAAAATAATTATTATAAAAATTAAATATTTTTAATAATGTGATAATATACTATCGGTTTACAATATTTTTTTTATCAAAGATTATAAAAATCATTTACACTATTCAGTTTACAATATTTAATAAGACCATGAATAAATTTCCCATTTCTGCCAAAATTAAAATCTGGAGTTACTATTCCCTCCGTACTTTTTCTTTGGTGTTTTTATCTATTTATTTTTATTCCAAAAAAATGAGTGTTTTATAAACCCAATGTATAGTTGACTAATTTTTTTTTTCATGTATACCCTTATATAGAACTAAGTTAATTTGCCTTAAAAATATACAAAACTTTTCGTGAATGGCCTAGTAGAGTATGTACTATTTATTTAGATCGGTAAATGTCATTGAACTTGTAAACAATTAATGATAGAAATAAGGATATTTTGGTACAAATATAGACAAATTAATGATTTCTTAATCTATGTGTAAAAACCTTAAAACACAAAAAAAAAAAAGGAAAAGAACAGAGGGTATTATATTTCACGATCTTTCTCATTGCATTAATTATATTATACATTTATTGTTTAAAATAATCATAAATATTAACCATTCTTTTTCACGACCTTCTCATTGCATTTATTCCATTATACATTAATTATTTAAAATAATCATAAATATTAACCATTCTTTTTCTTTCCTTTTCACTTTACTTCTCCCCTTTAAACCTCTTGTTTAGAGAGGACAAAAAGGATTGGAATAATAGATTACCTTATTTTTTAATTTAATTTTTTAAAATATTAAAATTCATAACAAAAATATAAATAAATTAATATACTAACATTAAAAAAAAGAGCTAAGACACAATTTATTTTATACATGTTTCAAAATAAGCCACGAGGCCTCAAAAACTTAAATAATAATAATAATAATATATTAATTTATATAATCATTGATTCGGTTCAGGTTAGATAAGTTTATAATTTTTTTAATTTGATATCCGAACCGTTTTTTCGGATTCAACATTTAAAATTCGGTTTAAGCTGATTCGTCGGATTCAACATTTACTGCCCTATCATATGTCATGTATAAAATTCAAAATAAATATATACCAAATATAAATTATCAACCAAAGCTTATGATCGGCTGTAAGACCTCTTCTGGGACATTCTAGGGATCGACTCGATTTGTTCTTTGGTTCTTGTCAGCGTTAAAATAATATTTGACTGGTGGAAGTCAAGTTCTATGAACAGTGATTAGTTTGACAGTAGTGTGGTATACTGGGTTTAGATAAAAAAATCTAAATTATCATTAAAATAATAAAAAAAAAGAGTCTGATAAGATTGAACAGAGAGTAGGTGGAAGAGAGACCCAAGGAGAGATCCATTCCATCAACATACCCATACCTTTTACATCTTTTTTCTTGCCCCTTTAGTTAACTTCTCCTATTTATACCCGCTTGTCTTAAGCTTTGAATCAAAACAGGAAAAAAGAGCACAAGATAGAAAAAATAAACAGAGAGAGAGAGTGGGAGAGAAGAGAACCATACCATACCAAAGCCATAGCCATGACTAAAAGGAAGGTGACACTAGAATTGATTGAGGATACCGTTGATAGAAAAGCTTGCTTCAAAAAAAGACATAAAGGGTTGTTGCAAAAGATAGAGGAGCTAACCATCCTTTGTGATGTCGATGCATGTGCAATCATTAATGATGGTCCATGTGATGCTAAACCTACGGTTTGGCCATCCCAAACCGTCGCTGAAAATCTATTGCAACGGTTTCAGGAGGCTCCAGAGATGGATCGATTCAGAAATAAGGTTAACCAACGTGATCACATGCAAGATATGACAAAAAAGGTTCAAGATCAACTTGCCAGGCTCAAGAAGAGGAACGATGAGAAAGATATGTCTGTTTTCATGCATCGTATCTATGATGATGGCAAGTCTTTAGCTGATTTTGAGGTTAGCGATTTGAAGCGTTTACTTTGTTTTACGGAGGAAAAACTGAAGGGTGTTCAAAAGAAAATCAATCATTTTGAAAAGGTGTTGCCTCCTAATCCACCATCACCAACCATAGGGAATAAGAGTACGTAATACTAATACTAGTTCGGTTAAAAAATAATATACCTTTTATAGTTTCTTGTCATTTTTTAGCAGATTCGAGTGTCCTTGATATTCTTATTCGATACAAATTTTGATTATAAAAAAAAAAAAATTCACCAACAATTTCTTGTAATATAGATAATGAAATCCTAGATGATATGGAATCTTGGTTAAACAAAGATGAACAAGTTTCGGAGCTACGAACATTGATAGATTTGTTGGAACGAGATGATCAGGTGAATAGCAACAATGGAAGCAACATGGGGCTACTACCACATGCTGATGATCTTGGTGATGGTAACTTTGTCCGAAGGCATTTTTAATTGGGGGTCTCAACCATGAAAATGACCATTCAAAGGTGTTGAATCAAGAAGATCTCAATGTTGAAAATGACTTGGAAGTATTGCTTAAGGAGAATTTCATGGTATGTTTGGATTAGCTGCGAAAATCGATTATTATTATAATTGATTATGATAAATTTAGTTTTATATTTGTATCTATTTGATGAAAAACTATTTAAAGATGATCTACTTTGTTTGGATTGAGTAAAAAAATATTTTTATATAGTAAATTAAAAAAAAGTATGAAGCTGTTGATTTAATTTAATAATATTTGTTTGATAGTTAGTTTTGCAGGGATAAAATTAGAAGAATGTTATTGATTTCAAAATAATCTAACAACTTTTTTAATAAGCTTCAAATTTCTATATTTTATCAATAACAAATTTTTTATAAGAAAAATAGTTGTTTTGCAATTTAATCAGTTTAGTCAAACATATCAGTTTCTATTGAAAAACAGGTTTAACAATTAAAAGAATTAATCTTACCCCAAAACATGCTATAGAGGTCTTCATATAGTGAAATTGATCATTCAAAGATGTTGCCTCAAGGCAATCGTGACTTAGTGGTATTGCCTCTAGGCAATTTTGGAGGACTCAGCGGTCAAAGTAATCCTTCAAAAGCGTTGATTCAAGGCAATTTTAGAGTTCTCAACATGGAAAATGACTTAGGAATTAGGATTGTTGCTTCACGACAATTTTAGAGGTCACAATAAAGTCATCAATTAGGAATGTTACTTAAAGGCAATTCAAATTTCTCAACAATGAAGGTGATAATCAAAGGTGTTATCTTATCTGCAATTTTGGAGGTCTTCATGGTAAAAGCATGCAATCACTCAATAGTGTTGACTTAATGCAAGGTCTCAATGTTGAAAATGACCAGAGTGTTGCCTCGAGGCAGCTTTAGAGATCTCGATGGTAAAAGTGATCGTTCAGAGGTATTATCTTAAGACAATTTTAGAGGTCTCAATAATAAATTGATCACTGAAAAGTGTTTATTCAAGACAATTTTGGAAGTCTCAAATGGTAAAAATAACTCAGGGTTTTTGTATAAAGCGCTACTAGTAAAATTGGAGATAATTATATATGGCTAGTTCATGAACATTTTGGAAGTAGAATTGGTATAAGTGACGTGATATTACCCAACAGCTCCGAAGGCAACATATATCAATGGAACTTATATGGGAATAGGTGACATATGTATTGCAAATTTTCGAGGGCCTATTAACAATATATATAGGGTTATGGTGTCATGGAAGCAACTTTGGAGCCAACAATAATGGAGCTGCATGCCCTGGGGGAATTTTTTTCTTGGAAGTGACTGATAAGGTATCAAGATATATGATGTCACCGAGACATGGCTAAACTAAATCTTATTGAAAAATGATGTATTTAATGTTTTGATAAGATAAACATTTATTTTCCAATAAAATCTTGTTATTTTTTTATTCCTTAATCAGTATCCTAATGTCACTAGTTAGCAATACCCTTCTTTTTTTTTGTGTGTGCATACATTGCTATAATCTTATCAGATTGGCGTTACTTTCTCATTAAAAAAAAGGAGTGGCGTTACTTTTCCCTAATTCATTCATTTGTTGCCTCTTTAAACATACAATTAAAAGGTGTGAAAATTTAATAAATAAATCTATCAAATTAAATGTGCCATATAAAAAAAATTAAAAAATCTATCAAATGTGAGGCAGTCAATAAAAAGTAAGCAAAACTTTTCAAAATTTATTGAATGCTAAAAGCTGACCAACATAATGATATCGCTCAAGTACTTGAAAAGAACTAGTAAAACTAGTTGAATTTGTATTTTTAATTATTAATCAAACCATCGATGAATCATCCAATATAAAATCATCCATCCGTACTTGTTATTATATGCAAGAAATCTATTTACACAATTTATTTTTCATTTTTTTATTTTTGATAAACCCGAGTACCCTCCAATCGGGAGTTAGAGACTAATCTATCAAGATACTGAGATCCATTTAAGGGTTGATCTCTCACACCAAATGTTATTTCGTACACATGAGATACTCAACTTTTTTAAGTATTTAATACATTAAATGATCTAGCTATTTCTTCCATGATACTTTGCTTTAAGGTCATTTATTAGCAAATTTTCTTATTTTGAATAATATAATATTCTTCAAAAAGGTGAATTAGAGCAAACTCTAATGATAGTTGTTTAACTAGTTCTTAAAAACAAGAATGGATACTTGTTCGATCATTGGAGTAAGATGACATTCACATGTAATGACATCATTACTCTCAGAAGCAACAGATTTATATAAGAACCAAATAAAAAAGAGAGAGAAATGATAGAGAATAAATGTAAATAAAGGTATAGTATAATTTGTGGGACTTATTTAACGAATTTTTTAGTATTATAATATTGGAGTAGAGAGTTACTTAAATTAAGTAATATAAAGTAAATAGTCGTTATACGACATTGTAGTTCCATAAAATAGGAGTTAAGAGAGTTCTATGCATTTTATGAGACACTCAAATTATTATTTAATGAAAAATGTTTTTGAAAATTAATACAATTTTATTATAATCTCTATAATCAGGGGCAGAGCTTTGTTAGTAGATGTAGGAAGCCTGACCCCCCTATTTTATTTAATAAAAAGTTTTATACTTTATTAATAATCTAAAATTACTAAATCTTTGTCATCAGTCGATAAAAAAATTATAAAAGTAAAAGGTATATCCTTGTGTACATAAAGTAACAAGGACTCTTATTCTTACTTTCTTACAAAACAATTTTTTAGTTATGAATGGTTAAGATTATATATTTTTGTGACATAATACTTTACTTTCTTACATTCATTTTTGATAGATTACTAAATAATACAATTTTCTTTGAGAAACTAATCTTTTGAAATATAGTTGGACGTCTAAATGAGGATCTCGTTAATAGATTTTTTGTATACATGAATCCAGGATTTGGGACTCGAACTTAGCACTAGTTAGTGTGTGTTTGGTTCGACGTCTCCCTTCCTTCATACGCACATCTAGGGCTCGAACGTGATTCCTGATTGAAGACCCAATTGTTCGGCAATCATCAATAATGCGATTCTTCATCCTCAAAAGTACGTAGTAAGTGAAGCTGCTCATCATAGTTTGAGTCTAGGGAGCTCGATTTTGAATCATAGGGAGAGGGATATTCTTCTTTTGCCCTTCTTCTAGCCTGCGGCCTGCATCTGCCATTTATGCGAGTTCCCTTTTCTTCCTTGTTTCCTGTTCATGTAGCTGTCTTCCCCCTTCTTGTTGCTGCAGCTGCTAGGGTTATTGGGGAAGAAGGCATCAGGAGAAGGTGGTTGGGCCACGCGTCAAAAAATAGACTGGATAGGAAAAAGTTGTGGGCCCAACTTATATACATATTATGTGTGTGAATGAGACAAGAAGAAAGTTTTGCCGCCAGGAACCATATTACCGTAGTAATTGAAATTGAGGAAACATTTGGGAATTTTTAAAATCGTGGATTGGAGAGCAAGGAGAGAGAGTGCTAGAGCAATCTTTTAAAATTTAACTAATGAGGGAAATATTTGGGAATGGATGATGTAATTTGTTTTTTAATATATTATATATTAAAACTCATTCTGATAATTACATATTAAAAAATAATTTTGATTCAAATTATCTAAATAATATGAGTTGATAGTAATTACTTTTACTTGAATGTATCTAAATATAAATCATTTCACTTTCAATTAAAATCAATTATATTTAGAATCATATTTATTAAACATTTATCCAAATACATATTTATTTAAGAGATTTAAATCACTTGCACTCGAACCGAGACAAATATAATCTTTTTAAATTTCATTATTTAAACACTGAAGATGCGACATTAGTCGGTCCTATATCTGTCACCGTCACAGATGATAAATTTATTCCAAAGTTATCCAAAGTTGCTGTACTCTGAAGCCAAGTTCCATAAATCTAATTCCACTGCAACATGTTGCACCATATGTTTGGCTGATTACAAGGGCACTGACATGCTTCTGGTATTACCAGATTGTGGTCATCGGTTTCACCTCAAGTGCATGGGTAGATCCATGGCTAAGATAGCAAGCAGGCATTATTAATTCATAGGTGGAAAGTGCAGAATAAGAGTTATGCCACATAAGTCATAACAACACGCAAAAAAGGTAAGATCTGGCAATTGGGGATACTAAATGATGCTTAATTGCATAATATACTCTTAATTCTTCTATGGTACTTAATTGCTTGATTCTATACTGTAAATTCGTCTCTTGTACCCTTAGTATATGAAAAATGTTTGCTCTTTCTTATCTATGTCTAATTCGAACTTCAGTTATGATTTATGAATACCCTTCTCATAGCTAGGCCATTTTTCTTCTTCTTTGGTCCCGTATAAATTGTTTTGATCTTAGCCTCAGCATGGCTAGATTCTGCTTTTATGTATGTCTATTGCCAACTTCTGTTACTAACGCTTGGAAACATCGCTGAAGTACAGCATAAGAATTCCATGCATGTTGCTGAACAAGAAATGGCTGCAACCAATAAATTAATCACATATTTTCCCCAACCCTCAAATTAAAATTAAAAAAGTATAGCCAAGATAAGATATGCTTCTTAATTTCCCTTGCTGTACACAGCTAGACATAAATACACATAACAGTCGGTTTCAGTACAAAAAATAAAGCCCGCTCTGTGTTGCTTTGAGGCAAGAAGATGATGTTTGGTATCCGAAATGTTTTATTCTCAGACAAACTACATTTATGAGAATCATATTTTTAGAAATAAAATTAGTGAATGATAGTTAGAAATTTGGGAAAACTATATTCCTAAGTGTGAAGGTGAGAAAAAAAAACATCAAAAATTTTTATTCCCATATCAACATTCCTGTAAATATTTTTATAAAATCCGTACCAAACGCTAATCCGAATGAATTGCACAAATAATAAAGTGACGAGTTAAAAATATTTTTCTATAGAGACTATCCTAACATTGTGTAATAATAACCTGTCACTCCTTAAATTCTTATCCACACGCATTACAATAATTAAAGAAACAATTTAACCAAAAAAAAGACAAATAACAAATAAAAACAAACTGATAGATTGAGAAAGCAAAGAATTAATAGACCCTAGAGATCCATTATCCTTATTACTTCATTTGAATTCAAGCAGCTTCCATTACTAAATATCAATAAATTGGTATTATTAGTGAATGCATTCAATTATTTATAAGCTTATTACTATGTAATATAGACATGCATGTTTCACCAGCGCCTAAGAAACTATACAATTCCTATGTGAATTAGTCCAAGCTCCCACTCATTAATTAGTCCAAGCTCCCACTCATTAAAACCAAATCTCAAACAAAAACTATGCATGGCTAAGAGGTATATTCGTATTCTAGCAAAGATTCATCTCACCTACACAATTAGATGTAAATGAACATGTATTACCCAAAACCATAGCCAAACACCTAATAACTTATTCATAGTGTTCCTTAATTAGGGTTTCCACATCAAACATTTGATGGTCAGTCAAATGCAAGCATTAAGAATAGAGATGGATAAACAAAATCATTCATTAATAAAGAGCAACAATAATTACAATAGACTCAAGCTACATAGCAAGTTCAAGTGGAACCCTAAAAGAGGATTAGAATCATACCACATTCAATTACATACAAACTAGGTCAAGAAACTCGAAGATATACAAGATAATCAAGAGAAAGGGAGAGAAATGAACTAGATTTACAATCTCTTCAACCCCTCTTTATGTCATCTAAATCTTAAACTTTCGTTTCAAGAAATCCTGTCCAAAACTCAAAGCCTCCCTTGTAACACCCATCTCGCGTGATACATTATCTGTGACTTTTCTATTTTATAAGATCGAGTAAAGCGAAAAATATTTATTTTACCAAAAGTACGGGTTTACTTTTTTTTTCTTTCTCTTTTGCAAATAATACCATACATACTCTTTAACATATAACATCAACTTATGCATCAATATTATACAAACATTCCCAAGTACTAACAGTCATACATATTCAGAATATGGCGGAAATACCAACGCCTGTAAAATAACAATAACTTACTGGAAATATGTTTATAATAACTGTAACAACTTTAGAGACATAGCTCCACAAAATATAACATAGACACGAGACTGGTCAAATACAAAATAATGACTAAAATGTCCATTACACTAAAGCCCTCGAGACTGTGTCCATGTCTCCAAGTACTCTCAAATTCCAGCGGTGTGTGATGGAGAAACAGTGTTGTCGTCATTTTCGTCCAACGTAAGATAGAAAACAGCAAACCAAAAAATACAAAAATTAGGTGAGATTTTCGTTCATCTTACACTTAATTAACACAGACATGCAATGGTACGACACACAGGTACATACAAATATCAATAAACAGTTATATCATCCATCACAACATAAATAACAATGTTTCACAACAACATAATCACATGGCACCGTTTTCCCTAGATAGAAGACATCTAAGACTCGAGGAATGACTTCTGATTCCCTATACCATGGTTTTAACAAACAGTCAGAGAGAGTGGTTCAGAGGATTGTTCCGGAGTATACCAGTTTTGGGTAATAAAATGCGTCAACAGTCATCATCGTGCACATAGGCTTTTTCGAGAACATCCCACACTACCTGAAAATACATAGTGTCTAGTAGAGTATGTCGGTGTATTGCAAGATCACCACGCCACAGAGGAGCAACCCACTGGGCTTATGTGAGTATTTCATAACCCCGACATCCCCATGCATCAATAGATCGTCACTACGGAATTCGCAGCAGCATTAAAGTGTTAGCTCAATCTCCTAGGCACAACGGTCTTACAGGATATAGTTTCACTATGTGTTTAGGCAAACTTTGCCGGAAACGTGTTCTTCTCGTCCATCCATCGGATGATATCGTTTGATTCCATCGGAATATTTCAACGTGCTGTACCAGATGCTAGATGTTCTTAAGTCCGAATCACCGGTACTTATTCATCAAGCTAAAGTTCTAAAGTAACCTTTCATCTTTGTGCAAAGTTTTCTTAAAATACTTGATTACAAATCCTAGCACATTATGAGATTGGAACACAGGTCCAATTATTTATTTCTCTGTATTTTTCTAGTTGAGCCTTTTTCTTTGGCTTTCAATAAAACAAATCATTCTGAGTTCATTAAATTTTATGGAATATGGATAATGAATTATCCATAGTTTATGACATAAGGTCGTGTTCCACCCCATGTCATAAATTATTACGTTCGTATTTTCACTAAGTCATTCTTGACTTAGGTTTTTACATTTTACAGTAAAATCTCGTCTTTGAAGACTAAATTAATTCCTTTTGGCTTAAAACCAAAACCTTTAGATAAAAACAAATCCATTTTCAAGAGTAATTTCCCACAAAGATACATAGGTATCAATTTCTACAAAACATTTATTTAAAAATACTTAAAAACATTTAACAACGGTTTCGCCGCTTTTTACTGAATTTAGGCCCAAAAGCCATATTTTTTAAAACATGGTTCTTCACCTCAAATATATTACTCTCCTAGGTTATGTTACTCATATTAAAATATTGAAACACTCATTTTCCATCAAAATCTCCATTTATACAAAATTTCTAAGAATTTGACCGAACGTCGTTAATTTTGTAAATCGCGTAAATCATTTTTCAACGATTTTACACTCTAATAGTCCAAAACTCATTTTGGAGTTTTAGAACAGTTTGATAGGCATGAAAAACAGTTTCTAACTGTCCAATTACTTTAATTTTCGAAATTTGCAGTTTAGTCCCTCAACTTTCATTAATTACAAAAATGTCCTTATTCACTTAAAACCTTATAACTTTTTATTTATAACTTCAAATCACACCAAACCAACTTCTTTAGAAATATTTTTCAGTTGCCCTCAAATTTTCCAGAAATTACATTTCTGCCCCAAATATTTTACAATAATTAAAAAAAGGTCCTTTTTTACAAAATAACTTTTTATGTATTAATCCAATTAACACCAAACCAATTTCTATTGTTTTGTCTCATCAAGGACTATAATCTTAACACACAAGAATATGAATTTCAGTGCAGCCACTGAAATTCTCAGAAATTGCATTTTAGTCCCTAAAGACTCATAAAATCATATCTTTCAATATACACATCCAAAGCAATCCAAACCAATTTCTATATTCTTATATATTCATTCACTCCTCCTAAAAATTATTCAAAAAATTTAAATCCATATGGAATCCATTTAACCAGTCAAGACCGAATGGCCTAAACAAATGTTTTAAACAATTTTCTCAAATAGTCATGCATCATATAATCATATTCAACATCAATAATAATTATACCACAAATACAAACATCAATAAATCCTTACAAGAGGATCACACATATGTAAAACAATAAATTTCACAACTTTCACACTTATGATTTACAAGACCATTTACACTAAATAACACTAAATAAACCATCAACATGTCTACCCTAAGGTAAGAAGATGGTAATCTCCCCCGTACCTTTGTTGATCACTTGAAACTCAAGCAAGAAGAGGATGATGTTCACCTAGAGCTCAAGGTTTGTACCAACAAAACCTAGCCATGAATCGTCAACAAAAAAACAAGTTAAAAATGAAAGAAAACCATCTAACCCACCCGAGAGTTAAGTTCGGCGGCATTGTGAAGAAAAATAGGCAAGAGATCTCTAAATTTTTCAAGCTCTTAGATGTTAAAAATAGAAGTCATGGGAAGATCATAGAAATTGGAATCACATTAAAAGGATTTTTCTATGATTTTCTAGAGATTTTTGAAGTTCCAAATCTAGAAATTTGATCTTGAACAAAACATGGATTTAAGAAGAAAACTTGTGATGAAAAGTGAAGGTATGATCATAAATCACAAGGTTACACCTTTGGAATTTGAAGAAATGATCAAAACCTACTACTTCCTTTGAAAAGTTTATTCAAAACCTACTGCTTCCTTTGAGTTTTTTCTTAAGTTTATGAAGAACACGTGAACAAATGAATTGGAATGAATGACCAAGGGTGGTCTTATGGTGTTGGCCATGAGTTTCTAGGGTCAAATGGGAAAAATGTTGTCAAGACAAATTTGTAGTAAAAATGAAGGATTTAGGGTAATTTGGATATTACACAATTAAGTCATCATTACATGCATTTAATGCATGATGACGAGTCATCATAAATGACTCATTCCTATGAGTCATCATAAACGACTCATTGTTCTCATCCATCTGACGCCGGGTTTTGCCTCTGCACATCCGTTCTCGATTCCGTCGATCCTCGATCGTCGAGTATTCGCCCGAGTATTCGTTCACGGGTCAAAATTAGGTTTTCTGACCAGTGAAATCTTCATCCGCTGAAAACGCATACCTAGGGTTTCGCCTCGAAGTTTTAAACCTAAATTTTTACCGTAAGCTTCTACAAAATAATAATGATTTTATTTTATTAAAAATTATTTTCTAGATCTAATATAAAAATTACAAACAATTAAAACTCTACCGATAATTTAAAATCAGTAAAAACAGCAAAATGGTAAAAATCGTAAAATCAAGGTGTTACAATACTACCCCTCTAAAAAGAATTTCGTCCGCGAAATTAAAGTTACCTTAAAACAAATGCGGATATTTTTCCTTCATCATGTCCTCCAATTCCCATGTAGCATCTCCCGTCGTTGCGTTCCATATCACTTTGACCAATGAAATTGCCTTCCCTCTTAGTTGTTTCACTCTTTGATCCTCGATCGTCACAGGTAATGCCTCATGCCTCATAGGTTAAGTTATCTTTTAATTGCACTGTATCAGGTATTATGATATGACTAGGATCAGGAATACACTTTCGCAATTGAGACACATGGAAAATACTATTAAGATTCAAAAGAAAAGGCGGTAAGGCAATTTGGTAAGCTGCAGGACCTACTCGACGAAGAATTTGGTAGAGTCCAATGAATTTAGGAGTAAGTTTCCAGGATTTAATTACCCTGCCAACCCCAGTCACAAGCGTGACTCTCAAAAACACATGATCGCCTTCCTCAAACTCAAGAGGCCGTCGTCTCTTGTCCATATAACTCTTTTGTCGACTCGAAGTTGTCCGCATTTTCTCCTGAATCATTTTCACCTTTTCTGTTGTCTGTTGCATGATGTCCGGTCCTAACACTAAACTTTCTCCATCTTGGTACCAACACAAGGGTGTTCTACATTGTCAACCATATAAAACTTCACAGGGTGTCATTCCTATGCTCGAGTGGAAACTGTTGTTGTAGGTGAATTCGATCAACGGTAGAAATTCATCCCAACTTCCGGTATGCTCCAACACACAAGCTCTTAGCAAGTCTTCAAGTGATTGGATTGTCCTCTCTGATTGTCCATCCATCTGTGGGTGATATGTAGAACTCAATCTTAGTTTTGTTCCTAGTGACTCTTGTAGACTTTACCAGAATCTTGACGTAAACCTTGGATCTGGATCCGATATAATACTTGAAGGTAAACCATGTAATTTGACAATCTCCCCGATGTATAACTGAGTCAATTTCTCCACTGGATATTTTATGTTGATAGGCAAAAAGTGAGCCGACTTGGTTAGTTGAACAACTATTACCTATATCGCATCATGTCCCTTTCGGGTCTTTGGAAAACTTGTCACAAAATCCATATCAATACCATCCCATTTCCATTCTGGAATGTTCAAAGGTTGTAGTGTAACATCCCTAGCTGCTCTATGGATTGACAACTGTCCCCACAGACCAACACAAGTCTTTTCAGCATGCTTTGTCCTCACTCACACGCTTCCCGAGAAAACTTCCAAGGAGGTAGGAAGGCTTATATGAATTGATTGGTACTACCTATACTAACAAGATGCATCTTCTTTTCAGTAACCCATCACTTAAGAACTCCACAGTTAAGCGTGCTTGACTTGGAGCAATTCTGGGATGGGTGACCTCCTGGGAAGTTTTCTCGAGAAGCGTGTGAGTGAGGACAAAACATTCTGAAAAGATCCATATTGGTTTGTGGGGACAGTCGTCAATCCATAAAGCCTCCAGGGATGTTACACCCTCCTCCTAGAAGTCTGCCAGGAGCAGCTCATTTCCGTGCTTTCTTTGCACCAGCGATCACTCCCCGCCCTCATCAGCACCCGGGTGTTACATGCCCAACAGCTTCCACCTGGTCCGTCCCCGAACCACACCGTACTAAGAGAGGTGCCACTCTGATACCATTTGAACATCGCTAGCTGCTTTATGGATTGACGACTGTCCCCACAAACCAACACGAGTCTTTTCAACGTGCTTTGTCCTCACTCACACGCTTCCTGGGAAAACTTCCCAGGAGGTCACCCATCCCATAATTGCTTCAAGTTAAGCATGCTTAACTATGGAGTTCTTAAGTGATGGGCTCCCGAAAAGACGATGCATCTTGTTTTCGGTAGCCCATCACTTAAGAACTCCACAGTTAAGTGTTCTTGACATCGAGCAATTCTGGGATGGGTGACCTCCTGGGAAGTTTTCCCATAAAGCGTGTGATTGAGGACAAAGCACACTGAAAAGGTCCGTGTTGGTTTGTGGGGACAGTTGTCAATCCATAAAGCAGTCAGGGATGTTACATGTAGCATTCCTGATGGTCTTTGATGTTCAATATTAGCTTTTTGACAAACTAGACAGGAAGCGACATATTCCATTACGTCTCTTTTCATCCCATACCACCAATATAATTGCTTGAGATCTTGATACATCTTTGTTGCTCCCGGATGTAAACTTAGTTTACTCTTGTGAGCTTCTTCCAGAATCAACTGTCTAAGATTGGAATCGTCTGGTACACAAATCCTTTCACCGAACCTTAGGATTCCATCAATTCCCTCGTTGAATTCTGATATTGCTCCTTGTCGCACCAATTCCCTTTCTTCTTGTAGGTACTGACCATTTTCTTGTTTCTCTCGTATCCGTTCCATCAATTCATTGAAAACAGTAATTGACATGGACTCGGCAAGTGTACCGGATCGTTGCAAGTAATAAAACGGTAAGAACCGGAAATCGTCCTCAGGGATCGTAGACAAGTACCACTTCACAAATTGAACTACTATCTAGGCGAATCTTGTTTGGAATGAAGGTAGCTCTAACATCTAATGAAACAAACAAGAATAAAATGTTTTTGTTCTTTTAGGTATTTTATCAAACACTTAATAGGCAAACAGAAATGTGAACAACAAATGGATATAATTGTTAGGGTTAGACTAGGCTAATCCTCCTTTGGTGCTATGAAATGGTAAATAACACAATTCCTACTTCAATTATGACAATCAAATCTTCTCCAAATACTCAAACCCTAATGTCTTAGGTGGAATGAGCCTAAAATCCCAAATTAAACCCTAATGTCTTAGGTGGATTAATATGATAAATTGCATTAAGAGTCAAGATTCATAAGATTGCAAGCACCCCAAGACCTATGTCTAGGTTCATGAACTACTTGGTATTTGATTCAAGAGCATGCCCTAACATCAACCTTTCAATTGTCTATTAAAGCAACATATCATTCCTAGGATGATCAAGCCAAGGAAAGCATTAAGCATGGAATCAAACACTCATAAAGAAATAGGAAATTGCATTATAATCACTTCATGTTACAACCAAATTCAGAAAAACCATTGTCTAACCCCAACAAGGGGAGTTTAGCTACACATCATCAAAGTAAAAGGGAAAGGAAGAGATACAAAGATGGGGAAAGGGAGGAACTCCATGGAAGATGCCCAGCAGCAACCACAAGAGCGGAGAATGCCTTTTTAGGGTTTGTAGCCGCCTCTTTTCTTTTCCAATCCCCCTCCATTCTGCCCTAAGACAGCTTATAACAGGGGTTCTGAGATTCGCGAGCTCGCGGGGCGAGACGTGTCTCACGAGGCGAATCTTAAAAATCTATCCTTCAGAGATTCGTCCTCTCACGAGGCGAGAAGGTAACTCGCGAGGCGAGGCAGAATGAGTGAAGTTTCTGCAACAGTCAGGCATTCTGGGTCGCGAGGCAAGAAGGTGATTCGCGGGGCGAGGCAGAATGAGTGAAGTTTCTGCAACAGTCAGGCATTCTAGGTCGCGAGGTGAGAATGTGATTCGCGGGGCGAGGCAGAATGAGTGACTGTTGCTGCTTTGGCTGGTACTCTGGCTCGCGAGGCGAGATACAGTTTCGCGAGGCGAATCTTCAAAGTTCTGCTTGGCTCAATTTCTTCTCTTTTCAGGCTCTCTCTTCAACCAAGCTTTATCAAGGCCAAATCTTAGGCAATTAATCACAAATTCCTGCAAAACAACACACAAAACCACCTTATTTGTTCCAAGGGAAAAACTAACCAAAATAAAACTAAAATGGCCTAACTATATGCAATGCATGCAGAAATATACATGGAAAAATGAGGTGAAATCACACTCATCAAATCACCCCAATCTTAAGACTTTGCTTGTCCTCAAGCAAAAAAACCAAGGCCAGAAGATGCAAACAAACAGGGAAATGATAGTGAACTAAGAACCCGAGTAAAATGATCCAAGTAACGGGCATTCAAATAATTCAGCAAGAGACAATCAATTCAAGTCCAATTAGGGGCATAGGTTTCCTAGACTCATATTCTCACTAATTCGGGCACTCTTGCTCACTTGAAGATCACCCCAAGCTTGTTCATTTGCTTGGCTCTCTTTCTACCTCACTCAAGTGTTTAGGGGAATAAGACAATTCGCTCAATTTTCCTCAAGGAATGAATCCTACCATAGGCTTGACTATCAACCAAATCTCTACTTTATTAATGAAAACAATTAAGAATCAAAAGGCTACATAAACATCAAGCATTGCAAACATGACCTTCTAAAATACCTTTTGGGTTTCAATTCACTGTCCACCTTTCTTCCTTTCCTTTTGTTTTATTTCTCATTTCTTTTTTTCATCCCCTTCTCCATATATTTTTCTTTTTCTTTTGTTTTTTTTTTATTTTATTTGGAGAAGGGGAGATTTTTCAGCTCAAGAGAAACTTTTTTTTTTCTGATTCTTTCATCCCATACTTTTTTCAACTACCTTTTTCACCCTTTTTGTAATACTTTAGAAGGTCCTATCAAGCATCATTCATCAAAATATTTCAAGGTACCAAGAAAAGTATTTTTATTCTTTCAAGCTCAAAATTGGGCAACTAAGGGGGGCAGCATTTTGTCAATCAAAGCTCAAGGCCAGAAAAAATACCTAGTGCCTCAATCATTATCAAAAATGTTATCAAAAAAAATTTTAAGCTTCAAAACGGTTTGAAGTCAAGTTCTAGAGGAATACAATCCAAGAGGAATAACACTCTAACACAAGAAATGGGGTAGATTTAGTGAGTACCCCATAATGGCTCAAAAGCTCACATTTATCAGTTCAAAAATCAGTGAGGAACACAAGTCTATAGAAACACATGCTAATCATCAACTATCCAAGACCATCTCAAGAATATTTATTTGAAGCCATATCACAAGAATAGAAAAATCAGGGTTCAAAAATTCACTATCACAAATAAATTGGCACTCAGTTCTCACAATCAGATGCTCAATCTAAGCAGGGGTAACCGAATCATGCGATCATGCAAAACTAAGTCTATATGAATGCAAAATGCAAGAATGCAAGAATTCGAAAATTACAAAAAATACCCCTACCCCAAGCTTAAAAACTTACATTGTCCCCAATGTAAATAATTAAGTTGGAGATGGGAGAAAAATGGAACAACTCACCAAGGTGGTAGCGGGTGCTGGATCACATGCTTTCTGGCTTTGTTTCTCCCTGCCCTTTTTCTCCTCCTTCCTTCAAAATCTGAAAGCACTTAACAAAACTATTAACAAATCTCTTGATCTTCTCAAATTATTCAAGAGGTAAAATCAAAAACAAAAGAGAAAAGGAAAAGAAAACTTAGGTTGCCTCCCAATAAGCGCTTCTTTAACGTCACTAGCTTGACGGGTGATTTCTAAGATGGTGCTTTAAGAGGGACGGAGACTGCTTGACGATCAAAGTCTCCTCCAAGGTAGTGCTTGAGCCTTTGCCCATTAACAGTGAAAGTATCTCCAGATGATGGGTCTTCCAGTTCAATTGCACCAAATGGGGAAACGGACTTGACATAGAATGGGCCCGACCACCTTGATCTCAGTTTGCCTGGAAAGAGCTTGAGTCGTGAGTTAAAGAGCAAAACTGACTGGCCTTCTTCGAATTGCTTGGGAAGAATGTACTTGTCATACCAGAATTTTGTTCTTTCCTTGTAGATCCTTGCACTCTCATAAGCCAAGAGTCGGAATTCATCCAACTCATTCAATTGAAGCAGTCTCTTATCCATGGCCAGCTTAGTATCAAAGTTCAGGGCCTTCACTGCCCAGAAAGCACGATGTTGGAGCTCTACCGGAAGGTGACATGATTTTCCAAACACTAATTGGTAAGGTGACATACCAATATGTGTTTTGTATGCATTCCGATCGGCCCAGAGTGCATCATTCAGTTTCTTCGCCCAATCCTTCCTAGCATTGTTCACGGTTTTCTCCAAAATTCTTTTCAACTCCCGATTGGACAACTCCAGTTGCCCACTGGTTTGAGGGTGGTATGGTGTGGCAACTTTATGATTGACCCCAAACTTGGCAAGCACTGCATTGAACTCTTTGTTGCAAAAATGGGTACCCCCATCACTAATAATAGCTCTAGGGGTTCCAAATCGGGTGAATATGTTCTTCCTTACAAAACTAATCACAGCTTTTGCATCATCCTTCACAGTTGGAACAACTTCCACCCATTTGCTCACATAGTCCACCGCAACAAGAATGTATTTGTTGTTGTATGATGATGGGAAAGGACCCATGAAGTCGATCCCCCATACATCAAAGAGCTCCACCTCTAGAATACCCTTCAAGGACATCTCATTTCGCATGAAAATACTTCCGGTCTGCTAACACTTATCACATTTCATCACCCAAGCTCTGGAGTCTTTGAAAATAGTGGGCCAAAATAACCCGCATTGCAAGATCTTCATGGCGGTCTTCTCACCACCAAAGTGTCCCCCATATGGTGAGTTGTGGCAATGAGTCAATACCCCCTCAATCTCCTCTTCCGGAATGCACCTTCTCAGAATTCCATCCGAACCTCTTTTGAAAAGATAAGGCTCATCCCATACATAGTATTTGGCATCATGGATGAGCTTCTTCCTTTGTTGCGAAGTGAAGTCTTTTGGAATCTTGTTGGCGGCCTTGTAATTTGCAATGTCTGCAAACCAAGGTGCCACTTGCACCATAAACAGCTTTTCATCTGGGAATTCCTCTTGAATTGGCAACTCGGCTTTTGCTTGAACATCTGCTTGTGGAAGCCTAGACAAATGGTCGGCCACCACATTCTCTACTCTTTTCTTGTCCTTTATATCCAAATCAAACTCTTGGAGCAGTGGTATCCACCTAATGAGCCTTGGCTTGGCATCCTGTTTAGTCATAAGATACTTCAAAGCAGAATGATCAGTGTAGACAGTAGTTTTAGAGCCAATCAAGTAGGATCTAAATTTATCAAACGCAAACACCACAGCAAGCAATTCTTTTTCAGTCATGGTATAATTCAATTGAGCATCATTCAGCACACGACTGGTGGTCGCGCTATCGCGCACGCGCCAAAAAGGACGAGCGGGTTTTAAAAATGTAGTTTATGGCGACAACTCGGATGTCGTTCTCAAGGACTCTTAGAGTGTTATTTTCCACAAAATTAAGTTTTTGGGGGGGGGGGGGGGATTTGGATTGAGATGCAATCAAAGAAAACAGAATAATAAAAACAGAGCAATTAAAAACACAAGCAGTTCAAAGAGGTGATCAAATGGCCAAAAACAGATTGATCTATTGTTCTCAATTTCCTAACTATCATAGGTTCATGCAATTTCCAAGCCCTAAGCAGATTCTAATCCCCTCCCAGTTGTAGCAACAATTTACAAGCGAAACCACTACTACAGATACATGTCCCTATTCCCGAATTAAGCAAACGGGGTTAAGCCCTTCATGAACTAAGCGAACACGAAATGTACACACGCAAATTAAGCAGATGCGATTAATTATAGGAACATGATATCACCGGAAATAAATCAACACAATACAGTATACTCCTGAATTAAGCAAACAGAAATATAAAGCATGGCATTGAAGAGGGAAAAGCATACAAAACAGGGAAATACAAGAACCTCAAGTGTATGGAAATCAATTACAATAGATCAATCCTAGAAACTTAGTTCTCCATAACACAAACGAAATCACACAGAGAAAAATGTAAAAACAGAAAAATGGAGAAGCAAAAGTCTTTACAAACTGTTCAGAACATCAATTTATACTAGTCAGAAATTAAGCTTATTCGCGAGGCGAAGCCTCTCGCGACGCGATTCTTGTGAACAGTCTGCACCCTTTGGTATTCTCGCGTTTAACAATCCTTCGCGAGGCGTGGAACTGAAGAGTCTTCTTGTCACGCCCGTTATGGACATCAGGGGCCAACCGTGATGCTCTCTGACTTCCAGGCTCGCGAGGCGAATGGATGCTCGCGAGGCGAGACTCTTCAACTTCAAAACTGCCACGGCCGTGACCTTCAACACGGGCAAGCCGTGATCGCCTCTCCGACTTTTCAGGGTTGCAAGACTCGCGGGCGAGACCTTCTTTCGGGGGCGAACCGGAGACCTTGCATTTTCTTGGAACAGTCAGGCTTCGGGGTCGCGTGGCGAGTATAGCTTTCGCGGGGCGAATCCCCTGTTTCTTTATTCTCTTGCCTTCCAACTTGTCCTGAAAACAAAGAAGTAACCATAAGTGTATTATTTTGACTCAAAACTAGCTAAATTAACCTAAAACTACTCTAGAGACTCAAAACCTTGCTTGAGGACAATCTAATCTAATTTGGGTGAAAATAGGATATAATTTGCACAAAACCCTGGCCATACTAGCCATAAAACTAGATGAGCCAGAGGCTTATCAAAATACCCCAAACTTAAACTTTGCTTGTCCCCAAGCAAACTAAGACTCAAAAATCAAAAAGACTCAAGACCTGACAAGCTTAAAAGATTCAATCAACATTGCACAAATTCAAGCAACTTCATCAAAACAGTTTTCTTCATTGTTTCCCCCCTTTTCAAATAGAGCAATCCCCACATTCATTTATTCTAAACATTTGAGAATTTCACCAATCAAACAATCATTAATCTAAGAAGGGAATCTAAGTTACACACAAGAGGGAGATCGCCAACTTCAAACAACTGCCTTCCTCACAAGGGCATTTAGTATATCACTCAATCACTCAGTTTGTGTCAGGCTAACAACTTGCACTCAGTTTCACTTTTCAAGAACACTTCCCAAAAATTTGATTTTCATCTCAAAATGGTTCCCACAGAAAACATGCAAGCAACATCAAAAGGTCTTTTATGGGATGTAATTGGGTCTGGCTAAGGGTAGGATATACAAAGGAAACTAGGCTGAAGACCCTAGGAACTAAGAGAGCATGAACTTTACACACTTTGATTTTCACTCAAGTTCCTTTTTCCAAATTTTTTTATTTTTTTTTCAATTGTCTTGGATGACTACAGCCTTTTTATTCCAATATCCTTTTTGCAAATTTTTTACTTTTCTTTTTTTTTTCTTTTCTGCCTTTGGCTTCAACCTTTTTATTATTATTTTTTTCTTTTTCTCAATCCCAACAACACATTTACTGTAGCCACCCCAAACTTAGTTCTTGCACCCATTCTAAGATTACATGCTCTCCTAATCCTAAGATCGGTTAACATGGTTTTCCAGATTTTTGGGCTTATAACATTAGGTTATCAAGAATTAATCAGGCTAATAAGGCTCAAAGGGCTAACTAGGGAACATGCATTAGGAATTGTTTTATTCAGGCCAAGTAGCTATTTACAAAGAAAATGCCTAAATCATCTGAAGCAAACACATAATCATGCAAACCAAAAAGAGATTCAATCAAATTCAGGAAAGTGCAACTTGAAAGTGATTTTCACACAGTCAAAAACATGTTGGAGGCTCAAAACCTCACCTGGACATTCATGCAAATTGTTTGAAAGAGATTCTATCCCTAGTGTGTGCTCCCTATCACCCCAAACTTATCATAAGTCATGTCATCATAACAAAATCCCAAAGTTCAGTTTTCAATTTCACATGGGAATCACTTTTCAAAAACAAAAATTTTTTCAGCCTAGGGGGAATCATCACATATCAATCAAGCAAGCAATCTGTGCAACATCAATCAAAATATAGCAAACTTGCCAACAAAAGACTCAACATACAAATACTCCTGAGCTTCTCAAATTATTCAGGAGCTTTATTCAAAGAAAAGGAAAAACTACAACTAGTTCCCTCCCCCACACTTAAAACATGCATTGTCCCCAATGAACAACAGAACTATACAATCAGAGTGAGGGAAAGGAAAAGAAACTCCCTGATTAAGTGTCAGCATAGGTTGGAGCTTCCAAGGAGAGCTCCTCAACATTAACTTCCGCAGGAATACCAGCATCCACACCATGGAATGGCTTCAGCCTCTGCCCGTTAACCTTGAAGGTCTTGTTGGTACCTGTACTTTGAATCTCTACTGCACCATAAGGAAACACATTAGTCACAACAAAGGGGCCATCCCATTTGGACCTAAGTTTCCCAGCCATCAATCTCAGGCGGGAGTTAAACAATAAGACCTTCTGACCCACAAAAAATTCTTTCCTAAGAATCATTCTATCATGAAAAAGTTTTGTTTTCTCTTTATAAATCCTGGAGCTTTCATAGGCTTCAAGCCTAAGCTCCTCAAGTTGCTGCAACTACAGTTTTCTTTCAACACCAGATTTCTTCATGTCCATGTTACAACACTTTACTGCCCAATATGCCCTATGCTCAACTTCCACCGGGAGGTGACATGCCTTGCCAAATACAAGCCGGAAGGGGGACATTCCTATAGGTGTCTTAAAAGCAGTCCTCTGGGCCCACAGTGCGTCTTCCAGACGACGGCTCCATTCCTTTTTGTTCGGCTGCACCATCTTCTCTAGAATTTGCTTGATCTCTCTGTTTGATATTTCTGCCTGGCCATTGGTTTGGGGATGGTAAGCAGTGGACACTCTATGTACAACCCCATATTTCCTAAGTAAGGCCTCCAGGGTTCTGTTACAAAAGTGTGTGCCCTGGTCACTGATGATGGCCTTGGGTATGCCAAACCTGCAAAAAATGTTGGACCTAACAAATTTGGAAACAATGTGAGCATCGTTAGTCCTAGTGGGGATTGCTTCCACCCACTTTGAAACATAATCTACAGCCAAAAGAATATATACAAAACCAAAAGAAGGAGGGAAAGGACCCATGAAGTCCATCCCCCACACATCAAAGACCTCACAATAGAGCATGGGCTGCTGAGGCATCTCACTCCTACGAGTGATTGCAGGGCCTGCAGTGTGACATTCTTTACAATTCTTGTATACCTCATATGAATCTCTAAAAATTGTGGGCCAGTAAAACCTAGAATCCAGGACTTTTCTTGCTGTCCTCTGTGGTCCAAAATGTCCTCCAACTGGAGAGGCATGTGAGAAATGCAGGATGGACTCTGTCTCATGATCGGGTACACACCTCCGAATAACCTGGTCACTGCAAAACTTCCACAGGTAGGGATCATCCCACACATAATACTTTGCATCGCTCTTTAGCTTGTGGAACTTATGTCTACTTGTACCTGCAGGAACAACACCAGCAACTAGAAAATTTACAATGTCAGCAAACCAGGGGGTTACCCCATACAGATGTAACAGTCTCTCATCAGGAAAATCATCTTGGATGGGAAAAGTATCCTCATCCCTTGCTATCCGGCTCAAGTGATCTGCTACCAAATTTTCATCTCCACTTTTATCCTTTATCTCCACATTGAATTCTTGGAGCAAAAGCATCCACCGGATCAGTCTTGGCTTAGCTTCGGCTTCTTCAACAGATATTTCAAAGTCGCATGGTCAGTAAAAACAGTCACCCTAGAACCTAGCAAATAAGACCTAAACTTATCAAGTGCAAATACAACAGACTAGCGAGTTCTTTCTCGGTGGTGGTGTAATTTGCCCGGCAAAGATCTAAGGTCCTAGACGCATAATGAATTACATGGGCAACCTTGCCCACCCTTTGTGCCAGAACTGCTCCCACAGCAAAATTGGAAGCATCACACATTAGTTCAAAAGGGAGTGTCCAGTCAGGGGGCTGGATGACAGGGGTAGAAGTCAACGCTTTCTTCAGATAGTCAAATGACTCCTTGCACTTTTCATCAAACTGGAACAGGGCATCATTCTTCAGCAGGTTTGACAATGGCAATGCTATCTTGTCAAGTCCTTTATAAAGCGCCTGTGAGAAAAACCTGCATGTCCAAGAAAAGAACGGATCTCGCGTCGACGCAAGATGGGTAAGGCAATGAAGAAATCACATTAATTTTTGCAGGATCTACAGAAATACCCTCTTTGGAAATTACATGACCCAAAACTATCCCCTGTTCTACCATGAAGTGACATTTCTCATAATTCAAAATCAGATCAGTATCAATGCATCTTTGTAGAACTAGACTTAGACTATGCAAACAAGCATCAAATGAGGAGCCATACACAGTAAAATCATCCATGAACACCTCTATGCAATTTTCAATAAATTCAGAGAAAATGCTAAGCATGCATCTTTGAAAGGTGCCAGGAGCATTACAGAGGCCAAATGGCATCCTCCTATAAGCAAACGTACCGAAGGGGCACGTGAAGGTGGTCTTTTCCTGATCCTCAGGGGCAATATGAATCTGGAAATACCCGGAAAAGCCATCTAGAAAACAATAATGGGATTGACCAGCCAGCCGATCCAGCATCTGATCTATGAACGGCAAAGGAAAATGATCCTTTCTGGTGGCCTGGTTTAACTTCCTATAGTCTATACAAACTCGCCAGTTATTCTGGACTCTAGTAGGCACAAGCTCATTATTTTCATTCCTAACTACTGTTAGACCAGACTTCTTTGGTACAACTTGCACCGGACTGTTGGTGTAAGCCCTAGAGGCCAATGTATTTCTTTAGACTTACATTTGTATCTTGCTATTTTATATATATATGATATGAGGCGTTCCAGTTTATTGTGTTACTTGTTTAAACATAATAAAGTCCTTAGAATAGAAATTTCAGTTTAATAGAATATCAAGTACATGACTTGATCGTGAGACACTATTGAACAATGAAATCCTATTCTTAAATATCCGTAGTCAAGTATTTTATCAACAAGGACAATAATAATACAATTGAGACTATTATGTGTGCAGACTGATGACCATATCTCATGGGTCATGGATATAAGATATCGAGTCGCCACATAGGTACACATTAAGGTAATGATGTACTGGATTGACCCACCATGAGAACACTACATGGAGCGTTATGTGAGTGTCATAAGTAGTTCTCATAGTGACAATGGTGTATGTAATCCCTCGACCTGAAATCACTACGATCCCTACATGAGGAGTCGTGTGCTTTAATATCGTCAAACGTCATCTGTAATAGGATGATTATAAAGACGGTCATTGGGCATACCGCGAGCCATGCAGAGGGATGTGAGTGACCTAGATGGAATTGGTCCCTCCTACATAACAGGAGTAATATCTGTGGGCCCCCTGATAGAGTGAGATCAGTAAAATGCATGGCCATCTTTGAAATGAGTCAATATGAGATATTGACCTCATTTGTTGTTAAGTCTACTCGGGTATCAGGGATAATGATATTGAACCATACAAGGGTGACACATTCTATGCCTTGTGTTCAATATAGATATATGGACAAAGGGATAATAATGCACATGAATATTTGTCACAGAAAGGTTTCGTCAAATCACTGACTTTCTCACTACTTAGGTAGCAGTGATGTATTGCTAGATACCGCTCACTGTTTGTAATATTAAATGGGATTTAATATTACTTCTAACGTATTGGGAACCTATAGGGTCACACACAAAAGAGCGGATTAAAAGAAGCATTAAAGGAAAGTTGGACTTTCCTATTGGGCCTAGCGCATAGTAGATGGGCTTAGGTCAAATGCTGCTCACTAACTCACTTAAGGAGGTGCTACTATAAGTAGACCACTTAAGTTGTTGTGCCCACACGGTTGATAACCTAGCCGCACAAAAGAGAGTAAGTGTGAACAGAAAAGTCTCGGTTTTGAAGCTAGCACTGTGAGACGGAGACGCTTCGGTTCGTGACGTTGGACGCTCACGGAGTCCGCTCGTGTGGATACCTTAGAGACACCGTTCGTGCGGTGTTCGTGATAGACGGATTTTGATCAATAGCCATCGCTTCAAGAGGTAAACTTTCTAATCATGAATCATGACCATTCGCAAGGATCCTTGGATGGGAATTTTTCCGCTGCGTTTTATTCTGTTTTATACGCAAATTCCCAACAGTGGTATCAGAGCCGCTTGCGAAACCATGATTCTGTTACGTGGTTTGCCTGTTATGTATGATAACATGTTTATAATGTGAATCGTTTTTCTGAAATTTTTTTTTGAAAATCGTTTGCATCCGGTTTGCGAAACCTTGGTTTTCTAATTTTCGTATGTATATGATATATGCGTCTATTGCATGTTTGTGTATGTATGCGATATGTACATTGGTTCTGAATCCTTATTATGTTATGCGATGGCGTCAAATGTTGATGTTAAACATGATTGGTTTCAGTTCTCTGTTGGTGGTGTTAAAAGGTGTTTAACTAATATATGTATGAGATGCATATATGTAAATAGTAAGTTAAAGAGTTTAACAAATGATGAGATCAAGTTTTAATCAAATCCCTCAAAAGGAAATATTAAGTCACATTTAAAAGGCCTTCCGATGCATGGCACTCGTCAAGACTACTATCGATTAAGTGTGGGTCCGCCAAAGCGGGGTACCTTTATCTATAATAGTAAGGCGCGATGGGACAAATGTAATGTTCAACTGCTATCCATTGGGTCTGACTTAACTAAGCCAACTTCAATAGGATTGAAAGGCTTAGAGGCTCATAAGTTGGGCTTTAGTCCATGTGATGGATTAGAATAAGAGTTATTCACCCAACTGTCCAAGAGTTGCGTGAGATGCAATCGGAAAGTGTTTCCTACCTAAATAACCGAATTTTGGGTGATCAGCCAAAGCTGACTTAAAGCTAGGTGAAATATGGATCTTGGCCCACTAGAAAATCTTCCAACGGGATTTTCCGGATCAATGATGAGGGTCATTGTTTTGAGTAAAATAGTGGGAGACGTATTTAATTAAAGACCTTATTAAATAACTTCATGGCATGATACTTATATTTTGCATATTTATCTCTGTAGATTACCATGGCATCAAACACATCAAGTAACCTGTCATTGCGATCCGTCCTTGAGAAGGACAAACTATCCGAACGAATTTTCTCGGACTGGTACGAAACTTGAGGATTGTCCTCAAACATGAGAAAAAGCTGTATGTTCTTGAGGAGCCTATTCCCGAGGAGCCACCGGCTTCAATCGCTCCTAGGGGTCGACAGAGATGCTTATAAGAAGCATCAGGATGACGCCTTAGACGTCGGCTGTCTTATGCTTGCTACCATGACCTCTGAGCTGCAAAAGCAACATGAGACCATGGAGGCGTACGATATGATCGTGCACCTCAAGCTGCTCTACCAAGAGCAAGCAAGGCATGAGCGGTTCGAAGTTTCCAGAGCCCTTTTCCAGTGTAAATTGGCAGAAGGGAGCCCTGTGAGTCCTCATGTACTCCAGATGATCGGGTACATTGAGAATCTCGAGAGATTGGGTTTTCCTTTAGGCCAAGAGTTGGCCACCGACTTGGTTCTGCAATCGTTGCCTGAGAGTTATAGTCAGTTTGTCATGAACTTCAATATGAATGATCTTGACAAACCTTTGCCAGAATTGTTGAGCATGTTAAGAACTGCTGAACAAAATATCAACAAAGGAAAGGGGAAGGCCATTTTGATGGTCCAGGCTGGAAATAGCAAGAAGCAGCCCAAGAAGCCCAAGAATAAACAAAAGGGCAAGGGCAAGGGCAAGGCCATCAACAGGATCAAGCCCAATACTTCTGGCTTGAAGCCTGTGGGTGGTGTGGCTAAGGAAGGCAATTGCTTCCACTGTGGTCGGACCGGACATTGGAAGAGGAACTGCCCAAAATACCTGGAAGAGATCAAGAAGAAGAAGGGAAGTGAGACTTCCGCTTCAGGTATGTTTGTTATAGAAGTCAATTTATCTACTTCTGCATCATGGGTATTAGATACTGGATGTGGCTCTCACATTTGTACAAATGTGCAGGACCTAGACAGGAGTAGACCATTGACAAAGGGCGAAGTCGATCTACGAGTCGGAAATGGAGCAAAGGTTGCTGCTTTAGCCATAGGGACTTATGTATTGACTTTGCCCACTAGGCTTACTATTCAGTTAGAGAACTGTTATTTTATGCCTGCAATTAGCAGGAATATCATTTTCGTTTCTTGTTTGGACAAGATTGGTTTTTCTTTTATAATAAAGAACAAAAGTTGTTCTATTTATTTGGATGATATTTTCTATGCTAGTGCACACATGAGTAATGGACTTTATGTCCTTGATCTTGAAATGCCCATCTATAACATAAACACTAAGAGGTTCAAACCAAAAGAGTTGAACCCGTCTTATCTTTGGCGTTGTCGTTTAGGCCATATAAATGAGAAGCGCATTTCGAAGCTCCATAAAGATGGACTCTTGGACTCATTTGATTATGAATCATATGAGATATGTGAGTCTTGTATATTGGGAAAGATGACTAAAGCTCCATTCACCGGCAAAGGTGAAAGAGCCAACGATCTTTTGGGTCTTATACATAGCGATGTATGCGGACCCCTAAACACATTAGCTAGAGGTGGTTTTCAGTACTTCATCACATTTACTGATGATTTCAGTAGATATGGATTTGTGTATCTTATGAAACATAAATAAGAATCCTTTGAAAAGTTCAAGGAATTCAAAAATGAGGTACAAAACCAACTTGGTAAAAATATTAAAGCTCTTCGATCAGATCGAGGTGGTGAATATTTGAGCCTAGAGTTTGATGATCATCTGAGAGAGTGTGGGATTTTATCTCAACTCACTCCACCTGGAACACCACAATGGAATGGTGTTTCTGAGAGGAGAAATCGAACTTTGTTGGACATGGTTCGGTCTATGATGAGTCATGCAAACCTTCCAAACTCTTTCCGGGGACATGCTCTATTAACAGCAGCTTTTACACTTAACAGTGTTCCATCCAAAACGATAGAAAAGACACCATATGAGATATGGACTGGTAGACGACCCAGCATGCCTTTTATGAAGATTTGGGGTTGTGAAGCATATGTAAAATGTCAAGTTTCTAATAAGCTTGATCCCAAATCTGATAAATGCTTCTTTGTGGGGTATCCCAAAGAAACCAAGGGATACCAATTCTATAATCCTTCCGAAGGCAAAGTGTTTGTCGCACGGACTGGTGTATTCCTAGAAAAGGAGTTTATCTCCATAGGAACCAGTGGGAGGAAGATAGAACTTGAAGAAATTCAAGAATCACAGAGTAGTGACCTACCATTGGTGGAACAGGAGCACCTTCACAGAATGTTGTGGAGGAACAACCCGCTCCAATAGCACAAGACCAGCGTAGATCTAACAGGATACGTCACCAGCCTGAGAGATATGGATTTCTCCTGACTCCACAAGGTGATGTATTGCTCATGGATCAAGATGAGCCTATGACCTACCAGGAGGCCATTACTGGCCCAGAATCTGAGAAGTGGCTTGAGGCCATGAAATCTAAGATGGATTCCATGTACACCAACTAGGTATGGACCTTGGTAGAGCCACCTGAAGGGGTAAAACCCATAGGGTGCAAGTGGGTTTTCAAAAAGAAAACTGACATGGATGGTAAGGTACACACCTTTAAGGCGCGATTGGTCGCTAAGGGTTTCAAGCAAATTCATGGTATCAACTATGATGAGACCTTTTCGCCTGTTGCGATGCTTAAATCCGTCTGGATCTTACTTGCTATCGCTGCATACCATGATTATGAGATATGGCAGATGGATGTCAAAACTGCCTTCCTTAATGGAAAGCTTCTTAAGGATGTGTACATGACACAACCTGAAGGCTTTGACATTTCAGAGGATGCCGGAAAGGTATGTAAATTGCAGCGGTCAATCTATGGATTGAAGCAAGCTTCCAGAAGTTGGAACCTTCGTTTTGATGATGCTGTAAGACAGTATGGATTCATCAAAAATGAAGATGAACCTTGTGTCTACAAGAAGGTTAGTGGGAGCATTGTTGTTTTTCTGGTGTTATATGTAGATGACATATTGCTCATTGGAAATGACATCCCTATACTACAAAATGTAAAGACATGGTTAGGGAATTGCTTCTCTATGAAAGATTTGGGTGAGGCTACCTATGTATTGGGAATCAGGATCTATAGGGATAGATCGCTGAAATTGCTTGGCCTAAGTCAGAGTACATACATAGACAAAGTGTTGAGACGCTTTAACATGCATGAATCCAAGAAAGGACTCTTGCCTATGTCACATGGTATATGCCTATCAAAGGCACAATCCCCTTCCACTCAAGAAGAAAGGGATCGCATGAGTAAGATTCCATATGCATCCACAATTGGATCTATCATGTATGCCATGTTATGTACTCGACCAGATGTATCGTATGCTTTAAGCATAACGGCAGGGTACTGGCCCGATCCCGGTGAAAGTCATCAGTATCCTGTCAAGAACATCCTTAAGTACTTGAGAAGAACTAAGGATTTGTTCTTGGTATATGGAGGTGAGGAAGAGCTTGATGTAATAGGTTACACCGATGCTAGCTTCCAGACCGATAAGGATGATTCCAGATCGCAATATGGTTATGTGTTACTTGCTGAATGGCTGGGTGTGAGTGGAAAAGTTCAAGCAGAAAGAAGCTTGATTGCCGATTCTACTACAGAGGCTGAGTATATTGCTGCCTCCAATGCAGCAAAGGAGGCTGTTTGGATCAGGAAGTTCATTACTGAGCTTGGTACGGTTCCTAGTATTGTGGACCCCATTGATCTCTACTGTGATAACAATGGGGCCATTGCACAAGCTAAGGAACCTAGATCTCATCAGCGATCCAAACATATACTTAGGCGCTTCCATTTCATTCGAGAGATTATCGATAGAGGAGATGTGAAGATATACAGAGTACCAACACTTGATAACGTTGCTGACCCACTTACGAAACCTCTTGCTCAACAGAAGCATGAAGGTCACACTAGATCGATGGGCATTAAGTTGATGCCTGATTGGCTCTAGTGCTAGTGGGAGATTGTTGGTGTAAGCCCTAGAGGCCAATGTATTTCTTTAGACTTACATTTGTATCTTGCTATTTTATATATATATGATATGAGGCATTCCAGTTTATTGTGTTACTTGTTTAAACATAATAAAGTCCTTAGAATAGAAATTTCAGTTTAATAGAATATCAAGTACATGACTTGATCGTGAGACACTATTGAACAATGAAATCCTATTCTTAAATATCCGTAGTCAAGTATTTTATCAACAAGGACAATAATAATACAATTGAGACTATTATGTGTGCAGACTGATGACCATATCTCACGGGTCATGGATATGAGATATCGAGTCGCCACATAGGTACACATTAAGGTAATGATGTACTGGATTGACCCACCATGAGAACACTACATGGAGCGTTATGTGAGTGTCATAAGTAGTTCTCATAGTGACAATGGTGTATGTAATCCCTCGACCTGAAATCACTACGATCCCTACATGAGGAGTCGTGTGCTTTAATATCGTCAAACGTCATCTGTAATAGGATGATTATAAAGACGGTCATTGGGCATACCGCGAGCCATGCAGAGGGATGTGAGTGACCTAGATGGAATTGGTCCCTCCTACATAACAGGAGTAATATCTGTGGGCCCCCTGATAGAGTGAGATCAGAAATGCATGGCCATCTTTGAAATGAGTCAATATGATATATTGACCTCATTTGTTGTTAAGTCTACTCGGGTATCAGGGAACATGATATTGAACCATACAAGGGTGACACATTCTATGCCTTGTGTTCAATATAGATATATGGACAAAGGGATAATAATGCACATGAATATTTGTCACAGAAAGGTTTCGTCAAATCACTGACTTTCTCACTACTTAGGTAGCAGTGATGTATTGCTAGATACCGCTCACTGTTTGTAATATTAAATGGGATTTAATATTACTGCTAACGTATTGGGAACCTATAGGGTCACACACAAAAGAGCGGATTAAAAGAAGCATTAAAGGAAAGTTGGACTTTCCTATTGGGCCTAGCGCATAGTAGATGGGCTTAGGTCAAATGCTGCTCACTAACTCACTTAAGGAGGTGCTACTATAAGTAGACCACTTAAGTTGTTGTGCCCACACGGTTGATAACCTAGCCGCACAAAAGAGAGTAAGTGTGAACAGAAAAGTCTCGGTTTTGAAGCTAGCACTGTGAGACGGAGAAGCTTCGGTTCGTGACGTTGGACGCTCACGGAGTCCGCTCGTGTGGATACCTTAGAGACACCGTTCGTGCCGTGTTCGTGATAGACGGATTTTGATCAATAGCCATCGCTTCAAGAGGTAAACTTTCTAATCATGAATCATGACCATTCGCAAGGATCCTTGGATGGGAATTTTTCCGCTGCGTTTTATTCTGTTTTATACGCAAATTCCCAACACGGACTTACCCAAGTACTATCAGAGATGGGGTAGATAATACCTGCCTGTAGAAGCTTAGTCACCTCTTTCTTTACCACATCCAGAATCAGTGGGTTAAGTCGCCTTTGGGCCTGTCTGACTGGCTTAGCCCCATCCTCCAATAAAATTCTGTGCATGCATCTGGAGGGGCTAATTCCTGGAATATCGGTCAATGTCCACCCAATAGCCTTCTTGTGTTTCTTCAGAACCTCTAAAAGCTTGGCTTCCTGGTCAGAGTTGAGGCTGGAGGAAATGATGACTGGCAATGTTGCATTCATCCCCAAGTAGGCATACTTCAGGTTCTCCGGAAGTGGTTTGAGTTCCAAAGAAGGTGGCTGCTCAACAGATGGTGCATTGGGAGTTGCCATGGGGTCAAGGACTTCTGCTGAATAGACAGCTTCACTCTCATTATCACTATCACTATCATCCTCACCCTGCAAGGTTGAATCCAAAAACTCAGAACAAACAGAACATGGGTTAGTGTTAGTACAGTTAGTACAAGTATATACATCATCAAAACCATAAATAAGAGGAAAATCAGAAATAAAGTCATCATGGGTGTCCTCAATAAGCTCTGAAAGCAACTCTAAGTGGAATACAGAGTGCTCCTCTACTGGGTGTTTCATAGCATCAAAGATCTTGAACTGGGCCACAATACCACCAAACTCCATAGACATGGTCCCATCATAAACATCAATCTTGGTCTTGGATGTCATCATGAATGGTCTGCCCAAGATTATAGGTGATCTACTGGACTGAGTCTCTCCTGCCATGTCTAGGATGTAGAAGTCCGCAGGAAATATCAGATCATCAACTTGCACTAGCACATCCTCTACCATTCCCATGGGTCGGGCACTGGTCCTGTTAGCCAACTGGATGGTAAGACCTGTGTACTGCAATGGCCCAAGATCAAGGTTGTTAAAGATGGAGGTAGGCATGACATTGATTGATGCTCCAAAGTCCAACATGCAGTTTTCAAACTTCCTGTCCCCAATAGTGCATGGAATGGTGAATGTGCCTGGGTCCTTGCACTTTTGTGGCAGTGCCTGAGTAGGGGTTAAAGCAACAACTCTTTCTGGCTTAGACTGGATAAGCGCTGAGACATTCATTCCCAAGTCAACCCTCTCATTAGTCTTCATCTTCCTCTTGTTGGTGCATAGATCCTTCAAAAATTTGGCATATCTGGGCACTTGCTTGATCACATCTAGGAGAGGAATATTAACAGCTACCCTCCTCAAAACATCAAGAATCTCCTTCTCCTTATTTTCACCACCAATCTTCTTATTATTCTGCAATCTATGTGGGAATGGAATGGGTGGTCTATACACTTTCTCAGCTTCAACTTCAACCATAGGCTCAAGAGTAACCTCAACAGTAGGCTCAGGAGTTACCTCAATAGTTTCTTTATCCTTTCCAGAGGTGGCCTCAACAACTTTTCCCGATCTCAGAGATATGGCACTCACATTAGGGTTGGAGGCATTGGGATTTATCACTGGCTGTGCTGTCAGCTGGGTTGTTCTTTGAGCTTGCTTTATGTTATTTATGTCTGTGGCCATCTGTCCAATCTGTGTCCTCAAATCTTGAATGCTAGCACTTGTTTGCTGCTGATATCGTCCCCATTCTTCTTTGGAAAAGTGTAGTAATTTGTGCATTCATCGGTTAAGTCAATTGTGACTTGATTTGCTTGAACATGTCGTCCATTGAAGGTCCAGAAGGTGCGAAGTGGCCACTGGAGGAGGATTCACGAGGTGCCATCGGTCGCTTGTTGGGATGAGTTCCCATACCGCAGATTAGGATGATTACTCCACTGGGATGATACCTATTTGTTGAGAGGTCCGGAGTCTTGTATCTACATTGCAGTTATTGCCTTGATTATACGGATGGACTGCAAAGGCTTGAGGTGATTCAGTAACTGATCCTCCTTGCAAAATGGGGCATGCTTCATATGGGTGCTCAGGAGAACTGCACATGCCACACAACACCGCAGGCTGAACCCTATCCATTGCCAATTTCTCTACCAAAGAAGTGAGCCTATCAATTCTATCATCACGGTCATGGCTGGAAGAGGAAGTGCGGACCTCATGTACACCTCTAGTCTCAACAGAATTTCTTCTGGTAGTGAATTGCTGGGAATTCAGTGACATGTTCTCAATGAGTTGCTTGGCAGCAGATGGAGTCTTGTCAACCAACGCTCCCCCACTAGCAGCATCCAAAATATTCCTATCCATCGGCAGTAGCCCTTCATAAAAATATTGGATGAGAAGCTGTTCAGAAATTTGATGCTGGGGGCAACTGGATGTCAACTGCTTGAACCTCTCCCAATACTCAACTAGCGACTCATTTCCTTGCCTGATGCCACATATCTCCTTCCTTATTGAAGCGGCTCTGGAGGCAGGAAAATATTTCTCTAGGAAGAGCTTCTTCAAGTCGTTCCATGTGGTAATGGAGTTCGGCTCAAGGTATAATAGCCAATCTTTTGCAGCTCCCTAGAGTGAGAACGGAAAAGCCTTCAACTTGATATGATCCTCAGTTACTCCTTCTGGCCTCAAAGTTGTGGAGCAGACAACCTGGAATTCCTTGAGATGCTTGTGTGGATCTTCACCTGCAAGACCATTAAATCTTGGCAACAAATGGATTAGCCCAGATTTTAATTCAAAAGGAGTGTCAGCACCAGGATATGCAATGCACAAACCAATGTAATTCACATCAGGGGCAGCAAGCTGCCTCAATGTCCTTTGGTCCCCCATGTTTTCAAAAACAGACTTGGAAATAGAATCACTACTAGAACTAGCCCGAAATTCTCTACGGAGTGTATGCAATGTTCTTTCTATCTCGGGATCAAATTCACACAGTTCAGGGTAGTTAGATCTAGTAGCCAGACTAATTCAAAACAAAAACAAAAATAAAAGAGAAAAACAGAAAATAAAATGCGAAAATAACAAAACAAGAGTCCCCGGCAACGGCACCAATTTTTGGTCGCGCTGTCGCGCACGCGCCAAAAAGGACGAGCGGGTTTTAAAAATGTAGTTTATGGCGACAACTCGGATGTCATTCTCAAGGACTCTTAAAGTGTTATTTTCCACAAAAATAAGTTTTTTTTGGGGGGGGGGGATTTAGATTGAGATGCAATCAAAGAAAACAGAATAATAAAAACAGAGCAATTAAAAACACAGGCAGTTCAAAGAGGTGATCAAATGGCCAAAAACAGATTGATCTATTGTTCTCAATTTCCTAACTATCATAGGTTCATGCAATTTCCAAGCCCTAAGCAGATTCTAATCCCCTCCCGGTTGTAGCAACAATTTACAAGCGAAACCACTACTACAGATACATGTCCCTATTCCCGAATTAAGCAAACGGGGTTAAGCCCTTCGTGAACTAAGCGAACACGAAATGTACACATGCAAATTAAGCAGATGCGATTAATTATAGGAACATGATATCACCGGAAATAAATCAACACAATACAGTATACTCCTGAATTAAGCAAACAGAAATATAAAGCATGGCATTGAAAAGGGAAAAGCATACAAAACAGGGAAATACAAGAACCTCGAGTGTATGGAAATCAATTACAATAGATCAATCCTAGAAACTTAGTTCTCCATAACACAAACGAAATCACACAGAAAAATGTAAAAACAGAAAAATGGAGAAGCAAAAGTCTTTACAAACTGTTCAGAACATCAATTTATACTAGTCAGAAATTAAGCTTATTCGCGAGGCGAAGCCTCTCTCGCGACGCGATTCTTGTGAACAGTCTGCACCCTTTGGTATTCTCGTGGCTTAACAATCCTTCGCGAGGCGAGGAACTGAAGAGTCTTCTTGTCACGCCCGTTATGGACATCAGGGGCCAACCGTGATGCTCTCTGACTTCCAGGCTCGCGAGGCGAATGGATGCTCGCGAGGCGAGACTCTTCAACTTCAAAACTGCCACGGCCGTGACCTTCAACACAGGTAAGCCGTGATCGTCTCTGACTTTTCAGGGTTGCAAGACTCGCGGGACGAGACCTTCTTCGCGGGGCGAACCAGAGACCTTGCATTTTCTTGGAACAGTCAGGCTTCGGGGTTGCGTGGCGAGTATAGCTTTCGCGGGGCGAATCCCCTGTTTCTTTATTCTCTTGCCTTCCAACTTGTCCTGAAAACAAAGAAGTAACCATAAGTGTATTATTTTGACTCAAAACTAGCTAAATTAACCTAAAACTACTCTAGAGACTCAAAACCTTGCTTGAGGACAATCTAATCTAATTTGGGTGAAAATAGGATATAATTTGCACAAAACCCTGGTCATACTAGCCATAAAACTAGATGAGCCAGAGGCTTATCAACTGGCATAGTAAATGACATGCAACACTTTATTTTTTCTTTGGCCCAAAATGGCTCCCACCGCATAGTCACTTACATCACACATTAACTCAAATGGTAAACTCCAATCTGGAGGTGCAATGACCGGTGCGGTGGTGAGTTTTTCTTTCAAAAGTTGGAAAGCATGCATGCAATCATCATCAAATATAAAAGGAGTATCAACTACCAAAAGCTTGCATAAGGGTTTCACAATCTTTGAAAAATCTTTTATAAACCTCCTATAGAAACCCGCGTGCCCTAGGAAGCTTCTAACACCTTTCACATTTATTGGAGGGGGAAGTTTTTCAATTACTTCAATTTTTGCTTTATCAACTTCCATCCCCCGTGATGAAATTTTATGACCAAGAACTATACCTTCCCTAACCATGAAATGACATTTTTCCCAATTTAAAACAAGGTTAGTTTCTTGGCATCTTTTTAGAACACATGCAAGATTATTCAGACAATTATCAAAAGAATTACCAAACACAGAAAAATCATCCATAAATACCTCTATGAATTTTTCAGTCATGTCAGAGAATATGGAAAGCATGCACCTTTGAAAAGTAGCGGGTGCATTACACAACTCGAATGGCATCCTCCGGTATGCATAGACGCCATAGGGACAAGTGAAAGCGGTCTTCTCTTGGTCCTGTGGGTCAACCACAATCTGGTTATACCCTGAGTATCCATAAAGGAAGTAATAAAAAGCATGGCCCGCCAACCTCTCTAACATCTGATCAATGAAGGGCAATGGAAAGTGATCTTTTCTGGTGGCTTCATTCAGTCTTCTGTAATCAATACACACCCTCCATCCAGAAACGGTCCTTGAGGGGATGAGCTCATTTTTATCATTTGCCACCACCGTCATCCCCCCTTTCTTGGGAACAACTTGGATTGGACTAACCCATGGACTATCGGAGATTGGATAGATTATTCCCGCATCCAACAGCTTCACAACCTTCTTCCTTACAACTTCTTTCATATTTGGGTTGAGTCTTCTTTAGGGCTGTCTAACCGGCTTGAAATTTTCTTCCAAGAGGATTTTGTGCATACAGAATGAGGGACTTATCCCCTTCAAGTCGGACATAGACCATCCAATTGCATATTTGTGCTCCCTGAGCACCCTTAACAGTTTCTCTTCCTCCAGAGAGTTCAATTCACTACTAATGACAACTGGGAATGAAGAATTTATCCCAAGGAAAGCATAACGGAGATGGGATGGAAGTTCTTTCAACTCCAGCACAGATGGTTCACCCTTGTCTTCAATCCTCACATCTTCCACAACTTTGTCTTCAACATTATTCACCACCAGACAAGCCTCAAGGGATTTAACCATGAATTCAACTTCCTTCGCACATACCTCTTCTTCTACATCCTCTATCATAAGAGCCGCTTCAAAAGAATCTTCAAAAGTCTGTTGCACACTCTTATCAGTCAATGAATCAACAAGGTCCACACTCATACACGTATCCTTGTCACTTGGATGCCTCATTACTTCAAAAACATTGAAGGTGACCTTTTCATCTTGGACTCGAAGCACCAATTCCCCTTGATTTACATCAATCAAAGCTCTACCCGTGGCTAGGAATGGTCTTCCAAGAATCAACGGAGTCTCACTATCTTCCTCTATATCCAACACCACAAAATCTGCTGGAAAGATGAATTTGTCTACTTTGACCAACAAATCCTCCACTACACCATAAGGATATGTAATGGAGCGATCCGCCAATTGGAGAGAAATCCCAGTTGGCTTGACTTCACCAATCCCCATCTTCTTGAAAATGGAGAGAGGCATAAGGTTTATACTTGCACCGAGATCACACAAGGCTCTCCCAATATTCAAATGACCAATAGTGCATGGAATAGTAAAGCTTCCCGGATCCTTCATCTTCACCGGTAACTTCCTTTGGAGTATAGCACTACACTCTTCTGTGAGCATGACCGTCTCCTCTTTCAACCTTCTCTTGTTAGTAAGAATCTCCTTCATAAACTTGGCATAGGAAGGCATTTGTTGAAGAGCTTCAGTAAAAGGGATGTTGATTTGCAATTTTTTGAACACATCCAAGAATTTAGAGAATTGTTGATCTTTTGCCTCCTTCTTCAACCTTTGAGGATAGGGTATCTTGAAATATGGTGGCAACTCTTTGGGATTGTCAACTTCTTCAAGAATTTGCCTTCTAGTCTTCTTTCTTGCAAATTCTTCATCCACCAATTTTTCTCTTTGTGGTTTTTCAGCTTCAACAACAATGGGACTAGAGGTAGTGGCTTGGGAAGTCTCGGGTTCTTCATTGGTTACATCTTCAACAATCACCTCATCACTAACCCTCTTTTCTTCCTTCTCTTCGATCTTTTCTTGTGGCCCTACCACCCTTCCACTTCTTGTAGCAATTGCCTTGCAATCCTCTCTTGGATTTTTCTCGCTGTCTCCCGGCAATTGTCCTTGAGGTCTCTCCGTCATTTGGTTTTCCAGTTGGCCTATTTGGTGCTCAAGATTTTTGATGGAGGCATTTTGATTCTTCATATTCTCTTGAGTTGCTTGAAAATTGGCTTGGGTCGCTTGCATGAACTGGCCTAGAATATTCTCTAAGTTGCTTGATTTCTCTTGAGAGGGCTTTGTTTGAGAACTTGATCCTTGCCCTTGTTTCCAACCAAAGTTAGGATGGCTACGCCACCCCGGATTGTAGGTGTTAGAGTAAGGATCATTCTTGAGCCCTTGATTCCCCATGTAGTTCACTTCTTCTTGCCCAGAACTTCCAACCACATTACTCTCACAATTTCCATTTGCATGGTTACCTCCACAAAAATCACACACTGATGTAGGTTGAACTTGGACAGCTTGTAGTTGAGAATTCTGCAGTTGAACGGACCCCGATTGCTTGGTAAGAATAGCCATTTGCGCCTTAAGAGCGCCAATTTCATCAAGCTCCAACACACCTCTCTTGACCAATGATCGAGAACTAGGCATTTGATAATCATTATTAGCCATAGTTTCAATCAAGTTCTTCGCCTCTTCAGGTGTCTTTTGACTCAATGATCCACCTGCAGCCGCTTCAATCATACTTCTGGAATTCCTGTTAAGCCCATTAACAAAGGTTGCCACTTGCTGCCATGTCTCTAACTCATGATTTGGACAAGCTGTGAGCAAAGACTTGAACCTCTCCCAGGCTTCATAAAGTGACTCACCATCTCTCTGTGCAAAGGCACTATTCTGTCTGCAAAACCTCTCGATCTCAGGGTCAAATTGAAGTTCACTGGGGTCGATTGTACCTCGCATACAAGGAACAAACAGAGTAGCACAGAAAAAGAACAGAAAAACAACAGTAGACTAGCAACAAAACAGAACGCACAAGCTAAGCAACTAATGGACAATTATGTAGCTTCAATGAAAAACAGAAAAACAGAAAAAAAAAAAATGAAAAATGCCTAAATTAGGAGTCCCCTTTGGTACTCGTGATATTGGCACACTGTACCACCCTCAAACCAGTGGGCAATTGGAGTTGTCCAATCGGGAGTTGAAAAGAATTTTGGAGAAAACTGTCAACAATGCTAGGAAGGATTGGGCGAAGAAACTGGATGATGCACTCTGGGCCTATCGGACTGCATACAAAACACCTATTGGTATGTCACCTTACCAATTAGTGTTTGTAAAATCATGTCACCTTCCGGTAGAGCTCCAACATCGTGCTTTCTAGGCAGTGAAGGCCCTGAACTTTGATACTAAGCTGGCCATGGATAAGAGACTGCTTCAATTGAATGAGTTGGATGAATTTCGACTCTTGGCTTATGAGAGTGCAAGGATCTACAAGGAAAGAACAAAATTCTGGCATGACAAGTACATTCTTCCCAAGCAATTCGAAGAAGGCCAGTCAGTTTTGCTCTTTAACTCACGACTCAAGCTCTTTCCAGGCAAATTGAGATCAAGGTGGTCGGGCCCATTCTATTTCAAGTCCGTTTCCCCATTTAGTGCAATTGAACTGGAAGACCCGTCATCCGGAGATACTTTCACTGTTAATGGGCAAAGGCTCAAGCACTACCTTGGAGGAGACTTTGATCGTCAAGCAGTCTCCGTCCCTCTTAAAGCACCATCTTAGAAATCACCCGTCAAGCTAGTGACGTTAAAGAAGCGCTTATTGGGAGGCAACCCAAGTTTTCTTTTCCTTTTCTCTTTTGTTTTTGATTTTACCTCTTGAATAATTTGAGAAGATCAAGAGATTTGTTAATAGTTTTGTTAAGTGCTTTCAGATTTTGAAGGAAGGAGGAGAAAAAGGGCAGGGAGAAACAAAGCCAGAAACCATGTGATCCAGCACCCGCTACCACCTTGGTGAGTTGTTCCATTTTTCTCCCCTCTCCGACTTAATTATTTACATTGGGGACAATGTAAGTTTTTAAGATTGGGGTAGGGGTATTTTTTGTAATTTTCGAATTCTTGCATTCTTGCATTTTGCATTCATAAGAATGTACTTGTCATGCCAGAATTTTGTTCTGTCCTTGTAGATTCTTTCACTCTCATAAGCCAAGAGTCGGAATTCATCCAACTCATTCAATTGAAGCAGTCTCTTATCCATGGCCAGCTTAGTATCAAAGTTCAGGGCCTTCACTGCCCAGAAAGCATGATGTTGGAGCTCTACCGGAAGGTGACATGATTTTCCAAACACTAATTGGTAAGGTGACATACCAATAGGTGTTTTGTATGCAGTCCGATAGGCCCAGAGTGCATCATCCAGTTTCTTCGCCCAATCCTTCTTAGCATTGTTGACAGTTTTCTCCAAAATTCTTTTCAACTCCCGATTGGACAACTCCACTTGCCCACTGGTTTGAGGGTGGTATGGTGTGGCAACTTTATGATTGACCCCAAACTTGGCAAGCACTGCATTGAACTCTTTGTTGCAAAAATGGGTACCCCCATCACTAATAATAGCTCTAGGGGTTCCAAATCGGGTGAAGATGTTCTTCCTAACAAAACTAATCACAGCTTTTGCATCATCCTTCACAGTTGGAATAGCTTCCACCCATTTACTCACATAGTCCTCGGCAACGGCGCCAAAAACTTGATGCGATTTTTCTAATATAGGCAAGTGTACCTAGTCGTACAAGTAATAAATCGGTGAGACCGAATATAGTCCACAGGGATTGGTTGTCAATTACCACTTCACAAATTATACAACTATCTAGACTATCGAGTTTGGATGGAAGGGAGCTCAATACTAAGTACCGAGCCCAGCAAAAGTAAACAAAACAAAACAGACAAGAATAAAATGTTTTTGATCTTTTAGGATTTTTAACAAACACTTGGAATGCAGAAAGAAATGGATAGAATTGTCAGGGTTAGACTACACTAATCCTCCTCCAATTGCAATGAAATGGTTACTAACACAAGTCCTAATTCATTTATGACAATCAAATCTTCCAAAATACTCAAACGAATGAGCCTAAAACCCAAAATTAAACCCTAATGTCTTAGGTAGAGTAACATGAGATTTTGCCTTAAGAGTCAAGATTTATAAGATTGCAAGCACCCCAAGACCTATGTCTAGGTTCCTGAACTACTTGGCATTTGATTCATGAGCATGTGTTAACATCAATCTATCAATTGTCTATCAAAGCAACAAATCATTTCATGGGTAGCTAAGTCAAGAAAAGCATTAAGCATGGAATCAAACACTCATAAAGAAATAGAAACTTGTATTAATCCAAATCAATAAACAACCATGTTCAGAAAAGCAATCATCTAACCCCAACAAAAAGGAATTTAGCTAGACATACTAAACACTAAAATAAAATGAAATAGAGAGACAGAGTAAAGAGAAAACTCCATGATATTGGGACAGAGAGCACAACACTACTCTGCGCAGCTCTCGCTCACGCTATGCTTGCTGCTGCACAGTGCCGCCTCCTTTCCTCATTTTTCGTTTTTTCATTACTGTCCGGCTGGCCACTGTTTCTGCGTCCCTTCTTTCTTTCTTTTTTTTTTTAAGCAGCTCTCACGCTGCCTCCTTTTCTTTCACTATGCCGCTCCCTGTTCACCCTGTTCACATAGCTGCTTTCTTAATTCATTAGGTCTCCATTTTTCTGTTCAGCAAAGTATTCTTCACGTGGGCCAGCAGCTTTTTCCAACACCATTGTTTGAATTTGTTTCCAAGGGTCCAGCAAAGCAACAATATTTTTATGTGGGATCTTTCTATTAGTGGAGTCCAATTCAAATTTAAGTTGGAATTCAAATTGCCTATTCATTTTTCATCTTTTTCTATTTGGTGTAGCAACTCAATTGCTATTATTTCCTACAAATTTAAACAAGTAAAAAAATATTATTAGATTAACTCTAAAAACATAAAATTTAACTAAAATATTCAAAACCTTTTAAAAATTAAATTACCTAAACTTAGGGACAAAACTCAATCATTTAGCACAATTAGGAGTAAAAATCCACCCAATAAGCACATAAAAATGACACAATCTAGAAGATTATCAGTAATCATACCTAAGCAAAGCTTTCTCGGTGATGTAATGCCCTTCGTTACAATAGTAACCCGAAATAGATTCACATAAAAAATGTCTAAATAAAATTTTCATAATTATAATTGTCTGAAAATACCTTAATGATTATTAAAGTAAAATAATGGTAATAAATCCTTATGTAAATGAAATGAATTGCCTCAAAACCCGGGCGTCCACTAAAATAACCCAACGTAAACATAAAATACTAATAAGGCTAGATAATAAATGAGGAAAATCGTTAAGTCTTCAATCCTCTTCAGCTTCAATAATGTCGTCCTTGTGCTCTGAAAACAACACTTTTAATGAGATATAATCCCAGTGAATAAAAATAATCGTTTGATAAAAAGGTTCGTAAATAGTGTTGTTTTTAGCCGGCGCGGTAACCGGAAAACCATTCATGGTACCCGCTAATTTTTAAAATAATAGATATAGTAAACCTCCAAAATAATAAAAATATATAAATAAAATTAAAGTCAAGTATTTAAAGTACAAACTCATAAGCTCAGCAACGGTCACATCTCATTGCATTTAATCACATTCACCATGCAAACTCAACAAAATGCAATACAACTCCATGACCATGATTCGGTGATTCCCAGAATCACTTGACTTAACTCTTTGGTTCCTAGAACCGGTGTGAATCCCAGATCCACTAAGGTCTATGAGCTCATATCCATGCAATGGCGTCCCACTGCCTTCCCCGTCCCAGATGGAGGTATCTAATATTCCATCCCAGATGTGAATATTTTAATAATTTGACATCCCATCCCAGATGGTGATATCTCTCATCCAATTCCCGGAATAGAATGTACACCGTTATCCCTTCCCGGAAGGTGATAACCAACTCATGTGTAATGCGATATGTCATCCCAGATGACTATCAATTAAATTCTCAAACTCCATACATCAATGACAATAATTAATTGCTCATACCAAGTCAACATTTTAGTACATACTCGTATAAACACTCTTCTTAACAGTGATTGTATTTTATATATATATATATATATATATATATATATATATATATATATATATATATATATATATAAGCATTCTTCAAGTCACTATTGACATTGACGCTAATTTAGTATGCACAGCGTAGTTATATGCTAATTGCACAGGGAGGGCACATGAAATTGTAACTCGCATTAGGCAACGTAAATGGAAGAAAAGAATTTAAGATTGAGACCATCCAACAAATTAAAAATAACCAGACTATTTCTCTGAAGATTCAAGAAAAAATATTTTTACCGAATCAATTTATCAACAAGATGAAACATTTTAAGAATTCGAATGAACCCCAATATATTTTAAAAATCTCAAATAAATTAAGAACCCAAATTATTTATACCATGAAAGTGTGAGAAAAGTCATTTTTACTCACCTTTTGCAGACCTCCAATGTGCTCGAAAAATTACATATGATAATTATTTGCCCTTCCCTAAAATTCCCCTCCCGTTTGATGGCGTTACTGGATCTGTGTTGTTACGGTTGTACCGACAAAGAGTGGAAATACCTTCCTCTCTCTCATGTGCGGCGCTCCCCTTTCCATGTACTGTAGCCGGTTTACATGCATATATATGTAGTGCGCACTTTCAGGGTTTTATTTCATTATTATTATTTATTTATTTTTTAATTTTGTTTTTTAAAAAGCTTGTGAGCCGCAAGTTCAATATATATGTATACTGCAGCGCCACTTTTATGATTTCTGTCCCTTTTTTTTTCTTTTCCTTTTTTTTCTTTATTGTTTATTTTTTTTTTATAGAATAACTAGGCCCACTTGACTTATGAGCTACCTCTAGGCCCCTATGTGAAAAGTCTGTACTTATGTTTACATTCGTATATATACATATATTTTAATTCATTATTCCCCTTGCAATTCTTAACCAACTCTAATAATTTTTATACTAACAAATACTTTACACTAAACCTCTTAATTATATCTTATTTTTATTATATCATTATTTTTTATATTTTTTTTTATAACTTAATCCTTTTTCTTTTCTTTTTTTTTTATTAATTATATTAGAATTTTAGGATGTTACATTTTCTCCCCTCCTTAAAGAATTTCGTCCCCGAAATTATCACCTCCTACTCAAACAACACAAGGTTAAAAGTAATGCAACAAAGTCATGTACCTGTACTAAAAAGATCTGAATGATGTTGTCTAACATCTTCCTCGAGTTCCCAAGTAGCTTCCTTTGGAGTCAACCCTTCCCAAATCACTTTCACCAATGGGATCATCTTGTTCCTCAGAGTTTTTGTGCTCTTGTCAATGATCTGAATAGGTCTGGGCTTAAATATTAAATTATCCTTCAATTGTATTGACTCAGGGGCTACCACGTGTGAAATATCTGGTACGTATTTCCGGAGTTGAGACACAAGGAAGACGTCATGGAGATTCGACATCTGTGGTGGAAGAGCCAATTGGTAAGCAACAGGCCCGACTCTTTTTAGGATTTGAAACGGACCCATGAAACGAGGATTTAGCTTGCGGACTTTCATCGACCTCCCTACTCCCGTCTTAGGAGTGACTCTCAAGAATACATGTCCACTTTCCGGGAATTCTAGAGGCTTTCTTCTTTTGTCGGCATAGCTCTTTTGTCTACTTTGCGCCATGCGCATCCTCTCCCTAATCATTCTGATTCTCTCGTAGGTTTCCTGGACCAATTCAGGTCCTATCGAGGTCTTCTCACCTACCTCATACCAACATAAAGGGGACCTACACTTCCTCCCATATAGGGCCTCATAGGGTGCCATGCCTATACTAGCGTGATAACTATTGTTATACGCAAACTCAATGAGAGGTAGGAATCTATCCCAACTCCCTCCTTCATCCAAGACACACGCCCTAAGCATGTACTCAAGGGTCTGAATGGTCCGCTCTGACTGACCATCCGTTTGGGGATGATAGGCCGAGCTAAGGTTCAACTTAGTCCCGAAGACTTGCTGAAAAGCTTTCCAAAATCTAGAGGTAAACCTCGGGTCTCTATCCGACACTATAGAGGTGGGTATCCCATGAAGCTTGATTTTTTCCTCGATATAATGGTAAGCCAACTTGTCTAAGCTATAGGTTGCCTTAATTGGAAAGAAGTAGGCAGACTTGGTCAACCTATCCACTATCACCCAAATGGCGTCTAAGCCCAAACGTGTCTTAGGTAACCCTATCACAAAGTCCATAGGAATTTTCTCCCACTTCCATTCTGGAATCTCCAAGGACTGCAACAACCCCAAAGGCTTCTAATGTTCTATCCTAACCTTTTGGCACACTAAACACCTAGCTACGAAGCTAGCCACATCCTTTTTCATTCCTGGTCACCAATACATCCTCTTAAGGTCTTGGTACATCTTAGTTATCCCAGGACGTATGGTAGACTTTCCCTTATGAGCTTCCTCTAATATCTTCTCTCTAAGGCTCCCCTCCTTAGGAACAACAATCCTATTCTTAAACTTCACTAGCTCATCAACAGACAACTCATAACCCACTTGTCCCAACCGAGATTGCAACTCTTGGTCTAAAAGTTGTTCCCGCCTAACCTCATCTCTAAGGTCACTATTAATTTCCAACCTATTCAGCTTCAAACTTAAGACATTTAAGGACACATCCAACACCTCCAGATTCATGTCCCTAAACTCTTCCATGAGGTTCAGCTCTTTCACCATCAAGCTCGACACGTATAGGGACTTCCTACTCAAAGCATCTGCCACCATATTGGCTTTTTCCGGATGGTACTTCGACTCGAAGTCATAGTCCTTAAGGAACTCCATCCACCTTTGTTGTCTCATGTCCAACTCCTTCTGATCGAACAGATATTTAAGGCTTTTATGGTCACTAAAAACTTCAAACTTTGCCCCGTAAAGGTAATGCCTCCAAATCCTAAGGGCAAAAACCACGGCTGCTAGCTCTAAGTCATGGGTAGGGTAATCCCCTTCATTTGGCCTAAGCTGCCTAGAGGCATATGCTACCGCCTTGCCCTCCTGCCTTAAGACACATCCCCAGTCATTCTTAGATGCGTCGCAGTATACCATAGAACTCACTAAGGGATCCGGTATAGTTAAGACTGGTGATGACACCAATCTCCTCTTAAGCTCTTGAAACCCGTCCTCACACTCCTGGTCCCACACAAAAGGTTTCCCTTTCCTTGTCAATTGGGTCAAAGGTAAGGCTAGTCTAGAGAGTCTCTCTATGAACTTCCTATAGTAACTAGTTAAGCCTAAGAAACTTCTTACTTCGGTTATCGTCTTAGGTTGTTCCCATCCCAACACCGCATCGACTTTGGAGGAATCAACCACTACACCATCCTTTGAGATCGTGTGTCCTAAAACTTTACCTCTTCTAGTCAAAACTCACACTTCTACGGTTTGGCATAAAGACGCTCGTCCCTCAAGATCTGCAACACCAACCTTAAGTGTTCTCCATGTTCTTATGGTGTCCTAGAGTATATTAAAATATCATCTATGAACACCACCACAAACCTGTCCAAAAAGGTCCTAAAGATCTGATTCATGCAGTCCATGAAAATGGCTTGGGCGTTGGTCACACAAAAGGGCATCACTACATAATCATAGTGACCATACTTGTCCTGAAGGCTGTCTTAGGGATGTCCTCGCTTCTAATTCTAATTTGATGGTATCCCGATCTTAGATCTATTTTGGAAAACACTGACGCTCCCCTTAACTGATCTAAGAGATCCTCTATCCTAGGAAAAGGGTATTTATTCTTGATGGTCACTTTGTTCAGCTGCCTATAGTCAACACATAGCCTCATGCTCCCATCCTTCTTTTTCACCAGTAGGACAAGTGCTCCCCAGGGTGACACACTAAGCCTAATGAACCCCTTTTGTAACATATCATCTATCTGTTTCTTGAGCTCGCTCAACTCTAGAGGTGTCATCTTGTAAGGCGCTACAGATATTAGTCTACTCTTGACACTAGATCTATGCTAAACTCAACCCCCTATTGAAACTTGCGCATCATAGAGATAGTCGCTACATCATTGTCTGCCCCTATAGTAGCAGTGAATGAGAGTACGTATCCTTGAGCTCTCTAAACCAACCACTTATCACAAGAAATGACGAATAAAATACGGGTCGACACCGAAAATCAAAAGACATTGAGTGTGAAGAGATAAGGATATTTTTGCAGAATACTTATGGCAATGAGTCTAGATGCCAATAAGTCAATACCAAGAATAACATACAATACATAGATAACAATAAGTTTGATGTCATAAGGAGTGTCTTGATGCACAAGGAAACAATTAAACAACCAATGGAAGAACAAGAATATCCCTATAGGAGTAGAAACATATGAATCAAAGGACAAATGAAAGATTGGTATCTCCAAATTTTCACACATAAAGGATGTATCAAGGAATGTGTTGCTCCTGAATCAGACAATATAAATTTTTTTTTTCAACGAGTAGAAGAAATTCAGCCTCATTCGGATCTAAGCTGCCTCAGAATGATGACGGATTGTTCTTCTTGAATTCGAAAAGTCCCACGTGTTAAGGGTCCTAGGTTGCCACCACCTCATTAGTGACTGGCCTCCTTTCCCCTTCAGTTGACGGCGAGTCTCCGTCTGCCCTTGCATGGCTTTGGCCATACAATCCAAAGCTGCCGCAAGTGCAACATTCGTCCCTCGCCTATTAGTCGCCATAAATCTGCTCACTACCAATGAAATACTGGGTTGATAAGGTCCAATATCCCAAAGAATAGCATACAGCATCTATAACCCTAACAAGCATCCTATGCGCCCAAGTTTTATTTTAGAAAAAGCCTCATTACCACAGTCCGATTTAGAATCGAACTGCTCTGATATCATAAATCTAACGCCCTTCGTTACAATAGTAACCCGAAATAGATTCACATAAAAAATGTCTAAATAAAATTTTCATAATTATAATTGTCTGAAAATACCTTAATGATTATTAAAGTAAAATAATGGTAATAAATCCTTATGTAAATGAAATGAATTGCCTCAAAACTCGGGCGTCCACTAAAATAACCCAACGTAAAAATAAAATACTAATAAGGCTAGATAATAAATGAGGAAAATCGTTAAGTCTTCAATCCTCTTCAGCTTCAATAATGTCGTCTTCGTGCTCTGAAAACAACACTTTTAATGAGATATAATCCCAGTGAATAAAAATAATCGTTTGATAAAAAGGTTCGCAAATAGTGTTGTTTTCAGCCGGCGCGGTAACCGGAAAACCATTCATGGTACCCGCTAATTTTTAAAATAATAGATATAGTAAACCTCCAAAATAATAAATATATATAAATAAAATTAAAGTCAAGTATTTAAAGTACAAACTCATAAGCTCAGCAACGGTCACATCTCATTGCATTTAATCACATTCACCATGCAAACTCAACACAATGCAATACAACTCCATGAACATGACTCGGTGATTCCCAGAATCACTTGACTTGACTCTTTGGTTCCCAGAACCGGTGTGAATCCCATATCCACTAAGGTCTATGAGCTCATATCCATGCAATGGCGTCCCACTGCCTTCCCCATCCCAGATGGAGGTATCTAATATTCCATCCCAGATGTGAATATTTTAATAATTTGACATCACATCCCAGATGGTGATATCTCTCATCCTATTCCCGGAATAGAATGTACACCGTTATCCCTTCCCGGAAGGTGATAACCAACTCATGTGTAATGCGATATGTCATCCCAGATGACTATCAATTAAATTCTCAAACTCCATACATCAATGACAATAATTAATTGGTCATACCAAGTCAACATTATAGTACATACTCATATAAACACTCTCCTTAACAGTGATTGTATTATATATATATATATATATATATATATATATATGTGTGTGTGTGTGTGTGGATATATAAGCATTCTTCATGTCATTGTTGACATTGACGCTAATTTATTATGCACAGCGTAGTTATATGCTAATTGCATAGGGAGGGCACATGAAATTGTAACTCGCATTAGGCATCGTAAATGGAAGAAAAGAATTTAAGATTGAGACCATCCAACAAATTAAAAATAACCAGACTATTTCTCTGAAGATTCAAGAAAAAAACATTTTTACCGAATCAATTTATCAACAAGATGAAACATTTTAAGAATTCGAATGAACCCCAATATATTTTAAAAATCTCAAATAAATTAAGAACCCAAATTATTTATACCATGAAAGTGTAAGAAAAGTTATTTTTACTCACTTTTTACAGACCTCCAATGTGCTCTAAAAATTACGTATGATAAGGATTTGCCCTTCCCTAAAATTCCCCTCCCGTTTAATGGCGTTGTTGGATCTGTGTTGTTACGGTTGTACTGACAAAGAGTGGAAATAGCATCCTCTCTCTCGTGTGCGGCGCTCCCTTTTCCATGTACTGTAGCCGGTTTACATACATATATATGTAGTGCGCACTTTCAGGGTTTTATTTCATTATTATTATTTATTTATTTTTTAATTTTGTTTTTTAAAAAGCTTGTGAGCCGCAAGTTCAATATATATGTATACTGCAGCGCCACTTTCATAATTTCTGTCCCTTTTTTTTCTTTTCCTTTTTTTTTATTGTTTATTTCTTTTTTTTATAAAATAATTAGGCCCAGTTGACTTATGAGCTACCTCTATGCCCCTAAGTGAAAAGTCTGTACTTATGTTTACATTTATATATATACATATATTTTAATTCATTATTCCCCTTGCAATTCTTAACCAACTCTAATAATTTTTATACTAACAAATCCTTTATACTAAACCTCTTAATTATATCTTATTTTTATTATATCATTATTTTTTATTTTTTATTTTTTTTTTATAACTTAATCCTTTTTCTTTTCTTTTTTTTATTAATTATATTAGAATTTTAGGATGTTACAGGTGACATTTCAATCGTCAACCGCATATCTCGGAATTGCTCTAACAACTCTTATTCTTTGACCATCATTGCAGATGCATGCATTGATTTTCTACTCAAGGCATCCGCTACCACATTTGCTTTTCCACGGTGATACTGTAGTTGGAAATTATAATCCTTCTGGAATTCCAACCAATGTCACTAAATTTTTGGTGGCTAAATGTGTCACTAATTTCTTTATTTGAGTTTAGTGACGGAATTGCCGACGGATATATTTCATCCCTGAAGAACCCATCACCATTTCCATTGTAAACTTTTCAATAAATTTAACGACAAAATTAGCGACATATTCTTGACCAATGAATATCATTCGTTGTTTATTTTATCATTTAATTATAAAATTAAATCAATTTTCCAATTAATGGCATAAGTACCCTTGTTAAAAAAATAATATACTATTTTAAAATGTTTATAATATATTATATTATATTATGTTATGTTATTCTATACCAATAGATAATGACAAAGTTCAAATTTTGGTGTCCTACTTTAAATATTCCTAATTTACCCCTCAAACTTTCATTATCAAATATACTAACCATTTATACATTTACTAAATTACCCTTCGTTTAACATCTCCCCCACTCTTCTCTGTCTTTCTTCTTCTCATGTTTATTTTTCTGCCTTCTTTTTCAACTTTCAAGTTTTAAATTTGAAAAAGCTAGCTACAGACGGTTTTTATATATCACCCTCTCTCACCCGCTCTCTTTTTAACTTCCATTCCTACAAAAACTCCCTCACCAACCACAAGCCACCACCGCTGACGCAGCAAACGGTGACCCAGAAGGCGATGATGATGAAGGATGATAGAAGCAGGAACGTGGTGGTGCATAGGGAAACGAGAATGGGAAACGCACCGACGAAGCCAGAATATGGTGGTGCATTGGGCAACGAGGCGGGAAGACGGTGACGTTTGGTCGGCGATGTGAAGCGTGCTGGTTCACGTCTGGTTCACGACGAAGGTGGGGTGCATGGGTGTGCGTCTGGATGATGGAGAGCCATCGGTGTGGAGAGAGGTGGAAGGGAGGCAGCGATGGAAGGGATCTGGTGCGGATCTATTTGGTTGGCAGCGCAGCGACAAAATTTGATCAACGTCCTCATAACGTGGTTTTTTGGTTTCTGACCAAAATTCATGTGCGACAAATAATTGAAGATCAAACGAGTGTGGGACCTACGAGTTATGCGGTATTCTCGTCAGAAATGCAAGTTGTTGATACTGTCTGCCAAGTATAAATTTGACAATCAGTCAAATTGGGATTTTACTGGCAAGGATTTAATGCTAAGTTAAGTGTAAAAGTAATATACAAAGTATTTGTGTGTCGCTAGAAAAAAAAAATCTTAGCTAATTTTGCTACTATTAACAATGGATCCATCATAAACAGCGAAGGATCTGAACAAATCGTAAACAGCGACCAATTTGAACTCATCGTAAACAGTGACAAAATTGAACCTGTCGTAAATAGCGACAAATATCAATTCGTCATAAACAGCAACATGTTTGAATATGTCATAAACAGCGACGTTAATTGAATTTGTCATAAACAGCGACGTAATTGAATCCGTCGTAAACAACGACAAACACTAATTCGTCGTAAACAACAACGGAATTCTTAAATTTTCAACTTATGTTTTTAAAGTATTTTAGCGACGGATTTTTTATTTTTAGCGACACAATTTTGTTCGTCGTTGTTTGTGACAAAACATAAATTTCGTCGTTAAATTTTAGCGATGCCTGTAACACCCCGATTTTTCTGCTTTCTAAAATCGGTATAAATATAAATAAAAGTTTATATTTTTATCATAAACTTAGAAAATGATTTTGAGAAAATCAAAGTCATATTCATATTATACTTATTTTTATAAGTATACGGTTAAATTTTTGGTTGAAAATTCAGACGTAACCCGGTCTGCGTTTTCATTGGCAGTAAGATTTTACTGATCAGAAAACCTAATTTTGACCCGAGAATGAAAAGAATAGATTTTATATCTCATTTCCAATGATATAGATTATTTTGAAAATTTTCAAAATAAATAGGTTATTATACGTGATTCGGGCTTAAAACCCTAAATTTGGTTATCGACGGAGTCGAGAACGGACGTGCAGAGACACAACCCGACATCATATGCTGAGATATCTTGCCACCTAGGGTGGTGAGTCATATGGATGACTCACCAATGTCATGATTACATTTAGCAAATATCTAGATATTTCTTCAAAATAGTGTAAAGGCCATATTACCCTTGGACTATTTTACCCTTGAACTTTCATTGAAATGCCAAGTTTGTCCCAACAATTTGTGGACACAAATCAGTCACACCTCCAACCACTACTCACCACATGTTTGTCGTGATGGTTTTTTTGGGAAATTACCATTTTGTCCTTAAGTTGTCTTTATATCACAAAATTGTCATTGTGTAAGATTACAACTTTGTCCCTAAAAATTTATGCTTTGGACCCTTATACCCCTTGATTCCCATGGCCCAAACCCTCCTTTGTGAGCCCATTCCATTGCTATAAAAGCAAGACTTCATCTTCTCCATTTTTCTCAAAACTCTAAGTTTTCTATAGCCATTTTTTTGTGAAGCAACCACTTGATTTCTTGCTCATTTTCAACTTCTAAGAGGTATACCATACTCCTCTCACTCAATCAATATCATGTTCTTCATTCATTTTTATGTTTCAAGATCATGATCATATTTTTCCATTCTTAGATCTAGAACTTTGAAAATTCCTAGAAAATCATAGAAAAATCCTTTTAAAGTGATTCCAATTTCTATGATCTTAGTATCACCTCTATATTTAAGATCCAATAATATGCATCAAACAAAAATTTCTTACCCATTTATCTTGATAAGGCCGAACCCTAGTTTGTTGTGGGGAAAGAACTTTATTCTTTTTTTTTACAAGTCTTACTTGATTCAATCCTTTTATTCATGGTTGTATTGAATTCATGATGATTGAATCAAACTAAAATTCCTAACCTATTGTTTTGTTCATGGCCGAAATTATGTTCTTGAAGAGTTGAAAGATTTGTTTCTTTTTTTCAACTTATGATAATTTATCTTAACTCTACACTACTCTAAGGTCATGGATCTAAGAGAATGTGAAAATTTGAGATCTCTAGCATATATTTTGTATCATGGCCGAATTAGGGTTCTTGAAAGATTGGAGTATTTCATTTCAATCTTTGTATTCTAATAATTGTTTTAGGGTTATAAGTGATTAAGGATCACTAATCCAAGAGTTTAGGAATTTTATAAATTTTTAGCCAATTAATCACCTCATGGTCGAACCCATCATATAGGAAAATAGGGTATTTAGTTGTTTGGTTGATAATTATTTGTGTTGGTTTGTTGAAGGATAATTTGTTGTGTGAATGGTGTACGTGTCTTGCGGAGATAGGACGTTTGACGGGATTCTAATTCGGAGAGAAAAATCTTCAAGAGGTAAGGGGAGTACCTGAGGGATTTTTCCGACAGCTGTATGTAATTTGTTTGTGGTCTGTATGATTTATTTGGGTGCATTTGTTATTTTATGTAGTTAGATTTTTCTGTTTTTAAATTATCTGATTTTAATTATTTATCTGCATTAATTGTTATTATATTTTATTGCATGTCATTAACTGTGCTAATTGCTATATTGTTGGTATGGAATTGTTATTGATGTTGATTGTGGATTAAAAAGCCTGACAGTGGTCAGTGCTCAATTAATTACGAGGTTAGAAGCATTAAAAAGCTATTTATGGTCTATGTAGGTGTTTTGAAAACCTTTATATGGTTTGAAATTCTGTTGTCAATAAAATGGTTTGTACTATTGTGATGTGCAAGTTATGTTCGAAGTATTCATAAGAAATTGTTTTATACCCAGATTTTCTGACTTAAAATAGATCATTTTTTCGAAAGCAACCAGCAAAATTCTTTTTAATTTTAATTCTGCACGTGTTCACATAGTAATGCCCAAGGGGGTGTTACAGAGTGGTATCGGAGCTGGTCGAGTCTTTCAGGAACCTTGGGGAATAGGTCTGTTAGGTTTTTGTTGTGTGATCTCTGGTTGGATCTTGCTTGAATTGTTTCCTTATCGAAACAATGTGTGATGGTATACAAGTAGGTGTGTTCCGATGGGTTATGAGGTAGTCGAGACCTTTTGAGAATCCATTAGCAGTAGATGGTACTTTGACCGAATTACTTCTTAGAAGTAATGTGTTTTAGGCACATAACTATACGTTTCAGTTTCTGGTTACAGACTGACTAAGTTTGTCTTGTTGGTCAGTTATGGAACCAGGAATTGGATATGGACGTGGATGTGATTGTGATGGTGATCATGATTATGTCAGCAATAAGGATGTGATTGAACAGATGAACAAGGCCGTTCAGGCTATGACTAGTGTTGTTGCTATTGTAGTTGCCCAGAATGGGCTGGACCAGGTTCAGGCCGAGCTGGCAGTCTAGGCGAAAAATCTAGCAAACTTCAGAAATCAGAACCCTCAACGATTTTATGGAGATGACAATTCTGAGAAGGTTGACTTGTGGATACAAGAACTGGAAAATATTTTCGAGCTTATCAATAGCCCTAAAGAATCAAAGGTTCCGTATGCTCTTTCTATGCTTTTCGGAAATGCAGGATGCTGGTGGGCGGATATTAGACACATACTGAAAGAGGTTAACCGGGAATATACTTGGAGTGTTTTCTGCACTGTTTTCCTAGATAAGTTTTTTCCTCATAGCGACAGAGTTGAGAAGGGACACGAGTTCTTATGATTATAACAGAACGAACTATATGTGACTGAATATACCACAAAGTTTGAATTTCTAGTCAAGTATTTTCGTTTCTTTCAAATTCAATCTGGTGAAGGTTGAGAATGTAAGAGATTCGAAGCAAGCCTACGATACGAAATCAAAAAGTCTGTGCTACCGCTGGAAATGCAACTTTCAAGCTTTAATGTAAGAGTGTCGGAAGGTGGAGCGGAAAGGGAAAGGTAAAGACTATTGGGGTACTACCGGCGGACCATCTCGATTCCAGTTCCATAAGCAGAATAAGAAGGAGAAGTAAAACCAGAGGAAACCTTATTTTCGACCCCGGGAATGATCTGAATCAGCGACCTCATCATGACTCTGCATCAGGAAGTGGAGGCCAAAACCATAGGGTTAAGACTTGCCCATCAAGAGGATTTAAATGTTTCAATTGTAATCGAGTGGATCACTTATCGAAGGATTGTAATAAGAACCGAGACTCTTCGTCAACATCCAAAGTGTGGAAGGCCGGACCATTTGGCAGATGCTGGTCCTTTTGAAGGGATTCTATGTTGTCAATGTGGAATTATAGGGCATAGTGCAAGAGTTTGTAATGTAAAGAAATTTTAAGTAGATAGAAACAAAGTGCGGGTTGCTAAAAAGGTGGCAAAAGAGAAACGGGCAATAAAGGCGGAAGGTTTACACCGGGAACGAGGTTGAAGCTTCACAACCTAGAGGTTTTATAAAATATAGTTGTAGATTTCTTTGGAAATTTCAGAAAGTGGATCATGAACCCAAGATGTAGTTATGCATAGGAATATTATATGTAAGATGCGTGCTTTAAGGACTAGTACATGTTAAGTTTGTAATGGGATCTAAGTAGAATCATATGTAGGTATCCTTGAGTATTCGAATCTACAAAGTCTTTTATGTTGTTAGTATTTTCAGTTGACATCAGTAATGTATAATATCTATGACTTTATGAGAATAAAGGTCTCTTGAAGGAAATTTATTCCAGTTCTTTTTCTTTTGATTGAATGTAATCAGTCTAGATATTGAAAAAGAAGTTTCTAGATGAGACTTGGCCTAGTTACTTTTACTTTTGGTAAAAGTGATTCGGTCTGAATTTTTATCGAACTGTTGTCATTTTTAAATTGTCATTTTGTAAAACCCTTATCCAAAGAATAAATCCTCTTAAGGTTAGGATTCTTTTTGTGAGTTCCTAATTCTCTGGGAGTTCTCGTGAAAGGAGGAACTTTATTAGAGTCATGGTTGTAAATATGTATTAGCTATGCATTTTTACACTCACGAACCTATTAAAGAATCTTTTTACATATTGAACATTCATGTATTCTTTTCAGATTCACAAAGTTCTTATGTACACTTTCTTGTGAAAGTAAAACTTTGGGATTAAGAAATTCTGTCTAGTTTCGAGTCACGAAATTTCGAGGACGAATTTTTTTTAAGTGGGGTAGTAATGTAACACCCCGATTTTTCTGCTTTCTAAAATCGGTATAAATATAAATAAACGTTTATATTTTTATCCAAAACTTAGAAAATGATTTTGAGAAAATCAAAGTCATATTCATATTATACTTATTTTTATAAGTATACGGTTAAATTTTTGGATGAAAATTCAGACGGAACCCGGTCTGCGTTTTCATTGGCAGTAAGATTTTACTGATCAGAAAAACTAATTTTAATCCGAGAATGAAATGAATAGATTTTATATCTCATTTCCAACGATATGGATTATTTTGAAAATTTTCAAAATAAATAGGTTAATATACATGATTCGGGCGTAAAACTCTAAATCGGGTAATCGACAGAGTCGAGAACTGACGTGCAGAGACAAAACCCGACATCGGATGCTGAGATATTTGCCACCTAGGGTGGTGAGTCATATGGATGACTCACCAATGTCATGATTACATTTATTTGGTGTTTGAAGCTCCAGAGACACTACAAAAAAAAAGGTCATTTAGCGATTGAAAATAGTGACCGAATTTGTTGGTTGCTGTTTGAGACCGAAATGGCGACCGATTGTAGGATCTAAATCAAACACTGATTAGAGTTAATACTGCAACCGAAATAGAGCGTAGCAGAGTTATCGATCTCTATTTCGGTCGCAAAATAAAGGAAAGTAAAAGCCAAAAACTGCCGACTTTTTAGCGACCGAAATGGCGACCGAGTTAAATGCAACGGTGAAATTTTATCTATCTTTGCGATCGATATTAAATCGGTCGCTAAACGACGCGCAAAAAAATTAAAATAGAGCGTGTTAGCAACCGTATTTTAAATCGGTCGCTAAATTTATGAATTCAAATTTCAAATTAACCCATTTAGAGACCGATTTAGCGACCGAATAATTCGGTCGCTAAAAATGAAATCCCTAAAATCGGTGCAGCCCCCTTTCTTCCTCACTCGCCCGAATCTCTCCTTCTCTCTCACCGTTTCTCTCCTTCTTCCTCACTCGCGAGCTCCGGCCACCACCTCCTCCAGCTCCTCTCCGGTCACTACCTCCTCCACACGGCAAGCATACGTCTTTCTCTCCCTCTCCTTCTCTCTCTCACTCGCGTCCCTCTCTCCCTCTCCTTCTCTCCTTCTCTCTCTCACTCACGTCTCTCTCTCCCTATTCTCTCTCTCTCTTTGCAGGTTTGATTCGGTTTGCAGGCTCTGTTTGCAGGTTTTGCAGGTTTTTTGTTATGCTGAGTCACTACACTAGTCACCAATTCTGTTTTGCATTTGTTATTAGATTCAATTGCATATATGAACTTCTTGATTAGGCTTGTTTTCTGTTATGCTCAGGGTGCTATATATATGTAGATATCTGATGAATGAATAATAGAGAAGAAAGATGATGAATGAAATTAGTATTTTTCAATAACAGCTTAGCTCTTACATTTTCCTAAGCTTAGCTAGTAGATATTACTTCCCATTACATTAGCATGTACAACCACGAGTAGATATCTGATATGTAATGAAAATGTTTTGTTTATACTTTCATGAGTGACAAGTGTGCAAGTAGGTTAATGATTTCCAAGTTTATACTTTTATCACAAGAGCCTTTGATGATGTTATTATTTTTTCTTACAGTTTTCTTTGTCGATTGACAACCGCTCTAGTCGTCACCCGTTTTCACTATTTGCTTGGAGTTGAGGTAGGTCAAATACTATATCTTTTTCTTTGTTGCTAGTGGTGCTTGAAGACTTTGAATTGATTTGTTGATTGTTAGTGAAGAGTTGAGCTCAATAGGACTCTGGTTGTGTGCTGGTAGATTAGAAATGATGCATGTGGTTGCAATTGAATATGTTGTTTGTTAGTGGACATCTGAGCTCAATAGGATACTGGTTGTGTGCTTGTAGATTAAAATTGATGCATGTGGTTGTAAACTGTATATGTTGTTTGTTAGTGGAAAGCAGAGCTCAATAGGATGGATGTGTCAATTCTATGCCTTGATTGCCATTAGTGAAGAGTAGAGCTCAATAGGATGTGATCCTGTCAAAAAGGCGGGATGCTTGTTGTGTGTTGCTAATTTAGAAGTTATGCATGTGTTTGACAATTATGTGTTACTTGTTAGTGGAGAACGGAGCTCAATGGGATGTTTGCTACTATATTTTATCTAAGTTTGTATTGAAATATGCTTCAATATATATTTGTTGAAATATACTACAATCCTTATAAGTCAATGGTTTTATTTTCTGCTAGAGTTAATTAGTAAGCTACGAAAGCCTTAGTTTCCTATTTGAGAGTCAATATTAATGAGCATGCGTACCTTCTCAGGGCACGCATGCTCATTCAATATTTTGGATGTGCTTGAAGAATTCTTGAAGTTTGAGGTTTTTCTTTAATTCTGCCTTAAGGCCAAGGTATTAGATAATGAAGGATTAAGTATAGGGTTAGATAAAATGAAGGGTGGGGCACAATTTTCCAGGCACATGACGTGCCATCATCATTCAAACATTATTCACATTAGAAAGCAGCTCTGTACACAATATTATGAAAGCAACTCTGGTTTTCTACTCATTTGTTTCACTAGGCAATGGAGCTTTCCAGAAATAGTTGTTGATGACCATTTGGTTCAGTTACATCTAATCCCAACAAAGGGGAATTTAGCTACTCATGCTAATGGAGAAAACCAAAATAAGAGAAATAGAGATAAAGGAGAGAATAAACTCCATTGAAGCCTTCACAGCAGCCCCCTGGCTCAGAGAATCCTCCTTTTGGGGTTCCAAGTGTTTAGGGTTCCCAGCCCCCTATGTTGTATGTCTTCAGACTCTGTTCTGCGCTCCTTTTTATAGATTAGGCACTCGTCACTGCCGTGATGGCCATCACGGTCAGGCCGTGACGGCCATCACGGCCAGGCCGTGACGTGTTCTGCTTTGGGCGCACTTTCAAATTTTGGTCTGTCACGGCCGTGACACTCATCACGGCTAGGCCGTGATCAACTGCCTGTTGAGGAAACATGTCACGACCGTGATGGGCATTACGGCTAGGCCGTGATGGTGTCTGACTTTTGCCTTCTTTCTTTGCAGCTCTGCTTGATCATGGTCGTGATGGTCATCATGGCTAGGCCGTGATGGTCATCATGGCTAGGCCGTGATGGGCTCTGTTTGGCTCATTTCTTCACTTTTCAAACTCTATCTTCATCCGAGCTCCATCATGGTAAATCTTGAGCATTTTACCCTTAATTCCTGCAAAACAACACCACAAGACCGCCTTACCCGTTCCAAGGTAAAACTAACAAAAATCAAATTAAAATTGCCTAAACTATATGAAAATACATGCAAAAATGTACATAAAATATGAGGTGAAATCACACTCATCAGATCGTTAGTACATCATATTTACGTTTTCTATTTATTCAAAAAAAAAATATTGGTGCATTTTGTTTATATCAGAAATTAAAAGTCAATGGGGTAATAGTTGAAAAACAAAATTTGGTCGGTAGGATTAAGTTACAGGAAAAAATTTATAAAAAAAATTCAAAATTTGCGACCGAAATAGCGACCGAATCTCAGTCACCAAATTCGGTTAGCTAAGCATGCGACCAACTATACGACGACCGAAATACAAATTCGGTCGCTAAACATTTAGCAACCAGGGTTTCTGTTACCCCCTTAATTCGGTCGCTACACAATATAGCAACCGAATTATCATGTTTAGCGATCGAAATCTTCGGTCACTAAATAGGTTTTTTTTGTAGTGATATTAGGTACACAAGTTAGATGATGATCATATATTGAAGTGTCATGGTTTTTAAAATAACGAAAAATTATCGGGTATGAAACCCTTTGATAAATATATGGTTTATCTTTGAATTTACATGTTAAATGATATTTGAGTGTCGTGCATATGGTTATCGTTTTAAAATCCATATATTGTAACTCACCTTTGCATATATATATATATATATATATATATATATATATATATATATATATATATATATGTTTTCTGGCTTTGATGTTGTACCTTGGTACACGAGTGCAGATGTTGCAGAAACGTTCCTAAAGTCACTTGGAGACTTAAGTTCGGATTGTGGAAAGAGATGTGTGATCATAGGGATAATCACGAGGTCTTATCAGTGAGTGTCTTGTACAACGACCGGCTTAGGATTTTCTTTGGGTGGTATGTTTCGAGAAAGTCTATGTAGGTGTTTTGAAAACCTTTATATGGTTTGAAATTCTGTTGTGTGAATAAAATGGTTTGTACTATTGTGATGTGCAAATTATGTTCGAAGTATTCAGAAGAAATTGTTTTATACCCAGATTTTATGACTTAAAATAGATCAATTTTTCGAAAGCAACCAACAAAATTATTTTTAATTTTAATTCTGCACATGTTCACATAGTAATGCCCAAAGGAGGGGGGGATTACAATGCCATTTTTTTGACGAACTTCGTTTTTCACTTATTTTGTCGTTAACAATTTTAGCGTCGAATTTTTTCTCTTTAACGACGGATTTTGTCTATCGCTGATTTTTTTTTTTTTTAGTAGTGTACTATGTCTACTGTCTAGGCATAGATCCTTTGAGCAGATTCTGAACTAGATTCTTCTATATAAGAACTAGTTCTTTTCAAAAACTACATTGGGGGATAGTTGAGTTGGAGTTCTTGTATAAGAATATTTTTTATGATTAAAAAATTATTTTCTCATATCCATTGTATCAAATTGAAGAAAAGAAAAAAAAAAAGGTACGTAGGATTCACTAAGAATAAGTTAAGAACCCAAGTTGAATTTGGGGGGGGTTACAATGCCATTTTTTTGACGAACTTCGTTTTGTCGCTAATTTTGTCGTTTCGTTTTGTCGCTAATTTTGTCGTTAACAATTTTAGCATCAAATTTTTTCTCTTTAACGACGGATTTTGTCCCTCGTTGATTTTAATTTTTTTTAATAGTGTACTATGTCTTCTGTCTAGGCATAGATCCTTAGAGCAGATTCTTAAATAGATTCTTATATATAAGAACAAGTTATTTTCAAAAACTACATTGGGGATAGTTGAGTTGGAGTTCTTGTATAAGAATCAATTTTTATGATTAAAAAATTATTTTCTCATATCCATTGTATCAAATTGAAGAAAAGGAAAAAAAAAGGTACTACGATTCACTGAGAATAAGTTAAGAACCCAAATTGAATTTTACTATTGGAGTGAAAACTAATGAGAGTTCTTAAATTTTATATGACATTACACAGCCCATTAAATGAGAATTAAAAACCCAAATAAGGTTCTAGCATTGGAAATACTCTTTTATATTTCCTTTTTTGACCCTCCATCTTGGAATTAGACTTTGAGCTCTTTCATCGAAGCTATAAAGATTTCTCTTAGCCTTTCAATGCCAATATTGCCCCAGTTCATTAGTTTAGCTCCAACTTTTGTCGAAAAGACTTTGTTAGAGGATTTTCAAAATGAAGAGGGATATCTCTTGGCCATGTCCTTATAAATTAAGATACTTTTATGAAGAGTCTTATAGGTAGCCATCTATGCCCTTTAAAGGACATAGCACTAAAAAGTAAAAGTCACTAGATAGTTAGCTATGTCATATAAATACTATTGGTGAAAGATTGTATTTCATGGAAATCTTACATAATTAGAAAATTGTAACTCTTTATGAAATGTTTGTTTTAATAACCATTAATGAATAATTGTGCTGGTTCACAAAACCTTATACTTGAAAGGATACATCTCTTTAGTGAAGAGTTATGTCTCTTCACAAAACACCACAATATATCTATAAAAGGCAGCCTATACTAATAACGAAGACACACAAATTCATTTGCTTTGTACCTTTGAGTGCATAAAAGATAAAGCCAAACTATCACTTTGTGAACGCTATTGTTGTTTTGGCCTGGGTTTTGAGACTTCAAACCATACTCAAGAGTCTTCATTGTATCTTACTGAAAATCTGCCATTAGCCTAAGTTGCACCGAAGGTTCAGAATAGATGGGGCAAATTAAGCCTAAAGAAAAGTGTTACCCAAGACCAAGGTTTCAAATCTGGGTCCGAAACCGAAATCTGGGCCGCAACTTATTGGTTTTAACACTGGTCGAAACCGCATCGCGATCATAGTTGCAATCATATCAACCGCATTTTCCCGTAATATTCGCAACGCAACGCGACCGCAATTTAAAACCTTGTCCACAACTTAAAAGACTTCGTACACAACTTCCCTTCTTATCTCTTCTTCTTCTACCATTCAAAGGACCATTCCAACATCATACTGTTGATAAAAAGGGCCAAATGGACATTGTATCATTGCATTACCCCTCGAACCGCATCTCCAATACCACTTATTGGGGAATATCTCATCCCCTCCTAATCATGTTTGCATAAATACGAACAATGAAGTAAAGAATCATGAAAACTTCACATAATTTAATATGAATTATCCCAATATTGCTACATCCACGTATAGAAGATATCAAATCCCATGGAAAAAAAATTGAGAATTTCAACTTGTAGGTGATAAATTAACAATATTTATCTCTCAATAACTAAATTGATAAAGCTATAATATTTTCATGTCAAAAAAAAAGAAAAGATAAAGCTATAATATTCAGGTACCAAAAAGGTAAAAAGTTCTACTCTATTATGAAAGTCCCTAGTATAGATTTCAGCTATAGCTTTTCGGAGATTGATTACTTAAAAAGTGGTTAACTACTGATTTTTGTTAAAAATAATTGACGAAATGTATAGTTGATGATGTATTCTTGTTGTATTGCGTTATTTAATAAATCATGACTTAATTATATATGTAGATATGAAAGCTGACTATGATGATAAGGTGAAAGGAGTTGCAAAATCTCCTAATCCCATTGCAAGAGGCCAGCCTGCTACATTCAGCATTTCTGCAACTGCAGGTACCCTGTAATTTCACATGTTTTTCTTATATTTTCACATGAACAATGCTTCCTATCACATTACCTTGAGAGTACATCTTTCAAAGTGCAAGTAAGTTCAACTATAATCAGATAGTAAAAACTGTGGAAACAGGAGTTGATGTATGTATGTATAAGTAGCATTACTACTTGCACATTGTTTCCATATTCCCTTTTTTCTGTCATTATATTCATTTGCATGTATTTGATGGTACAAGTATTGAACATTTGTTATTTATTTGACCCTGAGAATGGAAAGTAATGTTAAATTGGAAATATGAATGATTTTGTGGGCTAATATGAGGTCTTTTTATAAAGAAAAGGGTTGCATCACTTTTTTTTTTTTTTGGTAATTCAGGCATTTCATGACTCAGGTCACAAGCAATATTTTGGATGGCACATACATAGTGAGACACATGACCTTTGTGGAGAGACATGATCTTCCCATGTTTCAATTGGTGATTTTGTGGTTATACACAAGTTTTACCTGGATTCACTCCACCTGTAAGTCATTATTTTGTTCATTCATTGGAGAGATTTTGCAGCTGAACCAAAATCTTACTAGCTAAATTGTTGGGTTCTTCTATATTATTTGGAACTTGGAAGATATCATTATCCTCATTTGGTGACCCAAAAAACGTCATGTTATAGCTTGTTGATAACTTAAGATTGGGAATGACCTTTACTAGAAAACTGATGGAATCCGATGATGGGTATATTAGCATGTTACCTATTTGTTGGATAGTACTTTTATCATTTGCAATGCTTTTAAATTGATATATGGAATATAATTTAGATGAGTTTTATAGTTAACTTCATTATAACATTGCATAACTGAATCCTATAATCAATGTAGAAGTTACAGTATCAATGTTATGAAATCTTGCTTATCGCCATTAGAAAACTATATGCTTTATTGTTGGTATTGTAGTTTGTTTTCTTGTCCAGCAAAGGCAGCAACAACTATTGTTATCATCAAGCAAGTCTGTTCAATTTTTGTCAAATCTGAATTGACTGATTCCTTGCTCATATAATCATCTTTTGTTGCATACATGTCATGTTTCTTGTTGGACTAAAATATAGGCAAGTATACCTAGTCGTACAAGTAATACGGTGGTGAGACCGGTTATCGTATCCACAGGAATCGGTTGCTAATTACCAATTCACAACTTCGACAACTATCTAGACTAAACTATAAATCAAGAGAAATCAAAACAGAAAAATAAAAGCAATAAAATGTTTTTTGTCTTTTTGGGAACTTTTAACAAACACTTGGGATGCGGGAAGAGGTGTTGTTGGGATTAAATTTCACCAAACCTTAGCCTCATGCAATACCAAGACTAGATACCTCTCATTCATGCTTCAAATATTAAAATCAACTCACGAGGTTACTCAAGCCCTGGTTCCTCAGATGACAAGAGTCTAAATCTACTAATAGACCCTGATTCCTTAGGTGGCCTAGATTAATGAATTTGCATTACGATTAAGGATTACGCGATTACTAATAAACCAAACTCCATTCCTAGATGCAAGGTTTACTAGGTAATTAATTCCAGATCAAGAATTGATAAGAACGTCCCCATTGCAAATCAAATCTTAGAATCAAATCATGGATGATCAGACCATAACAAGCATTAAGCATAGGAATTAAACACTAATACGAAGGCATGAACACAGATTAATCAGTCATGGCAAATACATAATATTCAGTTTGGTTACATCTAATCCCAACAACAGGGATTTAGCTACTCATAAAGAAAACCAAAACTAAAACAGTAGGGACAAAGGAAAGAAGAAGGGAAGGAAGAAACTCCATTGGAAACTTTTCCCAGTCGTCGGCCTCCTTTGATTCTAGGGTTCCAGTCCTCCTCAACTGCCAGCCTCCAAGGTCTTCCTAGGGTGAAAGTGCTCCTAGGGTAAAAGTCTCTGTTTTTCTGTGTCTATGATCTGGTCCAAGTCCAGAGATCTCCTTTTCTGTCTGTTCTGCACTCCTATTTATAGAGAGGCCGCGCGTCACGACCGTGATGGCCATCACGGCCAGGCCGTGACGCTTTCTGCCTTGGCGCGCTTTCAAATTTTGGAGCATCATGGCCGTGATGCTCATCACGGCTAGGCCATGATCAGTTCTGCCTGGCCTGTCACGGCCGTGATAGGCATCACGGCTAGGTCGTGACAGCTTCTGACTTTTGCCTTCAATCTTCTCAGTTTTCTTGATCATGGCCATGATGGTCATCACGGCTAGACCGTGATGGCCTCTGCTTGGTTCATTTTCTTCCCTTTTTAAGCTCTATCTTCATCCAAGCTCCATCATGGCTAATCCTGAGCATTTTTTCTTAAATTCCTGCAAAACAACACCACGAAACCGCCTTACCCGTTCCAAGGTAAAAGCTATCCAAAATCAAACTAAATATGCCTAAGCTATATGAAAAATGCATGCAAAAATGTACATGAAATATGATGCAAAATCACACTATCTGAATTGACTGATTCCTTGCTCATATAATCATCTTTTGTTGCATACATGTCATGTTTCTCACCATGCATCACGCTTGCAGGGTTCATACTATTTGAAGATGAAGATAGTTGATGGAAATAAACATGAGCTAAGTACTTGCGTTGGATTTGGTTTTGATATTGGGTTTATTTCCACTGTGGCCAATAGCTGAGTGATGTTAAGCTTAGGTCCAGAAATCTATTATCAGATCCATATAAATTATTTGTACAAATTACAGAGAACCCTTTTAATACTTAGTTCCTTGTATTAAATTCTAACTCGACCAGTTGTATGTGGTACATTTATTTTTTTAGGTCCGGGATAAAACACAGGATATCCCCACAGCCGGAAGCCTAGAATTAATCCTTTGAAGATGTAGAGTATCAATTAAGGGGTAACTCCTCTATCCACATATACAATTCTATTCCCATTACCAGGATTCAAATCATGAATATATGATTAAAGGGTCCAAGCAACTAGCCATTCGGATCGCACCTCATGGGTTATGTGGTACATTGATGATAATAAAATTTCTAGTAATGGCTGAGATTATAAAATACAAACTTTGTGCTTCTTTAATTATTTGTATATGCGGATCCTTTGGTGTAGTTATGGTGCTATGGTATATATCCCTCTTCTCTCTTGTACATTTGGGATAATAAATTGAGTCTGCATTGATATGTGACACCAGGGATGTATAAGCTTCATTTCATCTTTTTAACAAAATCTGGTATCATATGTTGTATTGCATATAATATAATAAATTCACGCACAAGGACTAACCTTTGCAGGAGGGATAAACGAAGCATGGAAGAGTTGGAATATACATAATACATGTATTGTTCTCTGCACTAAAGTTTGCTGGTGATTAATGCAAATCTGTGGTATGATATGAGTATCAATGTGAGATGCATTTAAGTGGTTGATAATTATGTGCATCCATAGTGTTATGTCTAAAGATCATATAAGGACGTAAGCACTTTTGGAAAGGACTTTAGTGCTTTTCTAAATTTTTGCTTTCAACAATGTTTAGGTCCTTCCAGTGTATCACTTTATCTGCGTGACAACTGCATCTGATTGCGGATGGAATGATAAAAAATCTGGAATCTCTTTGGTGGAAAGGTTCAGTCATGGAAACTTCATTTGTTCGAAAGGGATGAAATTATTGAGAATGAGTAATGAAAAGTGAATGTGATCAATAGTTACAGTATAAGGGAAAATATGAAGTCAATGAAAATAAGGAAAACATTTTAACTAGTAATGATATTAAAATCGATCATTTCAGCTACTTGCACCTAGTTCGGGTGATTGGCAACAACTTAAATATCATTAGAAAAAAAAAGTAAAAGGGAGAGAAAGTGAAGAAAAAATTGGAACATGCACTAAAGGATTATTCTGTTAATGTATTCCAATAAAAATGAATTATCACTGAATATGTAATTCTGTAACTTTATCATTGTTTCCAATAAAGGTATAACATACTCAAGTCCCCTCGTATATGTATATATAGTTTTTACTTCTTTTTTTTTTTGTTATTTTGTCTTTGATCGAGTTATGGACAAAGATGTAAGACTAACACTTAGACCGGAGATAGTTGTTAGGTGAAGCTCTTGCCAAGTGATGATTTCAGGATTCAAACTTTTAACCTTGTAGATCAAGTTTGTCTGGGGACACGGTTCACTTCCACTGCAACCAACCACTTTTGGGTATATATATATATATATATATAGTTTTTACTGCATATTATATCTAATTTCATCTTATTTTCTGTATTACTCTACCATGAGAAGCATTTCCGTTGTTAAAATATTTATTCCAATGGTTCCAATTTGGTAGAGGACGACATTGCTTTTACACAAATGGTGTATAATCATGACCATTGGCACACTTTGTCTCCTTTGGTATCAAAACAACTGAACCATGTGACAAATTGATATTAGGCTGGCATAGTTCCCCAATGAAGTAAGTAGATAATATAGGGGAATTTTAGCCACTTTATTTCTAGTTGACAAATATCCTTCATATTTCATACCATGATTGAGGCACCAAATGGTAGGTAATAGGTCAGTCCACTTTGATCTGATAAAAGTAGAGTGGGTTCAACAATTGCCCCCACACCATGCACTGATAATTCAAAACTAAATAAAAGCAACCCAACATCACACAGCTTTTCAGTTTCCACTTTATTATATAGACCTTTGGAAACTAAAAGATAGAACTTATCATCAACCCCACTGTCCTCTATTCAGCATCCATCCTACCCTTTAGTCATTCTCACCATCTTCTTTTGCTTCAATCCTCAAGTGGGTAGCAAGCACCACAATCACAAGCCATCCAATTTTTGAAAGCTACATGAAAGGAATGAGAGGCAGGTTTCTTAGAAAATTGAAACTCATCCCAACTATAAGCAATTTGAAACAAGGCCTGGTTCTTCAACTCAACCCCTCAGATGTATTCTGCATCCAGAAATGTCCAACTTTTCCAATCCATGATGATCACAAAGGAATAAACAACCTGGAGGAGCATTTTGAGGATGATGATGACAAGTATTTTGAGGAAGAAGAAATGGATTTGGAAGTTAGTATCAGCAGCAACAAGGACAAAGCTACACCTACCATAGGGTCTAGGGATACAGAACTTGCAGAGGAAAAGTTAGTGGAAGTAGCTCCTAACTTGTCAGAGACCAAAGTGGAGCTTAATAGAGTGGCATGCAGCAATATTGAACACCCATCTCTAACAGATTTTGAAGAGTTATGTCCACCAGGAGGAACACACTCAATCATTCTCTACACTACAAGCTTGAGAGGTATAAGAAAAACCTTTCAGGACTGTAACACAATCCATTTCTTGTTGAGAAGCTTTAAAATAATATACCATGAAAGGGATGTGTCCTTGCACTTGGGATATAGAGAGGAGTTATGGAAGATCTTGGGTGGCAAAGTGATCCCTCCAAAGCTTTTTATAAAGGGGAGGTACATTGGAGGAGCTGATGAAGTTGTTGGATTGCATGAGATGGGTTGGCTTGGGAAGCTCTTGGAAGGGACACCAACTTACACTACTGATTGCCCTTGCAATGGCTGCTCCAACATGAGGTTTATTATTTGCTCCAACTGTTGTGGAAGTTGCAAAGTCTTCACCAGCAATGGGGACACCAATGATGAATGTTTCATCAGATGTCCTGAGTGCAATGAGAATGGACTTGTCAAATGCACCATTTGCTGCTAGAAATTGATCACCATTTTCTTGGTTAGCATCTAACATAATGCATGCCTTATGTATCTGATAGAGTCCTTAGAAATTAATGAACATTATAATAAGCTTGTTTAGATGTAAAAATTACAAGCTTATGCTGTTTGTGTAGGGACTAATAAACAAGTCATGTGGTTGTTATTAGTTCTGGATATATAGTGATTAAATGCAAAATTGGATTCAATGTTGCCATAACAAAAGATTGTTAATTTAGGGGCTTTTGAAGCAGAAGTAGTTATTCTTGTCCTCTTATTCTTGTCCTCCTTTAGATGAAAAATGAAAGAACCAATCATGTTCATCTAAGGAGGATAAGAAAATTCGGTGGGGGTATAATTAGCAGGCTCATGATCAAAGGGGCATGCACATGGCTCTTGTTACATTTTAGGAAAGCTACTACTTTGTATGAAAAAGGTTATGCTTACATACTTACAAGAGGGTGTGAGTGTCTATGATTAATGCACATTCAATATAGTAGGTTTTGAATGGATGGCAAATATATTAACTCTTGACAATGCATGATTTGGGTGTGAATCCTGAATTTTTTTATTAGTAGGTGATTTATTATCTTATTGATATATTCTCATTGAGGTTTGTACCACTCCCAAAACTTTTGTTCATAAGAAAAACAAATATATTAACTTCTCGGTTTCTGTATACTGTCTCTATGAATTATTATTAACTAATGCTGAAGTGCACAAGAATGGGGGAAAATGCTCAAAGAGCTGTGCTAATTCGACAGAGACATCATACACGATGTCTGCTACAGTAACGTACTGTAATGTTACTGTAGCACCACTTTTTTTAAAAAAAATTTGACTTTTTTAAAAAAATAAAAATTTTATTTCTAAAAAAACTTATTCACCAGATAATGAACTGAATTCACCAGATATTTGTACATGATTCACCAGATATTTGCACATACTTAACCAAAAAAATTATTTATCAAAAAAACTCATTCACCAGATATTTACACATACTTAACCAAAAAATTTATTTATAAAAAAAAACACATTCACCAAATAATGAACTGAATTCACCAGATATTTATACCTGATTCACCATATATTTGCACATACTTAACCAAAAAATTTATTTCTCAAAAAAACATATTCACCAGATAATGAACTGAATTCACCAGATATTTGCACATACTTAAACAAAAAAATTATTTCTCAAAAAAACCATTCACCAGATATTTGTACCCGATTCATCAGATATTTACACATACTTAACCAAAAAATTTATTTCTCAAAAAAACTCATTCACCAGATATTTACACATACTTAACCAAAAAATTTATTTATAAAAAAAAACACATTCACCAGATAATGAACTGAATTCACCAGATATTTATACCTGATTCACCATATATTTGCACATACTTAACCAAAAAATTTATTTCTCAAAAAAACTTATTCACCAGATAATGAACTGAATTCACCGGATATTTATACCGGATTCACCATATATTTGCACATACTTAATCAAAAAAATTATTTCTAAAAAAAAACTCATTCACCAGATAATGAACTGAATTCATCAGATATTTGTACCCGATTCACCAGATATTTACACATACTTAATCAAAAAAATTATTTATAAAAAAAATTAAATTTTTAAAAAAAAAAAAGGACCCACTACAGTGCGGCACATACGGTGTCGCCGTATTGATGTCCAATATGTGTGTCAAATTAGCAATATTGATGCTGAAATAAGCTAAGCAAAGAGTAGTACTAAAATCTGTTTCGCAAGTTCAGCATCATCACAGATCACTCCCCTACTACTAAGGTTGTTATTTAAAAGAATTAAATAATATCATTTCATGTTTGTGTTGCATGGGATAAAGAATAAACGAAAAGGCATAAATACCTTGTGATGGCTAGCACTTTGAAGTTGTTATTTTCAAAGGTTTTCAAAAGAAGTTCTGCTTGTAAAAGGTGAGTCGATGTGTTAACTAACTAAAGGTAATTGAACTAATCATGTCAGTGATGCTAGCTAGATAAAGGTCGTGTTCTTATATATCTCATATTCATTAGAGAAACAAAGTTAACTATTGCATAAATATTTTGCAGACATAGTCACACATAAACCCATATCCGGTTTATGTTTATCATCATGTAAATAAGTAAAACTAAAATGAACTTTAACCATATGTTGTGCTAAAAAATAAGTGCATGTTTGATTTACCGTCAGATCTTCCCAAATCATGTAGTTACAATATGAGTTTCATCTTACCTCTACATGTTTAGTAAAATTATGTTTGAGTTCTTTGTGATTAGATTTTGATTTTAAAACCATGATTTGAATCAAGAATTTTTTGTTTTTCCGTTCAGCCACATTGAAAACCAAATATGTCATAAGTTGTCATTTCATTAGAATAGAAGAAAAAGTAAATCTCCTGTAATTTCATCTCATTCCCATAAAATTTTCTGTTAAATTTGCTACGCATCGCTTGTTTGTTTATAGTACTGGATTAAGTGCTTTAGTCTAATCTTCATCTTGAAAGAAGAACAAGATTGTACTAACAGATAATCAGAAGAAGTAAAAACAAAGACTATACAACAAGGGCCAAGATAAAGCCCATCAAAATCAACTTGTTGAATAACTAGATTGATCTGGTCAGTCTGGATTTGGAACCCTTCAAAATGGGTTTCACTCATTTTATTCTCGGACATCTTTTATGCCTGAGAATATTTTTTTTAAACTTGTATCAAACATGGAAAAATTTTATTCCCATGTCAACATTCTCGATAATATTTTTTTAAAACTTGTAACAAACACTATCAAAGGAGTTAAGTAAACTCTTCGTGTCCTAGTCAGATATATAAAATAGAATCAGTGGTCTCGTGAAGCAAAAACTTGTTAAGCATATGATCATCTATTTTTTAACCAAATATCAAATTTAGTTGCCTATACAAGTATATTATCACAACCCCTTAAACTTAAAGGAAATTAAAAGTGACCACGTCTTTACCTAAAAAAATACCTTAAATTTCTCATATTACATTTTGCTGATGTAGGATACTCGTGGAATGAATGCGACTTCAGATACAGATTACTGATATCATTAGAGAACTGAAGCTCTAATGAGAATAACAAAATTGCCAAGTGCATATCATTGGCACTCGCATCACTTACTTCTATGAATATGTGCAGAAAATAAAATGAGATTGATTGTAATCAAATGATTAAAAGTATATAAATGTAAGATAATATATCCATCAAGTGACATTATTTTGAGAATAATAGTTAAGTCAGAGTAGCACGGAGTGACGGACTCTCAAGTGGAGTCCATTGTAGATAAGGCAAAGAATGTAAAATGAGTGAAAATTTGTTGGTTGGAGATTAGAAATTATGTACCCAAAAATAAGTTAAAACTCTATTTGGGGACAACCCGCAAACCTATTTCAGTTTGATGTTGAAAGTTGAGACTCACCATAAAGTTAACTTTCCAACTTTGTCCTCATACAATTTCATTTACAACACACTGTTCCTTGTTTGTAACAAAAGATATTGTGAAACTTTAGTCAAAAAGTAATTACATACATAAAAGTGACTTTCATTAATATTATCCAAAGTTCCAAACAAAATATTCATTTTATCAAAATTACTTTTCAAATAAACATTAGCAAACATGAATCACTTCACTACAAACCCATTTTGACTAAAATTAATTATGCATTCATCTACATTCAAGTTTGCAAAATCTAATCCAAAGACATACTAAGTTGTTACTAAACAAAGGTGCTTACAAGTTGGCTTGGCTCATTGCCAAATCTAGTCAATTTAGTAAGATTAGTTAGAATAACCACACTTTCTTCAATTTACAGTGCGATTATGCAGAAGCCTCGGTCACTGCAAGAGCAAGGGTCTCTGGTGCAGCCATGGTTGCTTCGGTCACTGGAGTTGCACATAAAGACTCTAACAGTTGGGTGTAGTGAAACTCAATTTGTAGTCTATGATGAAGTGGTGTAGATGATATTAGACCTTTTTGACATCTGCTTGCAATTCTCTGATAGGTATTGCAGCCAAGAAGCTTTTAATGTACTCTTTGCACGCTTCCTTCCCTCTGCACACAACTTCCTCTTCCTCCTCACTCTTCAACTGTTCTTCCAGCTCCACGGCAGAATCCACCTCCTTACCACTGGTTTGCTGGATCTGCCTGTCATTATGCTCTAATACTGTTGCAACAGTTTGCCGCTCACTGGTTGCTTTATCGTCTAATGATTGAGCAACATTTTGCATATTGTATATTACGGTGTCGCTGTCAAATTTCAAGATATGTGCCTGATTGCATCCTTCATAAAGCCTCTCCCCCAAAGTGTCAATGATGTAGTAAGCATCAAATTCAACTTTGAGGATGAAAAAATGGTCATTCCAACTAACTACATAAACCTGAGGTTCATCGTTGCTAGAGCACTCCTGTCCAGCACGACTAATCTCATCCCAAATGTTATCAAAAGACATGGCACCGTGCAGAAAGTCAAATCTCCCCTCATCCATCCCTTCTGGATGAAAAAAACCAATGAAGGACTTCCCCGGGACCACGGATAGGGGACGTATTTTTGCTTGAATGACTGTTTCCAGATCAAAATGCTTGTCAGGGAACCTCTCTTTGTAGGTTTCATTGTCACATAGGTTCCTCCATTCTGAGGAGCCTTCTCGAATTAGACTGTCAAACTGGGACTTTATGGGCATAAGATCACGATTGTTTTGGAACCAATCAGCAATTACAGCAACCAGAGCTGTACATGCACTCTCACCTGCTGCACGTTCACTGCGTTGATCAATTGAGGCAAAGAAGACCTGTGTCTGAAGCTTCATGTGACCATCACGGCTCATTACTTCTTTCTGCTCCCAACTCCCTATGGCAAAATTGTCATCCCCAAATTCAGAGACTTGATGTGCGCACGAATCATCCACGGTCCTGTACGACTGGCAGACAATGTTAAATATTAGTACTGCTGATAACCTAATCAACAACAGTGTGCAGCATATTATGCATAGATGTTCAGAAGTTAATGTCATTAGTTCTTTTAGTAAATATAATGGAGATTTATAAACTACACTTTCGCTGGTGATTGTAAACATGGATGAATGTCCAATGAAAAGAAAACAACTAACAAATAATGCTTACCCTCAGAGAAAGGGATTCATCAGAGCTAAGTTGCCGACGATCAAAATCTATGTCATCACCGCCTTCTTCTGCATAGGCCTTCTTTAACAATGGTTCTCCCCTATTAGATTTAGGAGATCTGAAACTCAGCTTCCTCTTCCTCCAAGGAAGTAGTATGCTGCGCTTTGAACTTTGTGATAAATAAGGCTCAGAGGAATACATAGTTGAATCGTCCATCTGCGAACACCCAACATCTGACCTGCGATTGCTGTAGTAAACCCAGTCTTCATCATCACAATTTACCCTCGAGTTGGAATAAAATGATCCCCCAGCATTTGCATAGGCCAGTGGTCCATAATTGAATGACTTCCTAACACTTGAATCCACCTTTCCCTCATCTGAATCTCCTTCCTCAAAATCGTCAAGCAAGTCAGAGTCCAAAGGGAAATTATATTCACCTTCATCACTCCTACAGCATCTGCCTTCACTTCCCTCTTCCCCGTGGCACCCCTTTTTTGCTTTCCTAGAGGATACATACTCAGTCAAAATCTTTACTTTCCTAAGACCAGCTTTGATTGCAGAAAGCTCGTCTTTTTCGGCCAAAATAGTTTCTCCTGACTGCGGAGGGGGTGATGGCACAGGCACTACGGATCTCTGATTCATGCTTTCTTGAGCAGTGCTTATCTCCACTAAGCTAATCGATATCTGCATACGGATCAAAAGCTATTATGACAAGTACAAAAACATAAAATCGGAAGCATGAATGTTAATATAATAACTATGACTATAAATTACACCAGCATATATATAATAATTGTATGGTACGAAAAGATAAATCAAAACAATCAAAAAAAATGTGGTAAGGGACATACACAAAGTGAAGGTGAAGGCCCCACAGAGCCAGAAGGAAGTGTCAGTGGAATGTTTAAATCAAAATCTTTTTGATCAGTTGGAGATGCGAATTCAGCAATGTTCAATAATGCTGTTCCAACAATAGGAGCCTTGTTTTTTGGCCTTTGATTCAGTCCCTGCAATAGAGAACAAATTCAAATTCTGTTTTAGAGAAATTAGAATGACAAAATGTCCTTGTCAATTAACCGATATTAAAAAAAACAAAAATTAAGCACAAAAATCAAAATGACAAAAAAAGTCAACTACTGGATAAAGGTTCCTATATGAACGAAAATACCAAAAAAAAGAAAAAAAGATTATTTCAAGAAAATCTCCGATCAGCTGTCAGGAAAAAAAATATAGAAGTCAACAGCGATGCTATCAGTAACACAGACATTCAATATCAGACTTTATTTTTTGTCATAAGGAGGGTGATGGTTACGATGATGATGATGATGATGATGATAATAATATTATAATATTAATTAATAACAATAAAAACAATATTGAGAACAAAAAGAAAACCTAGAACAAGAATCCTTCAGTTTTGATCGATAATAATTCAAGAAAATTTTGTAATCAACAAATTGATTTTAAGGAGGAATAAATTTACCAATCCGAATTAAAAAATTTAAAACACACACGTGAATTTTATTTTTTTTATTTCGTTTTCCAGAGAATCCAATTTTTCAATAATCACATACATTCTTCAATCAAATTCCATAGGAAAATGGAGACAAAAAGATGAAGATGAAGAGAGAGACTGACATTGAAGACAGTGAAAGCGATCTCCCAAGGATGAAAGACATTGTCCTTACAAGCGTTGAGATTGCACAACGTTTGGAACTCCTCGTCCCAGTTCACGGCGGCGCCACCGTCTCCGGTGACAAGGTCAGCCTCCTTAGTGAAGTTTCTGGCGACGGGGGTGCGTCGGAGAGAGCCCAGGGTCAACTTGGGACCTTTCCACTTAATCTCAACCGTCAATCTTGAACCCTTGTCTGCCAACAAATCACAGCCGTTGAGACTCCTGACGATCAACCTGACCTCGTACTTCCTCGACAGTTGAGGCGGCCAAGGCCGCCGCCACCTCATCATCTTCACCACCATTTATTATTTCTCTTTCTTTCTTTCTCTTCTCTTTCTTTCTAAACTTTATTCTTATTTAATTATTTAAAAATATATATAATGGATAAAAAAACAAAGAGAGAGAAGAAGAGGAAGTGTTGTTGTTGGTAGAAACACAAGGCAGAGTTTAAGGTTGGTTTGTTGGTTAAGGATAAGAGGGAGGAGAATCTGGGAGGATAAGACACCTTCTTCGGATCTTGGAAATTATTCCAAGGAAGAATGCAAAGCAAAACGAAAGAGGGAAACGACTTGGTCGATCAAAATCTGCGATACAGTGGGAAGAGAATATGCCGTTATTTCAGGTTTGAAGAAACGAGGAAATGAAACAAAAACAAATGGGTCTCTCTCTCTCTCTCTCTGTTTCCATCTACTATGCTTCTCAACCAAGTTAACTTGGGTTAAAACCAAACCGCGTGTAGTTTGGTGTTAGAGGTCGATACTTTACTCGTTACTGGTTGGTTAGTTTACTAGTTTAGTGGTTAGCCATATGGGTTCTGGTTTAGGGTTAAAAAGTTTTCTGGTAATTCAGTAACGGCGTAATAACGGGATTGTTCTGTTGTGTTGACTCTTATATACACCGTTACCCGTTTCATTTCATCCTCTTTTTGTTTTCTTTTTCTCTTTTATTTTTTTAATTGGTATGAGTAGTAAGTAGTAACAAAATTATCCTTTTCAGATATATTGGCTTTCTGGTTTTTATCCACATATATCCACTCTATCGATCTGCGGGGGAATCTTCAAATCGTGAAATGAATTTAATTCTGCTCACTTTTCAAGGAACAGATTTGTGGCATTACCTAAAACATAGGAGTAATATTTTTTCTTTGTTGGAAAATTATAAATCTTTTTAATGAATTGATTTAATGATATTCTTCATCATTTAAAAACAAATATTTGGCCACAAATTCGACAAGGATAGCTGGAGAATAAAGTTAATAAATTCATTAAAGAAAATTATTTCGTGTCCTTTAAAGTTAGAGCTGACAAAATGGGTCAACCCAATTGAGCTAGCTTGAATAAGCCCGATGAATTATAGGGTTTGGATAGTCAAATTTAAGATCATGTTAATTTCGGGTATTTTTGGCCCGACCCTATGAAGCCCGAACCCACGTCGGGCTATCCCGTATCGGACTTGGGTAGTCCAGTTAGTTTTGTATATTTGAATTTTATTATTTTTATTTAACTAAAAACATAAAAATATGAAAATTAAAAAAATAAATCATAACAAAGTCTATTTTTTATTCTAGATTATGATAATGAAGATGGCGATGATGAGTGGGAAGTCATCAATTTTGAAGATGTAAAGCACTTTCTAGGATTCTTAAATACTAATGTTGATACCAAAGCATATGATTTTAAATATATCGTTGTTACTGTTGGACTTTTATTGTGATTAGTGAAGTTTGTTTTTGTTGAACTTTTTCATTATTTCTATTGTTAGACACTCAGACTTTTTCATTGTTGGATATTTTCATTGTTTCAATGGTGGGACTTTGGCTGAATTAACATTTTTTTTGAAAGAATAGTTAGCATGTCTGAAGTTATAAGGATTTAAGTGCTAATGTCAATGTACATAACATAGCTGAAAAATGTAGTGATAATTGTTTTTAAAAACATCATAGCATCTCTGTAATTAGCATCTTTGTTTAAGAAACTTAAGCAATTTTTTTTATAAAAAAAATACTAGTCAGAATTCGCTTAGGGAAAAACTCAATAAAACTGAAAATGACTGGAAAAAAACAAATAAAAAATATCGGGCAGGCCCGAAAAAGCCCGCAACCCGCATAGGGCTGGGCTTGGGCACCTATTTTGCAGTCCGTATTGATTCCACCGACTTTATAAAGCTCGAACCCGCATCGAGCTAGCCCGTGGCGGGCCGGGTAGCCCGTTTTGCCACCTCTATTTATAGGTAACTCTTTATGGTATGGACAGACTCGGGCTCTGTTTGGCAACGGATAGCCTATAGCGGATGAAAAGGTTGTTCCATTTGGTAATCATTTTAAAAATTAGCTTGTAATATTTTTTTCACTTGTTTATAATGTTTATCCCAGACGCTACTTGAAGTAGCGTTTGAGGTTATAACTTACTCCTTTTGGACTCAATTATAAGTAAAAAAACACATATATTTTGTGGACTCAAATATAAACAAAATCCAATCAATTCAACTCTATTTAACGTCAGTATTTCAAAAATCAATAAAATTAATCAATCCAACTAATTCTCCTTTTACTTTTTCAAGATCATTGTATACTCCCGATGCAATTAAAGGTTAGATTAGTAGTTGAAACTCATTTTTTTTACATAAATCAAGACAATTAAACTAAATTAAATATCTTTCTTAATAAGTGTGAAATTAGTTAATTTTTTTATAATTGAGTCCGGAGGGAGTATAGTATATCATTTTTCTTCCATTTTTATCCCTACTATTTTAGTTAAATTCTTCACTTACCCCAAATTAAATAAAGTATAGAATACTAATGGTGTTGTTTTTTATATTTAAGAAAAAATATATATTATATTTTTATCTATAAAAATTAAATTTTACATAAAAATATAAAAAATATATTTTATCTATAAAAAGTAAAATTTAAGTCTTATAAATGAGAAACGAAACCAATAAATGGTATAGATGAAGCTTTGAATCATGTTGAAATGGGAAGGCATGGGAGAGAGAATCTCAACCAACAGTTCTATACGTTTAGAGCAGTCGCTCCTCTATGTCTTTGTTTTTTTGTTTTTTTTTTGTAAACCAAGGATATCCTCTCGTCGATGGCTAGAGACTAATTTCTTTCGAGGCTTATATATCACTTAAGTGAGTTTTTGCCTCTCCCAACGCAGGAGTTAAACCCCTGACATCATACTTAGGGTATCCAACCATTTACCAATTGTGCTGGACCTTATTGATTAGTAGTTCATCTATGTTAATCAATGAAAAATAAACAAACATTAAATGAAATAAGCGAATTTGTAATATTAAAAAAAATAGAGAATCAAATATACTAAAAAAATCATATAAACCAAAATCACACGTAATGAAATAAATTTACTCGAGCAAGTGATATGACCTCTCTTTTTTTTTTATAAGAATATGACCTTCCTTTCAATTTTAAGTGGTTGCAAGAATTTGCAGACTTCTCGTATATATTAATCGGCCACATTATCAGTCAACGTTTGAAATGATATAAAACATAAATGCAGCAATATTTATTGGATATTTTCATTTTTTTTTATTGGAAAAATGATGGAATTATATCTGGGATCCGATTCTCTGCTGTAACGAAAGTACGTATTTATACGTAATAAACAATTTTGACTATTAATTTAAAATCAGATAACTCACATCATACATTCCCTAAATCAACTTTAAAAAATATTTGTTATTAAGTTATAAATCCAGTTACACTAAGAAATCCATTTCCATATGTCCGAGTTGATGTGCTGCCCAAATTCACCAGTGGCCTATATGTGGATGATTTTGCTTCTAAAGTTGCGTATACGTGATTTTCGATTAAGAAAGTCGTTTTTTTTTTCCTTTCTTTTATTTTTTTATAACTCTTCAGAAATAAGATATTTGGCTCTCCAATGAATTCATATAACATCTCATAAACTTAAGATAGTTAGATCTTTTGGATACACTATGAGATTAATCTTTGCTAAAGTGTTTAGGCATATTTTAAGGTTGTTCGCCCCTTTCCAAGAATGTATTTTGCGGGATTTGAATCGAGCTTCTCTTCCACAAGCTCAGCTTGCACAACTAACCGAGTTACACTCATTGGATTCCCCTTTCTCTTTTTTTTTTTGTTGCAACTCACTGTAATTGGGTTTCCACGACCTTTGGCTCCCCAATGGGTTCACGGAGTATCTCACAAGCTTAGAACCTTTGGACCTGCTATGATACTAATTGTGACAATCGGGGTTGACAAGGATGGGGAGTTGTCGTCAGTGCAAAAGGAAGCACGATCAAGGAGCGGCTCCTGGCAGGCTTCTAGGCGGAGGGACACATAAATGAACTGATTACACACCAGAATAAGAAGGATCCCGAGACTGTATAGGTATGTGACTATACAGTTGAAGAAGATATATCTTAAAATAGACTGGTATTATACATTATACATGTACCAACATGATGCATCTTCTTTTCGGGAGCTCATCACTTAAGAATATAACTCTAAAGCTAAGCGTACTTGACTTGAAGTATTTCCGAGATGTGTAACTTCCTGAGAAGTTTTCCCAAGAAATATGGTAGTGGGGATAAAACACACTAAAAAGACCCGTGTTAATTTGTAGAGATAGACGTCCTTATAAAAGGCACTTTGCAATATACGAAAGAGAGGAAAATCATCCAAATTACTATAGACAAAATCATCCAAATTACTATAGACAAAATCACTATGTTCAAAATACCTTTGTACAAAATATCGTGAAAAATACCTTATTGATTTAATTTGTATATATCGATAATGTAAGGATTTTTTTTATCGTCAATCAATTAAAAATTGACAAATCATTAAAGATCTTTGACTCTTATCCTAACATGATTCTTGATTGATTGACAGTGTATAAAATTTTACATTGATGGGACATAACAATTAAATTCATATCTTATATATAACTTTTAAAGCGATTATTATAAAAATCAATTATTTTTAATAACATTATAATATTTCATTGTTAATTAATAATATAAGAAATCTTAAAATTATTATCAATAATTAATAATAATATATAACAACTAAATCCATGTGCATCTATACCCCCGCCTATCATGGATCTTAACAAAAGTGGATAAATGAGAAGCGTGAGTTGGATTCCGAACTCACAAATATCAAACAATACAAAATAAAAAATATCTTGTTAACAAGTGTTTTAAGAACATTGGTTAAGGAATCAATAAAAAAAAGTTTGCATTGAAAATATAAGTTTAATATTTTTTAATATAATAAAGGAGAAAACTTATGTACAGTACTAATGGTACTGTTGATACTAGTATCCAATAGCGTTTTGACACGTGCACAAATTTCCATGTCAGTAACACACCCATCTAACCGTGACTTAACACTGTTAGTTTTCACTCATTCGCTTCCTCACGTGTGAGCCTCACTCCTCTCTTTCAGGAGCCTCCTCTTCGTCTCTATTTTTTCCTCTGCCAATTCCTCCTTCTCTCACCATCGTAGGCTCCATTGTCTCCTTGCCTCCCCAACTTTACTCCCACCATGCCAATTCCAACTTTATAGGTATATTAAGTTAGTTTTTTTTTTAATAGGGTGAAGAGAGTTTTTTATAGAGCATGAACACAGTTACACCTCAATATGATTGTTTAGCCTTGTTTATCATGTGGTTCAAAACATTCATGTGGATTGTTGGACTCATAATAGCTCTAGTCTAGTGCATGAATTCCTAATTTCTGGTGAAAGATTACAAATTATCATCATTCCCAGTTACTGCACACACAACACACATATAAATGGTATATGATTGACAACAATATTAGTTATAGAATTTGGCAAGAGTGATACCAAAGTTGTTATTCTCTTGTTGCTGTCTTTGTGTGATAATCCTCCAATATACATTTTCAATAAAATTGATTATAAAATCAATATCATGTTAAATTTTAATTTAATAATATGTGGATTAGCATTAATTGGTGATTAAATTATTAATATATCAGTTATAAAATTAATTCTTAATTACGTAACCAATTGGTGAAATAGTTGTTGGGTATTTACTAAAGAGTGACCCTATGATGGGCTGGGTCATTCTAATGTTAACCCGTTGAGAGGTCCCTACTCTCTGCTGGTAGGTTATAAGAATTGCCTCCCCATTAGGCATTCTAACAGACAGAAAACACATACAGAACCAACTAGAAAGAGAGAAGTAACTCTCACATTCTGATCCACTGTTCATTTCTCTCTTACAATCTGATCCACTGTGATGGATTCTGCGACTCTCCAAGGTGTGAAATTCTTCTCCTCTCCTTTGATTAACATGAATCATATGCTATGATTTGTATCTGTATGATGTTTAGAATTATAGGTTTTCCTTCAATTGGTATCAGAGCCAAGGATAGATACATGTTATAGCTATTCTGAAAATTATATGAACCCTAATTTATGTTTTTCAATCAAGATGCAAATTTTTTAGGGATTTTCATATCATGTTATATCAATATTGTAAAAATTTTGTTTGCCCATAATTTTTTTTTCTTCAGCAACTTTCGTTTTTCATGCCTTGTTCTTCAAAATTCGAAACTATGATTCTGGCCAATGATTTCGAAAATTGTTTGAGGGCTTTTCTTCCCACATGTTATTCGAGTAACATACTCGAAAATCGTTGGATTTCATCAAATAAAACATGAGAAATCGATGGTTTTTCGTTTCCTGTTTGCGTAAAAAAAGCCCCAACTCGTTCGATCGCCCTGCGAGTGTATTCTCGCCTCGCGATTCTGGGCATCAGCATCTGTGGAATTCCAGATTCGCCTCGCGAGATTATTCTCGCCTCGCAAACCTGAAAGCCAGCAGAACAGTGAAATTGTCATCCTCTGCGGGTCGCCCGCGACTACGCTTCTCGCCTCGCAACCCAGAAGGCTGATTGTTCTAGGAAAATGAAAGGTATCCGGGTCGCCCGCGATTACTCTTCTCGCCTCGCGACCCAGAAGGCCCGACTGTGCGGGAAAATTAAAGGTTTCTGGGTCGCCTCGCGAACACTTGACTCGCCTCGCGAGTACCCGCGAGAAGACCAAACGTTGCTGACTTTTCACAAAGATTCGCCTCGCGAGATACCTCTAGCCTCGCGAATCATTTTTAGAGCCTTATGTGAATTAAGTTGTGTGTTCTATGCTGCATTTGTTATACAATATAATTTTTCTAATGTATAATTGTAGCATGACTATTGATATTTTGTATAGTTATGAACTCACCTATCGTGGGTATAATTATACAAAATTTGTGTTGTTAAATAATTAATTATTCTAATGTGTTATATTTGTATTATATTAATAATAATTATACCCTATCGGTGTAATATTATTAATGTAATTCGTTATTATACATCGTACTATTGTCTCAAGCTTATGTCAATTATGGTTTTCAAGTACCCTATCGGTATTAGAAATTTTGGTGATGTAAGTTTTGTACATTGTATTATTCTTCTTATTATATTTCTTGTTTATTATGATTCAGGACCCTTAGGCGGAATTATAATGAATAAGAAATTTGTATTATGGGCAAGATTGGCTGAACACATATATGGAATCATATTACCTTCAATCCTTAATGATTCCTTATTCTTTGTTTTATGTCAGCCTCCTTCCCAAATTCTGTCAAAACTCTAAATGGGACAAACTATGAGGACTGGAAAGAGTCTCTAGATCTCTACTTAACTATTGCTGACTTGGATCTGGCCTTAAGGGAAGACAAGCCAGCGACTCTCCTGAGATGAATCTACTGCAGCACAGAGGATTGCTTATGAGAAATGGGAACACTCTAATAGAGTGTGCCTGAAAGTGATGAAGTATACTATGGAAAAATCCATCAGGCAGAGTATCACAGAGACCAATAATGCTAAAGAATATCAGAAAGCTGTTGGGGAGAAATTTATGACTTTTGAGAAGGCTCAGAAAAGTCAGTATCTTTCTTTGACAAGACCAAATATGATGGGGTCAGTGGTGTGCGTGAGCATATCATGAAGCTGATGCACTATTACAACAAACTGAAATCTCTTAAAGTTGAAATTGGCGAAAGTACTTTAATCTACCGGGTTCTTGAATCTCTTCCTTCACAATTCGATGTAATGAAGACCTCTTACAATACACAGAAGGTTGAATGGACAGTGGACGAGATGATTGCCATTGTTACACAAGAAGAAAAGTCCATCAAAAAGGGTAAATCTCACAGTGCTCATTTTGCTGCATCTGATCCAAATCAAACTTATAAGTCAGGTTCAAGATTTGTGAAGAAAGATCAAAAGGGAAAGAAGAAGAATGCAAAGCAGCATCTGCAGGCTAAGAAAAGTTTCTTCAAGGGTAACTGCAAGTATTGTAAGAAGTATGGCCGCAAGGTAGATGATTGCTATTTCTTAAAAAAGAAACAAGAGAAACAAGGTATATTCCTGGCTTTAACATGCTTTGAATCCAATGTCATTGATGTTCCTCCAAATACTTGGTGGTTAGATTCAGGTGCAACCATTCATGTTGTGAATTCCTTGCAGGGGTTCACAAGCCTGAGGAAACCAAGTGATGCTGAGTCTAATATTATTATGGGAGATGGAGCTGGAGTTTCTGTTATTGACATTGGAATTGTTTCTTTACTTTTGCCTTCTGGACATAATTTGATTTTAAGAGATGCTGTGTATGCACCTTCTATGAGAAGGAACTTGATTTCTGTTTCTGCTTTGGATAAATGTGGTTACACCTTTAAGTTTGGTAGTGGAAAATTGATTGTTTGTTCAGATTCTATTTCCGTTGGTTCAGGGGTTTTACGTGATGGCCTTTATATGTTAAATCTACATGACATGTCTGTCAATTCTGTTGTTGGAAACAAACGCAGTAGGATTAATGAACATTCTTCTATGTTATGGCATCGACGTTTGGGGCATATTTCTAGGCCCCGTATTGAGAGGCTAGTCAAGGAAGGTATTCTCCATGATCTAGACTTCTCCGGTTTTGATACTTGTATTGATTGCATCAAGGGCAAATTTACTGCCAAGGTTAGGAATAAAGCAGCAAATAGGTGTGATGATGTGCTACAGTTGATTCACACCAGCACTGTGTGGACCTATTACACCCACTGCCATGGGTGGATATGGGTATTTCATTACCTTTATAGATGATTTCTCGAGATATGGATGGATAGATCTTCTTCAAGAAAAGTCTAGTTCCCTAGATGCTTTCAAATCCTTTAAGGCTGTTGTTGAGTTGAAAACAGGTAAGAAGATAAAATGTGTAAGATCTGACAGAGGTGGAGAATTCTATGGTAGATATAATGAGACGGGTAGAAACCCAGGACCTTTTGCCAGATTTCTTGAGGAATGCGGTATTGAAGCTCAATACACTATGCCTGGTACTCCTGAGCAAAATGGAGTTGCAGAGAGCCGTAACCGCACACTTATGGATATGGTAAGATGTATGTTAAGCCATTCATCATTGCCAGACTTTCTTTGGGGAGATGCCTTAAAAACCGCTGCCTACATTCTAAATCAAGTACCCAGCAAGTCTGTACAAAAAACTCCATATGAGCTCATGAGTGGAAAGAAGCCGAGTTTGAAACATTTTCATGTATGGGGTTGTAAGGCAGAAGTTAGACCTTATAATCCTCAGTCTAAGAAGCTTGATCTTAAGACTGTTAGTGGTTTCTTTATTGGCTATTGTGTGGGTTCCAGAGGTAGCAGATTCTATTGTCCATCTCATTCTATGCGAGTCGTCGAATCTGATCGAGCGATTTTCTTTGAGGATGACTTGGATAGTGGGAGTGATATACCACGACCAGTTACTCTTAGAGAAGATCGCACCATTGTTCCTATACCAGCTGTTCCTTTTCCTACAGAAGTTATGATTCCAGCTAATGATGTTGATCAGAATCTTCAACATGAAGATGGTGTGGCAGCACCGCTAGTAGATGAACAAGAACATGATCCTATTGTTGATGAAATTCCACTGAGACGATCTCAAAGAGTGCGCAGACCTTCCATACCAGATGATTATGTTGTATATCTTCAGGAACATGAGTTTGAGCTCAATGATGATGATGATCCTATTACCTTTAAGGAGGTAATTTCTAGCTCTCATGCTTCTGATTGGCTGAATGCTATGCATGATGAGTTGTCTTCTATGTCTCATAATGGTGTTTGGAGTCTAGAGGAATTACCAATTGGTTGTAAACCTGTTGGATGCAAATGGGTTTTCAAAACCAAACGTACTCCAGATGGTAAAGTTGAAAGGTACAAAGCCAGACTAGTAGCTAAAGGCTATAACCAAAGAGAAGGCATTGACTATAAGGAGACTTTCTCACCAGTCTCTACAAAAGATTCATTTCGAGTTGTCATGGCTTTGGTAGCTCATTTTGATCTAGAACTTCACCGAGATGGATGTGAAGACGGCTTTTACGAATGGAGACCTTCATGAAGATGTTTACATGGTTCAGCTGAAGGTTTTTTTGAAACAGGCAAAGAGCACTTGGTTTGCAAGCTGAATAAGTCTATTTATGGACTGAAACAGGCCTCCAGGACAATGGTATTTGAAGTTTGATCAGGTTGTCACTTCTCTTGGCTTCAAAGAAAATGCCTCGGATCGGTGCGTTTACTTGAAGACTTGTGAGGGTGAGTTCATCATTCTCGTTCTATATGTTGATGATATACTTCTTGCTAGCAGTTGTGTTAAAATTCTGAATGAGACAAAACTCATGTTGAGTAGCCACTTTGATATGAAAGACCTTGGTGATGCTACAGTTGTTTTAGGCATCCAGATTTATCGTGATAGGTCACGTGGTGTTCTTGGATTGTCTCAAAAAGGATATATTGAAAAGGTCCTCAAAAGGTTTAATATGCATTCTTGCTCCCCATGTGTCTTTTTGTTCAAAAGGGTGAGGAAAAATTCTCTAAATCTCAATGTCCTCATAATGATGTAGAAATAAATGAAATGGAAAAGGTCCCATATGCTTCCGCTATTGGCAGTTTAATGTATGCTCAAGTTTGTACTCGCCCGAAATTGCTTTTTCTTGTAAATGCTTTAGGGAGATACTTGAGCAACCCAGGTTTGGGTCATTGGAAAGCCAGTAAAAAAGGTCATGAGATATTTGCGAGGGAACCAAAGATTATATGTTGACCTATAAGAAGTCCGATCAACTCCAGGTCACTTGGTTATTCTCGATTCGATTTCGCGAGTTGCCCCCGACGACCCAGAAAATCTACTACGGCTTTATCTTTATGATGGCGGGAGGAGCTATTTCTTGGAAAAGCGTCAAGCAGAGCGCTTGACTACTTCTACCATGGAAGCGAGTATGTTGCTTGCTATGAGGCTACTTGTCAAGCCATGTGGCTGAAAAATTTGATTTCGGCTTTCATATTGTTGAAAGCATATCTAGGCAACTTGTGATATATTGTGACAATCTGCTGCCTTGTGAACTTCTCTCATAACAATAGAAGCTCTTCTCGCACTAAGCATTTTGATGTGAAATATTTGTTCGTTAGAGAGAAGATTCAGGAGTTTCAGACTCGTATTGATCATATTGATACAGGAAACATGCTTGCTGATCCACTAACCAAAGGCTTAACTGTTGGAATATTCCGGAATCATGTAATTCATATGGGCTTAGTTAAGTCTTTTGATGTATTGAATTAGTGGGAGTCTGAAACCATTATTTGCCCATTATCGTTTTTATGAGATATGTAAATTGACGTCATTCTTGTTTTCATATCTCTTATAGCATTTTAAGATGCTTGGACCATTTTTTGAATTGCATATTTCTCTTTATTAATTATATGCAATTTTATATTCATCAATCTTTATGTGAAATATGAGTCTTTAGCATGTATGATTTACTTCCCTATCGGATACTATTTCTGCATTGTTAAAGCTTGTATTTCTTATACTGCTGGTTAACGTGTGCTTTGATCATAACTGGTATTTCCTTTTAATAATTGATTAATGCTATCCAAGTGGGAGAATTGTTAAATTTTAATTTAATAATATGTGGATTAGCATTAATTGGTGGTTAAATTATTAATATATCAGTTATAAAATTAATTCTTAATTACGTAACCAATTGGTGAAATAGTTGTTGGGTATTTACTAAAGAGTGACCCTATGATGGGCTGGGTCATTCTAATGTTAACCCGTTGAGAGGTCCCTACTCTCTGCTGGTAGGTTATAAGAATTGCCTCCGCATTAGGCATTCTAACAGACAGAAAACACATACAGAACCAACCAGAAAGAGAGAAGTAACTCTCACATTCTGATCCACTGTTCATCTCTCTCTTACAATCTGATCCACTGTGATGGATTCTGCGACTCTCCAAGGTGTGAAATTCTTCTCCTCTCCTTTGATTAACATGAATCATATGCTATGATTTGTATCTGTATGATGTTTAGAATTATAGGTTTTCCTTCATATCAGTGATATCCCAAGATTGCCATTGATTGAATTGCAAGAGCAGCATATGGGGAGGAAAAAACGTGCGCCACAGTTGGGGTTAGTGATGGGCGTGAACCTGTGATGTTGTTTCCAGCAAGACCTTGAACCCGTGATGGGCGTGAACCAGTTCCAAATTCCCTGTCGTTTCCGGCAAGGCCATGAACTCGTGACAGACATTAGCACTTGGGGTTAGTGATTGGGAAAATCTAATTTGGGGAAAAAGAAAGAGATGAAGGAGGCGATGGTGAGAGAAGGAGACGGCGGAGAGAAATAGAGAGGGAGTAGAGAGTGTCAAACATGGGGAAGAAATGGAGCCTGTGATGGTGATGGCGAGAGAAGGAAGTGTTGGCAGAGATGCTCGGAGACGAAGAGGAGGCGACCGAAACAGAGGGGTGGGGCTCAAACGTGGGGAAGAGAATGAGTGCAAACGGCAAACGGTGTTAAAGTGTGAAGGTCAGATGGGTGTGTTGCTGACATGAAAAATTATATTTATCCACATGTCAAAACGTTATTGGATACCAGTATCAACAGTACCTTTGATATTGTATATAAGTTTTCTCCTATAATAAATACATGATTTTACAAATTTATCTCTTTTGATTTTTTTTAATAAACATCGTAAATTTCTCTTTGCAGTGTGCTCCTAGCTCAATTCCTTTGAAAAGGCATCACCATTTACCAATAGGATATGGTCGTGGTTGCCCCCATTGGACAAGGTAAACTTAGCTTTACAGGTTGGCTTTTAATTGATAAATGAACTTCTGTGGCAAAAAAAATAATTCTCTGCATGTCAAGAGGACTCTTTAATTTTGAAGATTATTTAAACGTCTCTCCCTTTGATTTAAGCATAACCCTATTGGCAAAAATATAAATCCTCACCGAAAAAGCCAAGCCAGTAGGCAATTCCACAATTAGTTGTAAGTTTGTAACCTTCCTCGAATAGATCTTTCTAGTTGGTAACTTCATTGCACTTACAATTAAATACACCCGTTTGTTTTTCTTTCATAAAAACATATTTTGAATAAAATGAAAAATACACTTTTAACACTTATCATCGCATACCATTCTTTAATGGTTCGTTTGGATATAGCAAAAAGTTGGGGAGAGGAAAATGGAAGAGAGAATATGGACTTACATGGTTTGGATGATCAAAGAAAGTAGGGAAGAGAGAAGTTATTAAGGTGGGACCCACAAAAAAATTCCTCACGATGAGTGGAGAGATTCTGGTAGGAGGTGAGAAATATTGTGGGAATTCCAACTTTGTCCTTTTCTATTTCAAGAATAACATAAAACTATCATTAATGTATGAGGATAAAAATGTCTTTATATTAAAACTTACTTTTCGTTCTCTTCTGCTTAAAAATTTACTTGTTTTCTATACATTTTTTCTTCTCTCCTACTTCTCTCATTTCCCAAACAAAGCATAGTCACCGCGCACCACCATCGTGGTTGTTCCCTGTGCTATCTAGAGATGACAATTTTCACCTGTAGATGGGGATCCTCGCAGGGACCGCCTCGTTTGGGGCCCCTTGGGTTGGGATTTTTCCCCACAGGCCGGGATGGGGGAGAAATTCCCCCCGAAGGCAATATGGGGATGGGGACGGGGAGCATACCTCACGCCCCGTGGTGTCCCCGTCCCCGAGAACCTTACAAAATTATCACACACACACACACACACACATATATATATCATTGAATTAATATAAAAAACTTAAAGTATATCTCATTTAAAGATCAGACGTTGCATCCCCAAACACAACGACCAAACCCGTCACTCCATTAAATTAAATTCCTTTACAGATTTTCTGTAAACTCTCGAAAGCAAAAGTGGGTGGAGGGTTCTGGAATCCGAAAAGCGAGTGAAGAAAAATGAATCAAACGTATTCGACGACGTTGGCATCAATAAGGTAGGTATTGACAACGAGGAAGTTGTGGTTTGGGTCTAGACCAATTGCCCTTTCGAGATCCCCGTGGGGAGGCGTGGGGATGGTGACAGGGGAGAAATACTCCCCAAAATGGAGAACGAGGATGGGGACGAGGAGGAAAAACGGGGACGAGGAGCGGGATGATACTCCCCGCCCCATTGACATCCCTAGTACCGTCCTCCGTCTGTGGCAGACCACAACTCCTTTGCCTCAAATTCTGTTTGTGTTCCCACTTCTCATCTTACATCAGGTTCAGGTTTGAGTGGATGGGTAAGCGGGAATAACAAAGAGAGGAAAAGAAGGAAGGATAGGATCATGATGAGACATGGGATTAAAATTTTATAATTTCAAATTCATGAGTTAATTTGTAATTAATATTTACTATGAATTATATTTATTTATATAACATAATTATGAGATATATAAAACAAGAATAATATATTTATATATATATATATATATATATATATATATATATAAATATATCCTAATTAGCCCTTTGGATCCAGGGTCAGTCACTTACCGAGGCTTAAAATAAGTTTTGGGATGAGATCTTTTTGAAGCTAATAAAAAAAATTGAGTAAGTAATATTAACTAATTCTTTTAATTTTTTAGTTAATCGGTGTACCAAAACAGCTACATTGTTTACTGTCTGCTCAAATTGATTTTGTCTTAGTGATTTCGACTATAAG